>JBAIAA010000144.1:0-600000 GCA_037893245.1 Crossaster papposus | reverse complement strand
CTGAAGTATCCTGGTTTTCTCAATCTCAGGATAGCCGGCCATAAACAACAAACGTTTTCGAACAAATTAAAAGGCATCATAACTTAGTTCAAAACTGTCCAGCATGCCCAGTCCCAGTGATTGAGTGAATGTTGATTCTTTACTAGTTTACTTCAGTTGAAAATGGCACTACTGAATGTGGAAGGAACTGAACTAAAAGTGAAAGCAGTTATTGCAACTTCTACTGAATAAATTCTTGAAATTTGCAGAGAAGTCTTCCGGCTGTGACTCTTTTTCTTTGTTTTGGGGGTTTTTTTCCGGTCAAGTTTACCAAAATGAGTTCGGAATTAACTGTGATACAGGTCTACGACTGGGCCGCCGAAATCGGCAGAGATCTAGAGAAGCTCATCGATGCGGTGGGGAGCGACTTGGTCGTTGAGCTGATGCCCAAGGTGGTCCGGGTGTTGGAGCAGCTAGAAGCATGCGTCAAACATCGCGAGACTGAAGACAACGAACTCCAGCAGTTGCAAGAGGAGCTGCTGCACACCAGGCATGCAGGCAACGTCGCATCAGAAGAAAATTTGCGTCTCATATCGGCAAGTGTGGCCACACTCGCAAGCCTTACTTTGGCTTTGTGGAGAAGACTTGTCTGCGACCCTGCGTGCCAGTCAATCGGAGCCATCTTAAAAATTTACCCTCTTGTATTGATGAAGTTACCTCCATTGTTTACCGCATAATCAGTTTTCAGTGGGGTCGTACCACTCGACTCTCACTGCCTATAATTTACGTGCAAAAAGCTGACATGCGACCAGTTTTCAGAAATGTGAACTGAGCTCTTGATTGGTCAAAGACCCGATAAAAAGGCACTGACTCTGAATGGTCAGAATATGGAGTCACTAAACGGGTGGTGCTTAGCCTATTTAAACCATGGAGGAATAAGAAGGAACCCTTGTTCTAGTATGAGAGTTGTTTATTGCATGTCTCAGGGGTACACTCCAATTGGGCAGTTGGTAAAACCCGGACCTCCCGGACCTAGACTAGTGGGACCTTCCCGGATCCTCCATAGAAAACGTTATTCCTTCAATGAAATTTCACTTTAATGTAAAATAAATCATAAAATATCTAATGTGAATAAAACAAATTGCCATTACACTGAAACCACTAAAACAAGATCAAGGGTTATAAATTTATTAATTAGTTTACACTCATAGATGCATATAGTCAAACGTTGCATTACATAGCTTGTACAAGCGGATATTCCTTAGAGTCGATAAAAGTGATGATACAAATGAGACGGAGTGTGGCTAGGAGGGGATCTACTCAAAGGAAGAAAACCATGGAAGAAATGGAGTCTAAAGTCACCAACTTTATTACTAAATTCTACCCTTTCAAAATGAACGACAAACATGTGTATACTGTTGTACTCTTCAAATTCAATATATCCCTGTTGTAATGTTCTGTTTAATAGGACGTGAAGCTGCTTGAAGATCACAGACAGAAGGAGATACGGGACTGGATGGCGATGGCAAAAGAACTAGAACGACAGAACAACCGGTTGAAGGCACAGCTGAGTGAGAAAGAAGGCATCGTTGACCAAGAGAAAGGTATAGGGGATGGGGTTGGAAGACGGCCTCCATCCTCCGAGATCCGCCATTGTTTCTTGTTAGCTCTCAAATCATGTGCAAAAAGGGCACTGTACATGGTCCAATGGTTACAGTGTTCAACGTTTGTGTGTGATGGTTAGAATCCTGACGGGAACATGGTGCTTGTTTTCTTGGGCAAGACACTTTACTACAATTGCCCCTTTTCCACCCAGGAGCATAAATGGGTACCTGTCAAGGTAGAGACCTTCATGCGCTGATCTTGAGCTGCTGTAGAAATGGTCTCATTCCTAATGAACGGGGAAAATAATTGTAAGCAAAATCAAACGATCTTTGGCTGTGCTCCATATAGTCGGACATGGGTTGTATGGCGGCTGTTTACATGCCACCGACTTGACGTTGTAGCTGCATTCTTAGCAATTCAGCTCCTCAGCTAAGGATGATTAGCCCCCGAAATAGTAATAACATTATTATAAACCAGTCTTTTACTTTGTGTCAAAAGTGTGGCTTTTGACCAAACAAAACGACACAACTTTTGTCGAATGTTAACAGCCCGTTTACATGTTCATTCCTTTGTGATCTCAGCTCATGAGCAACAGGCTCTGCAGGTCTTGTATCAGTTAAAGGAAGCGGTGGACAAGCAGAGAGATCAGCTCCGAGTCAAGGATGATGAGATGGCGACAAGAACATTGGAGGTGGAAGCCGTAAGTCTCAGGGCCCTGTCTGCTTTTTGCGAAAGTAACACCTCGCTTGATTACAAAGACAAACTTATGAGGCACTGAAGATGTTACGAGATAATATATATAATGAAGATCGATTATTGGTTTACATTTAGAATGATATTAACCCAAACACCAAAGTGTAATTAACCAGGAACCATCCTTTCAAATTCCAACACCATGTGGCAAACTGGGGCCAATTTCATAGAGCTGCTAAGGCTAAGCACAACAATTTGCTTAGCATGATAATTTGTCCTTTGCAAAAACAAGGTTACAGACCAAATTTTCACGTGATCTTTATTGTTTTGGATTGATAATCAGAGCTCTGTTTTTTTGCTTAGCATGAAAAACTTGTAGAATTGTGGCTGGTAACCTGTTTTTAATGAGCAAGATTTTTTTGTGCTAAGCACATTTTTGTGCTTAGCAGCTCTATGAAATTGGCCCCTGTACACTCAAACTGTTGGACTTTGATTCCAGAGGTATGCCTATACCTGTATTACTCATTTTAACCAGTTCGCGCCGGGATTATTTTAACATCGCCGAGCCGACGGGCGGGATTATTTTTAACGAAACTCGATCCGAAGCGTGTTCAGGCCGATAGTGCTGGGTAGCACACCCACGCATTTCCGGCCTTGCGCGCTGCTGACATACATTTCCGAACTTGAACTTGGCGTATATATTCGTCATCCGTTTTGAATTTGGGGAAATTTTTGCGTTTATATTCGTCATCCGGCGCGAACTGGTTAAAACAAAAATAGTTTAGGGGTCTAGTACTCATTCTAACAGATCCTAACAAAACCTGGTGTTGGAGTTTGACTGGATGGGGATTGTCATCAGGGTTAATCATGTGTACTCGCTCGCTGATGTCGGGAACCGATTCCAGATTATGTGATCGGGTACCCGTGACCAACATTACAAAATACAAGTCCTTTCAGACGTTGAAAACAAGTTTTGAATACCATTTGAATACATTTTGTTGGGAATTTTTCTAAAAGAAAACTAGGCTATACATATGTAATTGGAAGACAACAAATTGATCGCGTGTTTTTGTGCATCCTAACGTGCGACAGATGACGCTCGCGAAAGTCACAGTTTACATTATAAAGATATAAAACCATTCAGATAACTTCCGGGATTTGAATTTTGGGGTTGGGTTTATTTTGCGGGTACCAGACTACTAATGTTTTAGTTCACTTGGGTACCCGTAAATGTCACCTTAAATGTACACCTCTAACACTAACAGATTGTCTGCCCTTAAAGGTAGGATACACCATTTGCAGATATCAAAAATATTTACTACCGAATTATTCAGAAATATCTTACTCATTTGAAAGTAAATAATGATTCTAGGCATCCAGCAAAATCATTGCGCTAGATATCCTGTAATTATTCTGAAAAATATACTTTTAAAAGAAAAACTTGCGATTGCCGTATATAAACTGCTCGACGCCGGTTGAAAACAAACGTTGTTTTTCGTGCTTTTCTCGGCATCAATGACTGTAAAACTTCGGACAGCTCAGTTAAACGGTATTTACTATAAAATACAACCCCCTAAATCTACCCAGTCATGATAATTCAAGCAATTACCAATGGTGTATCCTACATTTAAATGAGTTCAGGAAAGTGCCTGAAATATATAGATCCATGTAGATCAATTCTTCTTTACTTTTTACAGTTACAGCAGCATGTCGACAGACTGGCCAAAGTTACGGCGGACCTGCGTCGCAAGAATGAACTCCTCAGCACCATGGCCAAAAACTTCATCCACGAAAAGTCTGAGCTCCAGTCTGAGCTTAGAGCGATAGGGAAAGATGGCAGAGAGGTCGCGGACGGCGGAAGGCAGCAGATGAGCTCGGACGAGTATGGTGTTTCAGGGCCCGGGACAGGAATGGAGAACGCGCCAACGATCAATATGGTAGGAGCTTGTGTTTGGAGAAGACTTTGTAAATTGTAAAGTGATGTGGGTCTTATTGGTTCAGTTTGGATAAATAAATGGAAGTGAAAACAAATAAATAAAGCCAAATTTAAAAAAAAACATGTTTAGCGTCATGCCTTTTTTTTTAAAGGAAGGAGGAGGCCCTTTTTTTTTTTTTTTTTTTTCCTTTAAAATGATCGCCTGACACATCTTAATTTGAGTCATGTAGTGAACATATCACACCCTAAAATTTATCATTTTTTTCAAAAAGAAAAAAAAAAGAAAAAAGGAGGCAGCCCCCAAAAAGGAAGCGGGCGGTGACGCTAAACATGTTTTTTTGGCCTAATAATAATTATCTGAACTGCCTTCAAAAGGTAATATACAACATTCGCGTTTGCTGTTATTTTTAGAAACAGCCACATTTGGGGGTTGGTGATTGTTACACTGACTTGTTTAAAGTTTGGTTTTAAAAAGATGGTTCCCTGACCCTGCTTTAGACGAAAACAGAGCAATTTATAGATGTCGGGGAGGAATTGGTGTGCACTAAGGCATAACAAAAAAAATGTTATGTTGGCGTAACCCGACCGACCCTAAAAATACGGCCGACCCTGGATATTTATTTTTCAAGGGACGAAATTTAATGATTAAAATCTATATAAATCTAGTTATAAATACGTTTGAAACCATTTCTGACCGTTTCTCCTTGTTGTGTGTGTGGATTGTGTATATATTGAACCTGGACATGCTATCGTGTATCACTACCGGCTTAAACAATTAGAAAACATATTATTTTCATTGCTAGGAGGCAAAAAAAAAAAAAATCAATAAAAATCCCTACCTACCTACCCTATTTTTTTGGGCCCGTTACGCCAACATAACATTTTTTTTTTATGCCTTACTGAATTTCGTAAAAGTTGGGGGCAGTAATTTTTAAAAAGTCTGCTGACCATCGTAGACATTTTAAAGGGATCGTATACGTTTGGTAATTACTCCAAAAATTAATTGCAATAAAAACTTACTTGGTAAGAAGTACAGCAGCTTTGGATAGTATAATGCATTTTTAGAAACTTTTCACTTCGAAGTACTGCGGTTATGGAAAAAGATATCACTTTTTATCGCCAAAAATTTGAATCTCAGAAGCGTAACTGCAGTGACGTTTCTCAGACTGTGTATTCCAATGCAGATTATTCTTCCTGCGTGGACATAACTGTTCCAGATTTTCAGCAATATCTCAAAATCGCTACCACCTTTTAAAATGAAATTTTTACAGGTTAGTTATATGGTATATATCTATAACTATATAGGATTGAAACAAACAGTGGGTTCCAATTACCGAACGTGTACGATCCCTTTAACTTTTATTGAAATGTTTTTTGGATGTTTGCAAATGCTGTATATTACTGTTTTAGAGCATCTTAAAACTCGGCATTTATTATTTCACAGGTTACCGTCGACATGACGGGCAAAACCATCATTGACCTGACCGATCCCAACCGTCCCCGCTTTACGCTGCAGGAACTCCAGACAGTTCTACAGGAACGTGACGAGCTCAAATTAGATATCATGGAACTAGAGGATGAGTTGGAACAATACAGGTCAGCTGGACATGTTGTTAATCACCCAAAAAATTACTTGCTTTGCCCCCCCCCCCCCAATTTTTTTAATTTTTTTGGGAAATATTAGGAATATTCATATAATTTAGTCGATAGATAGCATGCAACTAGAAGTGTAGCAAAATGTGTTCAAACTTCATGGAATGACCCAACTGGAAGGGTTTTAAAGGGTTTTAATTTTGTTCACGTACACCTGCGTAGGCCAAAGGACGAAGTTGACCACACTCAGACGGACGCTGACCAGAAGCAGTTGAGGTCCAACTCCAACGCTGGAAAGAGTAAAGCAGAGCCCTCTGGTATCAAGAAACTGTACGTACCAATTGTAATAGTCTTAGGACTTGGCTATTTATTGCACTGGGGTTGACAGCCGAATGCATCAAAGTGTAGAAGACTTTTCCACCTGATGGGTTGGTTTAAAATTTGGGTGGGTCTCTTTTTCCCTACATGTATTACAGGTTTTTGAAGAAAAAACAAGCATATTTCGCATAAAGTTTAACTTTTTACAAGTGTTCACATAAGCTAATAAATTTTTTTTTGATGCGGGTCATTCTTTATTATATAACTGGCATACAGATTCTTTTCATTTGATTGGTGGAACTTGCATCACGTGACATTCATTATTACTCCCATTCACGCCGCGGCTCAAAAAGTCCCATTCACCCATGGTGAGCGGGATTCACTATTCAACAGTTAGGATCATCCTCGATCGCCTGGCTGTTGAATAGTCGACCTTCACTCTAAAAATTGGGAAGGAGATTGTGACCCAATTTGTGTTGCTCACACATAAGGCCAAAAAAAAACATGTTTAGCGTCATGCCCTTTTTTTTAAAGGAAGGAGGAGGCCCCCTTTTTTTTTTTTTTTTCTTCTTCAAAATGGCCGCTCGACACATCTTAATTCGAGTCATGCAGTGAACATGTCACACCCTATCTTCCAATTTAAAATTAAAACATGGTTCACCCACGATTAAAAATCAAAATTCACGTGGGTCGATCATGTATGCACCGTACACGACTACACGTCACACCCTAGCCTTCCTATTAGAACAAAAATATATTTCCAGCGCATGTACACAGTGATGATAAAGTCTAAAAAAGATTTTATAATTTTATTATCTTTCTTTCTTTTTTTTTTTTTTACCAAAGTGTTACAATTTATCATTTTTTTCAAAAAAGAAAAAAAAAGAAAAAAGGAGGCGGCCCCCAAAAAGGAAGCGGGCAATGACGCTAAACATGTTTGGTTTTTTATTTGGCCTAATCATGGCGGCCGGCTATGTCAACAGATGAGCCAACGTTTGCGGATTTGTAAGTCAGTTATATAAAACAAATATTGAGTGGCTCAGATTAGAAAGGGAGGAATATTATCGCGAGGTACTTTCCATTTCACTGATTTTAGATAATAGTACACACGGACACTAAATAAACTAGAGTCTAGCAAGATACAGCTTGGGGAGAAACCATTAAGATGGCTAAATGGTCACTCACAAAATGACTTGAAGCCTCCATGTAGATGTTATCTAAACTTGCTTTAATCTTTAATAATCTGTTTCCATGGCAACTTACAAAGGAATATGCTCGAGAGGGTTGGCGTAACTGAGAAGGTGAGACCTAGGGAACTAACGGCATTGTCCAATGTGTGTGTTGTTGATCTGCATTATATGTCGTGTTAAAAATTTCTAATTCTTTTCTGGCAACCACACTAAAAAAAGAAAATATGATTAACCAGTTCGCATCGGGATTATTTTCACATTGTCTGAGCCCATAGCCAGACGCGAGATTGTTTTTTAACAAACCTCGATCCGAGACGGGTTCAGGCCGGCATCTGTGGGTAGCAAACCCTGATATTTCTAGCCTTGCTTGCTGCAGGCCTATCGCTGACAGATATTTTTGGCCTTGCTCGTGACGTGTTTATCCGTCGGCCGTTTTTGATTCCGAAGAAACTTTGCGTGTATACACGGCATCCAATGCAAAGATTCACAACTTCGTGGTGCGTATATGTCTTTTGTCAAGTTGTGAACACACTTTTTGTCAAAGGAGCACGGGGTGTCTATGTTTGATGTCTAGTAATTTTTGTGGTTGAACTCTGCGTGTGGGACTTTCTATACATTTTGGCTGTAACGGAAAACCTGTCTATATAATATTGCGCAGTGTGGTGGAGGCAACAACACTCGGGTTTACTTGCTCTTGTGTCTTGACTTCTTCACTTGCTTTGCTTTGCAGTCATTTTGCAGGTGAACAAACCAATGTTTGTGTGTTGGTTGGAAGTGTCTTATGTTGGGGAGGGGGTGGGGATTAAGCTTGTGGTTAGGCAGAGAATTCTTCCGCGTACACGTCTGAACGCGGCTGTGCTCTTAAATAACCAGTTTGTAAATGTTGTTATTACTCCGACATTTTTCAGTACAAAATGTTGTATTTTACATGTTTCTCCTTCAAACCTAACTAAATAATCTGGGGAATGCCCCTTTAATGTAGCTGGGGTTGAATTATTAAGACCTGAAAATTATGGCCAAACACCAGCCCCTTTAAAGGTAGGATACACCATTTGCAGATATCGAAAAAATTTACTACCGAATTATTAAGAAATATCTTACTTATTTAAAAGTAAATAATGATTGTAGGCATCCAGCAAAATGAGGGCCCTAGATATCCTGTAATTGTTCCAAAAAATTGAATTGTATAAACCAAAATTCATTCTCGCCGTCCGGCGAGCACGAAAAAAACAAAGATAACATAAGAATAACTGCTCGATGCCGGTAGAAAACAAACGCTGTTTTTCATGCTTTTCTCGGCATCCATGAATGTAAAAATTCGGACAGGTCAGTTAAACGATATTTACTATAAAATACAACCCCCCAAATCTACCCATTCCTGATAATTCAACAAATTACCAATGGTGTATACTACCTTTAACAAGAACTTTGTGTTTATGTACAAAAAATAAAACCTATTAGAACACACATAATTTGTCACTTTGTCAAAATACAAATCATAGATTATGTCAGCAATTTTATCCTGAATAACCTTTGACATGGACTACTTTATTAAGCGTAAACTAATTGATGGTGCAAATGTTTGTTTTCATTGTTTTTCAGGTTCTCCAGGTTTCCGTTTTTCCGTGGCAAAAATGCAAAATCGTCTTCCGCAGCGGAGGACGAAAACACGTGGGAATTTCTAGAGAAACCCGAGCAACGCGTTCCAGACGCCGCAATGCTGGCGTTGCCAGCTACACACCAGAGAGAGCGCTCCCACAGTGCAGCTCCAAAGACACCCTTGCCGATATGCGATAATGGTCTGGTGCCGGAGGAGCGTCCTCACGAAGATGCCCAGCGCCGCAAGAGCTACTCGGGCCCCATCATGCAAGTCTCTCAAAAGAAACCGTTCCAACAGCGGGAGAGGAGGACTTGCGTGCGAACAGAGAGCAAACAGCTCGTCGAAGTGGGCCACGACATCGCGGCGCTGTTTGGCCCGGACTTAAACAGCGCCCCCAAGGTTGCGACTGCCGCTGCGGTTGCGACCGACCAGCCAATCAGCCGCAATAACAGCAACAACAGCGGCCAGAGCACCGTCGATGTCGAGAAGATAACAGTGGTGGACAGAAAGACGGCTAAAGTAGAGGCTGTAGGTCAAGGGTCAAACATTTGTGTGCCTAAAGTCCTGGTCAACAACAACGAGGGTGAGGAAATAGGAATGTAAACATGCTGAAATATTGCTAACACTTCCAATTAGCTTCCCAAGAGTGCTCACTTTTATATTACGCAAAAGTCAATCATTGCATGCAAGCCTCGAAATTAACGCTTACCCACTTACCGGCGGTAAGTGATTTTTTTCAGCGGTAAGTGATTTTTTTAAAATGGGTAAGTTGCTGGGTAAGTGACTTTAAAGTATGATTATTATGATGAAATATGATAAAGAAATGATTTATAATCAAAGAAGTGAATTGTGTGAACGTTTTCTACTTTTACTAAGGCAACTTAGCTATTTCGTTGTTCGCCCTGTCCGCATTTAAATGCACTGCTTGCTTGTGTCGAAGTGCAGCGCGCACACAGCAAGCACACATGCATCGCATAAGTATGGTCCGATACCCAGACTGAAATAGTGCTAGTCATAATGTCTGCACAGCTAGCTAGCTGGGTGCCAGTTTATTTATAAAACAGTCCGTGGAGCGAATATGTACGTGTAGATTGTACTGCTAGTTGCACTCGACCTTGCTTCAGAATCATTACAGTGGCATTTTGTCACGAACTACATGTATATATGTCAAATAATACTGTAGCTGTGTAGTAGATGAACGATGTCGACGACGTACTTGAAAATTGACTGTCTGCCAAATCCATGGCCAAATCTAACTTTAGTGGGTGTTAAGTGATGTTTCACAGTGTTTGCCTTTCTCTATGGTCTTTGTCACTAAAAAAAGCCCATTGTTTTAGCAGGCATTGGACGAGATCTTGTTTTAAAAGACCATTTTTTTGCAGGGTAAAGTGATTTTTTTTGTATCGATGAACGTTCGTGTCTTTCGATTGATGGCGCCCGTGGCGGTGGTGTCCCCGTGAATGAATTGGTTAATTTATACACTGCACTATATAACTTTTATACTGGAGTTTCCACATGCAAATCAGAGAGGAAAAATGGGTTTCGTTCATGCTGTTTTATTTTGTAGATTGTTTTTTTTTTCTTGGGGGGGGGGGGGGTATTTTTTGGAGTTTAATTTGCAAAATCTTAACATTTGTTTTACACTTTTTGGAGGGGATGGGCCGATGGGTGGGGGGGGGGGGGGGGGTTGATTTAAAAAAAAGTTATCTTATTTTATTGTGTGTTTTGTTAGTTACTCTAAAGAAAACCCGCTCATTTAAAATGTGAAACCTGTGAAAGCAAAATAAGGCAAAAAGTACAAGCTTGCAGTTTCAACAAAATGCTTGAGCCATTTGTTTTTTATTATCGGCATTTTTGAAATTATGAAGTTCTAAGCGACAGATTTGTACCAAAGGATTGGTTTTAAACATAATTGTGTTTTCAGTTTTTCAATTTTTTAATTGCGGTTTAGAGTGTACATTTCTTTCAAATAAAAAAAAAAACTGTTTAAAACCTGCAAAGCAACAACAAATTTCAGACGATATAGTGTTGATCATGCAATTTCCTTGGTTCATCTGCCATCCTGCGGACGAAAGTGAACAAATGTTATTGTGGTTGTACATCAAACCATTTTCTAATTACAACTGGAAAATTATCTTGCCAAATCTGATTGTCCCGTGTGTGTTTTAATAAAAAATAAAAAACTTTAAAAGTTTGGGTTTTTACCAATAGGGTAAACTTATATCTGTGATTCCAAAGGCAATTCTGTGGCAAGAATCAAGATCTCAAATATTACTTTTGCAGAAGATTAATCATGCTTTATTTGATAAACCGGTTTTGGGTAAGTCATTCTTGAAAGTGGGCAAGTGGAAAATCACAGGTGGGTAAGTGGTAGGTAAGTGAAGAAAATTTTTAAATTTGAGGCTTGATTGCATGAGCGTCGGTCATCAACTGAATGCTTTCTATACTTTACTTAAAATTCACCCAAAAATCTGAAAGAAAAGATAAAATCTATTTCAAAAAAGTAGGATTTGAGTGGAGAAAAAAAAAAAATATATAATTGAAATGTATTTTTTGGGAACTTGGAAGAAAACAATTCTCTTAGAGAAATGAACCTACAAAAAAAGTGAATGAAACTTTCAATATGTACATTATGAACCTGACTATGACCAGGGCTATCAATATCAAAAAGAAATCGCAATTTCTTTTGTCTAATTAAAAAATTCAAAGTAAATATTTGTCAGAGGCTGTACAAAGATAACCACAATAACCCAATAGTGTAATTGGTGTTACTTTCTCAATGGTTGAGTTGCTTTTACTGAGCCCGTCTGAGGTTGTTTATATTCTGTAGCTGGTGACACTTTTACTATTATGTTTATTTATATTAGCTTTGTTTTCATTTATATTCAGAAAATTTACATGAAAAATAATGGGTTGAAATTTTTTTTTAAAGTTGGGAAATGTTTTCATTTAGTTTTGCCAGAACTGAACCCATCATGATAGAATTTTGCCACTCGAACATTTGTGTAAATTTAAATATTTCCTTGTTATAGAGTTCATATTGGGTTTTGGGGGTTAAGTATTAACCTGTTTTGTTTTGCAGTACTAAACTAATATGCAATTTTATCAAAATATGAATTTTTTTTTTTTTTTTTGGGGGGGGGTAATTTGTTTGATATGAACCTATCAAGTAAATTTTTGTCCAGCCATTTAATGTTATTTGCTACAAAATTCAAAAAATGTGTTCAACTTTTGCAAATTGTAGTGCAAAAGCCTTCCCTGACATCACAAGTTGCTTGTATCATTTGCAGAGTACATAGTACAAACCAGCTAAGCTAATAATAGAAATTTCCAAAGATGTGTCTCCGAGACGCTTTTTTTTTATAGTTTTCTTCAAAATGACAGCATGCCAAAAGGCCAAATTTCACAGGAATTTTTGTGTCATTAATATCTTTAGTATAATAAACGTTTTCCGCAATAATTTAGATGGTTACTTTTTGGATAGCTGCAAACCATTTTTGTAATCATAATGTATACATGAATTTCGTCCCAAAGGGACATCTGTTCAATATTTTTTTTACTAATTTACTTGCATGAGATTTCTGATAATTTGTAAATGATTGTGTTTTTATATTTATTTTTTACAAGCATATGGAAATTGTTGCTTAAAAATTTGGTGCACTTTGACAACAATAAAATGTACTATGCAAGACCTAATTTAACAAATTTGCTGTGGTTTAGGTTAACATTTGTATACAAAACATCCTGAAAATGAAATGTTACTTCTTGTTTTAATTATTTAAAACTTTTGTATTAAATATTTAACTTGCCTGAAAACAATATTTGCTGTTGTTATTTTTGTTGACACCCTGAACACTTTTTATGTTCCTTATTAAGCAAGGTAAAAACAAATTGGGGGTAATTTTGTTCAATCTCGCATTAATTTAGTGATCAGACATTCACAGTACGAGCATCTGATAAATAATTTATGGAAGTTGTAATGTATGCCACCCAGTCACCCTACGCGCGAGGCAGAGCCCTCTCTCCCTCCCCCTCCCCCTTTTTTAGTTTAGTCCATCTGTTACTTTGTTTTTTGTGGCCTTTTGTGTGAGTGTGGGTACGATTTTTGTCTCGTCCAAACCGGGGAGGAAATGTCCATCCGGCGCGAACTGGTTAAGCAAGGTAAAAACAAATTGGGGGTAATTTTTTTCAATCTCGCATTAATTTAGTGATCAGACATTCACAGTACGAGCATCTGATAAATAATTTATGGAAGTTGTAATGTATGCCACCCAGTACGCGCGAGGCAGAGCCCTCTCTCCCTCCCTCCCCCTCCCCCTTTTTTAGTTTAGTCCATCTGTTACTTTGTTTTTTGTGGCCTTTTGTGTGAGTGTGGGTACGATTTTTGTCTCGTCCAAACCGGGGAGGAAATGTCCAAACAAAGTTACTTATTCAAATGAGTAGACTGGTACCATCAGCTACACATTATATGGGAAGATATAACCGCTGCCACAAATGATGCACCATATGACACCTTTAAGCTTTGTGTAGAGGTCAGTGGGTTGGCCGCTATGGCCGAGTTCGGGCGGTCTGTTCTTGACACGCGTGTGTGTTCTTGCAAAACCCTGTATATAGCTAGAGGTGGTGTGTGTTCTTGTTCCGAGTGCAATGTTCACGGGTCGCGTTCCCGCCGTTCGAGCGCGAGAACAGAGTTCGCGTGTCAAGAACAGGCCGCCCGAACTCGGCTATCGGCCTGCCTATAATGCGCTACGTTGCATTTAAACTCGTTGCATGCTGCTAGCTACGCGTCAGTCACTATAAAACAAAAATAAGGTGGAAAATGTCTGATTTATACGGAGGCTCCAAGTTGTATGATTGTGTGGTAGTCGGAGCTGGAATTGAAGGGTCTTCTACAGCCTATCATCTGGCGAAAAAAGGACAAGACACGCTGCTTCTTGAGCAGGTATAATTTAAGCTTTCGAGGTCAAACATATACATGTACTGTAGTAGACCGAGTTACTGGCCTCAGGCTCTAGTTATCGCTTTTTTAACATTTGGGCATTATCTTGCGCTACTAGAGGCCGAGCCAGAAGATATTTGAAATCCTATAAGCTCTAGAAAGTGGTTCAAAATGTCGCCATAATCCACACAAATACGTAACAAAATACCTCTTAATCGTCTAAATAACCTTCCATATGTGTCCAAGCTGAGTTAACGAACTTCTAAGGTATTCACGATCAATTCTTGACCTGCAAATCAAGGAAATTCGACGCCAGTTTTCCAGCGCGTACTGAACTTTTGCATGGCCGCCATTTTTGTAATTGCCTGTGACGTCACTGCCAAAGTGCATTCCGACCGTACCACTATACGCGGGGGTGCTCTTCGATGTCACAGGTCGGAGTATCGCGTTGCGCGCGCGATACAATGACCTGTGACATCGCAGAGCACCCCGCGTATAGTGGTACGGTCGGCACGCACTTTGGCAGTGACGTCACAGAATACCCACAATGCTCGTTTTGCTCATCATAAAAATGGCGGCCATGCAAAAGTTCAGTACGCGCTGGAAAACTGGCGTCGAATTTCCTTGATTTGCAGGTCAAGAATTGATCGTGAATACCTTAGAAGTTCGTTAACTCAGCTTGGACACATATGGCAGGTTATTTAGACGATTAAGAGGTATTTTGTTACGTATTTGTGTGGATTATGGCGACATTTTGAACCACTTTCTAGAGCTTATAGGATTTCAAATATCTTCTGGTTCGGCCTGTAGCGCAAGATAATGCCCAAATGTTAAAAAAGCGATAACTAGAGGCCAGTAACTCGGTCTAGTACTGTAGTAGTTTGACAAAGGCCAAAGCCAAGGCCGTGGCGCGCCGGCCGGCTAATGGCCCGGGGCGGACGTGTGCAAAGTTCTAGTTAACCCTGCGAGTGTGAGTCTGTAGCTAGCTTTCACCATAGACATGGAGTTTTTTTGTTTATGTCTATTTCACACCGTACCTCCACGGTGGTTTATATAGCTGGACACGGAGTACAGTTAATAACAATAGATCCCGGACCTAGTACAGTAGGCGTGTTGAGCGCATTTTTTTAATTTGCGCGCACAAATTTTAAAAACTGCGGTCGGAGATTTATTTTGGTTAAGTTTGCGCGCACAAACTTAAATTGCGCGATGCGGTCAACAACCAAGGCAAATACTGACACGAACTACACAGTAGACACGAGTTTTACATCGGCGTCAGCGCGCGATAGCGGGCGCGGAATCCACGCGTCGCGTCATTTTCAGCACTCGGTAGATGATGCGTCATTGCGCGTGGCGGCAACATCATGGCAGTACAGTAGAACCAACAGTAAATGTTGACGAGTTTTGCAGAGGACAAAAACATAAGGAACAGGCAGTTTAAGATTTGAACAAAAAATATATTGATTCCTAAAAATATGAGTATTAAGCCACTGTAAAATAAATATTAAGAATATTAAATATTAAGACCCCTACAACATTTATCTTTTCAATTTTACTATAGTATAGACTATAGGGTTGTATGAGTTGATTTTGTTTTTTATATTCCCTCTCCCAAACCACCCCTAAAATGGCCTGAAATATATTCCTGCCACCATATAAAATAGACACGCACATTAGTATTTTTGTAGAACCAAATCCCTGGAGTTTGAAAACGCAAGTCTCAAATGCTCGATCTCCACAAATAATTTATATTCGTGTAGGCCACATGGACTTTTCATTCAAAATTATCTTTTTATTATCTTATTTGTTTTTCTTTTTTTGAAAAAAATAATAAATGTAACCATTTGGGCCCTTTTTTCTTTTTTTTCAATCTAATAAAATTTTAAGATTGTATTTTATACTTTAGCATCACTGTGTACATGCTCTGGAAATATATTTTGTTCCAATAGGAAGGCTAGGGTGTGACGTGTTGTCCTGTAGGCTAGGGTGTGACGTGTAGTCGTGTACGGTGCATACTTGATCGACCCACATGAACTTTAATTTGTAATCGTGGGTGAACAATGTTTTAATTTTAAATTGGAAGATAGGATGTAAATTTATGTTTACTGCATGACTCGAATTAAGATGTGTCAGGTGGCCATTTTGGAGGAAAAAAAAGAGAAAAAAAGGGCCTCCTCCTTTCTTAAAAAAAAAAAAGGCATGACGCTAAGGCCAAATAAAAAAATAACATGTTTAGCGTCACCGCCCGCTTCCTTTTTTCTTTTTTTTTTCTTTTTGAAAAAAATGATAAATTTGACCCTTTTTGGCAAAAAAAAAGAAGAAAAGTTTTTTTAAAGATAATAAAATTTTAAGATCGTATTTTAGACTTTAGCATCACTGTGTACATGCTCTGGAAATATATTTGTTTATAATAGGAAGGCTAGGGTGTGACGTGTAGTCGTGTACGGTGCATACTTGATCGACCCACATGAATTTTTATTTCTAATCGTGGGTGAACCATGTTTTAATTTTAAATTAGAAGATAGGGTGTGACATGTTTACTGCACGACTCGAATTAAGATGTGTCGGGCGGCCATTTTGAAAAAAAAAAAAAAAAAAAAGGGCCTCCTCCTTCCTTAAAAAAAAAAGGCATGACGCTAAACATGTGGGTTTTTTTTATTTGGCCTAAACATGCTTTTTTTTTTATTTGGCCATATAGCCCCACATGTTCAACGGGCAATAGCCTTTGGGTATGGTGGCCAAAAGTTACAAACACTAGCAATTTGTTGTTAACAAATTGTGATGCAAAGCAAAATGTTTGACAAATCTTTTAAAAGGAAAATGCATTATGTTATTTATTTAATTGCTCATAATAATATATTAAACACTGTTTAAACAAATTCTAGCATTTTTACAAAGTTTTTTTAATTTGTTCTTGTTTTCACTACTGGTTTTCCATACTTTTGCCAAATCTTTGATTGTATCCCAGCATCCCTTGAGGGGTGCATGTGACTAAATCAGTGAAAATGACTGCGCGCGAGCTCATTAATATTTTGTGATCCCTCCGGTAATTTTGAATAAGAGGTCCCTGGGGCCTATACATTGGACTGATTGTAGACATAATTGTGGAAATCAAGAATTGGTGACCCGTGGCTTCCAACTCGGGGGATTCCGTTCACAATCAAGACCAATACGTGGGTCTATTTGGCATAGAGGCGGGGGGCTACATTGATACCTGGGCCCAGAGCTGGGCCACCAGTTTAGGGGTGGTTTGTGTGGAGGGGAGTATAAAAAAAAATTCATTCGGTCAACCCCCATAAATTTGAAAAGAAAATTGTTCTAGGAGTCTTAATCTTTGATTTCCAGTCAAAAAAATATGGCCACTCTACTCATGAGCGTCACCAGGCGGCGCTCTTTCTTTCAATTTTTGTGTTGGTTACATGCATGAGCGCCGTATTTAGTGTAGTGGAACCTGAGCGCAAGCTTTGTCACAAAGAATTTCGAACTTACAGTTCGTGTGCAACGCTGGTTTACTCAAGTTTTGAACAAAAATATCACTTTAGACAGAAATTAACAAACAGCAGAACGCTACTTTGGCCTTACCCTTTTTACCTTCGGAGATAAAATATAATTCTACGGCAAGTAATTCATGGTGGTGGTCAGAATTCTGTTTGAATAATAAAGATCGCGCGATTTTCAAAAAATGTGCGTCAACTCTTATGCGCAAATTTAAAATTTGTGCGCTCAAACTAAGTTTGCGTGTTTAAAAATTGCGCAACGCGCATTTTTTTTAAAGTGCGCGCCGTCGAAAAATGTGCTCAACAACGCCGTGAAAATGCAGTAAACTAATCGGTCCTCGACCGCTGCGGTCAACTTTACACCGTGAAAATGGGCTAAAACTGCAGTGTAAAGAGTTTCACGGTTATTAAAGTGGAAAAGTGTTGTTTTTATATTGTTCAGAAATTCATACATAGTGACTGACACCATGGCATGGAGGAATAAACTAGATTATTCCTCCATGGTGACACACTTGGCCCGGCCCCCGTACGCTGCGCTACACATGTACACAGTATACATTTTTAATATTATGCCAACGCCGAATTTGTTTTTTCGCGTTCTGCTGTCCAAAGAATTGTAGCAGTTTGCTTTTAGTTTTAGTTTTACCATGGTTTAAAGGTAGGATACACCATTTGCAGATATCGAAAAAATTTACTACCGAATTATTAAGAAATATCTTACTTATTTAAAAGTAAATAATGATTGTAGGCATCCAGCAAATTAAAATGAGGGCCCTAGATATCCTGTAATTGTTCCAAAAAATTGAATTGTATAAACCAAAATTCATTCTCGCCGTCCGGCGAGCGCGAAAAAACAAAGATAACATAAGAATAACTGCTCGACGCCGGTGGAAAACAAACGCTGTTTTTCATGCTTTTCTCGGCATCCATGAATGTAGAATGTCATGGCCCAGTGGTTACGGTGTTCGACTCATGTACGATGGTGCTTGGGTTCGAACTCGACCAGGAACATGGTGTTTGTGCCCTTGGGCAAGACACTTAACTACAATTGCCTCTCTCCACCCAGGAGTATAAATGGGTACCTGTGAGGGTCGAGGCCGATTGAGCGCCTATAAACGGCTGCCGCGTGGTCCAGGGCCTGATGAACGGGGTAATAATTGTAAAGCGCTTTGAGATCGTTGATACGATGTAAAGCGCTATATAAGCACGAACATTATTATTATTATTAAACGATATTTACTATAAAATACAACCCCCCAAATCCACCCATTCCTGATAATTCAACAAATTACCAATGGTGTATACTACCTTTAAGTTAATGCTTATTTAGTATCTTGCCTCTTAATTTTCCAGAAATCTTGGCATATATTTGAACAGCTTTTTTATGACGTATTGATTATTTTGACATTTGACGTGATGTCGGGTTTTGCAAATCAATCGGAGTGATCCAAAAATTACTACAAAATTTACCAATTTTGGTAGGAAGAAAATCAGACCCCAGTAATAAAAAAATAAAAAAAAACACAAACAAAAGTAAACAAGAAACAATCAATGGCTTACTTTTTATTGAGCAAATATTTGTATGGTTTACTGACATTTTTCTTTACACTTTTAGTTTCCTCTCGGTCACAGTCGAGGCAGCTCCTGTGGCCATTCTCGCATCACTCGCTATGCCTATAAACAGGAACACTTTGCCCGGATGATGCCGGAATGCTTCAAGATATGGGCCGAGCTTGAAAACAAGACCAACACAACACTGTATAAGTAGGTACTTCGAAAACTTTAGGATTTTTTAGATCGTATACGTTTGGTAATTGGAACCCACTGTTTGTTTCAATCCTACTTATAGATATATATACCATAAAACTAGCCTGTACAAATTTCATTTCAAAAGGTGGTAGCGATTTTGAGATATTGCCGAAAATCTGGAGTGGTTATGTCCACGCAGGAAGAATAATCTGCATTAGAACACAAAATCTGAGAAACGTCACTGCAGTAACGCTTCTCAGATTCAAATTTTTTGGGATAAAAAGTGATATCTTTTTCCATAACCGCAGTACTTCGAAGTGAAAAGTTTCTATAAATGTATTATAGTTTATATTCTATCCAAAGCTGCTGTAATCTTACCAAGTTGGTTTTTAGTGCCATACATTTTTGGAGATTACCAAACGTATATGATCCCTTTAAAGATCGCCAATTGAACTAACTGGCAGAAATATAACTCTCTTGGGACGAAATTTCACAGACCTTATATTTTATATGCGATATTTTCATGTGGATATAGCCA
Source organism: Crossaster papposus (assembly GCA_037893245.1). Lineage (NCBI taxonomy): Eukaryota > Metazoa > Echinodermata > Asteroidea > Velatida > Solasteridae > Crossaster > Crossaster papposus. The sequence continues at coordinate 580,363 of JBAIAA010000144.1, read as the reverse complement.
TGTGGATATTGGGCGTGTCAATTGCCTGAAATGTAAAATACAAACACAAAATTTATGAGAATTTTGCTCACCGTCCGCAAAAAAATACCCACTTGGCTTGGCTATGTTGCATTGCTGGTTGTCAACTGAGGGTGCTTTGACACCCTTCCGCTCACGTTACTACTTTAGTTGAGTGTTAGACGGTATACTAAATATTAGCTTTACAGCTTCACGGTATAAATTGTAACTTACATGAATGCCAACCTGTCACCTGCTAAAATGCACAAAAATTTGAAATTGGTTTTGAGAAATGTGAAATCTGCTGCTGCATTCTTGCTAAAATAGCCTACATGTAGGTCTGGTTTATTAAAAGCAATGGAAAATTCAGATTTAAAAGGAACTTTTTTATTTGGTTCCATTAGGCCTAATAACATTGTACTTTGTTTACATATGCGCCTATGTCTAGCTCTCAATTCTATACAGCACTTGAGAGATCCATTTTCATTTCCTAAAAAAAATTCAAACCCAAATCGGACATAGCACGCATTGAACGCACAATTCGGCTTTTCTCACGATCTCAGGAAACGGGGCTTGCTTGTCATAACCGAACCGCCGTACACAGCCTTGGATGAAATGCAACGAGCCCTGAACTCCATCCACCACACCTACACCAGGCTGACGGGACCTGAGATCAGACAGAGGTACTCTGGGATTGACGTCTCGGACGACCTTCAAGGAATCATTGAGCAAGACGGGGGAGTCTTGCTGGCTGACAAGTGCTTGAAAGCCATGCAGGTACATGTGTGGGAAACACCCCCCTCCTACAAAAGCATGATGGTTGAAAGTACTAAGTTACACTCTTTTATTTAATTAATACTCTTTTGAGTAATAATTTTATACTATTTTCTTCAAACGTCTCCATTACCAGAAACAATTCCAGCATCATGGTGGAACCATACATGATAGTGAGCAGGTTCTTCGGATCTTGCCGGGAACAACGCCGATCGTCGTGACTGGGAAAGCCCGCTACCGATGCAAGAGTGTCGTGTTGACTCCTGGACCCTGGGCCTCTAAGATACTCAGACCTCTGGGTCTGGACCCACCTCTCAAGGTAAAAAAAAGAGAAGGTTTTTAAAACCTTGAGCTCGGGCTTGAACTTGTCTCCAACTTTTAATCACTGAGCAGCAAACCAAATTGGAAATTGAGTGTTTGAATGTTTATACTTGATAGTTTACTTTTATTTCACAGTAGCTAAGGAATGCAAACACACACAAGACTAGAAGCCAATTTCATGAAGCTGCTAAGCACAACAACAAATGCTTAGCACAAAAAGTCTTGCTCAATAAAAGCAAAAACTATGTGTGCTGTTCATGCTATTAAACAAAAACCAGCTGAAGACAAGTCACAAACAATATGCATTACCTGATGACAATGTGGTTTGCCAACTTGTTTTTGCCAAAGAAGAATTGTCATGCTCAGCATTTTTTTTGTGCTTAGCAGCTCCATAACATTCGGCCCAGACAACCACACTACCACAACTCGAAGAACCAGCAACTAATGACTAATTTAATTTTCTTCAGTTTAAACAAACTAAAGAATTCACAACCAGAAGAGAAAAAGAGTGAGAGGAATGTTGCAACCTGACGCTCTTTTTTTGTCTTCATATCTAAATGAAGGTCAATCATTGCAAAAATGTAGAAAAGACATAAATCTGGGACTGAGAAGCATTTCCAACTTTGTCAAGTTTGTCAAACCGCTGAAGTAGCGTCGGGATACTATATTGTTTCCATCGTTTCTTCTGTCCCCAGCCCTGGAGACTGGACGTGTGCTACTGGAAACCCCGTAAACCTGGTACCTTTGAAGGCATGCCTTCCGTCATCACTTATACTAAAGCCCACCGTACGTACGCTTTGCCTTGTGAGGAGTATCCAGGACTCATCAAGGTTTGTTTGTTCTAGTCTTATGTCTTCTGTTGTTCATTTCGGACACTCTACTTTGCCTAGCGAAGAGAAACTGTTCCTATTTGGTTGTCCAAACCCAATGTAGCTGTATGCCTGTCTTTGTGTCAATTGTTTGTACCTAACTCCAAGCTATCTGTTTGTTTGTTATTGTTTTAATAGTCTCTTCTTCTGACACTAGTTCTGGCACAGTACCCTAACCTTGCTAGATGCAGCACCGGGCATCAGGTGGAAAAGCCTGCTAGCCTACACTTTGACTGGTACAGACTGGTACCTAAGGCGCTACATCATTATCACCCTGCTCATTGGGCCATTGAAATATTCCAAATACCATTTCAGCTCCCTGGGAAGAATACAGCCTAATGCTGCCATGTCGGTGCAAAGCAGCTAAATCAACCACAACCATCTTTGCCTTTACAGGTACCCATTTACTCCTGGGTCGAGAGGAGCAAAGAGTGACAAAGTGCCTTATTCACGTGTACACGCACCACAACCCCAGCATGGACTTGAACCCACAACCTGCAGAATAACCCGCAGACCAAAAAATTCAATGTTACTTGCTCTTGCCGTCTGCGAATTGGCAATAACACTACCCCTTGTTGCATTAAGCAGGGTTATGGATTTTTTACGAACCCCACCTTTACATGTCCCAGCTAATCAGGATTAAAAATCTGTAAACGGTGTGTCGTGATTGGTCAACACAGGTGTGCGATCACACGGAGCAAGAGATTTGTGACCCAGACGACAGAGATGTCCCGACGGCCGATCACCAGTTCCACATGGAGAAAATCCGATCGTTTGTCCGCCAGTACTTCCCTGGCTTGGACGATGCGCCTGCCATCGTCGAAACCTGCATGTACACTGTAAGATCGCATTCTTTTTATATTCCTCAAAATATATGACAAAAGTGGCTTTCCATATCAAACATTTGGAAAGCAAATGGCAGCGTCTGCTACTTTACTTACAAATCAACTTGCAAATATAAATACTGGTAAATTTGAGAATGGAAACTTGACGAGAATGGGACGTGAACATCTCACCCTTAAAATACAATACCAGTGCCCTAGTGACTTGGCCTCCTTTTCCAATTTGGTGGTATGAGACTCATTTTGCGCACCTTTCATCATTCTGTTTCCTCCTTGCAGTTCACTCCAGATGAAGATTTCTTCCTAGACACCCATCCCACCTACAACAATATAGTCATTGGCTGTGGCTTTTCAGGCGAGTAGTGTTTTCAATTTTTATTTGACTTTTGCTGAAATAAAAGAAAAAGGAAACTTGAGTTTAATATGCAATGTAAAAAACAAATTTGTAGACTACCAGTTCTGACACCCCCTGACTACCCTCCCCCTCCCTCAACCACCCTTGACCCTCTATATTTTTTCCCCACAGGTCACGGATTTAAACTTGCTCCTGTTGTGGGCAAGGTTCTGAGTGAACTGGCCATGCAGACTGAGCCCAGCTATGACCTTTCACGTTTCAGGCTTGGTCGTTACCCCAACGGTCCGTTAGCCAAGTTGTAGAGATCTACCTCAGTAGCCATGCCAAGATGAGATCATAAGTGGCTGTTAGGCCCTAGTGTGTTGACGATTAAAACTTGGATTCTAGTTTGGATAGCAGTACTATTAGGGCGGAATAACGAAACAAAAATTACTTGAATTGAAATTTAATTTCATGCACCACACGAAGTACGTCTTAACAGAGCATTCATCAGGAAACAAAGAATGACTGATTTTGGTCATTGCTATCAGAAGTTATGCACTTTTTACAAAACATGTATTTTTACAGCTTTGCATAGAATGTAATTCGTAGCAATTGAGATTTTACAGATTTTACAGATTACACGCAGGCGTTCAAATACAATTGAGATTTTAACCCCAACCATCTCAAATCCCTCAATTTCAAAATAATTGTTCACACACACTGACATGTTATTTTTACCATCATATTTTGTGTTCTTTTTACTGCATATTTTGTGTTCTTTTTCTTCTTCTAAAATATCGATGGTGATTTTGTGTTTTCCTTTGCAAGTCGTTCATTCATGGAAGTGGGAAAACTTTAATGTTTCATTTTATTTGTATGGTATCTACCTCAAAATGTCAGTCCCAATTACAAGTTTGGGGACAATTTTGCTAAAAGTGGTTGAAAATATGGCAAAAATTGTTATTTTCAAAAATAATTTATTGGCTCCGTATTTTAAATCTGTTTATGCAAAGATATGTATCTATTATTCTAATATAACTAATTCAGACTAAACAAAGTACATGTGCATACTTATGTACATGTACATTAAATTTTGTTAAAGTCATGCAATTATATTGGAATTAATTGCAAGTTTGAAAATAATGTTTGTGACAATTTTGTTCATTTATGTCTATGGGTGGGACCCGAGCCATTGATCCCATTATAATAGCAATAGGTGATGTTTGATCGGCCCCACTGCCCAAACTGGGCGCTGGGTGGGAAACGCTAATCAAACTTAGTAACAACCCGACCTTTTGAAGAAGCGCAGCGCAAGTTCTATATACTAGGTTTTTTTTTTTAAACCTTTGCTTTGCCTCCAAATTCCGAATCACTGAAAAGCAAATAGAAATGGAAGCAAATGGAAACTAATTAAAATAGTCTAACTTTTGGGTTCACATTAATCGAGTGAATGTTTCTGAAGCACAACAGGCATCAGAATGTGACTGGGGTTCATGCAGTTGGGAATCTAAAATCGCCTTAAGCCAACGACGAAGCCAGGGATTTAAAAAGGCCGATAGGTTGGCACGTAGAAATCACGGGCCACGCGCGCGCATGAGACGGATGGCGCAAAAAAGCAAATGATGGTAGGCCTACATACAAGCAAACGCTAATAGTAACTAGCGGGATGCCGCGCTTCGCGCGGCACCCGCTAGCTGGGTGAAATTGTAACTTATAGATACACCTTGTTGACGTCCTAAAAACATTAATGGATTGTATGACAAACAAACCGCGAAACATAGCGAGTAGAGTACCAGCTAGATGTGTGTATAAACTTGCTTGTTTGTCAGTCCATGATTTTTTTCAAATGTGACGAAAATGTTTGTTTCATGTTTTAAAAAGTTGTACATAAATCAGAAAGTTTTCGATTGGAAGTAACTGCGCGGCACCCGCTAGTGAGTGAACCGTATAGAGTAGTATGCAAATTACATGTACGGTGAAAAGTATACATAGAAAATGTAGATGTGGCTACGTTTTGACTGGGACTGTGTTTGTCAGAGAAGGGGGTGGTGGGGGGGGGGGGGGGGGGGGGGGGGTGTTGCAAGTGAAGGGTAAAGGGAAGTTGTGTAGGTGGGTCAGGCGCGCGGTTGGAGGGTGCTAAGTAATTTTTGTTTTGAGAGGATCTGGGGGAAATGGTAGGCTATAAGAGCCCTGTTCGCACCGAACTTATTTTGTTAAAACTTACTGAGACGATGGGTACTTTTCCCACTTTAAGTCCAGTGCGGGCTAGGACGTTTACTTACTGCCCAGGAAACTGTTGCCGAGACGATAAGCCTCCAGTGCGTACAGTGCGAGTTGGTAAACCCGCATGAGTCGAACAGCTCGGTTACTTCTCCCGCGGTCTCGGTAAAATTGTCCCGAGTCGAAAGTCCAAGTGCGGCAGTGGTAACATTTGACGATCTTGTATTTTACTATCGTGTAAGTAAAACGTTCCGAAAAGTCCAGCGCGAACACGGCTGGCATTGTAATTGAAACAGTGAATGAGGGGCTTTAAATTATTGCTATTATGAGTGCCTATTATTAGTGATGGATATATATATATATGGTTGTTTTTTTGGTTTTTTTGTTGCTGGGGGGGGGGGGGGGGGTATTTTTGTGTGGCAAGTTTGATGGTAGGGGTGGGGTCAAGTTTTCGGGGGGGGGGAGGTAGGTAGAGGCTGGGGAAAAATTGTACCCCCTTTCGCTGTTGTTTGTGTATGTAGTATGCAAGAAAAAACAAACAATTGTTCACAGTTCTTTGCAATACAGGAATGGCAAGATATTTTATTTGTGAATGCAAACTAAAGTATTCTTGACAATATTAAATTTGGCAAAATGAAGGCAGAGTATTGTGAAGTTGAAATAAATGGTTTAGTTTATGTAAGGAAGCAGGTTGAGATAAAGGTTGAGCTGTCAAAGAATGTAAAGATATTTTAAAGATAACTTTTTAGTTAAGTCACGAAGCAAATAGTGCGTAGATGGAATGAATCGGAGATTAATAAGTATTGCTATTGTTTTGTACAAGGAATCCAGTGGATAAGGCACATTGTATCGGTAAGTTGTAATAAATAATGGCTTAGAGTTAAAGTGATAGGGGGTAATAGAAGAAGTGATGATGCAGTTATTTGAAGATGCGGAATTACTTAGAGGAATAATACTGAACGTGGTTAAATAGTACAGAATTGGAAAGAAAGGAATAATAATAAGCCATTGCTATGGTGTTTTATGAAAAATTATGAAAGTGGCCAACAATAATAAATAAAAAGTATTTCACTTATTTTTACAATGTAATTTAGAGAACTGAATTAAATATTAGACATGTAAATATAAAAGTGAGAAATTAAGGCGACTAAAATAAAATCTGTAATATCGGAGAAAGTAAATGGATAAAAAAAACTGGCTATCCTTGGAAATGTTGACTTGAAACCAGGTCGGTAAATGTTTGTGTTGAGTTTCATATCAGGTCATAGACCTTTCTATCACAAGTTGACACATATATTGTGTGTAAAGCCCACCAAGGTTGGCAAACTCTGGACAGTTCAACACTGCATTTGGAAGTGTGGAATTACTCAAAGGATCAAGACTAAATGTTGCAAAATAGTGGATAATTGGATTGAAATAAATAATAATAATACATCCACAGGGTGTTTTATGTAAAATGTGGAAAACAATCACAATAATCACTATAAAACTATGGCTTTTTTAAAATACTAAAAAGGTAATGAAAAAAACCAAAATTAATAGTATAAAAATAAAATAGTGTGAAATTAAGAGTAAATGTGACCTGTTCCAACGAAACCCGGACAAAGTCGCACAATGTGTTTTGTCACAATGTACTCCTGAAGTCATTTCTGGATGGATTTTACCATTTTTTAGGTTTTAGGTTTTCCTAAGTCACTCACTATTAATCTACAATCTCCTCAAATTTGAACAAAATCCGTCTTCCAGAAGTGTGTTTTTTTGTCAATTTTGTGAAACATTTGTGTATAGAAATAATACGCTTTTCTGAACTTCAAAGCTGTTTATCTCATAATAAGGTTGTCAGGGTTTTATCACTAAATCCAGACCCCAGGGAAGATAGGGTGGGGGTACATATGTAAATGATACATCATTTTAAAGCTGAGAACCTAGAGAATTTGAAAAAAGCAAAATCTGAAAAACTAAAAAGTCGACTTTGTCCGGGTTTCGTTGGAACAGGTCACAAATGTACTTAAAATAAAACCTTGTGGTAGTGGTTAATACTGGAGAAGGGTAATGTGTGTAGATTTGATTTGGAAGGCTGAATCAATCCAGAAAGAGGATGTAAAAGGCTTGTAAGTGTAAGGTTGGGAAATTACTTGACGATGGCTTGTTGTGAAGCAGCAGAGATGTCTGGTTTGGTAGTAAGGGGAGTTGTTGGCGCGTTGTCTTCCTCGGTAAAAGTGGCATCTGGTAGTGCTGTCCAAAGAGTCAAGAAAAATATGGATAGGTAGGTAAAGATTCTATAGGGGAACGGTATAAGTAGGTTGAGATGCACTGAAAAAAGTGGACTTGTGATTGGAAACAAAATAGGTGCAAGAGGGAAAGCTAAAGAAGCTGGGGTTTTGGTGTATGCGTGGAATGTGTGTGGTAGTGTAAAGAACTGGAAAAGGTTTAGGGGTAAATTCATGATTGTACATATTGAATCAGAGCAATTCTATTATTTGATGGGCAAGATCTAGAATCTGTATAAAGCAAAACATTTAAAAGTAGAGAGATGTAGAGATACCTTTGATGTCGGTCGGACCAGCCTGCTGCAGCCAGAACAGCATCATTGTTGTGCGAGATGTCTGAAGGGAGAAGAAATACAATGTTTATTGGAACATCAGCAAAATGGTATTAGGAAATGCACTTCGTTTTCTGAAAGGCCTACATATTATTGTTTTTCAAGGGCCAACTTGGACTCAGATGTTTCTTTCTTTAAAAAAAACCACACAAAAACACATTGCGCTGGAGGGGAATCAAAGAGAATACTGTGACTGCACTTTCTGAAAGGCAGCAACTTTTCTGAAAGGCACCAACAACAGCATCTAACAACAGCAAAATGTTTACAGGAACTGAAAGGCCTACAAATATTGTTTTTTAGGGGGAAACTGTAGCGAAATGGTTACTCGAAATGGTTACTTAGATTCATATGTTTCTTTCTTTAAAAAAACCCAAAAGAACATTGCGCTATAGCAAAATGTTTATAGGAAATGTACTTAGTTTTGTCAGTCTGAACATGGAGGAATAAGATAGAGCCTCCGAGGTCTGAAGCAGTATTTCTGCAGTATTTCTGCAGCAGAAGTCGATTCAAAGACATTAACCCAGGCTAGGTCATAAAAGGGCCACTGGCCACAGACCCCCAGGTCCTGCTTAAATGGATTGACCACCTGTTATCGGAATGTCACGACTGGGCTATGTGGCTAGGCTGTGCACTCATACCACACGTGTATGCACAGTGTATATTATATTGGGAGTTTGTAAACTAAATCTGCAACAAAACATCTCCTACAATATATTATCGGTAAGACAAAAGCAGAAAATATACTTAACTTATACATTCCCTATTGCCTGAATCTAATTCAATCAAAGTTCTGATTCCAAGTTAAAATGTAACTAAATTACTTCTCTTTATACTTCGACTGACCAAGTTAACGATCTAAATTATCATGGGATATAAGAAATCCATAATGTATAAAAGTAAAACGTTTCGTGTTTCAAACTAAACAATTCAGCTTGTGTTGTGGTAGTACACCCCAATGACCAGTGTCTATGACAGTTGACTATGTCTAGAACAAAACGACAGCCATAGATCATAGATGTACAATAATGTCAACTCCAAAAGGAAGTTGGCCTACTTCTAGATTTAATATACACATATAGTTATTCAAAATCAAGGAATTTAGTAGTACATACCTGGAAAAGAATGGGAGGGAGAGCAATATTGGTTGTACTGTTCTGTGTTCACTAAGCTGCCACGCGTCTGAAACGGCCGTCAGTAAGACAAAAGCAGAAAATATACTTAACTTATACATTCCCTATTGCCTGAATCTAATTCAATCAAAGTTCTGATTCCAAGTTAAAATGTAACTAAATTACTTCTCTTTATACTTCGACTGACCAAGTTAACGATCTAAATTATCATGGGATATAAGAAATCCATAATGTATAAAAGTAAAACGTTTCGTGTTTCAAACTAAACAATTCAGCTTGTGTTGTGGTAGTACACCCCAATGACCAGTGTCTATGACAGTTGACTATGTCTAGAACAAAACGACAGCCATAGATCATAGATGTACAATAATGTCAACTCCAAAAGGAAGTTGGCCTACTTCTAGATTTAATATACACATATAGTTATTCAAAATCAAGGAATTTAGTAGTACATACCTGGAAAAGAATGGGAGGGAGAGCAATATTGGTTGTACTGTTCTGTGTTCACTAAGCTGCCACGCGTCTGAAACGGCCGTCACTGAGTGTGGTACTGCATACACGTACGTGTATGTTATTCCATTCGTTAACGCGATATCATAGACAGTAGACAGGCTCCTTTCCATACTCTGCCTCGCCACCGCAAACTGGCGCGGGACCGGCGCAGCCACCGCGCAATTCCGACGGGAGGCCCGTGCAAAAGACGGGCCCCCACATCCGCTACCCCACACTATACCGCGGCGGGCAAACAGGACACCAGATCCAAAATGGCGCGGCCGGATAGACGGGCTCCCTCCCACCCTCCGCGCGCAAACGGGTACACGGCACACGGGGAACCGTCCACAAGATGGCGCCAACCATGCCCCATCTTCAGGATTAATAGTATAGATGCGTTAACAAGTGAAGATGTCTGATTTATACAAAGGCCCCAAGTTGCACGATTGTGTAGTACTAGTAGTCGGCGCTGGAATTGAAGGATCTTCTACACACACAAAAAATCTAAAAAAGGGCAAAACACGCTGCTTTTTGAGCAGGTAAACTTGGATTGAAAGTTTAACACAGTGCGCGCGCTACAATGGACACGTACAGCTAGCTAGGCACTACCGCCGCTGAACACATGGAATCCAAGTTTTAACATTTGGCCGTGTCACTTCCTTTACCCGTGGTTGACACTCGCTGGCATAACCTTAGTTACCGCTACTTATAGCTACACTTTGCGCAGAAACCAGTACAGCCGCCATAATGCCGACACCAATACATTAATCTATTTGGCGGGCACGGCACTTTACAGCCCCACTTGCCTATATGGTTTGCATTAGAAGGGCACCAGCCACTTTTAAATCAACTGTATGTTCAACATTTGCGATGTCGATTCTCACAAATTACTGCCCTAAGAGTAAGATCGTAAAAACCACACGTGCCTGTATTTGTATTATATGTTATTCTGCTTGGCTTATTGATTTAGGACTAGGAGATTGTGTAAGGACTAGTGAATTCCAATGTGTTTTCTAACCACATTGGAATGAAAGATTATCAGTCCCAAATCATGTGAAGGTTCGGATCTTGGGCTCAACATTTTATTTCATAATAAAGGCAACCGAATTTGCGCTATAATTAGGCCATATGGAAATGCAGGAGATTTCTCATTCGTAAGTTATTTATTATAATTAATTGAAGATTATGTTTTCCCATTGAAACGGTGCTTGTGCGCGACATACTAATTAAAAGTAAATTTGGGTGGTAAACGCCTTTAACTGCAACATGTTTTATATGTGTTTAAAACATAGGGCCTTTTCGAAACCTCTGCTTCGGCTTTGGCCTTGCCTCCGAATTCCAAATTACTGAGAAGCAAATAGAAATTAAAGCAATTATAAATAGTCAAACTTTTGGCTTTATATCAATGGATTAAATATTTCTGAATGTGGCAGGGGATCTCGCAGTTGCGAACTACAATCGCCTTCAGCCAAAGACAAAACCAGGGATTTGAAAAGGCCACAAAACACCGTTTTTACAGTGTACTGCAAAACAAATTTATGGAAGTTTTGCGTGTACAAATGTCATTTATTAATTCTGAATTGTTCGCCAACTAACTGTAGTAGCCTATTACAAAGTAGCCAAAGTAGCCTACCTCAATCCTGGAGTTTCAGGAATCAGAATCTGTTATTTTCGCCTCTTCATGGACAGTCTACCCATGGCGAATGAACTGGCAGTACAAAGTGAACAAGTTACCTGTATTTTGTTCTGGTTATCCTTCAATTTCTATTACGAACTTATCATAAGGCCAAATAAAAAACATGTTTAGCGTCATGCCCTTTTTTAAAAAGAAAGGAGGAGGCCCCCTTTTTTTTTTTTTTTTTTTTTCAAAATGGCCGCCTGACACATTTTAATTCGTGTCATGTAGTGAACATGTCACACCCAATCTTGCAATTTAAAATTAAAACATGGTTCACCCACGATTAAAAATCAAAATTCATGTGGGTTCATGTATGCACCGTACACGACTACACGTCACACCCTAGCCCTCCTATTAGAAACAAAATATTTCCAGAGCATGTACACACATGATTCTAAAGTCTAAAATTTTAATTTTTTTAATTATAATTTTTTTTTTTTTACCAAAATGTACAAATTTATCATTTTTTTCAAAAAAAAAAAAAAAAAAAAAGGAGGCGGCCCCCCAAAAGGAAGCGGGCGGTGACGCTAAACATGTTTTTTTTTTTATTTGGCCTAACGGATTTCTGATGACAAAAAGTCGTGCACTGATGTGTCTAGCCGACCATGTCCGTCTAGGCAGACATGTAGGGGAATACTTGAATCACATGCATAATGCAAGTTTTGTCCTTTGTATCGCCAGGAACACACGCCTACGGCATCCTAACCACAGTAGGTGAGTAAAACCCTAAAACCAATAAACCGTGGCCATGACTATGGCAGTAATACCAGTCGTGCTTTACACCAATTCCTGGTGTTTTACTCTGCAAGAATGTTCCTTAGAAAACCAGCAGACCGACACAAAATCATCAACGTCACGGCGGCCCAAAATTCCCTTTTAGCTTTTATATTTGCAGTTCCTCGTATCAAACTAAAGTACACTGCACTGTAAAACAGTAGGCCTATTGCTATGAAACATTTCTGCCACTCAAAGGCAATTATCTCTATCCCATTCAATTACTTCTTTGATCTATTTGTATGAGTCACTAATATCAATTTAAATTGAATATTTAAATCTATTTTACTGATGATAGTAAATTAAATATGGCCGAAGTTAATCTGCGTAGACTGAAGACGCCCCACTATGCGTATAATAAAAAGATGTCCAACTATTATACAAATATTGACTGCTTTGAGTGGTATAGTAAAACTAGCCTCCCGAGGTGATCCATGGAGCATTCTATTTTCCCGAGGCGAAGCCGAGAGAAAATAGAATGCTCCATGGATCACCGAGGGAGGCTAGTTTTACTATACCGCGAAATAAAGCAGTCAATATTTGTTTTATAACACCTCACTTACAGATTCTGCACAATTTAAGTGTCCTGAAAGTATAGTAATGACAAAAATCTCCGAATTATACGTCTCTCGATCATACGTGTACTTTGTTGCCTTGATGAACGGGTGCGAAGGTGATAGAGCAATGTTTACGCAATGCACCGAAACACACATAGTATCTGTTAAACAGATTTGAATTTAATTTCAGTGACACCAAAACAGTCGTACATTTTTTCACCCTAGCTTATTTATGGAATGATTCATATTTGTCTCGGTGCACTGATCCATATTTGTCTGCACTGAAATCAATACAGACAGCTATTTTATTTAACAAAAAGGGTACGTTTATGTAGAATGTGTTCATTGAAAGAGAATGTTTCACTTGTAAAAGGGTTGTGAACAGTACTGTCTAGGTTTTGTTGTCTTTAGGAAAGCGTGAACAATAATATTTTCTAAATTATTCTTTTCTATGACCAGAGTCAGTTTTTGTGTCATAGTGGAACTAAAAAGAAACTAAACCATGCTCCACGAGATGTTTGGCGAAGGTTCCAAGTACGACTGTGTGGTAGTCGGAGCTGGAATTGAAGGATCTTCTACAGCCTACCACCTGGCTAAAAAAGGACAAGACACGCTACTTCTCGAGCAGGTAATTGGCTAAGCGATTTTACTCATGAAAAACAAACACACCAGCTCTTTGGGGCATGGTGAGGATCCGGTTATTACTGCGTGATAACGGATTGGGTTGAGGGATGGACCGGGCCGAAGGCGAGGTCCATTATTACCAGCGGTCATCCCCAAACCGGGGTGTTATAACGCAGTGAATGACCGGGTCCTCACCCTGTTATTACCTTTAATAAATATCTTTAATAAATACCTTTAATAAATTCCAAATCAGAGAGAAGCAAATAGAAATGGAGGCAAATGGAAATTTGGGTGGCTGTATTTTATAGTAAATATCGTTTAACTGAGCTGTCCGAAGACGTTTTAGAATCATGGGTGCCGAAAAAAGCACGAAAAACTGGTATTTTTCAACCGGCGCCGAGCAGTTATTCTTACGTTATCTTTGTTTTTTTCGCGATCATTGTGCTTGCGGAATGTTGTGGTTTCTTTTGAGGTTTTTATGTTTGGGGGGGGGGGGGGGGGGTGCGTTAGGTAACAATAGTCGAGGAAGTGTACAGGTATGGGGGACTTAAGGCATGTTCCCATTGGACTTAATTTTGTTAGAGTACCGCGACTTTTCTTCAGAACGACAAAATTAAGTCCAATGGGAACGCACGGTAAACACACCTTCCTGTCTATTTACCGCGACCGTGATGTAAAAAAAACTGGCCGAAAGAGGTCGCGGGATATGGAACGCCAAACGTACCAATTTATGATGTTACTGGATACAAGTTATTACGTGATGTCGTCAATCCACTACGTGATGTAGTCAATATATTATGTGATGTCGTCAATCCGTTATGTGATGTGGTCAGTGTATTATGTGATGTAGTCAATCAATTATGTGATGTAGTGATTCCATTATGTGATGTAGTCAATCCATTATGTGACGTAGTGAATCCATTATGTGACGTAGTGAATCCATTATGTGACGTGGTCAATCCATTATGTGATGTGGTCAATCCATTATGTGATGTAGTCAATCCATTATGTGATGTGGTCAGTGTATTATGTGATGTCGTCAATCCATTATGTGATGTAGTGAATCCATTGTGTGATGTAGTGAAACCATTATGTGATGTAGTCAATCCATTATGTGATGTCGTGAATCCATTATGTGATGTAGTCAATCCATTGTGTGATGTAGTCAATCCATTATGTGATGTAGTCAATCCATTATGTGATGTAGTGAATCATTATGTGATGTAGTCAATCCATTATGTGATGTAGTCAATCCATTATGTGATGTGGTCAGTGTATTATGTGATGTCGTCAATCCATTATGTGATGTAGTCAATCCATTATGTGATGTGGTCAGTGTATTATGTGATGTCGTCAATCCATTATGTGATGTAGTGAATCCATTGTGTGATGTAGTCAATCCATTGTGTGATGTAGTCAATCCATTGTGTGATGTAGTCAATCCATTATGTGATGTAGTCAATCCATTATGGGATGTAGTGAATCATTATGTGATGTGGTCAATCCATTATGTGATGTAGTCAATCCATTATGTGATGTGGTCAGTGTATTATGTGATGTCGTCAATCCATTATGTGATGTAGTCAATCCATTATGTGATGTGGTCAGTGTATTATGTGATGTCGTCAATCCATTATGTGATGTAGTGAATCCATTATGTGATGTAGTCAATCCATTGTGTGATGTAGTCAATCCATTATGTGATGTAGTCAATCCATTATGTGATGTAGTCAATCCATTATGTGATGTAGTCAATCCATTATGTGATGTCGTCAGTGTATTATGTGATGTCGTGAATTCATTATGTGATGTGGACAATCCATTATGTGATGTCGTCAATCCATTATGTGATGTGGTCAGTGTATTATGTGATGTCGTGAATTCATTATGTCATGTGGTTAATCCATTATGTGATGTAGTCATTCAATTACGTGACGTAATGAAATCATTATGTAATGTCGTCAATCCATTGTGTGATGTCGTGAATCCATTATGTGATGTGGTCAGTGTATTATGTGATGTAGTCAATCCATTATGTGATGTGGTTAATCCATTATGTGATGTCGTGAATCCAATATGTGATGTGGTCAGTGTATTATGTGATGTAGTCAACCCGTTATGTGAAGTGGTCAATGCATTATCCGTGGTGAGCTATCCCTTTATATAGCCACTGCCGAATTATGTGAGGTCGTCAAGCCATTATGCGGCGTCGTCAATCCATTATATGATGTAAACCGGTGTGTATTGCCCCGGAGCTATTTCTTGTTTATACCTCCTGCCGAATTATGTGGTGTTGTTAAGCCATTATGCGGTGTCGTAAACCGTTGCGCATGCGCAGTCACTCCAAGGTTTGATCTGTATAGTGCAGCTCAAGGAGAAATATATAGCTTTGGAAGCATGGTGCATAGTATAGGCCTACAATAGTTCATTGATGAAAACGCTTTTTTTCATTCCCTTTTCGTAATAAGACTCATAAATCAAAATTAAGCTATTCTTACTTGCTTTCATATACTAGTCAACAACTCCGGATGTTTAATATAGTATGAGATTCAGTAAAATATTGATAAAATCATTCGTATATCGTATAGGCCTATCGGAAGAACAATAAAAGAACCGGGTCTGGTGTAAATCAATGTCTAAGTAATGGGTTGGGCCTTGGTGTCATGAAGAGTAATGAATGATTTATTGCTATTAATATTTCACAAATCTCATCAGACTGTTAACAGTTGATTGTAGACTGTTAGGTGTAGCGAAATGTTAAAAAAATGTTTTCTTTAATGGAAAGTGTGGAAGAACCAGCACCTCAAACTTAAACAATAAATGATAATCTGAACCCTTCAGAGTATGAATACGGTTGGGATGAGCAATAATACCTCTACATAGCCCAGGCCAGGCTAGAACCCCAAACCTGCAGAACTACGCACAGACCACGAATTCTTGGCCATGCATGCCAGACCCACTGTCTATAGGCCATGGCATCATTCGTTGTTCATTTTTAACCAGTCTTAATTTAATTTTGCAAATAAGCAACAGCTGCATCATATCTCCCTTTTGTTTAAAAGCACTTTCCCGATACTAGGTATTCTTGGTTTTGTGCCGAGTGAAAAATAACAGAAAGTGAAGATCGATTTCAACGTATCCATCCCGCCGCTATGGAAACGTTTTCTAACTTTCACCTCATAAAAGATTTTACCCACGTGTTTTGTGTCGGTCGATCAAGGTCGACTACCAAACCTCAGGGCGATACCATTGTCTGGTATGGGTGAATAAACAGTGCCAAGATAGCCATATATAAATGTATCCGAAATGAACTTTTTGTAATTTCGGAAAAATTGAGATTCTAAACATTGAGATTCAAATGGCAGAAACTATTAAAAAAACAAAAAACATTAAACTATAGCAGTGTATACGGAAAGTTGAACTTCGCGGGAATGTACATCAACGTTTGCACGTACCCACTGCTATTGTGGTACGATCAAAATGTGAGTGATCGCCAGGTCATCGGATGCTGGAATATATATGATTGTTAAAGATTTATAAATAATTGGGGTATTTTTCTGATAAAAATGAGCTACCAATGAGATTACGTATCACATAAAATGAAAGCCGGCTTAGGAACAGCAAATTCATTCCGTTTGCCAAGGCCGCCCGACCACATGAAAACCAGTGAGGGTTCACAAAAGGGTTTGAGGGACCGTATTTAAAAATGGGCTATTTTGATTCACAGTTTTTTTACGGATTTTCCGACAAAAGTGCTTTATTTTAAATTTCTTTCTTGTTTTTGGTTTTGACGAACATTTTCTGAAATGCAATCCGTTCACGTCAGTACTGGCATCGCGCAAACGTTTTAGAAAAATTAGTATTTCCGTGAAAGAAATGCTGTATACAGTTATAATTTCACAAAGAATTGGTGACCAAGACGAAAATAATGATTTTGTTTATTTACTGAATCTCATACTACTACTAAACATCCAGAGTTGCTGACTAGTATAAAAAAGCAAGTAAAAATAGCTTAATTTTGATTGATGACTCATATTACAAAAGGGAAGAAAAAAAGCGTTTTCATGAATGTATTTAATTGTATTGTAGGCCTATACTATGTACAAGAAAGTCAGAGTGCAATCTGCAAACAGTTTCTTAGTTGGTGGGTGTCCACTTCAGAAAATAGCTTAAACCATCCTCCATGCTACGCAGTACACGCGCATCATGCTTTCAACGCTATATATTTCTCCTTGAGCTGCACTATACAGACCACTATAACCTAGGAGTGACTGCGCACGCGCAACGGTTGACGACACCGCATAATGGCTTAACGACACCACATAATTCGGCAGGAGGTATAAACAAGAAATAGCTCCGGCGCAATACACACGGGTTTACATCATATAATGGATTGACGACGCCGCATAATGGCTTGACGACCTCACATAATTCGGCAGTGGCTATATAAAGGGATAGCTCACCACGGATAATGCATTGACCACTTCACATAACGGGTTGACTACATCACATAATACACTGACCACATCACATAATGGATTCACGACACCACACAATGGATTGACGACATTACATAATGATTTCACTACGTCACGTAATTGATTGACTACATCACATAATGGATTAACCACATCACATAATGAATTCACGACATCACATAATACACTGACCACATCACATAATGGATTGACGACATCACATAATGGATTGACGACATCACATAATGGATTGACCACATCACATAATGGATTGACCACATCACATAATGGATTCACGACATCACATAATACACTGACGACATCACATAATGGATTGACTACATCACATAATGATTCACTACATCACATAATGGATTCACTACATCACATAATGGATTGACGAAATCACATAATACACTGACCACATCACATAATGGATTGACTACATCACATAATGGATTGACCACATCACATAATGGATTGACTACATCACATAATACACTGACCACATCACAAAATACATTGACAACATCACATAATGGATTGACGACATCACATAATACACCTACCACATCACATAACAGATTTACTTCATCACATAATACATTGACGACGTGACATAATAGATTCACTACATCACATAATAGATTCACTACATCACATAATGGATTCACTACATCACATAATACACTGACCACATCACATAATACACTGACCACATCACATAATGGATTGACTACATCACATAATGGATTGACCACATCACATAATGGATTGACCACGTCACATAATGGATTCACTACGTCACATAATGGATTCACTACGTCACATAATGGATTGACTACATCACATAATGGAATCACTACATCACATAATTGATTGACTACATCACATAATACACTGACCACATCACATAACGGATTGACGACATCACATAATATATTGACTACATCATGTAATGGATTGACGACATCACGTAATAACTTGTATCCAGTAACATCATAAATTGGTACGTTTGGCGTTCCATAGCGGGAGAGTTCCGCGCAGCCACGGTAAATTATCAGGGCCGCTAAAAAGTCCAATGGGAACGCTCCGCGCTGTAAAACTACCGCGACCACGCTGTAAAACGCTATGCAAACAACAACACTTCCTGTATACGTCACAACTATACACAGAACTCGCGCGAAAATGGTAGTATGGTTCCCTGTCTCGTTTGCATTGATGGCGGTGTGGTATGTACATGTACTGTACGCAGCGTGTGTAGGAATTACCGTGTGTATAATGCAATACGGTCAGCGCTTTTTTCAATCTCGTCCAGTTGCTGCAGTTTCGCTACTTGACTTGTCGCGTCAGTGTTGTTGTATGTTGTTTACGTGGCAACGAGTCTAGCTCGCGAAAAATATGTCACAGGCACGTCATATCCCGCATAGGTTACGTGGCAGAGAAACCCCCCCCCCCCCCTCTTTTGTGTTGACCATTGTGTTCCCGGAATCTCAGGAATTCCTTTTAGGTTTCAGCGCTGCTGCATAAATTTAGGAATTTCGCTATCGAGCTACTGTACTAAGGCACAACGTAACGTAACTTCGTACTCCAAAGCAGCTCATCACCCAATGTTAATGATATCATTACAATAAAGTTCTCAATATTGACTGTTGTCTACTTTAATGCAAACCTTGTTTGAGCTTAAAAACTACTAAGAAGTTAAGTTCCTAAAATTATAAGCTCCGGTGATATCATATTCCCTAATTTTAACGTATTTCATATTTACACCCATTCGTGTTTGAGAGGGTACAGGCAATTGCAATCAACTTCATGACTGTTTGTAATATTTCTTATGTGGTGGGTTTTATTCCTGCGTTTGGTAAAGTACATGTACACTTTGACGCTCGTTTTATGATTTCAATTATTATTATAATCATTTATTATTCGGACATTTTGATCGGACATTGCGCCGTGTAATCGGTGATTGGTCCATAATAAACGGTTGATCCACATAGTGCAAGTTGCACTCAACATTATAATTATCGGTGTTTATTGACTTTTAGTTTTAATGGCCTTTGACCCTTTCGTAATTAGGGATTGCACCACTTGAAACTTGTTTAAGTGGCGGATTTTGCTCCAGCAAGGTGTCAGCTACACATTAAACGTGTAATTAGCACTAATTATAGACCTTCTTAATTAGACTTTGCATATCATGACATGTTCTTAAGCTTGTGATCAGTGATCGGTCTATGATAATCTGTTGATATACACATAAATGCAAGTTGCACTCAACGTTATAATTATTAGTGTTTAATGACTTATGATGACCTTTGGCCCTTTCTTAATTAGGGATGGCACCACTTGAAACTTTCTTAAGTGGTGAATTTTGCTCCAACCATGTGTCAGCTACACATTGACACTTGTTTTATCCTTGCACTCAAAATTATGATCAAACGTGTAATTAGCACTAATTAAAGACCTTCTTAAATGTACTTAGCACCAATAATTATACAAATCCTATTCAGTACACGACAAACTTTCGACTTATGGAGAAATTATGTTTGCACTCAAGATTATGATTAAATCGAATTTTTGGGGGTCTGTCAGGGGCTGCCCCTCCCAACGCACCACTCGCCAAACTTAAGAAAACCCATTTTGCAGTTGTCCCAGTCACCCCTACATATCCCACGCTTCAAACCTTTTGCACTCAAAATTATGATTAAACCTGGCTGGGCTCCCGGACTATATTATGAGATACACGAGTTCAAAAACATGGGGGGGGGGGGACATTTGATATTGTGTCCCCCACCCTTCAAAATATGGGGGGGGGGGGACGTGTCCCCCTGTCCCCCCCCCCCCCCCCCCCCCCAGGATTGACGCCCATGCCGGCCCGTAGAAAGGAGTGTATTATCATGGCCTACAGAATGGGGCTACAAGAAAATAAGAAAATACTTAAGTTCTAGTTGTAGACTAGGACTAGGAGCAAAGTTGTGAAAGCCCTGTAAATAAGAACCTACTACATCCAAGGTTTGACTTCACAATATGGAAGAACATACCCTACTGAACACTGCTAGGTAGTATGTGGCTTCAAATTGTGGTATCACTTTTGAGAAAAACTTGGTTTTTGAGGGTAAAAAGTTGGCATTGTTCTTAATTTGGCACCAATTGTTAGTAAACAGTCTAGTCATATATTCATAAAAAAAATAAAAAAATGAAGCATTTTATTTTGTATATATCTTAATATCTTATATAAATTATCACAACTATCATTTAAATATTTTTTACATTTCATTTTTATAAAGTACATACTAAAATGTGAAATAATTTTGAAATAAGAAAAAAGAAAACTTGTACGAGGCTACCTTCCAAGCTACTTCCCGTTTTTTTTTTTGCTTTTTTTTTTTTTTTAAAGGTTATCTTTTAAAGGGGCGTGGCCACGCCCCTTTGTCTCCTTAGACCATAATTATTATTTTTTAGCCAATGAGGAACATTTGAGTCATGAACTCATTAAACAGCATCATTTGCATGAACAAAAGTGATGTTTATATGCTTTCATTGTGTCAAACTTATCTTAAATTTGGTTTTTTTACTATTTTTTATCAAATAATTTTTTTTGTAATATTTTTTGATAGCAGCGCTAAATTTATACCACAATTTGAGTCCACATACTACCTAGAGATGTTCTACTAGGTCTATTCCACCAGATAAAGCAATCGAACCTAAGATGTAGTGAGAGTTGAGCACCCACTTTTTTTTGGGTCCGTGCTCCTAGTCTGGTATGTAAGTAGATATAAACATAATTGTTTATTAAATGTAAACTTGGTACCAGGAGTTAAATGTTAAATTTTCAGAGATTTGTTGTGTGGCAAGGAAACATTATGAAGCTGTAATTAGCTCATTTTTGCCCGAGTGTTGTCTTATCTTGTCGCCCGCAGTTACACGTATATAGCTTTCTTTTGCCTATTATTTTCGTCGGTGTGTAATACTAGCGACAAGATAAGATTTGTTTGTATTTTTTGAGTGTCAATATAGAAGTTTGGCAACACTACACAATGAGGAAACTCGGGGTAAATTTGGCGACGGTGCGCCATGTTAGGAAACATATACACCAATAAGCCTAACCCCTAACGACGTCAGGCTTTGTGTGCTTTTCTCATATGGCGAGTCTGTCCCTTCTTGGTCTGGTGTCCCGACTTCGCTCCCATAGGAAAGCGAATCGCATGTATAAACAAAGCCATGATGTCATTACATCTCAGGTTAAATCACACCCCTTTCAAAATTACACACCCTGCAGCCATCCGAGTTTATGAGTTTAATAGAAGGTTTTTCTGGGTTTTCCTTAAAATTCTTCATTTTCTTATAATTTTTGCTGATACTCCTTTAGTTTCCTCTTGGCCACAGTCGAGGCAGTTCATGTGGTCATTCCCGCATCATTCACTATTCCTACAAAGAGGAACACTTTGCCCGGATGATGCCGGAATGCTTCAAGATATGGGCAGAGCTTGAAAACGAGACCAACACAACGCTGTACAAGTATGTTTGCCTTTGTTTCAAACTATAAAGTCATGTGCGGCTGCGGCTATTTATCATTGCATGTAAAGCCTGCACAGTTATATTACCACAAACAATACTGTATTAGTAGCGGGATGGCTTGGCCCAGCCCCGGTCGCCGGCCCGGGCCTGCGGGATAAAAAAAACGTTCTGTTGTCAGCCCTATAAACTATCTAGATCTGCTACTCATCTGAAGCCCAGTGACTCCGGCCTGACCCGACTTACAACTTCAGGCTGTTATGTGGTTATCCAGTTCATAAGTGACCATGTCATAGCGCCCATAATTATGATGATCTCGGTATTTTGCGGAACGTGCTTGCAGAACTCTGCGGAACTCTGCAGAACTCTACAGAACAAGGACGATTACACAGAATAAATACAAAATATTGACTTTAAAGACAGAATAACCTTCAAACCTCACTAATATAACTGCTAAAATATTTGTGTATTTTCCCTTGAATTAAATTTTGTATACGCGCTATACATGTATATACATGTAGTACGGCGCGGTGTGTGTTAGCGGCGCGGTGAGTAGTGTTTGGCGGCGCGGTGAGTGTTGTTTGGCGGCGCGGTGAGTGTTGTTTGGCGGCGCGGTGACTGTTGTTTGGCGGCGAGGTGAGTGAGTGTTGTTTGGCGGCGCGGTGAGTGTTGTTTAGCGTCGCCCTCGCGTGGTGCCTGTCGCCCTATTTGCCAATACACATACATTGTGTACATCATCTAATTTACAAATCCTGCACTAAAGGAGAAAAATATGAAATTGTAACCATTAGTCAGTTTACCAGCATTAGTTTGTGAGGAATCTATTATTGTTTAAATGTATTTCTGATCAGAAACTGCTGTAGATCACCCATAACCGTACTTCAGCCTAATTCTTGACGTTAACATTAATTACTGCCTATCATCACGACAGCTGTTACATAAAGGGCTACCGTTAGGCCTATGTCACTGAAACAAAATAGTCAGCCACTATGCTAAAGCCTTTAGTCCCCAGATCAGACCCGTGCATAGTTAACATTTTTTGGAGGTTTCATTTCTTTTATTAATTCCTTGGTATTGAATGTCGCAGTGGGTATTGTTACGGCAGTCGACCATGTGGTTCCAATGTGGTTCCCATCTGGTTCAGTCATGGAGGAATAAGAAGGTTCCTTCTTATTCCTCCATGGTTCAGTGCAACCAGACTATCGGTTGATAGTCTGGTTCCACGAGCCAAAGATGTTGATGATTATTTTAAGTCAGGGAACCACGCTGTTGACTGCGGTAACGATACCGATTACGTTTCAAATGTTATTAAAATATCATTTTAAGGAAGGGAAGATTCACTGGGTTGAATTAGTTGCAATTAGACTGAGACATTGGATAGGCCTACTGCCAGGGTCGAGGAACTAGATCGGGTCGACTTCTCATATAGACAGCGTCCAAATTTTCTCAAACAGCCTTAGGGAACAGGCATAATACCTAGCGTTACCTTGACAGATTCACCAGAATAAGCCTTATCGACATTCTCAATGCATATTGGATTGGATGACAAACATGCCATGGATTTTATGCATAAATCCATGGTGGAAGTGAACCAATAAAACATCAATTCAGAATTTTCTTCAGAATTTTTATCAGAGATGGATGCAAAGGATACCAGACATATAAAAGAAGTGTTAGACTTGGCCTACATGTACGCCCTATGATTAAGCCCGGTGAGGGCTTAAACATAATGAAGTTTTCAAGGACAACCAATATAAGCATGAACAGGATTCCTGAAGCCTCCATTGAACTCGAAGGCATGATGTGTGGATTGTTTTCATTCACTCATTCTTTTATTTTACCACATTATCTCATGAAGAAAATGACATTAGAACATGCATGTACAATGTACATGCATGTTCTAATATTATTCACATGAGAAAATGTGGTAACACCACAGAAAGAAAAAAAGAATCTTAATGTATACATGATATGTACCCGGTAATGTATTAAGACAATAATGTGGTACGTCTTAATACATTACATTCTCATAGTGATAGGGCTAGGCCCTAGCGTATATATAGCCCAGGCTATACATTTATACCTTATTTTATTTATTTGTATTTTATTTATTTATTTTTTTTTTTTTTAATTTTTTTTTTTGGGGGGGATTTGTCTCTTTTTATAAACGATTGATTTATCAACAACCCTAATTTGGACTACTCTTCCGTATTTTTAATTTTTTGGTAGGCAGATTTTAAAGATTACTGCAATTTACGCGTCCATGAAAAAAAATAAGAGCGACCTCTTGTGATCATTCCCCCCCCCCCCCCCCGGCCCAAAGCGCGAACATTTTGGAGCCTACCACTGGATCAGAGGGGTACTTGGTATAACACAGTAGAGCAAGAGGAAGACATAAAGGCCGAGTTCGGGCGGTCTGTTCTTGACATGCGAACTCCGTTCTTACGCTCGAACAGCGGGAACGCGACCCGTGAACATTGCACTCGGAACAAGAACACACACCACCTATCCGTCAGGGTTTTGCAAGAACAAGTTACGCGTGTCAAAAACAGACCGCCCGAACTCGGCCTATAAGGGCAACGAAACAACAGCTTTTGGGGGGTACGGGTATAGTTGAATTGAAGAAAAATCCCTTCACTTTGAATATTTCCACTGCCAAAACACTACATATTTATTCTCGAGGTCGACGAGACGTCACAATTTTAAGGGCAAGCCCCTCGATACTAAATGTTTCCCTTCCACTCGCGCCGCTAAACAACAACATTCATCGCGCTGCTAAACAACACTCACCGCGCCGCTAAACAACACTCACCGCGCCGCTAAACAGTCACCGCGCCGCCAAACAACACTCGCCTAGACATCACTCACAGTCACCGCGCCGCTGACGGAAAAACCCTCACCGCGCCGTTTTAGTAACCTTAATTAATAGTACACCACACTATACTAGCCGGCATTCCA
Source organism: Crossaster papposus (assembly GCA_037893245.1). Taxonomy (NCBI): domain Eukaryota; kingdom Metazoa; phylum Echinodermata; class Asteroidea; order Velatida; family Solasteridae; genus Crossaster; species Crossaster papposus. The sequence continues at coordinate 555,198 of JBAIAA010000144.1, read as the reverse complement.
AATCACCAGCCGGCACTTGTGGAAAAAAAAAATGAAACTTGCCAGCCGGCACAAATTTTGCTGCATTTTGGCGAATGTTAACTTTTGACAAAGAAAATAGGCTTGAAGTTACAACCCTGTCCTGTGAGCGTGGTTCAAGTTGAAGTGGTGTCATATACTTATGCATCCTGATTGTTCAGTTCCATTGATCAGTGAGCAAACAACTAGCATAAAGAAAGTTCTTTGAGTATATGTCTCAGAGTGACCACACTGAACTAAAGGAATACTTTTGTTACAAAATTATGTCACTCAGAGTCAAGGAAATATTGATCATGCATGGGTGGGTGTACCAAAAAGCGATCAGAAACTGTCACACGTGCACACTGCATTTTTCTGCATTTTTTTGCAGTGTCTTTATCTGATGTGTTTTTGTAGGAAACGTGGCTTGCTGGTCAAGGAGGATGACCCACCCTACACTAACTTACATCAGATACAGCGAGCCCTTGACTCCATTCACCACACCTACACCAGGCTGACGGGACCTGAGATCAGACAGAGGTACTCTGGGATTGACGTCTCAGACAAAACTCAAGGAATCATTGATCACGACGGGGGAATCTTGCTGGCAGACAAATGCTTGAGAGCCCTGCAAGTATGATAAACAAAAACAGGATTGTTGAAAGAACTAACCCTCCTATTGAAAAGTATGGTTTTAACCCTTTTTGGTTTGGGAAGGAAACAGGGATATCAAGGGATAACAGGGATATTTGTTTTGTTTGGGGGAAGGGGAGGGGGGTGGGGGGTAGCCTTTTGTGGCTGCGATCCCAAGCGACTGGAAGGGGAGACCACGCGCGCGAGTCGAGTGGCGAAGTCCGCACGACAACCTTTTCCAACTTGTTTGCGTTTTTTTCCAATGAATTATTAATAGAGTATGAAACGTGCATTAGTCATAACTTGTATGCAAACAAGTAAAGTGTTGAACGATTAACCAATTAAAGTATGCTGACCTGCTGACCCCCGTCGCTTCTGATTGGTTTGGACTTTTGCTACCGTTTGGGTAGCAAAAATCAAGGCCTTGACAAAAGGCTAGGGGGGGGGGGGAGCACTTAATAATACCTATTGATTTCCTTCATACAGTATCATTAATTATTAATATTTTTGTAATATTTATGAATTTTGTTTTAACTACTCCATTACCAGAAACAATTCCAGCATCATGGTGGAACCATACGTGACAGTGAGCAGGTTCTTCGGATCTTGCCTGGAACAACACCGATCGTCGTGACTGGGAAAGCCCACTACCGATGCAAGAGTGTCGTGTTGACTCCTGGACCCTGGGCCTCTAAGATACTCAGACCTCTGGGTCTGGACCCACCTCTCAAGGTAGAAAAACTTCGTCTTCGGCTCGGGCTTTGAGAAGCAAACCAAATATTCTTTCATGGTTTCACATCAACCGATTGAATATTTCAATGTTTATACTTGTCCCCAGCCCAGGAGACTGAATCAGTGCTACTGGAAACCCAAAAAACCTGGTACCTTTGATGAAATGCCCATCGTCACCACTTATACTAAAGATATCATGGCGTATGCTATACCCAGTGAGGAGTATCCAGGACTTATCAAGGTTTGTTTGTTCTAGTACCAAAATCCCACACATTCAAAAGGCCTCGACACAATGGTATTGTTTGATGTGACTATATAGTTCTCAGTCGGAGAATTGGCAATAATACTGCCCTATTGACTCCTGGTACCAAAAGTTGCTACAGATTACTACATATGTTGCAATTACTTGCATCGGGCAGGGTTAGGATTTCTAAACAAACCTAACCTTTACATGTTCCAACCAATCAGGATTAGGAATCAGTAAACGGTGTGTTGTGATTGGTCAACACAGGTGTGTGAGCACACGGCGCAAGAGATTTGTGACCCAGACGACAGAGATGTCCCGACGGCCGATCACCAGTTCCACATGGAGAAAATCCGATCGTTTGTTCGCCAATACTTCCCTGGCTTGGACGATGTGCCTGCCATCATCGAACCCTGCATGTACACTGTAAGATCGCAATATTGTTATAACGTCTGCTAATTTACTTACAAATCAGCTTGCAAAATGAAGCAGCTCGAAAAGGTTGAGCAGGGAAACTCGACGAGAATGGGATGTGAAAATGCTGCACACCATGTGATCTTTCATCATTCTGTTTACTCCTTGCAGTTCACTCCAGATGAAGATTTCTTTCTAGACACCCATCCCGCCTACAACAATATAGTCATTGGCTGTGGCTTTTCAGGCAAGTAGTGTCTGATAAATTAAAGGCAATAGACTCTATTCACAAGTCGACCATGTTAAATAAAACCAAGGTAAACTCTTCAGTTTGGGAATTTGCGAGTGATTGCAATACAAAATAAGTTCCTTACAAATTAACACCAGTCTTCTCTGTTGAATAATTAAAAAAAAACTACCTAAACATATCCTAATATTTTGAACCATGTTAAAAAACCCAAAAAAACTTCAAAGCGAGGCTTCGAACTCACAATAGTCTAGCACCATGATCCATCGCATTCAACAGTTTACAATTTATAAAATGGATTCTGGAAACACGATAGAAAATGGCGTTCTTTGTGAATGTGGTCTGTTCAAAGTGTCATGGGTACTGTTAGAATGAAATTGCTATAATATGAGTGACTGTTTGACTTGTTTTAAATATGTTTTTTTTTCCCACAGGTCACGGATTCAAACTTGCTCCTGTCGTGGGCAAGGTTCTGAGTGAACTGGCCATGCAGACTGAGCCCAGCTATGACCTTTCACCTTTCAGGCTTGGTCGATACCCCAACGGTCCGTTAGCCAAGTTGTAGAGATCTACCTCATAAGCCATTCCAAGATAGATCATAAGTGGCTGTTAGGCCCTAGCGGCTGTTAGGCCCTAGTGTGTTAACGATTAAAACTTGGATTCTAATTAGGGCAGAATAACAAAACAAAGATTACTTGAATTGAAATTTAATTTCATGCACCAACGAAGTACGTCTTAACAGAGCATTCATCAGGAAACAAAGAATGACTGAGTTTGGTCATTGCTATCAGAAGTTATGCACTTTTTACAAAAAAATACCGTATTTTTTACAGCTTTGCATAGAATGTAATTCGTAGCAATTGAGCTAACCGAGATTTGACGGATTTTACAGATTACACGCAGGCGTTCAAATACAATTGAGATTTTAACCCTAACCATCTAAAATCCTTCAATTTCAATATGATTGTTTACAAACACTAAAATGTTATTTTTACCGTCATATTTTGTGGGTTTTTTCTTCTTAAATATCGATGGTGATTTTGTGTTTTCCTTTGCAAGTCGTTCATTCATGGAAGTGGGAAAACGTTCAGGTTTCATTTTATTTTTATGGTATTTACCTCAAAATGTCAGTCCCAATTACAAGTTTGGGGACAATTATGCTAAAAGTGGTAAAAAATATGGCGCACAGAAGGGAAAACTGTGTTTATATGTCTGTGGTACACACTGATCTCTATAGATCAGTGGTGGTAAAAACCTACGGCTAGTTATTGCGCCCCCAAGCGATGCTTGCATTAGTGTTTGCACAATTACGATGTAAGAATTTACCACAATAAATCGTCTGCTAGATGTTACGCAATGTTTATTTACAGCCGGTCGAAATACCTGATGATATTGACGTATTTGTCGGTCTGTTGGTTTCAATTAAATGCACTATTATTGAAAAATAAACGAAAATTTGCTCCAAAATTAACGTTAGTGCTGCCGCCATTTTGTTTTGCCTGAGCTAGACAACTTCTTTTACGGCTAGATTTTTGTGACGTTGTAGCCGTAGCTGTAGCTCTAGACGGCATTTCGGAAAGCGCTACAAAATGGCCGACGCAGACAATAGCCGTAGCTGTAGCTCTAGACACCCATTTCGGACACGGCCTAAGTTTTGTTCTGTTGTGCTCAGGTATCGCACTGGACGCCCATCAGCTTTTGTTACGTAAACATGACGGCAGATTCAGTCTTTACGTTTTCTGATTTTGATTTAAATGGGTCTATTGTTGCTCCGAGTTTTACTCTATTTGGGCTTTTGCTTAAGTTAAAGACCTACTCTAACGGTTTTCAAATTTTCTTATATTGAAGTCCTATTCAGAAGAGCGATGTCTATTAAAACAGGAATATGTCAATATATTTTTTTTTACCCACGTGTTTGTGAAAAAAATAGCATTTCTGTAGCCCCTTTTTGCGCGAGTCAATGCTGCTTTTGTAAAAAAAGGAGCGTGACGTCAAAGCTCATTAGCATATAATGAATAGCGAATTCGGTGACGTATGACCGTAGAGTCAACGTGAATTGAGTTTAAGATGACCGAAAGTAATGATTCATGGGAACAACACAGCTTCGATGAAGAAGAATTGTATTCAGGTAAAAGTGATTCTAGTTCAGACAGCAGTTTGGCTGGTTCATCGTATGGAGAAGACGTAGAAGACAGCGATACCGAGCCCGAGGAAGTTCACAACGAAATCCGCGGTGTGGAGCTGTACCGGTACGAGCCCGTCGTAGCACCGGACGAAGTCGCCCCAGAAATGGACAACGAAGGCGACTCAAGACGTCTTCTAAATACAGATTGGTAAGATGTCGATAACAAAACAACATTCATATAAGTTAAATGCCGATTCCACTCCAGTACTGCAGTAGATCGTTTTGGGAAAAAAAAAATGACGAACATGTTTGGCACAATTGCGTGTCGAGTTTCTCGTTTCTGACACCGTTTTTTTTTAGGAATAAGTAAGAGCTATAGAAGCGAAATTAGCAATCTCAATGAACCCATCCATGTGATTAGTAGGGTGCAAATGCTTTTTCTGAGTCACAATAAAAGAAAATTGCCTTATACGGTTCACGTTCCAATATGATTCACGTTCATTTTCATGGCAATTGAGCATAAAATTAGCGTCTGCGGTTTAAAAATTATTTTTGGTAATCACCCCCGGAAATAAGACCTTGGTAAAATTGTTGCTTGCATCTCGATATATGAAACTGAAAATTTGCATGACGCGAAAAGATAAATATTGTGCCCAAACTTGAATACGTGAAATCCAAGCACTCTTTACAAAGACAATTTATGAAATTATGTTGTGGCGGTCATTGGGTAAAAACTTAAGGTTAAATTAAAAAGCTTTGGAACACACATTTGTTTTTATATAAACTTGAAGTAGGCCTACTAGTTTCCGATTACAAACAATTGTAAAATAGTCGTTGATATGATAAGAATTGTTGAAAGAGTGATCCGATCCAGTCGAGCCTAAGTAAAATCTAGAATCCGTTGGATGTAGGTAGGTAAATCTCAACGTCATTTTCAATTATCGTTCTCACACAAGTACAAACGTTATCGAACAAGGAGACCTAGGAACAAAAATCCGGATGTGAAGAGTTAGTCTTGCATACGCACTGTGGACCTCCGAACAATATAGGTCCACACGATGCGGGAAGAGGTTATGGTTTGTGGACTTGCACACGTCCACAATCCGTTTTTCAGTTTCCGAAAAAGAGCGCTAGAGGAAAAACGGGTTAGGGTTATATATAGAAAGGATAGAAGGGACAGCTGAGAGGCCCATAATCCAAATTTGAGGGTAAATTTGTTTTGGGGAAGCGAGAAAAATGAGTATTTAGTCAAAGTTTGTTAACTACACAAAGACAAAGGAATGTCCACAGTACGTATATGTAAGGTAAAGCCATAAGGTTGTGAATGTGTTTTTACCTATTTCCTACTGATTTCTCATCATTTTTTCTAACTTGTGGAATGCCGAAATAAAATAAAAACATGAATGTTTCTCTAGGGAGAGTATGCTTAGAAATCGTTTACTCAAAAGTATAGCAAGAGAAAGGGAAACCCTGTGTAAAATGCCCATAGAAGGGTCACGGAAGGGTCCAGAAGCGCAAAGACAAAATGGCGTACTTTCAGGCTCTATTGAACATTTGAAACAGTATCAGCCCGATATTTGCCCACTCGGGTCCGACATCTAGAACCGCGTATACCCAAACGTGTCCTTAAACAATATACGAGATTCATTTACACGTGCATCATAGTTCATATCCGCAATGTCGCGTTGCGGAAAACTCCGTTCAAGACGGAAACAATTTAATATTCAAACCCAGTTTGTTATCACTTGCTGGGTTTGCTCTTATAAAAACACACGATTCAAAAAGATCCCAACCTACTTGTTTATACGAACCATTTTTGTTTTAGTTTGGAAAATTTCAAATTCACTGTCAAATTTGTCCTGACACCATCCTTTCCTTAGGCTAATGCCTAACGAAACGGAGTTTGGTTTTGGGGGTTTATTACATCACGGATATTCAAATTCCCTGTCAAATTTGTCCTGACACCATCCTTTCCTTAATGCCTATAACGAAACGGAGTTTGGTTTTGGGGGTTTATTACATCACGTATATTCAATATGAATGAACTCGTAAAAATGAAAAGCCCCTAATGTCAGTATTCATCGGTAATTTCCGGTTTTTGAATGGCCCTATGTCGCGGGTCACCACTCATGAATTATGCATTTTATTTTACCTTGTTTTGAAAATGGCACATGCGCACAACCTTATGTCGCTTTACACAATGGCCGAAACAACGGTGCATCGCGCGCCACTTGACAGTTATGCCGATTTTCATAATTTTGTAGCGCCAAAAGTCAAAATTGTGTGTGAAATTACGGTGAATGCACGTTCTGAAAATAAATGCATATGGACTATACCTATTCCACACGTTAACAGTGAACTGTCGATTGGTTATTGGTAAAAAGTGGGGGGGGGGGGGGGGGTGGCAAAATAGCTACCTTTTAAAAAGTGGGGGGCAACGGCCCCCGGCCCTCGGCCCCCCTGGTTCCGCCGCCCTTGAAAGACTGTACTAGAGCGAAGCATGAATGTCAGACTTATACTGACTTCATTCATTGGCTAGTAGTACTGATCAATGGGGTGTTTCAGTAATATGCGCCCTCTTGTTCACGGGGGAAATTTACACGCGTTTCTGTGTATATTATATATACGCATCGTCAATTGAGAACTTTTGCGCTTCCAAGTTATAGCGTGACAAATATCTTCCTTGGCAAAAACAGGGTTACAAACAACATTTTCAGGCAATGTTTATTGTTTGTAACTGGTATAGCTGTTTTTTTCCTTAGCAAAAAAAGGACTTGTGGGGTTTTGGCTGGTAATGAAAAGCAAGCAAAACGACGTTCGTTTTCAACCGGGGTCGGTTTCTTATGTTGTTTAAATAAAATTAAATTTGTCGGGATAATTTACAGGATATCTATAACGCAATCATTTTGCTGGATGCCTACAATCAATATTTACTTTCAAATAAATAAGATTTTTCTTAATAATTCGGTAGTAAATTTTTCGATATCTGCAAATGGTGTATCCTAAGAGGCCGGGTACAACAAAATAAATTTCTTTTTACTTAAAAAAAATTTGTTTAATCCGCCATAATACTAATACTGCCATCCAAATCTAAAACTAAGTTCTAATCGTTAACACACTACAGTAAATATCCACAGCCACTATAGGGCCTAACAGCCACTATAGGGCCTAACAGCCACTATAGGGCCTAACGGCCACTGTAGGGCCTAACGGCCACTGTAGGGCCTAACGGCCACTGTAGGGCCTAACGGCCACTGTAGGGCCTAACGGCCACTGTAGGGCCTAACGGCCACTGTAGGGCCTAACGGCCACTGTAGGGCCTAACTAGCCACTGTAGGGCCTAACGGCCACTGTAGGGCCTAACGGCCACTGTAGGGCCTAACGGCCACTGTAGGGCCTAACGGCCACTAGAGGGCCTAACGGCCACTAGAGGGCCTAACGGCCACTGTAGGGCCTAACGGCCACTGTAGGGCCTAACGGCCACTGTAGGGCCTAACGGCCACTGTAGGGCCTAACGGCCACTGTAGGGCCTAACGGCCACTGTAGGGCCTAACGGCCACTGTAGGGCCTAACGGCCACTGTAGGGCCTAACGGCCACTGTAGGGCCTAACGGCCACTGTAGGGCCTAACGGCCACTGTAGGGCCTAACGGCCACTGTAGGGCCTAACAGCCACTAGAGGGCCCAACAGCCACTATAGGGCCCAACAGCCACTATAGGGCCCAACAGCCACTATAGGGCCCAACACTATATGGCCAGTTCACTCAGAACCTTGCCCACGACAGGAGCAAGTTTGAATCCGTGACCTGTGGGAGAAAAACATATTAACAAAATTCAGGACGTGTTATTCAGGACGTGTTAGGGTTAATGTAGAACTGTCAGTCTACAATTTTTGTAAATATTGTTTATACATATTTCAGCAAAAGTCAAATAAAATTTATCCGACACTACTTGCCTGAAAAGCCGCAGCCAATGACTATATTGTTGTAGGTGGGATGGGTGTCTAGAAAGAAATCTTCATCTGGAGTGAACTGCAAGGAGGAAACAGAATGATGAAAGATCACATGGTGTGCAACATTTTCACATCCCATTCTCGTCGAGTTTCCCTGCTCAACCTTTTCGAGCTGCTTCATTTTGCAAGTTGATTTGTAAGTATAAAGTAGCAGACGTTGCCATTTTCATTTCAAATGTTTGGTAGGAAAAGAAAAGCCAATTCTGTCATATTTTTTTAGGAATATAAAAATATTGCGACCTTACAGTGTACATGCAGGGTTCGATGATGGCAGGCACATCGTCCAAGCCAGGGAAGTATTGGCGAACAAACGATCGGATTTTCTCCATGTGGAACTGGTGATCGGCCGTCGGGACATCTCTGTCGTCTGGGTCACAAATCTCTTGCTCCGTGTGATCACACACCTGTGTTGACCAATCACAACACACCGTTTACTGATTTCTAATCCTGATTGGTTGGAACATGTAAAGGTTAGGTTTGTTTAGAAATCCGAACCCTGCTCGATGCAAGTAATTGTGCAACATAATGTAGTAATCTGTAGCAACTTTTGGTACCAGGAGTCAATACTGGCAGTATTATTGCCAATTCTCCGACTGAGAACTATATAGTCACATCAAACAATACCATTGTGTCGAGGCCTTTTGAATTTGTGGGATTTTGGTACTAGAACAAACAAACCTTGATAAGTCCTGGATACTCCTCACTGGGTATAGCATACGCCATGATATCTTTAGTATAAGTGGTGATGATGGGCATTTCATCAAAGGTACCAGGTTTTTTGGGTTTCCAGTAGCACTGATTCAGTCTCCAGGGCTAGGGAAAAGTATAAACATTGAAATATTTAATCGGTTGAAATGAAACCATGAAAGAATATTTGATTTGCTTCTCAAAGCCCGAGCCGAAGACGAAGTTTTTCTACCTTGAGAGGTGGGTCCAGACCCAGAGGTCTGAGTATCTTAGAGGCCCAGGGTCCAGGAGTCAACACGACACTCTTGCATCGGTAGTGGGCTTTCCCAGTCACGACGATCGGTGTTGTTCCAGGCAAGATCCGAAGAACCTGCTCACTGTCATGTATGGTTCCACCGTGATGCTGGAATTGTTTCTGGTAATAGAGTATAGTTAAAACAAAATTCATAAATATTACAAAAATATTAATAATTATTGATACTGTATGAAGGGGATCAATAGGTATTATTAAGTGCCCCCCCCCCCAGCCTTTAGTCAAGGCCTTGATTTTTGCTACCCAAACGGTAGCAAAAGTCCAAACCAATCAGAAGCGACGGGGGTCAGCGGGTCAGCATACTTTAGTTGGTTAATCGTTCAGCACTTTACTTGTTTGCATACAAGTTATGAATAATGCACATTTCATACTCTATTAATAATTCATCGAAAAAAACCGCAAACAAGTTGGAAAAGGTTGTCGTGCGGACTTCGCCACTCGACTCGCGCGCGTGGTCTCCCCTTCCAGTCGCTTGGGATCGCAGCCACGAAAGCCTTGGCAAAAGGCTATCCCCCCCCCCCCTTCCCCCAAACAAAACAAATATCCCTGTTATCCCTTGATATCCCTGTTTCCTTCCCAAACCAAAAAGGGTTAAAACCATACTTTTCAATAGGAGGGTTAGTTCTTTCAACAATCATGTTTTTGTCCATCATACTTGCATGGCTCTCAAGCATTTGTCGGCCAGCAAGATTCCCCCGTCGTGATCAATGATTCCTTGAGTTTTGTCTGAGACGTCAATCCCAGAGTACCTCTGTCTGATCTCAGGTCCCGTCAGCCTGGTGTAGGTGTGGTGGATGGAGTCAAGGGCTCGCTGTATCTGATGTAAGTTAGTGTAGGGTGGGTCATCCTCCTTGACCAGCAAGCCACGTTTCCTACAAAAACACATCAGATAAAGACACTGCAAAAAAATGCAAAAAAATGCAGTGTGCACGTGTGACAGTTTCTGATCGCTTTTTGGTACACCCACCCATGCATGGTCAATATTTCCTTGACTCTGAGTGACATAATTTTGTAACAAAAGTATTCCTTTAGTTCAGTGTGGTCACTCTGAGACATATACTCAAAGAACTTTCTTTATGCTAGTTGTTTGCTCACTGATCAATGGAACTGAACAATCAGGATGCATAAGTACATGACACCACTTCAACTTGAACCACGCTCACAGGAAAGGGTTGGCACCAACTGGCGCTGGCCCAGTGGACTCCTAGCATAATGCTAGGAGTCCACTGGGCCAGCGCCAGTTGGTGCCAGTTCGCGCCAATGCAATGCAGGGGGGGGGGGGGGGGGGGGCGGAGGGCGGAGGGGGGCCCAACAAAGTGCGCCACCAACGTTGAAATGTATCTCATTCGTTCTTCCACGCTCATGAGCCACACATCTCACACAGTAAATACGTATAGATCGCTACCGCGAAGCGCACCGTTTAAACACGTACAAATTTGCTCCGCGCTCGCTCTCCGAATTCAGTGATTCATATAACGTCCGCAAAGCCAGGTACACAGGCACGATCTACACGAATTTGTTTTGGGGCGATGTCATTTTCTGCCATTTTCGTTCGAAAACAACACGATAAAACGCAAGGGGTTCACAGGCAGATTTTTTAAAAAATTCAGTATATCACTGCTACATCCTTTTTAAACGTATCCATGGAAAAAAGTGAGTGGGGTCAAAGCACGATTTTTCACAATTTATCGATTATTATTGCCCTTTTTAGGGAAGGTATTTGTCAACGTCGTTTTAGTATTTGTGCACAATCTCTACGTGCATCAACGGTACGTCAACGCTTAATTGTTTTGACTGCTTTTTTTAATTTTCAATACAATTTTTGTCATTGGATGATAAAAATTAAGGTAAATAACAACTTTTACAACTACAAAAGACAAGATGTTAAGATTGGATGCCAAAAACTCTTTATTTTTCGTGTGAGAAAATTGTTCCCCCCTATTTTGAGAATGGACGGTACGTCAGCGTTGCGCAATCACAGTCTCGAAGGGCCCCCCTCCGCCCCCCCCCCCCCCCCCCCTGGGCGGGGCTAAGATGTGAAGTGTCCAATCACAACGCGGTTGAAACCCGACGTCATCAAATTTGATGCAGCATGACATTTAAGACAAAATGGCAGATATTCAGCGTCGTCTTTCGTCCGAAGATCTGTCGTGTTGTTTGAATTTTGCAGCGCAAATATTATCCCTCGAAGATTTTAGACCCGAGCAGCGAAAGGCCATTATAATCCTTTCTTCGTGATCTTTGTGAATTTGCCGACAGGTTATGGGAAATCCGTCATTTTTCAGGCAGCCTGAGCCCCATTTTGCTCGGAGCTCGCACGTACGGCCAGGTACTCAGCGTCAGTTTTCAGCGTGTTCGGTCAGTTTCTTATCGCCGCATAATCGGCATTAACCCAGGCATGCTGGTCTGTGCGGTATCGCCACATTGTGGGTCCAAGCATGGTCCAACGCTGTGGGGAGGGGGCATGTTTACGGCTGCAGAACCAACCTTCAAAGTGATCGCAATATCGTAATTTAAACAGGGACAAGTGTCTTATATCCCCAATAACTCCTCAGATTATTTTCTTGGCAAAATTCAGCCGGCAAGGCATTTAATTATCAGAGTTCCGCGTTTTACCGAGCCACGGTTTTCAGATCAGCTGGATTAGATGTGTGCGACATAATATAGGGCCGAGTTAGACACGTTTCAATAGAGTCGCGGCCTTCTCCAGTCACCGCGGTTGAAAACTCAAAACTAAGCAGCTAAACACAACTAGTTTTGACCATAACAATGTCAACATTCAAGAAAATACCCAGCAAAACGAGCGAAAATAACTGCGACCCTCACCAATCAAGCAATTAAGACAGTTCAAATCTTCATGTGTAATTCCTACAAGCCTTCGTAAAAATCACTCAACTTTCTCCGATAAAATATGTCAACGATGGCGGTGTTCGTAAACACTTGCGAGCTAGCTATGACCTTTCACCGCTAGCTCAAATTATGCAGTTTCTACGCAACGATCGACCAATAAGAAAACGACTATAAAGGTCAGCTTAATCTATTAGCATAATGAGCACCGCCCCCAAAACCTAAAGATCCAAGGCGTTCGAGTATCCTCAGTTAGTTTGCATATAATAGTGGCCGCGTGACTAGGTCGTAGTTTGAGCTCCGATTGCCGCTGCGCTGTACGTACGGACGGGTAACGATGAACGCCTTGACCAAGGCTACCTGGTTGCCCGCCATTCGGCGCCACTTGCCGCCTATAAATGCAGGGCGGCATCGCAGCTGAGGAGGGTCTGAACCAGGTAGCCGATGGCCGGTATTTATATAGTCGGCAAGTAGCGCCAAGCGGCGGCAAGTTCAAACCAATTTGGCGACCTTTGGCACAAACTAATCACCAAGTGGCGCAAAGTAGCCGTCTATTGGCGCGAATGGCGCCAACAGGGTGAATTTTGGAATCAAATGGCCGTGTAATGGCGCGAACTGGCGCAAACTGGCGCAACATTTTGGAGCAAGCCGGGTGGCATTTGGCGCACTCCATATGGCACCCAGTTTATTCCACTTGGCGACACATGCCGAGCGGACATTAATTCGGCGCCACAGCGAGCCACTACGCGCCAATCACATAATCTTTGGCGCGAACTGGCACCAACTGGCGCTGGCCCAGTGGACTCCTAGCATGAGCGGCGCGGTGATTGTTGTTTGGCGGCGCGGTGATTGTTGTTTGGCGGCGCGGTGATTGTTGTTTGGCGGCGCGGTGAGTGTTCTTTGGCGGCGCGGTGATTGTTGTTTGGCGGCGCGGTGAGTGTTGTCTGGCGGCGCGGTGAGTGTTGTTTAGCGGCGCGGTGAGTGTTGTTTGGCGGCGCGGTGAGTGTTGTTTAGCGGCGCGGTGAGTGTTGTTTGGCGGCGCGGTGAGTGTTGTCTGGCGGCGCGATGAGTGTTGTTTAGCGGCGCGGTTAGTGTTGTTTGGCGGCGCGGTGAGTGTTGTCTGGCGGCGCGGTGAGTGTTGTTTAGCGGCGCGGTGAGTGTTAATTGTTTGGCGGCGCGGTGAGTGTTGTTTGGCGGCGCGGTGAGTGTTGTCTGGCGGCGCGGTGAGTGTTGTCTAGCGGCGCGGTGAGTGTTGTTTGGCGGCGCGGTGAGTGTTGTTTAGCGGCGCGGTGAGTGTTGTTTGGCGGCGCGGTGAGTGTTGTTTGGCGGCGCGGTGAGTGTTGTTTGGCGGCGCGGTGAGTGTTGTTTAGCGGCGCGGTGAGTGTTGTTTGGCGGCGCGGTGAGTGTTGTTTGGCGGCGCGGTGAGTGTTGTCTGGCGGCGCGGTGAGTGTTGTCTGGCGGCGCGCGCGATGAGTGTTGTTTAGCGGCGAGGCGAGTGTTGTTTGGCGGCGCGGTGAGTGTTGTCTGGCGGCGCGCGCGATGAGTGTTGTTTAGAGGCGAGGTGAGTGTTGTTTGGCGGCGCGGTGAGTGTTGTCTGGCGGCGCGCGCGATGAGTGTTGTTTAGCGGCGCGGTGAGTGTTGTTTGGCGGCGCGGTGAGTGTTTAGCGGCGCGGTGACTGTTTAGCGGCGCGGTGAGTGTTGTTTGGCGGCGCGGTGAGTGTTTGGCGGCGCGGTGAGTGTTGTTTGGCGGCGCGGTGACTGTTTAGCGGCGCGGTGAGTGTTGTTTGGCGGCGCGGTGACTGTTTAGCGGCGCGGTGAGTGTTGTTTGGCGGCGCGGTGAGTGTTTGGCGGCGCGGTGAGTGTTGTTTGGCGGCGCGGTGAGTGTTTGGCGGCGCGGTGAGTGTTGTTTGGCGGCGCGGGGAGTGTTTGGCGGCGCGGTGAGTGTTGTTTGGCGGCGCGGTGACTGTTTAGCGGCGCGGTGAGTGTTGTTTGGCGGCGCGGTGAGTGTTTGGCGGCGCGGTGACTGTTTAGCGGCGCGGTGAGTGTTGTTTGGCGGCGCGATGAGTGTTGTTTAGCGGCGCAGTGAGTGTTGTTTGGCGGCGCGGTGAATGTTGTTTGGCGGCGCGGTGAGTGTTGTTTGGCAGCGCGATGAATGTTGTTGTTTAGCGGTGCGAGTGGAAGGGAAACATTTAGTATCGAGGGGCTTGCCCTTAAAATTGTGACGTCTCGTCGACCTCGAGAATAAATATGTAGTGTTTTGGCAGTGGAAATATTCAAAGTGAAGGGATTTTTTTTCAATTCAACTATACCCGTACCCCCCAAAAGCTGTTGTTTCGTTGCCCTTTTTATGTCTTCCTCTTGCTCTACTGTGTTATACCAAGTACCCTTCTGATCCAGTGGTAGGCTCCAAAATGTTCGCGCTTTGGGCCGGGGGGGAATGATCACAAGAGGTCGCTCTTATTTTTTTTGTGGACGCGTAAATTGCAGTAATCTTTAAAATCTGCCTATCTGGTAAATAGGGCGACAGGCACCACGCGAGGGCGACGCTAAACAACACTCACCGCGCCGCCAAACAACACTCACCTCGCCGCCAAACAACACTCACCGCGCCGCCAAACAACACTCACCGCGCCGCCAAACAACACTCACCTCGCCGCCAAACAACACTCACCTCGCCGCCAAACAACACTCACCTCGCCGCCAAACAACACTCACCGCGCCGCCAAACAACACTCACCGCGCCGCTAACACCGCGCCGCTAAACAACACACACCGCGCCCGCTAAACAACACTCACCGCGCCGCCAAACAACACTCACCGCGCCGCCAAACAACACTCACCGCGCCGCCAAACAACACTCACCGCGCCGCCAAACAACACTCACCGCGCCGCCAAACAACACTCACCTCGCCGCCAAACAACACTCACCGCGCCGCCAAACAACACTCACCGCGCCGCCAAACAACACTCACCGCGCCGCTAAACAACACACACCGCGCCCGCTAAACAACACTCACCGCGCCGGCAAACAACACTCACCTCGCCGCCAAACAACACTCACCGCGCCGCCAAACAACACTCACCGCGCCGCTAACACCGCGCCGCTAAACAACACTCACCGCGCCGCTAAACAACACACACCGCGCCCGCTAAACAACACTCACCGCTCCGCCAAACAACACTCACCGCGCCGCTAAATAGTCACCGCGCCGCCAAACAACACTCACCGCGCCGCCAAACAACACTCACCTCGCCGCCAAACAACACTCACCGCGCCGCCAAACAACACTCACCGCGCCGCCAAACAACACTCACCGCGCCGCCAAACAACACTCACCGCGCCGCCAAACAACACTCACCTCGCCGCCAAACAACACTCACCGCGCCGCCAAACAACACTCACCTCGCCGTCAAACAACACTCACCGCTCCGCCAAACAACACTCACCGCGCCGCCAAACAGTCACCGCGCCGCCAAACACTACTCACCGCGCCGCTAACACACACTGCGCCCGGTACTACATGTATATATAGCGCGTATACAAAATTTAATTCAAGGAAAAATACACGAATATTTATATCAGCCGTGCGAAGCAGGCTGATATATTGTATTCGTCGCCTTTCTTTCTTTCTTTCTTTCTTTCTTTCTTTCTTTCTTTCTTTCTTTCTTCGGGCAAACGCTCACAAAAAAATCTGCCAAATTCAATATCTGCCAAATTCTTTGACCGATTTCAACCAAATTTGGACAGGATCTTCCTTGACCCGAGTTCTATCTGTAGTGATCAGCAGGTGTGGTCAAACGTCACCTAGTGGTCACTAGTGGTCATTTTCTTTAAAAATACAAAATGCTACTTCTTCCACAGTCTTGGTCCAATTATTGTCAAACTTGGCCAGTTACATCTCTGGACCATGCCTCATAAAAGTTGTTCACAGAATTTGGCCAGTGGTCACCAGATGGTCAGTAGGGGTCATTTTCTTCAAAATTAGGAAATGCTGCTTCTCCCAAAGTTTTGATCCAATTCATGTCAAACTTGGTCAGTTATATATCTGGACCAAGCCTCATATAGGGTGTACACCGATAATTTGGCCAATGGTCACCTAATGGTCAGCAGGGGTCATTTTCTTTAAAATTACGAAATGCTTCTTCTCCCACAGTCTTGGTCCAATTAATTTGGCCAATGGTCACCTAATGGTCAGTAGGGTCAGAATTTGACCATTGGTCACCTAATGGTCAGTAGGGGTCATTTTCCTTTCAAAATAACGAAATGCTTCTCCCACAGCCTTGATTTTATTAACTCGTAGAAGTTGTTCACATAATTTGGCCAGTGGTCACCTAATGGTCAGCAGGGGTCATTTTCTTCAAAATTACGAAATGCTTCTTCTCCCACAGTCTTGGTTTAATTAATTTGGCCAATGGTCACCTAATGGTCAGTAGGGGTCAAAATTTGGCCATTGGTCACCTAATGGTCAGTAGGGGTAATTTTCTTTTCAAAATAACGAAATGATTCTCCCACAGCCTTGATCTAATTAACTCGTAAAAGTTGTTCACAGAATTTGACCAGTGGTCACTAATGGTCAGTAGGGGTCATTTGTTGTCAAAATAACGAAATGCTTCTCCCACAGCCTTGATCTAATTAATTTGGCCACTGGTCAACTAATGGTCAGTAGAGGTCATTATATTGAAGCATATCAAATGTATTTTCTTCTATACTAGTTCAGTCAAACTTGGTTAGATGCTTTTGCAATTTGGGAGTGGTAGTCATCACCAAGTGGTTAGTGCGAGGCGGTTCACACAAGCCTTACAAAAGACTATTTAGGCTGATATCCGTGCTTCCTGAAGCACATTAGCTCTAGTTTAGCAGTTATATTAGTGAGGTTTGAAGGTTATTCTGTCTTTAAAGTCAATATTTTGTATTTATTCTGTGTAATCGCGTCATTGTTCAGTAGAGTTCTGCAGAGTTCCGCAGAGTTCTGCACGTTCCGCAAAAATACCGATATCATCATAATTATGGGCGCTATGACACAGTCACTTATGAACTGGATAACCACATACCAGCCTGAAGTTGTAAGTCGGGTCAGGCCTCCGGTCACTGGGCTTCAGATAAGTAGCAGATCTAGATAGTTTATAGGGCTGACAACAGAACGTTTTTTTTATCCCGCAGGCCCGGGCCGGCGGCCGGGGCTGGGCCAAGCCATCCCGCTGCTTACAGTATTGTTTGTGGTAATATAACTGTGCAGGCTTTACATGCAATGATAGATAGCCGCAGCCGCACATGACTTTAAAGTTTAAAACAAAAGGCAAACCTACTTGAACAGTGTTGTGTTGGTCTCGTTTTCAAGCTCTGCCCATATCTTGAAGCATTCCGGCATCATCCGGGCAAAGTGTTCCTCTTTGTAGGAATAGCGAATGATGCGGGAATGACCACATGAACTGCCTCGACTGTGGCCAAGAGGAAACTAGAGGGGGACAGAGTATCAGCAAAAATTATAAGAAAATTAAAAGTTTTAAGGAAAACCCAGAAAAATCTTCTATTAAACTGATATTATTAACTCAGATGGCTGGGTGTGTAATTTTGAAAGGGGTGTGATTTAACCTGAGATGTAATGGCGTCATGGCTTTGTTTATATCGCTTTCCTATGGGAGCGAAGTCGGGACACCAGACCAAGAAGGGACAGACTCGCCATATGAGAAAAGCACGCGAAGCCTGACGTCATTAGGGGTTAGGCTTATTGGTGTATAGGTTTCCTAACATAGCGCACTTCGCAAAATTTACCCCGAGTTTCCTCATGTAGTGTTGCCAAACTTCTATATTGACACTAAAAAAATTAACAAATTATCTTATCTTGTCGCTATTAGTATTACACACCAACAAAAACAATAGGCAAAAGAAAGCTATACGTTGCATTTGCGAGCTAATTACAGCTTTATAATGTTTCCTAGCCACACCACAAATCTCTGAAAATGTAACATTTAACGTTTAACTCCTGGTACCAAGTTAACATTTAAAGATGGACTACAACGAAAACTCACACATTAAATGTATTATCGGACCTTGTTTATGTTGTGTTCAGGTAACACTTTATTGTTACGGTCATGTTTTTCTCTAAATAATTTTGTTGCAATTTGACCGAAAAAATTAGACCTCGATTCTTCGATTTTGAAATTTCCCGCCCTGTACTGGTTCCCGGCAAAGATCCACTGAAAACCACAATGAAATCCACGATATAGTACCAGCGGACTTGTAAACCAGCGAAAAGTGATGACGTACTACCCATGAGCAACCGAGAGTAAACAAAAAACGCCATGTTATTCCGTGTGTATTATGTATGCGTTTTCATGCAGAGTCATGAAGTTTTTACGAATCTTTTTTTTATAGTGTATCACTATCAGCTACAATAATGCCAACTTCATGTGTTGTTGGTGGACTGGATGCACGAGAAATTGTTCGAAGAATCCAGAGATTCATTTTGTGCAATTTCCGCGGGATCCTGCGTTATCAAAGGAATGGGTGAAGTTCGTAAATATTACACGAAAGGATTTCACCTTCTGACCTTCTCGGCAAGAAGTAGGCCTTTGATTTGTTCAGCACATTTTTCAGAGGACTGTGTTGAACCTTCAAGTGCTTTAAAAAATTCACTGGGATTGACAACAAAGTTTCGTTTAAAGCCTGGATCGATCCCCACATTGAAAGCGCCAAACATCGAGAGAATTCGTACTACTACCACCAGGCCTACTGATTCTACGTCGGCCGAGTCATCGGCAACCGCCGGGTCTGCCGTGGCCGCAGAGTCATCGCCTTCTCTCTCGTCTGGTGAGCTCCCCTCATCGCTAGAGCTGCCATCACTGTCCTCAGAAGTACCTCCACGAAATGCCTCTTCCTCATCTATACTGTGGTCTTCCCAATACTCGCTGCTATCGGACATTTTTCGCTGTTTTTCGGTCGAAAATAGTTGTACCAAAATATAGCCTAGCTTGTCCGCTGTTATTCCGCATTGCATTGTACGGTAAAAATGCACGCACACGATCGACCCGAGTAAATCGTCATGGGTAGTACGTCACACACAACGTATGAATTATTCATGAGTTAAGGGCTTTTGCTGAAACTGAGTTTTTCTGGGTCGTAGAACGCCGATCAATTTTGGTTTTTTTTTGCATGAAGGAACAAGATTTATTGAATACTAATGATATATTAGTAATCATTATACATTTCTCGAACAAAAAAAGGCAACAAAGCCTTTATCATTATTCCGTTGTAGTCCATCTTTAATAAACAATCATACCCAACTAGGACTTAAGTATTTTCTTATTTTCTTTTAGCCCCATTTTGTAGACCATGATAATACTACGGGCCGGGTCTATAGACTCCCTCCTGGCAACGTAGTTATACCCAGCAAGACCTGAGACCGAGCGACTCCCGGCCCCCTTAAGCCCTTTTCACACTGCAGAGCCAATCCCCGGGAAATTCTTTTTTACCCCACCAACACCCCAGCAACCGTTCACACTAGACCCATTGGTAACTCCCGAGGACATTTCCCGGGAATCTGCACGGTCGTTTCACACTGGCCATCAAACCCCGGGAAATTATAAATACACGTACACGAGAAGGAAGCTAAACACAGTCTTGTTCACGACACTTCTTTTGTTAAATATTAAAACCATTCATTTTGCTCATATTCTTTAAAATTGAATTATTTTTATAATTTTCAAACGTTATTATTTGTCTTTTGTACTTAACTGTAAATATATTTACGACAAGTTTGAAAGGTACTGCATTACAATACTAAGTCACCGCGCGAATTATTTTGCTCGCTATTTGTGACCCTGTGACCTTTCGAGATTACCCGTGGACGCAAAAAGGTGGGGTAAGTTCAAACCCTGCGACGTTCACACTAGTTGCTTTTCCCCTGGAAAACGTTAAACCCCGGGGATTTCTCCTTTAACCCTACTCCCGAGCAGGGGTAAATATTTCCCGGGGAAAAGCAGTTTTCCTGAGATTTCTTTGGCAGTGTGAACAGACCGACCGAAATTCCCCGGCAATTCCCCGGCGAATTGCCGGGGAAATCGTCTAGTGTGAAAGGGGCTTTAGTCCCCCCATACTATTACACTCCCTCGACTATATTGTTACCTAACGCACCCCACCCCCCCCCCCCCCCCCCCCTAAAAACCTTAAAAGAAACCACAACATTCCGCAAGCACAATGATCGCCACAATTAAGAGGGGGTGCACTTCGAAATAGAATCGGAAACTGATACACGCCGAAATAAATTTCTGTCTTTTATAGCTTTACGGGTAGGCCCTAGATACACTTGAGATTTATGAACGGGCATGACGTGGTGTTTAGAACTTGTTGAAACTTCACTTTCTGTGAAATTTCAGTTAAAACTGTTGCTCTAGCTCGGCTCGGCTCGGCTCGGCTCGGCTCGGCTCGGCTCGGCTCGGCTCGGCTCGGCTCGGCTCGGCTCGGCTCGGCTCGGCTCGGCTCGGCTCCGCTCGGCTCCGCTCGGCTCCGCTCGGCTCCGCTCGGCTCCGCTCGGCTCCGCTCGGCTCCGCTCGGCTCCGCTCGGCTCCGCTCGGCTCCGCTCGGCTCCGCTCGGCTCCGCTCGGCTCCGCTCGGCTCCGCTCGGCTCCGCTCGGCTCCGCTCGGCTCCGCTCGGCTCCGCTCGGCTCCGCTCGGCTCCGCTCGGCTACAGGCGCCACGTCGAGTCAATTCCAGGTGAAAACGTAACAAAAAAACAATATAGTGGCTCAGTCATAGTCATAATATTATACAAATATTGAATGATTCGAGTGGTGTAGTAACTTAGGCCGTGTCCGAAACGGGTGTCTAGAGCTACAGCTACGGCTATTGTCTGCGTCGGCCATTTTGTAGCGCTGTCCGAAATGCCGTCTAGAGCTACAGCTACGGCTACAACGTCACAAAAATCTAGCCGTAAAAGAAGTTGTCTAGCTCAGGCAAAACAAAATGGCGGCAGCAATAACGTTAATTTTGGAGCAAATGTTTGTTTATTTTTCAATAATAGTGCATTGAATTGAAACCAACAGACCGACAAATACGTCAATATTATCAGGTATTTCGACTGGCTGTAAACAAACATTGCGTGACATCTAGCAGACGATAAGTGTTGTAAATTCTTACATCGTAATTTTGCAAACACTAATTTAAGCATCGCTTGGGGGCGCAATAACTAGCCGTAGGCCCTACCGTAGCCAAGTCCGAATTCCATTTACCTTAGCGCCTACGTAGACGTAGCTGTAGCTGTAGACGTAGACCGTAGCTCTAGACACTCGTTTCGGACACGGCCTAAAACAAAAACTAGCCTCCTGAGCTTTACTCATGATGCTGTTTCTCCGATCCCGAGGCAAATCCGAGGAAAAATGGAATGTCGTGGGTGGATCACCGTGGGAGGGTAGTTTTACTACATCATGAGAAAAAGCATTAAATATTTGTTTTATAACACCTCACCCATATTATGCTGCTTGGTTTTAAAAACATTTATTAATATTTAAATCTAAATACACTTAAAATAAACTTGGATTTCAATACAAAATGGGTGGGAAATGTCTTTGCTCAATTTTAGACCATAGCGCCGGCTCTTTGGAAGAACAATACGCGCAACGTGCACATGATATAATCGCTTTATTATTATTATTATTATTATTATTTTAATTATTATTTATTCGGCATTCTTCACAGACAAAACAACAGAACAATAATGAACAATAGTTTAAGGACATAGCAACAAAAGTACATGAAACATGAAAACCAGGTATTTATTATAAGGTATTTATTAAAGATATTTATTAAAGGTAATAAACAGGGTGAGGACTAGTCTTGTTTGCAAGACGATCTTTGCGATGCGGGGCGCCGTCTAACGTGCGCCGTGGACGACGCGCGCAATGACCGTACCTTCGCTACCCGCATCGGCGGCCTACGCGCGCTGCATACCGCGATTAAGATCGTCTTGCAAACAAGACTAGGTGAGGACCCGGTGTTGCGGTCTCACTTCTCCGGGGTGCTCACTTCTCCGAAAGAAAAACTTCGCTTCAACACGCATGCGCAAAATTGCGCAGTGGTTTACATTTTCGCCGACTTTATTCTGTGTGCTGAGTTCTTTGGTGATGGTGCACGTAAGATTGTAGGATGTGTCTACTTTACATCACAGGGTCCGGTACGCGGCGACGGGGCGCGTGCGGCAAAGTTGTACTACATTGTACAACTACTGCTGTACTCGAACCAACATATCGATTGGATTGTATATTTATTATACTTATTCATGATGACAGAAATAGGGTCAAATAAAATGTGTTTAAAAAAGTGTGCAGTTGCCTGTTGCATTTATTTATAATAATAATAATAATAACGAATATTCGTAATGCGGTGGTAGGCCAATCCATCAAAAAGATTTATGCCTCATTGGTTGCTCAGAGATATAATTAAAACTTCCCCTCAGTTCAGTCAATAATTTCTATCTGATGAAAACAACTTGCTACAATCTTCAAAATAAGATATTTTCCAATATGTGTTGATCCTGTTGCCCAATTTGGTTGTCTTTTCCCTATATAGTTGGTCCCAATTGGTGATAGCGCCCTCTGTCGGTAGCTCTGCATCAGGAGAAGTGAGCACAGCGGATAAATGAGTATGTGATTGTAACGTGCTGACTTATGCGCTCAATCCGCCCGTAGAAGCTAGCACGCCGGAGAAGTGAGACCGCCACACCGGTTTAGGGGATGACTGCTGGTAATAATGGACCTCGCCTTCGGCCCGGTCCATCCCTCACCCCAATCCGTTAGGACGTAGTAATAACTGGGTCCGCACAATGTCGGGCCCCAAAGAGCTGCTGTGTTTGTTTTTCAGGAGTAAACATTCATTATTCGAGAAATATACGCGAAAAGTTGGCATGTGTCGCATGTGTCGCGAAATGTCCGCACGAATGTTGCCCGAGATTCGTACAACATTCGTATTGTTCTCATTTTAGTCGCATGTTCTTCGTGTATGTGGACTGGCCATATAGTTCGGCAACGCTATACATACGACAGTCGCACATACGTTGTGAGAAAAACTTCTCCGAATGTTGGACTTTGCCATTGTCGGCATTCGCATCCTTCGCGAATCGTTCGCGTGCCCTGTGAAAACCCTTATCGAACAGACCTACTTGCTGCGCCTAATATAATGGCCCTGTCACACCAGAACGTTTTAGGCCAACGCGTGAGTAGCGCGTTAAAAATAGTTGATACGCTGGCAAACGCTGAACTTCCACAAAAAAAGTCAAGTGGAACCGTGATTTCAGCGTGTCCATAACGCGTTGTTAATGGGTTCATAGCGTTCGCCAGCGCGCGTGAATAACGCGTTACTAACGCGCTCGACGACTGATGAACGACTGCCCAGCGCGCGAGTAGCGCGTTCGAATGCGCGCCAGCGTACTGCAACGACCACATGATCAGTTGTATAAAAAGCCGACGCGCTACTACACTAATGGCCCTGTCCGTTTTAGGCCAACGTGTTGGAATTTCGGTAACACGCGGGTAAACGTTGACCAACGCTAGGCCAGCGTTCGCAACACGCTAAGCGCGTTACCCACACGCTGTCACACGCTGAGGCAAAAATACATTTTTCAACATACCTAAAATGTTCCGCGTTTGCCAGCGTGTGACTGTACACGCTGGCGGCGCGCAGGATGGTCGTTACTCACGCGTCGAACGCGCTAGACGATTGTTACCAACCCACTACTCACACGCTGGCGACCCGCTGTCGTATTTTTACTATAAATCAGTGATACGTTCCTCACACGCTGAGCGCGTTCCTCACACGATACTCACGCGCTGGCATACGCCATAAACCCGTTATCAACCTGTATGGAATTGCTGAAATCACGGTTCCACTTGACTTTTTCTGTGAAAGTTCAGCGATTGCCAGTGTATCAACTATTTTTAACGCGCTACTCATGCATTGGCCTAAAACGTTCTGAGGTGACAGGGCCATAACCAGCGTGTCGCCAGAGTACGGCAGCGTACGCCAGCGTGTGAGTAGCGGGTTGATAACGATTGTCTAGCGTGCCCGACGCGTGAGTAACAAACCTCAAACGCTCCGCCAGCGTGTGCAGTCACACGCTGGCAAACGCTGGAAATTGTATGTATGTTGAACAAAATATGTTTTCCTCAGCGTGTGACAGCATGTCCCAGCGCGTGAGTAACGCGCTCATGCAGCGTGTTGCTAACGCTGGCCTAGCGTTGGTCAGCGTTTGCCAGCGTGTTGCCAAAAATACAACACGTTACTCACGCGTTGGCCTAAAATGTTCTGGTGTGACAGGGCCATAAGGGTGCGTTCACACACCGTTTTAAATTCGCTTAAAGGTAGTATACACCATTTGCAGATATCAAAAATATTTACTACCGAATTATTAAGAAATATCTTACTCATTTGAAAGTAAATAATGATTCTAGGCTTCCAGCAAAATGATTGCGCAGGAAAATCCTGTAATTATTCCGAAAAATATAATTTTATAAAGAAAAATTCGCGATCGCCGGACGGCGATCGCGAAAAAACCCAATGATAACATAAGAATAACTGCCCAACGCCGGTTGAAAACAGACGCTGTTTTTCGTGCTTTTCTCGGCATCCATATAATGTAAAACTTCGGACAGGTCAGTTAAACGATATTTACTATGAAGTACAACCCCCCAAATCCACCCATTAATGATAATTCAAGCAATTACCAATGGTGTTATCCTACCCCACTAGTTAAACTCGATTTGGTTAAAGCTAAAACGATGTCTGAACGGTTTTAGTTTTAACAGAATCGGTCTTATCTCGCCGCTAAAACGGTGATTTAAAACACCTCGGAGGGAGGGTCTAGCTAAAACTCTGACCGTTTTATCTTTTAACACGGTGTGTGAACGGTTTTAGCTAAAAAACTTCCTGTTTCAGCCGCCACAATTATTGACCCGGTGTTGCGTAAGCCCTTTTTGTGGTGCGCTTTTGGTGTAAACAAGCGCGGTTATTTACACTGCTCCGGCAGCTATACGTTATGTGTAGCCACACGCCGCATACCCGTACCGACGCGGCCAAGGTCTTAGCATAGAGAAAGGTGGTCCTTTCTCTATGGTCAGCCAGCCGGAAAGGCCGAAATAATGCAGCGGCCGATTTTCAATTACAACCGACGGCCCAAGCTTCCGATACGCCGTGCACGGCCATGCACTTTTTGTTATGTTAAAACGCTTGTTAGCTGTTTCGGTTTTTCACCGAAACAGCTTTTGTTTTCGTTAAAGTTTTTTTTTTAGCTGTTTCGGCCTTTCAGCCGAAACAGCTTTTGTTTTCGTTAAAGTTTTTTTTAGCTGTTTCGGTTTTTCACCGAAACAGCTTTTGTTTTCGTTAAAGTTTTTTTTAGCTGTTTCGGTTTTCCACCGAAACAGCTTTTGTTTTCGTTAAAGTTTTTTTTTTTCTTTTTTTTTTTTTAGCTGTTTCGGTTTTTCACCGAAACAGCTTTTGTTTTCGTTAAAGTTTTTTTTTTTCTTTTTAGCTGTTTCGGCACTTCAGCCGAAACAGCTATTGTATTCGTTCTGATTTTTTTTTTTTTTTTTTTTTTTTTTTTTTCTCCTTCAGACTCTTCTCCATAGGGTTTGTACACGTTTTTTGTTCGGACAATACACTTTGGCACTTTGGTAAATCCGATCGACTTGAAACTTGGCATACACTCAGACCACCACCCACAGATGATCCTAGAAGAAATTCGTCACGATTACGTCATTCGTGGTCACGTGACGTCACGTTAAAGGTTCAATTTTTCCCCATAGGGTTTGTACACGTTTTTCTTCAGACTATTGACTTTAATACTTTGGTAAATGCGATTGACTTGAAACTTAGCACACACCTCGACCACCACCCCCAGGAGGTCCAAGAGAAAAATCGTCATGATGACGTCATCGTGGGTCATGTGACGTCAAATTAAAGGTGCAGTTGTTGGGACCCTCTATCTCTGGAAGTACATGTCCGATTGCGGACAAACTTGATATGCAAGTATCCTGAGATGTGTTATAGACTAAAATTAAGATGACATCACGATGACGTCATCGGGTGTCATGTGACGTCACATTAAAGGCGCAGTTTTCCCTATAGGTTTTGTACACGTTTTCCCTCAGACTATTGATTTTTACACTTTGGTAAATCCCATCGACTTGAGACTTAGTACACACCTCGACCACCATCCCTAGGAGGGCCACAAGGGAAATCGTCATGATGACGTCATTGTGGGTCATGTGACGTCACATTAAAGGTGTAGTTTTTAGGACCCACAATTTCTGGCAGTACAGGCCCGATTGGGGTCAAACTTGGTACATGCGAGTATTTTCAGACTTGGCACTCTCCTAGATCACCACTCACAGATAGTCCTAAAAGAAATTCGGCACGATGACGTTATTGAGTGTCATGTGACGTCACGTTATGTTTTTCCCTATAGGGTTTTTAAACGTTTTTCTTCAGACAATAGATTTGTACACTTTGGTAATTTCGATTGACTTGAGACTTGGCACGCAGTTAGTCCACCACCCACAAATAGCCCAAAGAATTTGGCCAACCTACAAATTAAGGGGTCAGCCCGATGTTCCTAGTGTCTATGTGTTGATATTTTACAATAATTAAATTGCGTTTTTTGCTAATATAGGCCCCTATATTTGGCACTTGTGTAAATCCAATCGACTTCAGACTTGGCACACACATAGACCACACACACACATATATATTGAAAGTAACGTTATACAATCGAAACAGCTCTGTGTTTGTCCACAAACACATGTCTAGTTTTTTTTTTTTTTTTTTTTTTTCCTTTTTTTTTTTTCCACTTTCAGTGTTTTTACCCATAGGATTTACACACGTTTGTTCTGCCAATACACTTTGGCACTTTGGTGATTCCAATCTACTTGAGACTTGGTGTACACTTAGACCTCCACCCACAGATGGTCCTAGAAGAAATTTGGCTCGATTGCGTCATTCAAGGTCACGTGACGTCACGTTAAAGGTTTAATTTTCCCCATAGGTTTTGTACACGTTTTTCTTCAGACTATTGACTTTGGCACTTCGGTAAATCCGACCGACTTGAAACTTGGTATACACTTAGAACACCACCCCCAGATGTTTCTGAAAGACATTCGGCACGATTGCGTCATTTAAGGTCACGTGACGTCACATTAAAGGTTCACATTTTTCTCCCATTGGTTTTGTACACGTTTTTATTCAGACTATTGACTTTGGCACTTCGGTAAATCCGACCGACTTGAGACTTGGCATACACTTAGGACACCACCCACAAATGATATTGGAAGAAATTCGGCACGATTGCGTCTTTCAAGGTCACGTGACGTCACGTTAAATGTGAAAATTATTCCCCCATAGGTTTTGTACACGTTTTTCTTCAGAATATTAACTTTGAAATTTTCGTAAATTGTATCGACTTCAGACTTAGCACACACCTCAACCACCATCCCCAGGAGGGCCAAGGGAAAAATCGTCACGATGACGTCATCGTGGGTCATGTGACGTCACATTAAAGGTGCAGTTTTTAGGCCCCTCTATCTCTGGAAGTACAGGCCCGATTGGGGTCAAACTTGGTATGCAAGTATTCCAGGATGTGTTATAGACGAAAATCAGGGTGACGTCATGATGACATCATTGTGGGTCATGTGACATCACATTAAAGGTGTAGTTTTTAAGACCCTCTATCTCTGGAAGTACAAGTCCAATTAGGGTCAAACTTGGTATTCGGGTATTCCGGGATGTGTTATAGACGAAAATTAAGATGACATTGTGATGATATCATCGGGTGTCATGTGACGTCACATTAAAGGTTCACATTTTTCTCCCATAGGTTTTGTACACGTTTTTCTTTAGACTCTTGACTTTGACACTTAGTAAATCCGATCGACTTGAGACTTGGCACACACATAGACCACCATCCACAGACGGTCGTAGGAGAAATTTGGCACGATTACGTCATTCAAGGTCACGGGGTGTCACGTTAAAGGTTAAATTTTCCCACATAGGTTTTGTACACGTTTTTCTTTAGACTATTGACTTTGACACTTTAGTAAATCTGATCGACTTGAGACTTTAGTAAATCTGATCGACACACAAAAGACCATCACACACATATTGAAAGACACTCGAAACAGCTCTGTGTTTGTCCACAAACACATGTCTAGTTTTTTTTTTTTTTTTTTTTTTTTTTTTCCACTTTCAGTGTTTTTACCCATAGGATTTACACACGTTTGTTCTGCCAATACACTTTGGCACTTTGCTAAATCCAATCGACTTGAGACTTGGTATACACTTAGACCTCCACCCACAGATGGTCCTAGAAGAAATTTGGCTCGATTGCGTCATTCAAGGTCACGTGACGTCACGTTAAAGGTTTAATTTTCCCCATAGGTTTTGTACACGTTTTTCTTCAGACTATTGACTTTGGCACTTCGGTAAATCCGACCGACTTGAAACTTGGCATACACTTAGAATACCACCCCCAGATGTTTCTGAAATAAATATGGCACGATTGCGTCATTCAAGGTCACGTGACGTGAAGTTAAAGGTGCAATTTTTTTCCCCATAGGGTTTGTACACGTTTTTCTTTAGACTATTGACTTTGACACTTTCGTGAATTTTATCGACTTCAGACTTAGCACATAACTCGACCACCATCACCAGGAGGGCCAAGGGAAAAATCGTAATAATGACGTCATCGTGGGTCATGTGACGTCACATTAAAGGTTTAGTTTTAAGGACCCTCTATCTCTAGAAGTACATGTCCGATTGGGGTCAAACTTGGTATGCAAGTATTCCAGGATGTGTTACAGACGAAAATTAAGATGACATCATGATGACATCATCGGGTATCATGTGACGTCACATTAAAGGTTCAATTTTTCTCCATAGGATTTGTACATGTTTTTTTCAACTAATTTATCTTTTGCACTTGTGTAAATCCAATCGACTTCAGACTTGGCACACACATAGACCTATAGCACACATATTGAAAGTAACGTTAGACAGTCGAAACAGCTCTGTGTTTGTCCACAAACACATGTCTAGTTTTCTTTTTTTTTTGTGTCACTTTTCCCCATAGGATTTGTACACGTTTTTTCTGCCAATACACTTTGACACTTTGGTAAATCCGATCGACCTGAGACTTGGCATACATTTAGACAACCACCCAAGGACGGTCCTAGAAGAAATTCGTCGCGATTCCGTCATTCATGGTCACGTGACGTCACGTTAAAGGTGCAATTTTGTCCCATAGGGTTTGTACACGTTTTTCTTCAGAATATTGAATTTGACACTTCTGTAAATCCGATCGACTTGAAACTTGGCATACACTTAGAACCCCACTCCCAGATGTCCCTGAAAGAAATTCGGCACGATTGCGTCTTTCAAGGTCACGTGACGTGACGTTAAAGGTGCAATTTTTTTCCCCATAAGGTTTGTACACGTTTTTCTTCAGAATATTGAATTTGACACTTCTGTAAATCCGATCGACTTGAGACTAATTAGCACACACCTCGACCACCATCCCCAGGAGGGCCAAGAGAAAAATCATCACAATGACGTCATTGTGGGCCATGTGACGTCACATTTAAGGTGTAGTTGTTAAGACCCTCTATCTCTGGAAGTACAAGTCCGATTGGGGTCAAACTTGGTTTGCAAGTATTCGAGGATGTGTTATAGACGAAAATTAAGATGACGTAATTATGACATCATCGGGTGTCATGTGACGTCAATTTAAAGGTGCAGTTTTTCCCATAGGATTTGTACACGTATTTTTCAACTTGTATGTCTTTGGAAAATTGGCAAATCCAATCGATTTCAGACTTGGCACACACATAATGAAAGTCATCTGAGACATCCGAAACAGCTCTGTGTTTGTCCACAAACACATGTCTAGTTTTTCTTTTTTTTTTTTTTTTTTTTTTCCACTTTCAGTGTTTTTACCCATAGGATTTACACACGTTTGTTCTGCCAATACACTTTGGCACTTTGCTAAATCCAATCGACTTGAGACTTGGCATACATTTAGACAACCACCCAAGGACGGTCCTAGAAGAAATTCGTCGCGATTACGTCATTCAAGGTCACGTGACGTCATGTTAAAGGTAAAATTTTTCCCATAGGTTTTGTACACGTTTTTCTTTAGACTCTTGACTTTGACACTTTGGTATATCCGACCGACTTGAAACTTGGTATACACTTAGAACACTACCCACAGATGGCTCTTGAAGAAATTCGGTACGATTGCGTCATTCAAGGTCACGTGACGTGACGTTAAAGGTGCAATTTTTTTTCCCATAGGGTTTGTACACGTTTTTCTTCAGACTATTGACTTTGACACTTTCGTAGACTTGATCGACTTGAGACTTAGCACAGACCTCGACCGCCATCCTTAGGAGGGCCAAGAGAAAAATAATCAATATGACATCATCGCGGGTCATGTGACGTCACATTAAAGGTGTAGTCCCTCTAACTCTAAAAGTACAAGTCCGGTTGGGGTCAAACTTGGTTTGCAAGTATTCGAGGATGTGTTATAGACGAAAATTAAGATGACGTAATTATGACATCATCGGGTGTCATGTGACGTCACATTAAAGGTTCAATTTTCTCCATAGGTTTTGTACACGTTTTTCTTCAGACTATTGAATTTGACAATTTGGTAAATCCGATCGACTTCAGACTTAGCACACACCTCGACCACCATACCCAGGAGGGCCAAGGGGAAAATCGTCAGGATAACGTCATCGTGGGTCATGTGACGTCACATTAAAGGGGCAGATTTTAGGACCCTCTATCTCTGGAAGTACAGGTCCGATTGGGGTCAAACTTAGTATTCATGTATTCCAGGATGAGTTATAGACAAAAATTAGATGACATTATGATGACGTCATCGGGTGTCATGTGACGTCACATTAAAGGTGCAGTTTGTAGGACCCTCTATCTCTGGAAGTACAGGTCCGATTGGGGTCAAACTTGGTATTCATGTATTCCAGGATGAGTTATAGACACAAATTAAGATGACATTATGATGACGTCATCGGGTGTCATGTGACGTCACATTAAAGGTGCAATTTTTAGGACCCTCTATCTCTGGAAGTACAGGCCCGATTGGGGTTAAACTTGGTATGCAAGCATTCCAGGATGTGTTACAGACGAAAATTAAGATGAGATCATGATGACATCATCGGGTATCATGTGACATCACATTAAAGGTGCATTTTTTACTATAGGATTTGTACATGTTTTTTTCAACCAACAATATTTTTGGCACTTGGTAAATGCGATCGACTTCAGACTTGGCACACACTTAGACCATCACACAAATATTGAAAGTCAATTTTGAAAACCCGAAACAGCTCTGTGTTTGTCCACAAACACATGTCTAGTTTTTCTTTTTTTTTTTCTTTTTAGCTGTTTCGGCCTTTCAGCCGAAACAGCTTTTGTTTTCGTTAAAGTTTTTTTTTTTCTTTTTTTTTTTCTTTTTTTTTTTTTTTTTTTTATTTGTCATTTTTCCCCATAGGATTTGTACACGTTTTTTCTGCCAATACACTTTGACACTTTGGTAAATCCGATCGACTTGAAATTTGGCATACATTTAGACAACCACCCAAGGACGGTCCTAGAAGAAATTCGTCGCGATTCCGTCATTCAAGGTCACGTGACGTCATGTTAAAGGTAACATTTTCCCCATAGGTTTTGTACACGTTTTTCTTCAAACTGTTGACTTTGACACTTTAATGAATTCGATCGACTTGAGACTTAGCATACACTTAGAACACCACTCACAGATAGTCCTGGACGAAATTCGGCACGATTGCGTCATTCAAGGTCACGTGACGTGACGTTAAAGGTGTAATTAATTTCCCCATAGGGTTTGTACACGTTTGTCTTCAGACTATTGACTTTGACACTTTCGTACATTTGATCGACTCGAGACTTAGCACACATCTCGACCACCATCCTTAGGAGGGTCAAGAACAAAATAATCAAGATGACGTCATCGGGGGTCATGTGACGTCACATTAAAGGTGTAGTTTTTAAGACCGTCTAACTCTGAAAGTACAAGTCCGGTTGGGGTCAAACTTGGTTTGCAAGTATTCGAGGATGTGTTATAGACAAAAAATAGGATGACGTAATTATGACATCATCGGGTGTCATGTGACGTCACATTAAAGGTTCAATTTTCTCCATAGGTTTTGTACACGTTTTTCTTCAGAATATTGAATTTGACACTTTTGTAAACCCAATCGGCTTGAGACTTAGCACAGACCTTGACCACCATCCTTAGGAAGGCCAAGAAAAAAATAATCAAGATGACGTCATCGTGGGCCATGTGACGTCACATTAAAGGTGTAGTTTTTAAGACCCTCTAACTCTGAAAGTACAAGTCCGGTTGGGGTCAAACTTGGTTTGCAAGTATTCGAGGATGTGTTAAAGACGAAAATTAAGATGACATAATTATGACATCATCGGGTGTCATGTGACGTCACATTAAAGGTTCAGTTTTATCCATAGGTTTTGTACACGTTTTTCTTCAAAATATTGAATTTGACACTTCTGTAAATCCGATCGACTTCCGACTTAGCACACACCTCGACCACCATACCCAGGAGGGCCAAGGGGAAAATCGTCAGAATGACGTCATCGTGGGTCATGTGACGTCACATTAAAGGGGCAGATTTTAGGACCCTCTATCTCTAGAAGTACATGTCTGATTGGGGCCAAACTTGGTATGCAAGTATTCCAGAATGTGTTATAGACAAAAATTAAGATGACATCATGATGACATCATCGGGTGTCATGTGACGTCACTTTAAAGGTGCAGTTTTTCCCATAGGATTTGTACACGTATTTTTCAACTTATATATCTTTGGAAAATTGGCAAATCCAATCGATTTCAGACTTGGCACACACATAATGAAAGTCATCTTAGACAGCCGAAACAGCTCTGTGTTTGTCCACAAACACATGTCTAGTTTTTTTTTTTTTTTTTATTTGTCATTTTTTCCCATAGGATTTGTACACGTTTTTTCTGCCAATACACTTTGACACTTTGGTAAATCCGATCGACTTGAAACTTGGCATACACTTAGACAACCACCCAAGGACGGTCCTAGAAGAAATTCGTCGCGATTCCGTCATTCAAGGTCACGTGACGTCATGTTAAAGGTACAATTTTCCCCATAGGTTTTGTACACGTTTTTCTTCAAACTATTGACTTTGACACTTTAATGAATCCGTTCGACTTAAGACTTAGCATACACCTAGAACACCACCCACAGATGGTCCTGGACGAAATTCGGCACGATTTGCGTTATTCAAGGTCACGTGACGTGACGTTAAAGGGGTACATTTTTTTCCCATAGGGTTTGTACACGTTTGTCTTCAGACTATTGACTTTGACACTTTCGTACATTTGATCGACTCGAGACTTAGCACACATCTCGACCACCATCCCCAGGAGGGCCAAGGGAAAAATCGATGTAATGACGTCATCGTGGGTCATGTGACGTCACATTAAAGGTGTTGTTTTCCCCATAGGATTTGTACACGTTTTTTTTTAACCAATATATTTTTGGCACTTGTGCAAATCTAATCGACTTCAGACTTGCCACACACTTAGACCATCACACGCAGATTAAAAGTATTTTCAATATTTCAACACCCGAAACAGCTCTGTGTTTGTCCACAAACACATGTCTAGTTTCTTTTTTTTTTTTTTTTTTTTTTCCACTTTCAGTGTTTTTACCCATTGGATTTACACACGTTTGTTCTGCCAATACACTTTGGCACTTTGGTAAATCCAATCGACTTGAGACTTGGTATACACTTAGACCTCCACCCACAGATGGTCCTAGAAGAAATTTGGCTCGATTGCGTAATTCAAGGTCACGTGACGTCACGTTAAAGGTTTAATTTTCCCCATAGGTTTTGTACACGTTTTTCTTCAGACTATTGACTTTGGCACTTCGGTAAATCCGACCGACTTGAAACTTGGTATACACTTAGAACACCACCCCCAGATGTTTCTGAAAGACATTCGGCACGATTGCGTCATTCAAGGTCACGTGACGTCACATTAAAGGTTCACATTTTTCTCCCATTGGTTTTGTACACGTTTTTATTCAGACTATTGACTTTGGCACTTCGGTAAATCCGACCGACTTGAGACTTGGCATACACTTAGAACACCACCCACAAATGATATTGGAAAAAATTCGGCACGATTGCGTCTTTCAAGGTCACGTGACGTCACGTTAAATGTGAAAATTATTCCCCCATAGGTTTTGTACACGTTTTTCTTCAGAATATTAACTTTGAAATTTTCGTAAATTGTATCGACTTCAGACTTAGCACACACCTCAACCACCATCCCCAGGAGGGCCAAGGGAAAAATCGTCACGATGACGTCATCGTGGGTCATGTGACGTCACATTAAAGGTGCAGTTGTTAGGCCCCTCTATCTCTGGAAGTACAGGCCCGATTGGGGTCAAACTTGGTATGCAAGTATTCCAGGATGTGTTATAGACGAAAATCAGGGTGACGTCATGATGACATCATTGTGGGTCATGTGACGTCACATTAAAGGTGTAGTTTTTAAGACCCTCTATCTCTGGAAGTACAAGTCCAATTAGGGTCAAACTTGGTATTCGGGTATTCCGGGATGTGTTATAGACGAAAATTAAGATGACATTGTGATGATATCATCGGGTGTCATGTGACGTCACATTAAAGGTTCACATTTTTCTCCCATAGGTTTTGTACACGTTTTTCTTTAGACTCTTGACTTTGACACTTAGTAAATCCGATCGACTTGAGACTTGGCACACACATAGACCACCATCCACAGACGGTCGTAGGAGAAATTTGGCACGATTACGTCATTCAAGGTCACGGGGTGTCACGTTAAAGGTTAAATTTTCCCACATAGGTTTTGTACACGTTTTTCTTTAGACTATTGACTTTGACACTTTAGTAAATCTGATCGACTTGAGACTTTAGTAAATCTGATCGACACACAAAAGACCATCACACACATATTGAAAGACACTCGAAACAGCTCTGTGTTTGTCCACAAACACATGTCTAGTTATATTTCTGCTGCTGTGTATTTTGTTTTATTACTTACAATTGCCATTTTCGGAAGCAAAACTCCGCTGTTTTTGCCCCAATAAATCAACAAGGCTTTGTGTGCTGGTGTGGTACGGTGCGGTACGGTACGGTTAGCACGCAGTAATAACTGGGTCCGCACAATGTCGGGCCCCAAAGAGCTGCTGTGTTTGTTTTTCAGGAGTAAACATTCATTATTCGAGAAATATACGCGAAAAGTTGGCATGTGTCGCATGTGTCGCGAAATGTCCGCACGAATGTTGCCCGAGATTCGTACAACATACGTATTGTTCTCATTTTAGTCGCATGTTCTTCGTGTATGTGGACTGGCCATATAGTTCGGCAACGCTATACATACGACAGTCGCACATACGTTGTGAGAAAAACTTCTCCGAATGTTGGACTTTGCCATTTTCGGCATTCGCATCCTTTGCGAATCGTTCGCGTGCCCCATGAAAACCCTTATCGAACAGACTTACTTGCTGCGCCTAGTCTCCGTGAGATCTCCAGCCACGTTCTGATGCCCTGTTGTGCTTCAGAAATATTCAATCGATTGATGTGAACCCAAAAGTTAGACTATTTCCACTTGCCTCCATTTCTATTTGCTTCTCTCTGATTTGGAATTTATTAAAGGTATTTATTAAAGATATTTATTAAAGGTAATAACAGGGTGAGGACCCGGTCATTCACTGTGTTATATCACCCCGGTTTAGGGGATGACCGCTGGTAATAATGGACCTCGCCTTCGGCCCGGTCCATCCCTCAACCCAATCCGTTATCACGCAGTAATAACCGAGTCCTCACCATGCCCCAAAGAGTTTTTCATGAGTAAAATCGCTTAGCCAATTACCTGCTCGAGAAGCAGCGTGTCTTGTCCTTTTTTAGCCAGGTGGTAGGCTGTAGAAGATCCTTCAATTCCAGCTCCGACTACCACACAGTCGTACTTGGAACCTTCCCCACACATCTCGTAGAGCATGGTTTAGTTTATAATGTCACACGAGATTACTAGCCTATAGGACACGCTGCTAATTTATCAATAGACGGTCAGTTATAAAAATGGACTCAGAGGTCCGAGTATATCAGGGGGGCGGAGGGGGGGGGGGGGGGGGGGGGCCTTCGAGGCTGCGATTGCGAAACGCTGTGGTAACGTCCATTCTCAAAATAAGTGGTAACAAATTTTCATGCGAAAAATTAATCTTAACATCTTGTCTTTTGTAGTTAAAAAAGGGTTGTTATTTACCTTAATTTTTATCATCCAATGACAAAAATTGTATTGAAAATGAAAAAAGCAGTCGGAAAAAAATGAACGTTGACGTATCGTTGATGCACGTGGAGATTGTGCACAAATACCCAACCGACGTCAACAAATACCTCCCCTAAAAAGGGCAATAATAATCGATAAATTGTGGAAAATCCTGCTTCGAACCCACTATTTTTTTTACATGGATACGTTAAAAAAGGATGTCGCAGTGATATACTGAATTTTTGAAAAAATCTGTCTGTGAACCCCATGCGTTTTATTGTGTTGTTTTCGAACGAAAATGGCAGAAAATGACATCTCTCCAAACAAATTCCGTGTAGATCGTGCCTGTGTACCTGGCTTTGCGGACGTTGTATAAATCATTGAATTCGGGGAGCGAGCACGGAGCAAATTTGTACGTGTTTCAATGGTGCGCTTCGCGGTAGCGATCTATACGTATTTACTGTGTGAGATGTGCGGCTCGTGAGCGTGGAAGAATGAATGAGATACATTTCAACGTTGGTGGCGCACTTTGTTGGGGCCCCCCTCCGCCCCCCCCCCCCCCCCCCCCCCTTCCCCCTTCCCCCCCCCCCCTCATCCCCCTTCTTCCCCCCCCCCTCCCCCCACCCCCCACTGGAGTATATCCCCCACCCCCCACTGGAGTATATCTTAGAGGCCCAGGCGCCATAAGTAACTGCATCAAATTTGATGACGTCGGAATTCAACCGCGTTGTGATTGGACACTCCACATCTTAGCCCCGCCTATACTTATCTGTATTTGCAAACGAGGTCATGCGCAGGGGGGGGGGGGGGGGCGGAGGGGGGGCCCAAGAAAGTGCGCCACCAACGTTGAAATGTATCTCATTCGTTCTTCCACGCTCATGAGCCACACATCTCACACAGTAAATACGTATAGATCGCTACCGCGAAGCGCACCATTGAAACACGTACAGATTTGCTCCGTGTATCGCTCTCCGCATTTAGTGATTCATACAACGTCCGCAAAGCCAGGTACGCAGGCACGATCTACACGGATTTTGTTTGGGGCGATGTCATTTTCTGCCATTTTCGTTCGAAAACAACACGATAAAACGCAAGGGGGTCACAGGCAGATTTTTTTAAAAATTCAGTATATCACTGCTACATCCTTTTTTAACGTATCCATGGAAAAAAATGATTGTGGTCAAAGCACGATTTTTCACAATTTATCGATTATTATTGCCCTTTTTAGGGGAGGTATTTGTTAACGTCGTTTGAGTATTTGTGCACAATCTCCACGCGCATCAACGGTACGTCAACGCTTAATTTTTTCGACTGCTTTTTTCATTTTCAATACAATTTTTGCCATTGGATGATAAACATTAAGGTAAATAACAACCTTGTACAACTACAAAAGACAAGATGTTAAGATTGGATGCCAAAAACTCTTTTTTTTTCGAGTGAGAAAATTGTTCCCCCCTATTTTGAGAATGGACGGTACCACAGCGTTTCGCAATCACAGCCTCGAAGAGCCCCCCCCCCCCCCCCTCCGCCCCCCCCCCTCTAGTCTTTGGGCAAGACGTTGCTTAATTCGCAGCCACGAGAGGGCGCTATCGTGACAAACCATCATCACTCGCCATCCTGTCTGTAACAACGTCTTTGGAATTACGTCGAGGTCGAGATATGCGCACGCACCTGCTTAGCCTAATGAATGCAGCGTACATTACGTACTTTGCATAAACATACATATGCATAGGTCTAACACCCTGACTCAACTTTTCATTGCACCTGGATGTACATGTACATGTATACATGTACAGTATGTGTGTGCTTGTACCCATACACGTATACGTGTATTGTACACAAATGTACAGTACATACTGTACACATTTTATCATCAAACGTGTTCAACGTTATTCGTGAAAATGGAAGACTTTTCGGTACATATTAATTAGGGTCATCTCTTGCCAACAAGTAAATTAAAGGCAGAATCCGTTTGGTTTTTTGAAAATGACAACGATCCCCTTAAAATATATTTATTTTCATTAATTTCTTTGGTCATAAATTCAGGACGAATTTCACCTTTGCAATTTATTTTTAAAATTTCTATTTAGGATCTTAATACACCCTTCTCATACACTGATTTTTCTTACGAGTCCTTACGGATCGCCAACTCGTAGTCAATCGCAAGCATCCGTAAATAACTCGCTGGTATCCGTAAATAATTCGTCACAACTCGCAGACACTCTTAAGGATCCGTGAAAGGAGAGGCAAATTTGTTGACATGTCAAAAAAATCTTACGATTGTCCACGGTTTAATTTTTCCGTAAATAACTCATAAAAAGCTTGTAACAATCCGTAAGTATCGTAAACCACTCGCAACAATACGTAACCATCCGTAAACTGCTCGCAAAGGTCCGTAAATGACTCGTAACATTTTTTTAAACAATTTGTTACGGTTAGTTTACGATTTGTTTACGGATTATTTACGGATTATTACGAGTGCTTACGTGTTGTTAACGATTTCATTCGGGTCGTGTTACGATGGCTTTACGGATTGTTACGAGTTCTTACGAGCACTTTACGTGTAGTTACGACGATTAGTTTAATAATAAATACGTATACTTTACGAATGATGATACATGTACATTGAGATTTGCAGGATTTATATATTTTTTTGCAACAAATCCTGAGGACTCGTAAATACTTGTAACTAACTCGTAACTATTCGTAACAACACGTAAACAGGTCGTAAAATGCTCGTAAGTTGCTTGTAGTTATCCGTGACAACTCGTAACAAATCGTGGAATTTTGACGAATACATGGCAATAACTCGTAATAATCCGTAATAAACTGTAAATAGCCCGTAATAACTCATAGCAACACTTAAATCAGTCGTAAAACTGGCCAAATCGTAAGGATCC
The DNA here is from genome assembly GCA_037893245.1 of Crossaster papposus. Taxonomy (NCBI): domain Eukaryota; kingdom Metazoa; phylum Echinodermata; class Asteroidea; order Velatida; family Solasteridae; genus Crossaster; species Crossaster papposus. The sequence goes on along the minus strand of JBAIAA010000144.1, from coordinate 515,669 downwards.
AGGAACGATCTGTGAATCTGTGCGATCCGTAAAGACTCGTAAGAAAAATCCGTGTATGTGAAGCGGGTATCAGTAACCCAACTTCTCCAAGGAAACAATTTTGCTTACGTATATAATTATGTGCCTTTTCATATAATTTTAAAATTGCCCCCCCCCCCCCCCCCCCACCCCCATTCCTTTGTGGTCGCCATTGTGCTTGCGGAATATTCTGGTTTTTTATGATTTTTTTAATAAGGGGGGGGGGGGGGCCGTTAGGTAAGTACTAGAGTGTATATGTATATGGTGGTATATATGGTGGTCTAAGGGTAGTCCCTTGGTCTCATGACTCTCATCATATCGTGCTGGGTATATTACTGGGCTAAGCAAGCTTCAGGGATCATCAATTAATTCTTACTAAAATATTCCCACAGACTTTTATGCAATTTAAGCTGCAGCCAAGGAATTCGGACATGGCCTATTTTTCAGAGGGGAAAACTATAATTAGTATTAGACACATTTTATCTTTTCACTGCAGTTGCCAATTTAGTCATTCTAATTGAGTTTCAGTTATTAATACAAAGCAGCAAACAGCGACATTTAGAGTGCTGTTTGTAAATTCTTTTTGGCCTCAATGAAATTCAAAATACATGTGAATCATTTTCATTTCAAAATTTAATTCTTTGATAACACTTGCAATTGAGGTACATGTATTAAAAATTAGGAATGTATTCCTACCTCAATGCACATATAATAAAGGTTAAATTTATCAAAATAACTAGAAATAAACATGATGTCCATAAATTAAACGCAGATTAAACACCATCGCCTAGGTTTCCTGTCCACTCCTGCCATTTCGGAGCACACGGAGAAAACCGTGCCGGCGACTTTCTGATGACTCGTGCTTTCGGTACTTGCTACCTGACCTATTCTACACTAGCTGTCGTATGTGCGCGTGCGCGAAGAAAACATTTCCTTCATTAACATACATAAATAGCGCATGCGCACTAGTTTTTTACCGTTTTCGGTAAAAAATTTTACGTAATTCCAAAGACGTTGTTACAGACAGGATGGCGAGTGATGATGGTTTGTCACGATAGTGCCCTCTCGTGGCTGCGAATTAAGCAACGTCTTGCCCAAAGACTACCCCCCCTCCTGGTCATGCGCTAGAAATGTAGCGCAAAATATAGGCAAAACATAAGATTTCAAAAACCCAATGATCCAAGGCGAAAAATGAGCCTCAGTTGTTTTGCATAAATAGTGGCCGTATGAGGTCGCTGTTCGCGTTGTATATGCGGGGCGCGCGCACAGTGTATTTCTGGACGGATAACGACGGACGGATAACGACGAACTCGCCTTGACCAAGGCTACAATATTCACGACAAATTTCACGACTTTCCTCAAAGTCGCGAATATTGACGTCAATATTCACGATCTGCGTAGTCCCTTCAGGGCCACCATATATAGCGCCTACGGCGCGCGCTATACGATCTTTGGTCTTGAGTTTCAGGCCGCGTCCGAATCTCTTGTCTACGGCTATTGTCTAGGTGTTCGCCCATTACAAATACACGTGGGCAGGCTGACAATAGACGTAGCCGTAGCTCTAGAAGCCCGTTTCGGACACGGCCTAATACTACGACAGTCGAGTCGAAGTATAGTCTAGTCCTAGACCCTTGTGTTATTTCGGCGCCCACGCGCGCAGATTCGTTAACGCTGTCTCTTTTTCAAATCCCGACTTCGTGTGCGTTGGTGTCTCACGCATGCGTAGTTTACATAATGCAGCTGGATCCATATTCGCACTGGAGCCGACGTTTGACAAACGTACATGATTTTGGATTCCCCAATGGGTCTAGCACTAGTTGGCAATCAATTGTTAACTTTAACCTTAGTTTTCGACGAATCTCCCTCGCTTTTCCGAGGGATCCAATCAGCGACCGAGTTTGAGCCTCATCATGAATTATTCATTATACACAAATATAAGATACTGTGTGTGTGTACACAAGACAGTGTACATGTACAACATTGTACATGTACAATGTACATGTACAATGTACATGTATGTGATGGTGACTGTATGCACGTGCATTGCGCGAAATGTGCAGACTTTTAATAGCATTGTACATACGTACGTACGTACGTGTGTCCGATCTTCCGGGGCATGTGGCAGTGCAAGCTAGCTACAGCCACCGGTACCGTACCGCGGGTCTGCCCACTGCAGCATCGCTAGTATGTTATGGTGCTTCAGCGCGGTGCGTTTTTTGTATTCCAGTGTATCGAACGTACAGTACGTCAGTATTAGCCTCAAATCTAGTGAGGTCGTGCTTCATTTTGGCAAACAGTTACCTGCAAAAACTACCTTTCCCTGAAATAAAAGGGGAAATTTATGGTGGCTCTGCATGGAGGGACATAAAAGTCGTGAATTTGTTTGCGAGTAGTTGTGAAACTATTCGCGACTTGTCGTGAATTTATTCGCGACTGGTTGTTAATATTTGTGCGACTGTTCGTGAATATTTTTGCGACTAGTCGTATAATTCGTGATTATTAGTGAATATTTTCGCTACTAGTCGCGAATTTTTTTCGCGACTATTGAAAATATTGACGACTATTCGCGAAAAGATATTTACGACTAGTCGCAAAAAACAAGTCGTACAAAATTCAGGACTAGTCGCGAATTTTGTCACGACTAGTTGTGAAATTATTTGCGACTAGTTGCAAAAATATTTACGACCAGTCGCAAAAATATTTACGACCAGTCGCAAATAAATTAACGACAAGTCGCAAATTTGTCGCGAAAATGTTCACGACTTTTGATATCCCTCAGGGCCACAATATAAATTAGTAGCCCCAGTCCCACTGAAGCCGGATATGCTACGGATCGCTACGGATCGCCCCGGATCGCCCCGGATGACCCCGGATGAAACTACGTTTGATCCGGGGTGGTCCGGGAAGGCAATCAAAAACAAAGTGACATGTTCCCCGATCCTACTACGGTTCTACTACGGTTTGACTACGGTTCTGCCACGAATGGGCCCGGATCACCCCGGTTCAAGCCTGTTTTTCCCCCATGACCCCGGATGGTCACGGATTCACTACGGTTCCGCCACGGTTTCACTACGGATGCACCACGGTTCATCCCGGATGTGCCACGGTTCACCCCGGATGACCCCGGATACACTACGGTTCATCCCGGTTCATCCGGGAAATACCGTGGTGACACCGTAGTGAATCCGTGGTGATCCGTAGTGGAACCGTAGTGGAACCAACTCCCGTTTCATCCCGGATAAACACGGTTACACTACGGTTACGCTACGGTTTATCCCGGATACACTAGGGATCATCACGATCGCACTACGGTTTCACTACGGTTCTTCGCCGCCCCCCTCTCCCTTCCCGGATGGCCCCGGATCACTCCGGATGCTAGATGCTGATCCAGGGTGACGCTCGACTTCCCGGACTCACTACGGATGTCCCCGGATGGTCCCGGATGCATGGCCCCGGATAGTCCCGGATAGTCCCGGATTATCACGGTTTGACTAAGGTTCCACTCCGGATGACCCCGGATATGAACCGTAGTGCATCCGGGTTGATCCGTAGCGTATCCGGCTTTCGGTGGGACTGGGGCTTTGGAGGTTTTCACCATAGAGCAAAGTTGTTTCAATCAACAAATTCACCCGCAGTCACAAATAAACGCCGGGGGCAGCTATGATTTGCTGTGTCAATGTACATGTAAAGTACATGTACATATGTACATGTACTGTATGGTGCGAAATACGGTACCTCTGGAGACGTGAACACAATGGGGACAATGGGAGTAAAAAGGTCTCCAAAGGGTGATTTATATTTAGGTCTCCATTAGGAATTTCACGAATTAGATTTTTGGATTGTACTTAAATTACTCAAAAGCTAGGGTTAGGATGTGGGTTAGGGTTAGTGTTTGGGTTAGGGTATAATATAGGGTATATTGGTTGGAAATTTCAACCCAGGAAAATAATTGTGGTTAAAATGGGAGCCTTTTGAAAAAAGTGCTCGACTTTCTAACCATTTTGTACACGAGAACATGTCATGTCTCCGTCCACAGTGATACAGAAATGCGAATACATTATGTACATATGCACATCATGGCCGGGTCAATCGCGGCGTGTAACGTTTTGCGTAACCCTCGCACGAATTTGCCTATAACCGTCCATCATTATCACGTGATATGAATAATGCATATATTACAATAGTCTGACCACGCCCCCTGTGTGCCAACTTGTCCAAGACCTTCGAGTGAGTCCACTGAGTTCGCGGGTGCGATTCGTCTGTAGATAGCGCCCTCTATAACATCGGTGGTTTGTGTCAGTGATCGCGGAATAAACAACACGAAGGTCTTGGAACCAAGACTAGTCGAAGTACGGTACATATTTTAAAAACTACGTTTTCAAAATGGCAGCGCCCATGACACAGTGACATCGTTTGGTTAGCTGCTTTTTGTCCAACTACAACTAGGCAAGAAAACGTTAATAAATAGCATTAATAAGTGGAGAAAATGTCTGATTTATACGATGGCTCCAAGTTGTACGATTGTGTGGTAGTCGGAGCTGGAATTGAAGGATCTTCTACAGCCTATCATCTAGCTAAAAAAGGACAAAACACGCTACTTCTCGAGCAGGTAAACTTGGATTAAACTTGAACGCAGTGTGGCAGTGGCACGCCACATACAATGAAATCACAGCCCCACTTGAACTTGAAGTGGTAAGGCACTTTAATACCCTTACAATTAATACAACAAGGATAATATTTTTTGGACCCCATAAAAAACTCACTGATGGGATTTAATACTGCATGGAATGAAAACCGTACTTTACAAGGTACGGGACCAGTCATCAATTGGCTGGTCCAATTGGCTGATGTATTTGTTATATTCTGCCACTACTTCTTATCATATATGACAATTGACATAATGTCACTTTGTTTTCTAACAAAATTGGAATGGAAGTTTTTTAGTCCCAGAGGCAGATGATGTATTTTCAACATTTTGGCAGTCTGGGTGAAAGTCGGACCTTCCTGGATCCTCAGTTGAAAACGCTGTATAGCTTCAATTGCATTCCAAAGAAAGCTAAACTCAATAAAATAAACTATCCAGTTTAAAATGAACCTTCGCCAATGATGAAAAATAAGAGATTTTAACAGTGAAATTACAAACAGTACTGCTTAATTGGTTTTTTTATTCACATTTTTTCATTATGTTTTTTTATTAAATACATTTAGAGTGAAATTTCATTGAAGGAATAAGGTTTTTATACAGAAGGTCTAGGATTTACCAACTGCCCATTTTGGCAATAACTAACCTTCATTTTATGAAAAAAAGTGGCGTCGTCGGAAATGGATGCAACATTCTTCCTAATTTTCTCAAAATTTATAATTTTTGTTGATACTCTTCCCCTTTTTAGTTTCCTCTTGGCCACAGTCGAGGCAGTTCATGTGGTCATTCCCGCATCATTCGTTATGCCCACCACGACGAACACTTTGCCCGGATGATGCCGGAATGCTTCAAGATGTGGGCCGAGCTTGAAAACGAGACCAACACAACTCTGTATAAGTAGGTTTGCCTTTGTCCCAAACTGAAATCATGTGTGGCTACTACGACTAAAAGCACTGGTGGATGGTGTAAGTGGTGGAATGGTACAGGATCAACATGCATGCCCAGCGAGAGTATTCCACTTGGGAGAGAAAAACTCTGTAAACATTGGGATATTTGAATCACTATATATCAGTTGGTCTAGGGATGGAGTCTAGGAGACCCTTTACATCTGATTGAATTCCACAAAGTGTATTTCAGACCAATTTCTTACCCATTCAACAAAGACTGTCCCGTTGACTTGCATATCAAACAGTTCATGATTGCAATATATGCAAAAATTACCATCATGAACTGTTCAGGCCCAAACGCAGAGGAGGTGCGACGGGTCCGTACGCACCTCCCCAAATTACCAAAAGTTTCACATTTTTCGTGGTAAATAATGGTATTTTGATGTAAAAATAACGGTACTGGCACACGAAAATGGACTTGGCTTATAGGCGATAATGTCAACTTAACAATTTGCACCCCCCATAAAAAATCCTGCGTACGGGCCTGCTGTTTAATCAACCTTAGTTCTGGGATGGGATAATAATAATAATAATAATAATACAAGCATTTGTAAAGCGCCATCTATCTATGTAGACATATTCCGAGGCGCTTTAAGAAAAATGACTGTACAATAATAATTAATTTCCAAGTCACTTGAAACAAAACAAGCATTCTAATTATAAGTTGAGTTAAACATGAATGTTTTAAGAAGGCATTTGAAGGTTTGTAAAGATTGACAGCTACGAATTTCCTGAGGCAAAGAGTTCCATAGAGTGGGGGCCGAGACTGAGATAGCCTTGGTCAAGGCGTTCATCGTTACCCGTCCGTACGTACAGCGCAGCGGTAATTTGAGCTCAAACAACGACCTCACGCGGCCACTATTATATGCAAACTAACTGAGGCTACTTGAACGCCTTGGATCATTAGGTTTTGGGGCGGTGCTCATTATGCTAATAGATTAAGCTGACCTTTATAGTCGTTTTCTTATTGGTCGATCGTTGCGTAGAAACTGCATAATTTGAGCTAGCGGTGAAAGGTCATAGCTAGCTCGCAAGTGTTTACGAACACCGCCATCGTTGACATATTTTATCGGAGAAAGTTGAGTGATTTTTTTACGAAGGCTTGTAGGAATTACACATGAAGATTTGAACTGTCTTGCTTGATTGGTGAGGGTCGCAGTTATTTTCGCTCGTTTTGCTGGGTATTTTCTTGAATGTTGACAATGTTATGGTCAAAACTAGTTGTGTTTAGCTGCTTAGTTTTGAGTTTTCAACCGCGGTGACTGGAGAAGGCCGCGACTCTATTGAAACGTGTCGAACTCGGCCCTACATTATGTCGCACTAGTGCTGGGACAAATCGGAGGTTTTCAAAACCGAATAACCGAATTTGAAAATATCGAATAATCGATCCTCCGAATTCGTTAATCGGTTTACAAAATCCAAAAATGTATTATTTTTTATTTTATTTTTTTATTTTTTTAATTTTTTTTAAATGTTTTATTTTTTTATAAAAGTGATTTTAATGGATTAAGTGACATGGAAGTTGCGTTCTCCAATACGTGCTATCAGCTACTTCAAACAGAACGTCTTTCCGCGTACCAGCTGACTTTATTCATGAGTTTATCTAGTGGCTCGTGTTTATTCACGTAACCATTGAATCGATGACAATGGCGCACAGCCAGCCTTGCTCATTAACTTCGCCGCGCTTGAGCGATCGTCTACGGAACCAATTCAAATCAGAATTCCAAAATGAATTTTTTTTTTTTTTTTTTTTTTTTTTTTTTCGAATATTCGGTTTCCAAATTCCAAACTGGTTTGTGGAAGCACATTCGAATAACCGAATATTCGGTTTTGAGTCCCAGCACTATGTCGCACACATCTAATCCAGCTGATCTGAAAACCGTGGCTCGGTAAAACGCGGAACTCTGATAATTAAATGCCTTGCCGGCTGAATTTTGCCAAGAAAATAATCTGAGGAGTTATTGGGGATATAAGACACTTGTCCCTGTTTAAATTACGATATTGCGATCACTTTGAAGGTTGGTTCTGCAGCCGTAAACATGCCCCCTCCCCACAGCGTTGGACCATGCTTGAACCACAATGTAGCGATACCGCACAGACCAGCATGCCTGGGTTAATGCCGATTATGCGGCGATAAGAAACTGACCGAACACGCTGAAAACTGACGCTGAGTACCTGGTCGTACGTGCGAGCTCCGAGCAAAATGGGGCTCAGGCTGCCTGAAAAATGACGGATTTCCCATAACCTGTCGGCCAATTCACAAAGACCACGAAGAAAGGATTCTAATGGCCTTTCGCTGCTCGGGTCTAAAATCTTCGAGGGATAATATTTTCGCTGTAAAATTCAAACAACACGACAGATCTTCGGACGAAAGACGACGCTGAATATCTGCCATTTTGTCTTAAATGTCATGCTGCATCAAATTTGATGACGTCGGGTTTCAACCGCGTTGTGATTGGACACTTCACATCTTAGCCCCGCCTATACTTATCTGTATTCGCATACGAGGTCATGCGCCACAAATGTGGCGCAAAATATAGGAAAAACATAAGATTTCAAAAACCCAATGATCCAAGGCGAAAAAGTAGCCTCAGTAGATTTGCATAAATAGTGGCCGTATGAGGTCGCTGTTCGCGCTGTATCTTTGCACGGGGCGCAAGCTAGCATGCAGCATATGCGGGGCGCGCGTACAGTGTATTTCTGGACGGATAACGACGGACGGATAACGACGAACTCGCCTTGACCAAGGCTAAGACTGAGAAGGCTTTGTCACCATACAATGTTCTTGTTCTTGGTATCACAAGAAGATGTTTGCCAGATGACCTTAGGTGGCGATGAGGGGAATACTGGGTGAGGAGATCCTGCAGATATGTTGGTGCACTGTCATTGAGGGCTTTCCATGTAATTAGCATTAATTTGAAGGCAACCCTCTGTTTGACTGGAAGCCAGTGAAGATTTCTCAGGACTGGAGTAATGTGTAGTGGGATGAATTGTCTTGGGGCCAAAAATCTTCTTTTTGTCAGTCTGTTAAGAGCTGCTAGCAGTCTGGAGAATGCTTGGGCAACGTAGCTCTTGCTTCAGGCTAGTAGTTTTGGCGTACTGCTCAGTTCTATTCAATAAGTAAATACCTATCACAATGCGTATACCACAAAGTGGCCATTCTAAAATGTAGGAAGAATTTTGCTACAAAATGATGTCGTAAATCACTTGGACAAGGAAACTTTAACCCTAACCACCCTGAGTCCATCAAAATCCATTTCCTGTTTTGGAGGATTTTAGCGGATTCAGGATACCTCCATATTGAACAAACTGGAGGAGTGTGATGGATTGAGGAAGCCTAGCGTTACTGCAGGAGTTTGATTGATTCAAGATATAGAAATTTAGGTGATGGACTGTGATGGACTCTATGGAGAAACACACTGCAATTTTTTGTATGCCACCTTGGTATCCTGAATCCGCCAGAGTCCATCAACTTTTGCTGGTGGATTATTGATGGACTCAGGATCTCTCCAGTAAGCATACTGGTGGAGTCTGATGGACTCAGGACACCAGCAGTTTTTGCAAACCAAAATTGGTGGACTGTGGCGGATTCAGGATACTTTCTAGAAAAAGCAGTGAGGGGGTTAGGGTTAACCAAGGGTGGAGGTGGGTTGGTACAAAAAGTGATCAGAAACTGTCGCATGCACTGCAGCCCCCAAAGAAATTCCCACTTGATGTTTGTTTTTTTAGGAAACGGGGCTTGCTTGTCATTGGGGAACTGCAGTACTCATTAATAGATAACATGCAGCGAGTTCTTGACTCCATCCACCACACCTACACCAGGCTGACGGGACCTGAGATCAGACAGAGGTACTCTGGGATTGACAAAATCTCAGACAAAACTCAAGGAATCATTGATCACGACGGGGGAGTCTTGCTGGCTGACAAGTGTTTGAAAGCCATGCAGGTAATCAAAATTATACCATTTATTTCAATCCCTAATAAAATAAACAAGGTACAATGAAATACAGCCTACAGAACGCAACCACTGAATACCCCTTTTAATTTGAAATGACATGACACAAAGGCACTCCATTATAATAGTCTCTCTGTTACATCTGGCAGGGTTCTACTTTCTAGCCACGGTGGGCGGCGCCGGGCGGTACTGCAAATTTCCGCCTGGCACTTGGGTTCAAATTGGCTTTCCCGCCCGGCACAATTTTTTTTAAATTGTTTTTTTAAATTTATTTATTAATTTTTTTAAATCAAATTATGGGCACAAAAGAAAGAGAGAAGATACAAAGTCACGTTAATCATGTTCATGTAGTAATTAATTTTATTAACTTAGCTAGACTTTCACAGAAACATGCAAAAATGAACTGGACCCCCGGCCGTGAGGCGCGAGAGCTCCGCTCGCTGCGCTCGCAATGCCTCGCAATCTTATAATTTACCCGGCACTAAAAAGGTCCTAGCTAGAACCCTGACATCTGGCATAAGATTTTGTTCCCATTCAGGACACATTCTTTGATGCCTTCTATCCCCCAAATGCATAGTACCTGCTAAACAAGTTTAAAATTAATTTCAGTGACACTTTGGAAATTGCACGTCGGGTGTACGTGTTCAGGACAAAAACAGTCAAACATTTTGCACCCTAGCTTTTTATATTTGTCTGCACTGAAATCAATACAGACAGCTATTTTATTTAACAAAATGGGTATATTCAGATAGAATATTGAAAGAGACTGTTTCACTTGTAAAAGGGTTCCGAACAACAGTACTAGGTTTTTTTATCTTTAGGAAAGCGTGGACATTTTATTTACTAAATTAGTCTTTTCTATAAAACCAGAATCAGTTTTTGTGCCATGGTGGGACTATACGCGATGGCGAGCAGGTTCTTCAGATTCTGCCGGGAGCTACGCCGATCGTCGTGACCAAAAGCGCCCGCTACCGATGCAAGAGTGTCGTGTTGACTCCTGGACCCTGGGCCTCTAAGATACTCAGACCACTGGGTCTGGACCCACCTCTCAAGGTTAGAGAACTAGGTGACGGTCAATCGGTCAGATGGTCAGATGGTCAGTTGGTCATCAGTCAGTTTGATCCCTGACTTCTTGTCCCTGCACTATATATAACCCCAGGCCGTTTAGAATACGACCCAGACTTGACCCCGACTGACTGGCAACATAGTCCAGGCAAAATACATAATTTTGTTTTGTTGACCTCAAACAAATTGCAACAAATTGTTTTTCACCACAGTGCACTTCTATAAGGTCCCTAGAATGACATACTAAAAATCTACAAAAATCCAAGTGGTGGAAATATGTCTAAATTGCATAAATCGTTAATCCCTGCCATGTAATATTTTTTATTCCCATATTTGGGTATATATTTTATTTTTATTTTTTGAAAAGTTTATTTTGGTGATTCTACTTACATATCCTTACTTGAATAACATTTGCTAAAGCATATAAGTGACTGAATAATTATGAGAACACAGTAATTATCAAAAATGACAACTTTGTGACCCTATAAATGTGCGCACATTACACTGTCTCCAGATATCATCATGTAGTCAGTATTGGTGAGCTTCAAATTCACCAAGTTGCTTACTGGCACAGTTATCATATTAAAAACTTATGGGAAATCATATGGACAATGATAACATTTGAGTTTTTTCTGAATCAATAACTATTAATCTTCAATCTTCCCAAATTGGAACATAATCCATCACCTAGAAGCTTGTTTTCTGTCGATTTTGTTAAACAATTGTGTATAGAAATAGAAATAATACGTTTTTCTGAACTTCAAAGCTGTTTATCTCTTAATTAGGTTGTCGGGGTTTTATCACTAAATGCTTCCCCCAGGGGAGATAGGGTGGGGGTACATATGTAAATGATACATCATTTTAAAGCTGAGAACATAGAGAATTTGAAAAAAGCAAAATCTGAAAAACTAAAATTGTCAACTTTGTCAGAGTTTCGTTGGAGCAGGTCACAAATAGAAAGCATTACATTGCACATTAAAGGTAGTATACACCATTTGCAGATATCGAAAATGTTTACTACCGAATTATTAAGAAATATCTTACTCATTTGAAAGTAAATAATGATTCTAGGCATTCAGCAAAATGATTGCACTAGATATCCTGTAATTATTCCGAAAAGTAGAATTTAAAAAAGAAAAATTCGGGATCGCCGGACGACGATCGCAAAAAAACCAAAGATAACATAAGAATTACTGCTCGACGCCGGTTGAAAACAAACGCTGTTTTTCGTGTTTTTTCCGGCATCCATGATTGTAAAATTTCGGACAGGTCAGTTAAACGATATTTACTATAAAATACAAACCCCCCAAATCTACTTATTCATGATAATTCAAGCAATTACCAATGGTGCATCCTACCTTTAAACACATAGTTGGAGATTAAAATATTAGAAAATACCAGGGGTTAAGATCCCGGAACGCATGGTGCGTCTAATAAATAACAAGATAAAAAGAGGTAGAAAACTGATATAATTATTATAGACTCCTGCAAGTTTAACATTGGTGATTGTTTCTATTGCCCTCGGCCCTGTAGACAGAATGTGTGCTACTGGAAGGCCAAAAAACCTGGTACATATGCCGATATGCCAGTCTTGTTGGCCGACACTAAAGACGTACACATTTTTGCCCTGCCCAGCGAGGAATACCCAGAACTTATCAAGGTTTGTTTGTTCGTAGTCTGTTGCTTTGTGATTTTCTGTCTGTCTGTCGGGCGGGCTGTTGGGCTGTCTGTTTGTCTGTTGGTGAAACCTTTAAAAGTCCTCTGCACTCGTACCAAAACACATGGGTGATTTTTTTTGGTGAAGGGTTTAGAATACTTGAAGAATTCTTTTTGTGTCATAAAGTTTAGGACAGGATATAAATTGGACCACCACACAATAAGTTGTAGGCCTTAACACAAATAACAGAGTAAAACTAGTGTGGGCTAGATTTCCATAAAACAGGAATAACGGGGTTGCAGCAATATTAGTGATGCGATCAAGCAAAATTCGTCTGAAGTAGGCCTTGGTCATTTTCGGGATTTTTACATATTCTATTGTAGCGTACTTCAGGCTCCATTTCAGTGAAAACCCCCATGTGAATACGACCTTTGGTTAAAGAATTACAACCATTTGAACACCGGCACGTTAAAAATAAAGAAACTGAGAAAATCATGTTTTTGTTTCACTTCCCTTCTGAATTTGGTTAAAAGAGTATTTTCATTTAAAAGACAAATATTTTCTCCTTCTGTTTTTGTAAAAAAGTCAATTTGTATTTGTCCACCCCCACGAACATATTTTGGCTCGATCTCAAAACAAGAATTGCCGAGTTCCGACTGATTTTGCTCGATCGCATCACATATAACCTCGTCCATCATCTCTAGCTGGTGCTACTTTTTTAAAGCACATTTTTTTACTCAACGTGCACATCGCGTCGGTTGCATTTTAGCTGATCACTAACGCAGCTTGCGTCTTATCGGTCCGTTGCAGCTATCTAGTGAGAACCTGGTTGATATGTGCGACCCGGACGAGAGAGATGCTCCTTCCGCCAACCATCAGCCCTTCATGGAGAAACTCCGATCGTTTGTCCAACAATACTTTCCTGGGTTGGAGGATGTGCCTGTCATCATGGAGGCCTGCATATACACTGTAAGAAGATATTGTTTTTAAAGACCTTGTCTGAATAAAAAAAATTAAGGAAAATATACCTTTTATTTTTTGGGGTGGGAGGGTGGTTTTGCCTTCTAAGCTAGGTTATCGTTTTCATAGTGAGTGACTCTTAAGATTTGTTTTCACAGATGACTCCAGATGAAGGTTGGTTTTTAGACACCCATCCCACCTACCACAATATAGTCGTTGGCTGTGGCTTTTCTGGTGAGTAGTACATGTCTTCAGTTAATCACTGAAAGTGAGCCTTGGTGGTCAACAAGTCTCGTCAGAGTTATATTTGAGTCCCTGCAAGCCCATCACAAGCCCATCACAAGCCCATCACAAGCCCATCACAAGCCCATCACAAGCCCATCACAAGCCCATCACAAGCCCATCACAAGCCCATCACAAGCCCATCACAAGCCCATCACAAGCCCATCACAAGCCCATCACAAGTCCTTCAGTCTCAAGTCAAGTCACTAGCTATTCAAATAAACTGTTAATAAAAACCATTCCTTTCATTCGTCATTGCTCAGTTACTTGTGACTGGGGCTTTATAAAAGGACTCGTAGAAGGACTTGCAGGGACTCAAATACAACGCTGCCTTGATCTCGTCCTTGTCGTAGAAAAAATAGGGGATCGCTTCGTAGGGCGAGATACGTTTGGGCATCTCCCCAGATATCACTTTTTATCCCCCAAAATTTGAATCTGAGAAGCGTTACTGCAATGACGTTTCTCAGATTGTGTATTCCAATGCAGATTATTCTTCCTGCGTGGACATAACAGCTCCAGATTTTTGGCAATATCTTAAAATCTCTACCACCTTTTGAAATGAAATTTGTACAGGTTAGTTTTATGGCATATATCTATAACTATATAGGATTGAAACAAAAAGTGGGTTCCAATTACCAAACGTATAAGATCCCTTTAAAAATGTTGGAGAGGGCTTGGCCGATAAGACTTAGTTTAACATCTCACTTTTCTTTCATTTCTATTTACCACAGGTCATGGATTCAAATTGGCTCCTGTCGTCGGCAAGCTCCTGAGTGAACTGGCCATGCGGACTGAGCCCAGCTATGACCTTTCACCTTTCAGGCTTGGTCGTTACCCTAACGGTCCGTTAGCCAAGTTGTAGAGATCTATCTCATAAGCCATTCCAAGATAGATCATAAGTGGCTGTTAGGCCCAATGTTGGCCAAATGTGATTATGAATCATGTATATCAGCATGAGACTTGACCCCTTTACGCTGGTATTAATTCCTCACTCAACTGATTATAGAACACATGACTGCACACAGGCAGCAGCCTTTGTTCAGCAACTGCACTGCACAATGGACCAGAGCGTGCAGCTTGTGACACAGGCTGTCTTTGGTCTTTGGCAAAGACTAGGGTCACACAGGCATCAGTATACATTATCACAAACAGTTAGTTGCGGTGTAAATGAACATTCTATGATGTGACTTGGGGCCAATTTCACGGAGCTGCTAAGCACAAAAATTTGCTTAGCACAAAAAAGTCTTGCTCATTAAAAACAAGTTATCAGCCCAAATTCTACGTGTTTTTCATGCTAAGCAAAAAAACAGCTGATTATCAATCAAAAACAATAAAGATCACGTGAAAATTTTGTCTGTACCTTGTTTTTACTAAGGAAAAATTTTCATGATAAGCAAATTTTTGTGAAATTAGCCCCAGGTCACTCTGGTATTAGGTTGATGTTAAAAAGGAATAATCATGGTGGCAGTGAATTTGTGTTTTTTAAACACATTTTTTGTTTAATAATATATTTTTTTATTCGATTTGTTTTCCCTTGACATATATTTTCTTGTACTGTCAAATGTGTACGTATCTTCATAAAGGTATATTGATGTAATTATCTTAATGGTGAACTCGGGGAGAAAAATAACTGAAATATTTTAAAAATATCATTTTGCCGCAAATATTAAGCAAGTGCGGTATATCGTCTTCCTTTGTTTTTAAAGTTATTGACAAATTTGTTATTATTCTTTGAAATATTAAATTAAATAACTATATATTCATTAAAACTACTTTATTTTGAAACTATTCATTTTAAAAGATTAAAATTATTTTCTGCTCTTCCATTTATTTTCAAAAAATTCAGTGCTGAAATTCAGGTTTGAAAAAATATACGCCGTTTACGGGTATAGTTCAAAGCCTGCCATCCCGATAGCGATTTTTCTTTCCGTACCACTAACGCGTCAATTTACCCGTTTCATTGGAATGGGGCGACTTGAATAGAGACTTTTATAACTTTTTCTATAAGACCCTATCTAGATGAGATTATTAACCAATAATTTGGGTTAATAGAAAAAGGTATAAAAGTCGTGTATACGAAAAACTAGGGACTGTATACAATTAACTAGGGACTGTATCCATTAATTTTGGTGAATTATGGCTGTCAACGTCGTTGGTCCACATAATTACGTTCCGCGCGTATCAAAATCGATTCGTATTGAAGCGCTCGCTTTGGTCTCCATTCAAGTCGCCCAATTCGAATGAAACGGGCAAATTGACGCGTTAGTGGTACGAAAAAAAAAATCGCCGCCGGGAACATAATGAAAAAGTCAGTCTTGGAGCAAGACTACTTTCAATGAGGAACGCCACAAGAGGTCGCACTTCAATATGGCGGCGCCCATCAGCCAAACACTGGCACAACGAGTGGGAAATGTTTCACAACGTTTTCTGTGCTTAGTGCCATCCTCAACAAGATGTTGTTCTGCGCTAATTGCTAAACATTCTGTGCGTCGACGGATGTATTGCAGGTAACTGTGCGCCATTTTAAATTAAATTTCTGGGGCTATTTTGACGCTAACGTTACAGTGTAACTTACAGGATACCCTGCACGATTTGGGGGGAAGAATTTGCCCATATGTGTTGAGTAGTACTACAAGCCCTACACCTACTATTTCAATGACTCGAACCGTATTTCCGACATCTTACAAGGGAATAAAATCACTACTCCATAGAACCGTGTACAAACTAAAAAGTTATTTTTCGAGGGAAAATGAAATTCCTACTCACTACTCCATAGACCCGTGCACAAAAAATCACTACACAAATCCTACACGAGAATAAAATCACTACTCCATAGAACCGTGTACAAACTAAAAAGTTATTTTTCGAGGGAAAATGAAATTCCTACTCACTACTCTATAGACCCGTGCACAAAAAATCACTACACAAATCCTACACGAGAATAAAATCACTAATCCATAGAACCGTGTACAAACTAAAAAGTTATTTTTCGAGGGAAAATGAAATTCCTACTCACTACTCCATAGACCCGTGCACAAAAAATCACTACACAAATCCTACACGAGAATAAAATCACTACTCCATAGAACCGTGTACAAACTAAAAAGTTATTTTTCGAGGGAAAATGAAATTCCTACTCACTACTCTATAGACCCGTGCACAAAAAATCACTACACAAATCCTACACGAGAATAAAATCACTAATCCATAGAACCGTGTACAAACTAAAAAGTTATTTTTCGAGGGAAAATGAAATCCCTACTCACTACTCCATAGACCCGTGCACAAAAAATCACTACACAAATCCTACACGAGAATAAAATCACTACTCCATAGAACCGTGTACAAACTAAAAAGTTATTTTTCGAGAGAAAATGAAATTCATACTCACTACTCCATAGACCCGTGCACAAAAAATCACTACACAAATCCTACACGGGAATGAAATCACTACTCCATAGAACCGTGTACAAACTAGAAAGTAAGTTTTTTGAGGAAAAATAAAATGGATACAGTCCCTAGTTAATTGTATACAGTCCCTAGTTTTTCGTATACACGACTTTTATACCCTTTTCTATAAGACCCTATCTAAATGAGATTATTTAGGTGCATAATTAACCAATAATTTTGGTTATTAGAAAAAGGTATAAAAGTCGTGTGTACGTCACTGGGGACTCTATACATTGTACAATTAAAATGGGTCACAGACTATTTGATGGTATAGCGTTGAGCGCCCAGCATTAATACATAGCAGTCAGGTTACCAACCGTGTAGTACGTGTAGTGACCAGTATTACTACTCAGCACGACCGTCCAAATTATTCCCCCCAAATGATACACCATATGACTTACACCGTCCATGAAGACATGTGAGGGCGCTGTTCGTTTGAACTGAGAAGCGTCGAGTTGTGATTAAACTTTTTTTGTTTTACTGCTTTACTTAAATTCCATATAACAAATTCTATGTAATTTTACCTTAATATATTATTAAAATAATTGTTTTCGAACAATTTAATGCAGCAACCGAGAAGTCAAACTTCCAAAGATTTACACAAGAACTGGAGACAAAGGTAAGACCAGTTAAGTTTCTTGGCCCAAAAAAGTTGCAATCTGCCATTGCCAATAAAAAATGCAAATATGATGAAAATATCACCACACTGATTCTATTAGAATATTCAAACCGGTAAAAAGCTATTCCAAGAAGCGGTTGATGAAGGAAGGAATATTCCGATATTGGTATAATAGAGACAGCTGACAGCCCTACAAAAATAATATCCTATTTTTAATTTTGTTTCTTTTACTTTTAGAAGAGATTTATTCATATTATTTTTAACAGGAACTTCTGGAACCATTGTCGGTGATCGCCGACCAAAAGACGACGAACTATTTGAAGCTGTCGGAGCCACAGATGAATTGTCGTCTGCAATCGGGTAAAACTTTAAGAACAATTTAGGTTATGAATATGAACAAGTTTGGCAGCTAATAATTCAAATTCTGTGAAGAAGATGTCTGGATTTCTTCAGTCAATGTCACATACAAAGTAAATAACCTTTGTGATGCTAGGGAAATGGCAATTGAAAAATCAAAACTATATTCCGAGGTGAGTTTGTTTGTCTTTGTTTTACGACAGGCTTGCTAGGGAGTTTTGTGGTGATGCCAAGCTCAACTTTGATCAACAACTTCAAGAGGTTGGTTCGTTTGTCCGAGTTTGTTCTGAACAAAAAACTGACTTGTGTAGGAAATGAACCTCCTTAATTCTACAGAACTCCGCTGAAGGTAGTGCCCCTTAAAAATAAATAAAAATCGCAGGTCGACTTGAGGGAGCATTAACCAGTTCGCGCCGGATGACGTAAATAATCGCAAAGTTTTCCCCAAATTCAAAATGGATGACGCATAAACACGCCAAGTTCAAGTTCGGGAATGTCTGTCAGCAGCGAGCAAGGCTGGAAATGCGTGGGTGTGCTTCCCGGCACTATCGGCCTGAACCCGCTTCAGATCGAGTTTCGATAAAAATAATCCCTCCCCTCGGCTCGGTAATGTTAAAATAATCCCGGCGCAAACTGGTTAAATAATGCCAGGTATAACATACAAGACAAAGAAATTTTTACTGTCCGCTTGTTACTTAAGCAGTAAGCAGTTTGCAGCAGTTTTAATTTTATTCTTATTTTTGCCTGTTTAGATCCAGTGTCTCTTGCAAGATGCTGGGTCCAACATAGCCACGCCCAGAAGTCTGGCATCGTCCAATCAACTAAGTGAGTTTTGATTTCAAACTTCAGCTTAGTAGATGTGGACTGGGTGAATAAGATGACTAGCGGTCTGGGGGGTAATTCTGAAGGTTGTGGGTTCGAATGCAGCCTGGGGGTTATGGTGCGTGTGCCCTTGGGCAAGGTACTTTGTCACTCATTGTTTCTCTCCACCGAGCCGAGATGGTTATTGTGGTTGAATTTTAGCTGCTTTGTGCCGAAATGGCAGCATTGAGCTGTATACTCCCCAGGGAGTTGAGATTGTCTTTAGAATGTTTTATTGGCCCAACGATCAGGGTAATAGTGATGTAAACCGCTTGGATCTTGGTTAAAAGCGATATACAATTACCTGTTATTATTATTATTGTTATTATTTTGTCCCTGTCTTTGATCCAACCCACACTGACCTCACCCTTTAATCCCTCAGCCTAATCCTCTTTTTGTTGATTGTTCCTTTGGACTTTGTGCTTTTTCTTTTGTGTTTCTTTCGCCATCCATGATGTGCATCATGCATGCTGTATGTTGTCCTATACTATGTTTGTTTCTTGTACACAGTCATTTAGGCCGAGTTCGGGCGGTCTGTTCTTGACACGCGAACTCCGTTCTCGCGCTCGAACGGCGGGAACGCGACCCGTGAACATTGCACTCGGAACAAGAACACACACCACCTATCCATCAGGGTTTTGCAAGAACAAGTTACGCGTGTCAAAAACAGACCGCCCGAACTCGGCCTTAGTCTCTGAAGAAGATCTTGTTAAGATCGAAATATTAGGCCCTCTTAACTTATTTGATTTGTATTTTTCAGGTCATTCCAGCCAGTAAGCAGTTTGCAGCAGTTTTATACTTATTCATGTTATTATTATTGCTCACTGTGTCAGTTTCCTGGAAGTACAGTGTATTAATAATGACAATATTACCACCATGCTGTGCAATATTATTGTGCTGATAAACAGTGCTATGATACGTTACATTTGTTTGTTTGTTGTTTTTTTGACAATCTCCACAGAAAAAAAACTTTTACAAAAAGGTTTGTCGAGGATAACACAAAAAAGCTAATTTCCATTGTTCAAAAATAAAAATAAAGTTACCAATAATTTGTTTTTTTTTTTTTTTTTAGTTTAGTTTTTTTTAAGCTCAATCACAATACGCAAGAAGACCAGTATAATTATCCAGATTTTGTGGTGGTGTTTTTTTAATATCAGATGTGATGGCATTTGATGGAGCGTGTGTGGATGCCCTAGAGACATGGATCGATGAATACACAGAGCAGTTGCCTCCACTCAAGAACTTTATCTTACCAGTAAGTGTTACCCAAAATGTTTATTCCCAAATGCTTTCTCAAATCTGTTTCTTGCTCGTGTAATAAGACGCTGTACTGATGATGTCACAGACACGGTCGCATCTCCGAGGCGCTACGAAGTACGAAACACGAAACAGTTGCAAAATTTGAGAAACCACATCGCAGCTAGCAGTTTAACAATTTTTAACTATCTTGCGTTTTTAGATAATCTGTTTTCTTCATTTGTTTATTGTCTTTGCAGTCTGGTGGTAAAGCTAGTGCATCTTTGCACGTTGCACGATCTGTGTGTCGTAGGGCAGAAAGAAGGTATTGTAAGGAATTATTTTGTATCAATACATTTTTTTTTTTACTATCGTGTTCTTTAAAACAAGATGACAAAACCACATTTAAATCATTGTTTGCTTTTAATCTATCTTCATATACTTTTTGGGTTTATTTTTTTAACATCGCTTTTTGTTAACGGGTTAAGTGTTTAAGCCTTTGCAGAGATTTTGTTGTAGAGTTTTTTTAAATAACCAGTATCATTCTTTGTGCATTGAAAAAAAGTCAATCCTCCAAAATCATCATTATGATTTTTTGAAAACCCCATTCAGCCTCATTCCTTGAAAACCCCATTCAGCCTCAATCCTCAAAAATCCTCCACACTTGAAACATTGTGAAACAACATTGTGCCTCAATCCTCAAAAATCCTCAAACTGCAATGAGGATTTTTGAGGATTGAGGAACGTTAATGCCAACCTTCCAAACTCTCCAATTTTGGTTGGTTTTGGAGGCCTGAAGCACTGCTAGGAGAATCTAATTATTTGTGTCCTTCATGCAGTACTGCTGTTGTCATATAAGTCATGTGTACTGAAGCCTTTAAAATCCAGAAGAAAAAAAATAAGCAGAGTGAATAATGAATTTTGATGGACCCGCTCCTTTGGAAAAGTAACTCCTAACTAGGAAGTTAGAGTTAAATAAAATGTTCCTACTTGTTTTATACCATAGTTTTCAGTATTTTCTACCTATTAAATGAAACTGCAATTCCTTTGATTTTATTAAATTGTACTTGTCTCACTTTTTTCAGGATCACTCCATTGGTGATAAAGAACGAAATCGACCCAAATGTGGGAAAATATTTGAACAGGTAAGAACTACATAAAATGTTTTGAACTGGCTTGAATAAAACTAAATTCCTGAGTTCAGTAAAAAGGCCCCTCCCCGAGGTCATTGCATTTGACCCCACCCCTCATATCTCCCTATTCTTGTCCTGCATGTATTCTACTTTTCTTTTCTCTACAGATTGAGCGATTATTTATTCACGTTGGCAAGATTCGCCTCACAGTGCGAAGGCAAACCGGAGACTGTGTACAAGAAAGTGCGCCCTCGGCAACGCAAGAAATGATTTTGCTGCACGATCCTCAAGTATCATTTTGCATGTTTTACTCTTATTAGCCAGCAATATAGGAGTGATTTAAAAAAAAAAAAAATTGGGGGTGTTCAGCTTACCCCTATATCTGTGTTATGCCCTTAGAGTTATTGCAATATTATTGTTAAACTGAACAGTAATTGTAGGTGGTGAATATTTAAAAGTTACGCTATTTAATCTGTCTCGCGATTTTTGTTTTTCCCCCAAACGGCGACTGTTATATATGTACTTATTCAAAGCACATATGATGCAGATTTACAGAAAAGCAAGTTTGCAAATTTTTTTTTTCCCATACATTCTCTCAGTATTAGTTCAGTTTATTTAATATTAATTTTTGGCATAAAACCGATATCTTTTTTTACAGTCCTAACTTAAAGGTAGGATACACCATTGGTAATTATCATGAATGGGTAGATTTTGGGGGTTGTTTTGATAGTAAATAACGTTTAACTGACCTTTCTGAAGTTTTACAATCGTGGATGCCGAGAAAATAACAAAAAAACAACGTTTGTTTCCAACCGGCGTCGAGCAGTTAGTCTTATGTTATTAATTTTTTTCGCGATAGCCGTCCGCAAAAACAGTCACGCTTCTTGGGGCTGACTGGTTTTTTGATTTTTCTATTTTGTGACTAAAACATAAGTAGAGAACAGATTTCCAAACTTTTTGTTGAGAATTTTAGAACCTCGCATGTTTTATTCACTCTCTAAAAAATATAAACTCTGCTATATGAAAGATGCCCAGAGGTTAGTCACACGATTTATAATTGCTTGTATTCTACCTAGTGTATTTGAAAAAATACATGTACAATTGTAATAAAACTATTTTATAAAATAAGTGTTATGTATCTACAAAACACCCTGAAAACATGTTAGTCTCACTGTTGTATATAGATTGCAAAACGTCAGCCTTATTGTGGTCAACTTTTAATGGGAACTCAAAGTTTTTTGTTTGTTTTTGTGGCAGAGTATAGATTAAATAATAACTAACACAAAAATTGGGTAAATTAGTTTTTTAGAGGCATTTTTTTTCTGCACCTGCACAGCCAGAAATCTGAGAGACGGTGGCACTGCATACATATGCAGTGCCACCGTCTCAAAGAAAATGCCTCTAAAAAACTTATTTTTTACCCAATTTGTTTTGTATTTATAATTTAATCTATACTCTGCCAGAAAAAAATTAAAACAAAAAAGCTTTTAGTTCTCCTTTAAATGTACAGAGAACATATGTGACCTGTCATCACAAAATGAGTGTAAAGTCACACGGAGTGATTTCCCAGTACGGCAAGTCAAAATTGGAAGGGGTGGGCGATTTTGAGATTATGTTTTTTTTTAAGAATAAATCCCCAACAATCAATTCCCAGTTTTTTAGACAATTTTGACTATGCTTTTCTATGCCTTTCACACAATTTCTCGCAAGAAAAGCCCGTTTTCTCATAATCTCTGTATTAAGACTCCAGGCTAAAAAAAAAAAAAAAAAAAATATTGAGTATCAAACCTCCAAGTGTTATATACCATTGGAAAGCTCCGTTTCCACATACCCATATCTCAATTTTTGTCGACTTTACGCTCATTTTGTGATGACAGGTCACATATGGCCCTAACATTAGCTAAGAGCACAACCAGCACAAAATTGTCGTTATATACACAAGTCAACTTAATTGAATAAGTACGTATAGGTGAACCAGAGAACTAGAATTATTTAAATTATATTGAAGAAAATAAGCAACTTGAAATGAGGTTGTGGCAAGAGTCATTTTGATATTTACAATTACTTAAAATTGACCTTTTTTTTACAATAACCATATTAAAGAATAAGTTAACGGCAAACATGGGCCTACACAGCTACAATTGATGAAAATTGATTGCGGACAGATAAAAGGCTACCCAATTTTGTTACATTTCGACTTTTGCAAATTGAGATTGAAATTCAGAAAATGGGCCGAGTTAAAACATACAAAATATATCCTAGTAGCCGACCTCAAATTGCAACTATCTCAATGTGATCAAGAGCAAGGGGCACTGACCATCATAACTCCTCGTGTGTTTTGATGTCCACCTCGTCGGCTTGTTTGAACCAGTCCCCATAGACTTCCAGTGGCTTGGCATTCAGGTGCTTGTGGAAGGAGACGGGGGTCTGGTGCTGGAGGTAGCCAGCTGCGTAGTCCAATGGGCGGGCCTGATAGGAGTAGAGAGTTCATGAATATTGATGAAAACCATCAAATCCAGGCCCAAATTCAAGGTTCTGATAACCACAGCATTCCGCGCTTAGGCATAAAAAAAAAAAATGTTATGTTGGCGTAACCCGACCGACCCTAAAAATATGGCCGACCCTGGATATTTTTTTTTTCAAGGGACGAAATTTAATGATTAAAATCTATATAAATCTAGTTATAAATATGTTTGAAACCATTTCTGACCGTTTCTCATTGTTGTGTGTGTGGATTGTGAAAATATTGAACCTGGACACGCTATCGTGTATCACTACCGGCTTAAACAATTAGAAAACATATCATTTTCATTGCTGGGAGAAAACAAATAAAAAATAATCCCTACCTACCTACCCTATTTTTTTGGGCCCGTTACGCCAACTTAACATTTTTTTGTTATGCCTTACTACGTTAACCCTGTAAGCACAGTACCTTAAGTTAAGGGATGTATGCATGTGCAGTAGTCAAAATTCTTCGCTAACCTTGGAAATACGCTTAACGGTAAGCGGAGCAAAAAAATTGAGCCCTGCAATTTGAAGGGGATAACAAACCATCTACCGATTAAGATTGCCAAAAATGCGTCTCTGAGATGCATTATTTTGTTATTGTCTTCAAAATGACGGCATGCCAGGAGTAATTTTACAGAGAATATTTAGTGTGAATAATGTTTACAACAGTATTGTTGATGGCTGCATAAGGTATACTGCATCTTCAACCAGTTCACGGCGGGATTATTTTAATCCGGCCTAGGATTGTTTTTTGTGAACCTCGATCCGAGACGGGTTTTGAGCCGGCATCTGTGGGTAGCGCACCCTGATATTTCCAGCCTTGCTCGTAACAGGTGTTTATCCGTCATCCGTTGTGAATTTCGGGTATACACGTCATTCAACGCGAACTGGTTAACTACCGGTACCTTGAGCTATCGGACTGAACTGACCTGGTGAAATAAGGGTGAATGGGTGATAGGCATGTCGTGTCGCTTGGCACACATCCCAAAGATCATATCATCGGGATCGTCATCTTTGCTGCACTTGCAGCCGGTCTCTAGAAGTTGCTGGATACCAACGCGACTAAAGACCATGCTGACAATGGAGAGAAAAAGATTTTGGGGTGTAATTTTTGAAAAAAGTAATGCTTCAGATATTTTTGATAAATTACTTTGCACACTGTGTGGCTAAGGCAATCGAACTTTTTTTTTTTTTTTTTTTCAAAACTGTTTATATTTTATTTAAATATTTTTCGTGTTATATGTCAGATTTCATGTTTTATATGACAAACAAATCAAGTTTTCCGAAAATATGACGGTGAATCTTTTCTGTTTTCCTTTTCAAGTTTTTGTTCTCTCGCCGAGGTAGAATATTCAAATAGTTTATTGTATTTAAAAGCTATTTATCAATGCGTATTGGTAAACGATCAGTGGTGAACAGCTGAATTTTGATATTTTGATATTCAAATTGAGATAACTTGTGATTGGAGTATGGCATTCTCTGAAAGTTGCTAGTCAATAACACGTGCGTTATGGATCAAGCCTCGTATTTTAACCAGTTCGCGCCGGGATTATTTTTCACGAAACTCGATCCAAGGGGGGTTCAGGCCGATGGTTTAGGGAAGCACACCCACGCATTTCCGGCCTTGCTCGTGATGTGTTTATGCGTCATCCATTTTGAATCTCGGACAAACGTTGCGTGTATATACGTCCTCTTGCGCGAACTGGCTAAAAAACATTTTTTTCTTTTTGACTCGTCCTATGTATTAAACAAAAAACACCAGTGTTCCTGACAAAATTTGTCGAGCATGCGATTCGACAACACTTTAAAATGCATCAATTTGTTTCCCCTACTTACCCCCCACCCCCTGTGAGGTAGTCGTAGCCCCAGCCTAGCTTGAGATGTCCATAGCCGTACCGCTCACCTAAAAATACAATCTTCTTGGCATTGTAACAAGACAAGATGGCTCGCAATCTGGCGACACTGTAACAAACCGACAAATAATTCTTAACCCTCCTATGGTTTTACCTTTCAAAACCTTTCAAAATCTGCTTACTGGGCAAAATGGATATAAAAAAGTATGAACCTTTCAAACGCTCCAGAATTTGTTGCTACTGCACTACCACACCTTTCAATACCTTTTGAAAGGAATTGAAAGGTAGAACAACTGGGCTATGGTATACCCTATGATAAAGGTATGGGAAGTCTATCAGAAAACGGCAAGACCTTCAAAAACCTTGCGAAAGAAAATGAAAGGTGGAGCTATTGCTCAACCAAATATCAGTACAGTTGCTATGCATACATGGTTTGACCTTTCAAAACCTTTTGAAATGTTTGGAAAGGTAGAATTACTCCCCAGCACATTATATAGAATATCTCTCACAGAAAACAGCTAAACATTTCAAAACATTTAAACTTTTATTTGGTATGGTATGCCCCTATGATAAAGGTATGGGAAGTCTATCAGAAAACGGCCAGACTTTCCAAAACCTCACACCAGTTTGTTCAGAGAGTTGTTTTACCTTTCAAAATCTTTTATAGGTTTCTTTTGTCAGACAGCTTTCTCACCTTTCAAAACCCTTTAGTCCAGAACTTGAAAAGGTTTTGAAAGGTCTGACAGCTCTATGGTAACTGCACGGTATATAAGAGGGTTATGTAGGAATCGGAAAATGCCTTTTGCAGATATCCAAAAGGAACCAACCAAAATACTGTTGATATTGATGACTCTATACTTCCTGTGAAATTATTCCTTCATGCATGATGTCATTTCCAAAAGTGTGTCTCAGAGACGCACTTTTGAAGAATTTCCACAAATGGTGCACGCGAGCATTCGAACGATAGGGTCGCTATTTATGTATCTGAAACATTACTAAGCTGAAACATTAGTTATCAAGCATCGTTCTTTTAAGCACTTTTTTTGCTTCAAACGATCAAAATTAACAACTGACAAATGTGACCTGGCACCACGAAATGGGTGGAAAGTCATAAAATAACAAAATTGACATTATTCCATTTCTAGAAAGACGAAGTCCTAAGCTTTTAAATGATGTATTGTGTGTTGCTGTAGCTTATTCCTAGCCGCCACTTAACAAATTGCTGAAGTCATGCTCCTTTGTTTTGAGAAAACGGAGTTCAAAATCCGTGAACCGTGCCAACTATACTATCAATCAGTGCAATTCAGCCACAAAAAAAAACACTTTAGAGTTTTAGTTGAGCTATACAATTTTGGGATATGATAAAAACTTTAACAACTCGAAATCGACCTCCCACTTGAAAAATTGATGTTTCGGCCAATAACTCGTTTTGGCTGTGTGCGACTTTCCGCTCATTTCGTGGTGCCAGGTCACAAATGGTCATTTCCCTTTTAGGACATTTTCAAGTTGAAGGCCAGGACTTGGTTGGACTAAGTCTACCCCAAGGCCACCCAATGCATGGATTTTACCTACTCGAGTGACCTACAAAAACAGACCTCATTACGAAAAGGAGTCTCACCTGAGTATCGTGTCATCATCAGCAACTACAAGCCAGGAGTATTGACGGTATTCAGGCTGCGAGTCGAACATCTTGAAGATAGCAAATAGCTTGCCACAGTGTCCTGGAAAAACATTAAGGACACAATTATAGCATTTGCAAGCAAGAAATGAATGGCTTCGTAAACAGCTTGTGATACCAAGACCATCCAGGTCTTAGGTCACAAGACAAGGCAAAAGGGAGTTAGGGTTAATGTCTCTTTAAATTACCATTTTTCACCAAACATGTTTATCTGTAAACATGTTTTCAGTAGAACTGGTAAGTTTTTTCAATAAACTAAGCCACTTAACCAGTTCGCGCCAGGATTATTTTTAACAAAACTTGATCCGAGGCGGGTTCAGGCCGATAGTGCCGGGAAGCACAACCACGCATTTCCGGCCTTGCTCGCTGCTCAGAAAGCCATTTCCGGCCTTAGCTCGTGGCGCGTTTATGCGTCATCTATTTTGAATCTGGGGAAAACTTTCTGTTTATATACATCATCCGGCGCGAACTGGTTAAGAGCCATTCTCCATGGTTGGGTGTTTCTCTCAGAGTCAAACAAATTAACGGTTTTGGTTAGAAGTCCTCTTGAGCCACATTGCTTCATCTTAATATTCAACTTTTTTTCTGAGCGGTGACCTGCCTCTCTCTGTGTTGGGCACTCCAGAGGCAATGGTGGGTACCGTGTCGTCTTGAACGTCGCTGACAAAGATGATGTGACTGGTGTGCTTGCCCCAGGTTTGCTGGACGATGGGCACTCGGTCCTTGTGAAACTTCTTGCACGTCTTCACTGCAAAGAGAATGTCTTCCTTAGGAACTGCTACTCCGCAAGTGGGCAGCCCCTTTGGGTGGGCGGAGACACAGCCATCTTCCTCCCGGAGACCATCTCGTATTGCCTTGTTCACTGCCTTTCTGGTCTCGCTGTCGGACCTGGCCGCAGAGTTTACCTCAACGTTTCCGGCGCACAGGGCAGGCATGGTTGTTAGTCTGGTGCCATTACCGTTGTCCCATATGTAATACGCCAACTGAAATGCAGAACAAGACATATCGGCCTTCCCGATCAAGTTGGCAATGGGATGCATGCGGCAATTTGCTGAACAAAATGAGAAAGCAATTTTTGTGGCCGTACAAGTTCTTAAAATCGAGACCCGCTTGCATTTTGTGAACCCTTTTTGTCAGAGGAGTGTGTGAGAACGATTCACGCATTCTTTTGGTACATTGCGTTATGGGGACAACCCATAGGGTTTGTGTGTAAATTGAAATCTCTCTAATCTTAAACTCAGAACACTCTAAAATTCTAAAATCACCCTAATTTGTCCTCTTCTTCATTTTCTTTTATTATACCCTAACCCAATTGTCCCTTGTTCTACCTTTACTGAAGACCCAACGCGCTATGGGGACTCGAAAATGTCCCCACTATTCGGTCTGTCTTTTCCAAACAAAAGAGCCTGTCCCCATAACTCGGCGGAGACTCGTACATGCAAGCCTAGCACCACTGCAGATAGTGGTTGTCACCAAATTCATCAATAAATAGAATTAGGAAAAAATAGAAGCAAATACTATTTGGAACAGTCTTTGAATCACAGATTAATTGTTCTCGAAAGTTTACGCGACCATTTGTAACCGGCTTGCTCCGTTCTTCACCCTAGGGAAACACTGCGACATCTTTTTAAGAATTTCTGACATCCACAAAAACAAATTCTGAACCAGGTTATTCAAAGTATATTTTACCTCATGTTTGACGTCAATGGAAAAATCCAAGGAATGTTCTTCGTTTTCCCACCTGTCGGCAAGCCTGTAAAAGGACAAAATAAAACCGGGATTTAATACTTTTTGTCGGAGTTGTGTTAGAGTCTCTGCAAGTCCATCACAAGTCCTTCAGTCTCAAGTCAAGTCACTAGCTAGTCATGAGCTTTGACAAAAGCATTCCTTTGTCATGGTTTAACCAGTTACTTGTGATTTACTTGACTTGTAAAAGGACTTGCAGGGACTCAACGCTGTTTCTAGTGTCAATACTTGTCATACTTTTGCTCTGACGCAAAGACTTCAGGCAAAAATCATTAACATAAACATAAACACAATCTACTTTTTAGGCTGTTTTCTAGTTTTGAATAAAAGCTCCAAATGGTTATTTTGCTAATTTCAAGATTGTCCATTTTTGTGCGCAATGTAGACTAATAATATTAGAGATGACTGTTGAAAAATGTTGTTGCTGGAATATTTGAGCATGCAAGCCCAATATAATAATGCTGCACCGTAAACTTCTCCGCTGAAACACTTTTTTCTTAAAAATAAAATAAACAAATGAAAGTCGGCCAAAGCTAAATTTTCTCTGGGGAATTTAGTTACTTGTGCAAGAGAGCATTACTGATGAGCCATCCTGCCTCAAAGTCGGGGTAGGAGAACTGGGATGGGTCGTCATGGAAACGGTAGTGATGGATAACAGCGGCCGCTCGGTCTTGCAAAGCACGTCCTAAAAACCATTCCTTGAGAATAACACAGAATGATATAACCAAGCAGAGTTATGTTTAGCGGTCGAGTGGTTGAGGGAGAAGACATCTGCACTAGCATGCAGGAGGTCCTGGGTTCGAGTCTCACTGGAATTTCATCTCGTAATCCTAACTGTGAGCTTTTGATGTGAATGGCACTCAGAGTGCCATTCAATAACTGCAATGCATGTATTTGGTAGTGTCTTGCTCGGGAACAGTGAGACTTAAAGGGATCGTATACGTTTGGTAATTGGAACCCACTGTTTGTTTCAATCCTATAGTTATAGATATATACCATAAAACTAACCTGTAAAAATTTCATTTCAAAAGGTGGTAGCGATTTTGAGATATTGCCGAAAAATCTGGAGCGGTTATGTCCACGCAGGAAGAATAATCTGCATTGGAATACACAATCTGAGAAACGTCACTGCAGTAACGCTTCTCAGATTCAAATGTTTGGGATAAAAAGTGATATATTTTTCCATAACCGCAGTACTTTGAAGTGAAAAGTTTCTAAAAAATGCATTATACTATCCAAAGCTGCTGTACTTCTTACCAAGTAAGTTTTTATTGCCATTAATTTTTGGAGTAATTACCAAACGTATACGATCCCTTTAAAGCCAACACCATACAATTGAAACCAACCCGTTTCATAAAAAAATAAAATTCTTCAAATTCCAAATCTTTAAATATAACAACAAAGGAATCTGTAAAGACAATACAAACGTGGAAAGATAAATACCTGTTGTGGATTATACTTGGTAAGAAGTTGCAGTAAACTGTGGACGCTGACTCGAGTCTGTTCCTCGCAGAAAAATAGCCATTTGGCCTTGCCAAAATCCTCACTCAACCTTTGCAAAATAGTGTGAAAACCACCCAAATCTGTTTTGAGTTCAAAGCGACGTACTTTGGATAAGAAAAATTCTGCAAGAAATCACATGATACAATAGGAGCCAGGTTGGCGTAGCGGTTCTTTTCTCGCCTTTCACCACTGTGACCCAGGTTCAATTCCCGCCTGAGCCAATATGTGGATTGGGTTTTTAATCCCTGTCTGATTCCGTGGGCTTTCCCCGGGATATTCCTTCTTGGTTTTTACACCCACCTCTAGAAACTGTACCTTCTTATTGTCTTCTCTCTACAAGTTTTTTTCAGGCTTGCAAGCTACAGTGCCTAGGACACTTTTGAGGGATCCTCTTAATTGGTTTCATTACCACAAAGAATTATAAGTAATAATAATAATAATAAAAATAATAATTGCCGATAAACTTTTCTGCAACTTTTTCATAATTATTTTAAAGATAGCACAAATACAAGTGAGCCACTATTTATCACGAAAGACTAGTGTTAAAAGAGAACACAAAAAAGGAAATACCAATAACACATACGTGGGTAGGAGAGGCATAATCGTCCAAACGCCACTGAACTCATACTCTTCATGCAGTAAAATGACACGTGGGTTGCCCTGAAAAAAAAAGAAAAAAAACCAAAACTTTTTAACTTATTTGTTTGTTTTAAAAAAAGAATGGGAACCTCTAGATTTTATCTGATTTTCACATCGAAGCAGGAAAAACAAAACTAGAACTGTGTTATTCTGCTAGTACAAAAGTAGTTAAAGGTAGTACACACCATTTGCAGATATCGAAAATATTTACTACCGAATTATTAAGAAATATTCTACCCATCTGAAAGTAAATGTTGATTCTGGGCATCTAACAAAAGGATTGCGCTAGATATCCTGTAATTATTCCGAAAAATAGAATTTTATAATGAAAAATTCGAGATCGCCGGACGGCGATCGCGAAAAAACAAAGATAACATAAGAATATTACTGCTTGACGCCGGTTGAAAAAACCCGCTGTTTTTCGTGCTTTTCTAGGCATCCATGATTCTAAAACTTCGGACAGCTTAGTTAAACGATATTTACTATAAAATACAACCCCCAAAATCTACTCATTCATGATAGTTCAAGCAATGACCAATGATGTATACTACCTTTAACTGTAGATACTATTCAGTATAATTGGTTGCATAGGCCTACTGTGATACATTTTTTAGTACTTTGAAGTATATTGTACTTTGGCACCAAATGAATTCCAACTCAAAGGGGATTTTAAACTGTTCCTGGCAATGTTTTGGGGTAATTTTCTTTGGAATGATCAGAAGTTGACAGCTGTATCTGTGCCCATCACCTGTGGTTTAAGACTTACCAAGTTTAAGATACGGTACTGTTGTTCAATCTCTGCCTTGCTTTGTTTAGCCCACCGATCATGAGGGCTGGTCTGCTGGCTACGTATAATGAACACAAGATCTTCTCCTGTGGTAACATGATGTCCCTAAAAAGTATAAGTTTGACATTAAATATAAATCGGTGTTTAAAGGTGGAGTAATTCCATATTTTGTATTTGTTTTTATTTTTGTATTTGAAGAGGCAAAAATTCTCAAATTCTAAACTTAGACAGGCGCTTGACTAACCAGGGGCCAATTTCATAGAGCTGCTTAGCACAAAAATTTGCTTAGCATGACAATTTGTCCTCAAGTGGCAAAAACAAGGTTACAGACCAAAATTTCCCCTGATCTTCATTGTTCTGGATTGATAATCAGCTGTTTTTTTGCTTAGCATGAAAAAACACGTATAATTTTGGTTGGTAACCTGTTTTTAATGAGCAAGACTTTTTGTGCTAAGCATTTTTTTTTGCTTAGCAGCTCTATGAAATTGGACCCTGGTGAAGTTTTAGCTCTGTGAATGTTGTATATTCTAAAAAAAAAAAATATTCTGAAATCTTGACTTTAAATAATTCAAAAGTTGTTGAGACATAAATTATTTTGAACTGCGTCAGAAATCAGTAGATTAATTGTACCGGTACTTCAAAAGAATTTAAGGCCTTACATTTTTTTTTAAATTCATAATTGAGCTGATTGCAGCTATAAGTATAATGAACCGACAAATATTAGCACTCACACACACATGTGCATTGTGGCAAAGCCGGGACCCCCAAAGCCGCATGCACCTAGACCCACTAACTGGGGCTCTAATAACTCCTACTCCTATCCTAGTTTTTCAAATTTTTGATTTAGCTTGTCGTACTAGTACTAGTAGTAGTAGTACGACAAGCTAAATCCATAATTCGAAAAAGAGGAGTTATAGAGCCCCAGTTAGTGGGTCTAGCACTTACCCATTTGATTTACAAACCTGCTAATAAAAAAATGTGTCACTGATTTGACATAGTCAGAGTTACTGGACTCTAGTTATCGCTTTTTTAACATTTGGACATCATCTGGCGCTACTAGAGTACTAGAGTCCGAGGAAGTACAACATGCATCAGGCCAAATCTAGTAGCGCCAGATGATGTCCAAATGTTAAAAAAGCGATAACTAGAGTCCAGTAACTCGGACTAGATTTGATACATGTTTGGATTTGACCTTTAGTTTTTGTTTTGTTTTGTGATTGGCTTTTTCGCAAGTGCGAAAAAGCCTTTGTTTTTGTTCTGATTTTTTTTTTTCTTTTTCTTTTTTTTTCTTTTAGTAACCTAAACCCCATAGACTTTGTACACGTTTTTTTGCACAAGTACTTTTACCAGAGAACAAAGTCGTATTTCCATAAAACTTAACCCAAGTGAAGACCCTATAGTAAGCTCGTGCCTAGCCGACATACGACATGGTGACGTCATCAGGGGTCACGTGACGTCATCTTAAAGGTGCAATTGATTTAATCTTTGAAAATCAATAACAAATCAACCGCAAAAGACCGAAACTTGATTTTTGTGGCAACAGATAGAATAATCCAGGATCTTCATTTTATCTCATGTGCGTAAAATCACGTGACCCTTCCTTCCGGTCTAAACCGGAAGTGCCTTATAATTTAAAAGTGAAAAATGATATGAACTTACTTTCAACGCTGTTAGTGTCTGGCTAGATTGTATTTAACAACAAAAATACCGGCGACGCCATAACATGTTATAGCGCCCTCTAGCGGCAAGTTGAAAAATGGTTAAAATGAATAATCTGTTGATGTGTGTGGCGAAATTTGCGGAAATCACTTTATAACCGGTGTATTTAATCAGCTTCATGCTAGGAACAAGTCGACGAGAAGAAAAAATTATGACGTCACCAGACCGGAAGTTACAATGAAAAGACTTCTTTTCCTTTGAAAATTCCTAAAAAATTAAACCTGACAGAAATAATCTTGATTTTTTTTCAAAAGGTTAGTGTAAAAGTAGTTCTCGAACTTTCCTGTCTTTTTTGGCAAAAAACGAACTTGGACATACCCTGCGGCACCCTTGAAATTTAATCGTTTTGGCCTAGGCGCATAAAGCATTGACCCCTTATATGTGCATGGCACACGTATAATAGGGGTGTACATGCTTGTATGTACGTACGTATACACTGATAGTGTACTATGCATTGAGCGAATGTATCACTACTGACATCGTACGTGCATGCAAATGTACGCTCACCCAAGAGGACACTAGCCGCCAACAAGCGAAACAGGATGACGTCATCAAATTGCCTATGGGGAAAGGCGCCGTGTGCGACAGGTAGGTAAACAGGCTCTCGGCTACGCAGAATCCAATCCCATAGACTTTGTAAACGTTGTTTGCACAATTCCAAGCACTTTTAACGAAAAACAAAGTCGTATTTCCATAAAACTTAACCCAGGTGAAGACCCTATAGTAAACTCGTGTTTCGCAGACATACGTCATGGTTACGTCGTCAGGGGTCACGTGACGTCATCTTAAAGGTGCAATTGATTTAATCTTTAAAAATAAATAACAAATCAACCACAAAAGACCGAAACTTGATTTTTGTGGCAATAGATAGAATAATCCAGAATCTTCATTTTATCTCGTGTGCTAAAATCACGTGACCCTTCCTTCCGGTCCAACCGGAAGTGCCTCATAATTTGAAAGTGAAAAATGATATGAACTTACTTTCAACGATGTTAGTTTCTGGCTAGAATAAACTTTTCCAAAAAAAATCAGGCGACGTCATAATATGTTATAGCGCCCTCTAGCGGCAGGTTGAAAAATTGATAAAATGAATAATCTGTTGATGTGTGTGGCGAAGTTTGCTGAAACCACTTTTTAACCGGTGTATATAATCAGCTTCATGCTTAGACCATATTGGGAAGGAGAAATATTTATGACGTCACCAAACCGGAAGTTACAATGAAAAATCCTTTAAACCTTAAACAATCGCTTAAAAATCACCCGCTATAGATATAATCCAGATTTTTGCATCAGATAGCACAGTAAAGACAGCTCTCGAGCTTTCTGTTAATTACGTCACGATGACGTCATCAAATGTCAGATTACAAGCAACCAAATATTTCTAGATTTTATCTTCGAAAATCAATATAAAATCAACTGTAAGATATCTGATTTAGATTTTTAAGGGAATTGATAGATTAATCCATGGTCTTCATAATTTGTATCACATGCAAAAAACCCTGACCCTTCCTTCCGGTCCAAACCGGAAGTGCATTATAATTTAAAAGTGGAAAACGATGTGAACTTACTTTCAACGATGTTAGGCGCTGGCTAGGTTGTAAGTAACAAACAAGTTAACGGTGACTTCTTAAAATGTTATAGCGCCCTCTAGCGGCATGTTGACAAATGTTACGTCATATTACGATTATATTTGAATTATTACGTTTTTCGACCTTTAAGTCATATCTCAGCAACGGAACGTGCTAACATAACATACGTTTGTATTGTTAGGTGATAGATAGTTGCACAAAAAGTTCACAAACATGTGACGTCATCGTTTTAATCAGTTTGGATTCATTTTAATATGTTTAAATTAACTTAAATTCGTTTTCGATGATTTTAAATTATTTTGATGGTATAAAAGTTCAATTTTTGCAAAATTTAATCAAAAAAATTGCGAAAGCGAAAAAGCCCTATGTTCTGTTCCTCGAACAGACGTAGTTCTAGTTTGTTTTGTGATTTTTAGCAAAATGACAACAGGTCAGACGGAATAATTCACAGGGAGTTTGGTGTACTCATGGTAAATGGTATCATTAAAATCCCTTGAACAAGTAAGTTTTTCAACACTTTTGGGGACCGATCGATGATCAACAGACAACAACTTGAACAAGACTAACCTCCAACTTCGGTTCGGCAACAGTCAAATCACGGGGGAAATACGGATCAAAAGTTGCCGCAAAAACACCTTAAACAAGTGAAACAATATTTAAAATATACGAATTTGGATAAAAGAATTGCTTAAACAACAGTTCTCTATGACAGAATTAGTGTCGAAATTGGTATATTGCATTGCAAGTGCAACTTAATTAACAATTTCTTACCCGTAATCAGACAGACAAACGCGACAATGGAGGCCGCCATGTTTTTGTTCATCCTAATTCAATTACGCATGGTATAAAACGAGAAAGCTTATTGGCTTAAAATTACCACTAATTGCTCAGTTGACCAATAGAGTTGTATTTTTCATCACGCCTCCTTGGTTGTCAGGTGTAAACAACATGGCGGTTCCACCAGTGAAATGTGCTCATCCGCGCTGGTTGCTTGATTGTAAAAGTGAAATTGTTCAGGCAGATGTCAGTATATATTTTTGTATCAGCTGTAGTTAGAGTAGTACTAAGATTGTAGGTCTAATGGTTTGCCCTTTTTAGTCAAACATGTCGAAATTGTCACCATATAAAAATGATGATTTGGCCAACAACAACCAGCTTGTCAATTTAAATCATGTCAACAACTTTTAAACCAGCTAATAATAGTAATAATACTATTGAACTTCAAATTACTTTTAGAAATTAATGCATGTGTGCATATAATTATATAAATTGAGGAAGTGTGTACTGTTGTTTTTTATTTGCAACTTAAATTTAACACATTTGCAGAAATCAAAAATATTAATACTACTGAATTATTAATATTATAAAGAAATATCTTACTCATTTTAAAGTGAATAATGAATTTAGGCATCCAGCAACATTATTGCGCTAGATATCCTGTAATTATTCAGAAAAATTGTATAAAGAACAATTCGCGATCGCCGTACGGCGATCGCAAATTTTTCTTTATAATTTTTTTTGTTAATGCAGTAGTGACTATAATAAATATTACAATTACAGTTTATTTGATAATTTGTCCCTCTCTATCCAGGAGTGGAAGGTCTTGACTGAGGAGTTGAATGAAGTCATACAACAGCAGTTGACAGAGAGTCACGTGTCAAAGTTCACTGACCTCTCTGACCCAGAGAAACAGCTGTTTCTTGATAGGGCTGCCAAGACAATAAAAGATGGTAAGATGGGTGCTAAAGATGTATATATTAAATTGTATGTTAGACGCAATCAGTGGATCTGTGCTATTCCTCGATCGCGCAGAAATGCACTTGCACGATCGGTTGATCCGGTAGGGAATCTCCGACTTTTTTATTTCTATACACGACAACCGCTGAAAAAACACTAAAAACAGTTTTTGCTTTTGTTTCGGCCTTTTTATTTTCCTATACTTCTCTATTGAGTTTGTCTGCATTTTTAATTTCATGACTTTCTTAACCAGTTCGCGCCGGATGACAAATATAAACGCAAAGTTTTACCCAGATTCAAAACCCATGACGCATAAACACGCCACGAGCAAGGCCGGAAATGTCTGTCAGCAGCGAGCAAGGCCGGAAATGCGTGGGTGTACGTGCTTCCCGGCACTATCGGCCTCAACCCGCCTCGGATCAAGTTTCGTTCAAAATAATCCCACGCGTCGGCTCGGTGATGTTAAAATAATCCCGGCGCGAACTGGTTAAGACAAACATGATGTATAAGTGTTTTTAAATGTTTTGTTAAATTACAAGGCGACACTTTCCAAAACTTTAATCTGGTGGCGTCCGACACTCTCGACAAGCATCTCAGTAACCACGCCAACAAGCGGTTGCTAACGACGTCTCCCCTGGAGACTAAGTCGGAGCTGGTGCTTGACCAGGCTCGCGAGGGCGTCCTGGGCCTCTTAAAGAGCTGGCCCGGTAACAAGGCCAAGCTGCATCGTTTCTTTAACCAGTCGTTGCCGGACAGACTCAGGCAGGTCGCATGGCGACTCTACCTCAGGAGCCCCAAGGGTAAATTTGGTTTTCTAATAATTCCTCACATCAACACTGAATATAGTGTTTACAAAACAAACAAAATATAATAAAAATATAATAAAAATATGTTGGTGAAGAGCAAAACCGAATATCATTTTTTGTATTTATAGAGTCGACCTATGTCAACCACAACATACACTCTATCAATTTTATTAAAGTGAAAACACCCCAAAATCTTGTCTTAAAGGTAGGATACACCATTGGTAATTGCTTGAATTATCATGAATGGGTAGATTTAGGGGGTTGTATTTTATAGTAAATATTGTTTAACTGACCTGTCCGAAGTTTTACAATCATGAATGCCAAGAAAAGCACGAAAAACAGCGTTTGTTTTCAACCGGCATTGGGCAGTTATTCTCATGTTATCTTTGTTTTTTCGCGATCGCCGTCCGGCGATCGCAAATTATTTTTTATTAAATTTTATTTTTCGGAAAATAATTACAGGATATTCAGCGAAATCATTTTGCTGAATGCCTAGAATCATTATTTACTTTCAAATGAGTAAGATATTTCTTAATAATTCGGAAGTAAATATTTTCCATATCTGCAAATGGTGTATCCTACCTTTAAAGCATATTTTTTTCCTTTCAAATTTTTGAATATTTAAACTGGCAAAAAGCTATTCGAATATTCGGTCATTGATCAAATACTCGGCAAAGTTCAGGGCAGCTCCGTACGCTCGTCATTGGTTTACTAGGAGGAAACACTTTTCTCGTTCCCATTTTTTATTGTCAGTGAGGTCGGGATATCTGGAGAAATTCAAGGCCGACCCCAACAGCGTGATGTCCATCCTTGACCTCAAGGTCATTCAGACGTGCGAAGAACTCCTGTTGCGGGAACCAACTTTTCAGGAGTTGTCCAACAACACAGGTGGGGGCAGGTTATATCTCGGAGTTGAAATCAATTAATTTCGGGTCCAAAGTGTGACTTTTTTTCTGTCTCTCCGCAAAAAAAACCCCAATAACTTCAATTTTGGTAGGTCATTTCCCTCTAATATTTGGAGGACAACTTCATTAACCAGTTCGCCCCGGGATTATTTTAACATCACCAAGCTGACGGGCGGGAGTATTTTTAACGAAACTCGATCCGAGGCGGGTGATTCAGGCAGATAGTACCGGGAAGCACACCCACGCATTTCCGGCCTCGCTCGCTGCTGACAGACATTTCTGACCTTGCTCGTGGCGTGTGTATGCGTCATCCGTGGAATCTGGGGAAAACTTTGCGTTTATATACGTCATCCGGCGCGAACTGGTTAACTCTAACTCTCCAAGGTAGTTTGGCTAAAAACCCTGCCCGACAAAGCAGCATGCACTGTTTTTCAAAATGACTAGTCTACACAGTGCATACTTTTTTCTTCCTAACTATATTGCAGAATGGTACGTACGCTATGAGATTTCAGACTACTTCCTATTATAAAAAAAAATTGAAACCAAAATTGAAATAGAAAAAAGAAATGAATTTGAACCTATTCAAATGTCAGATTTATTTCCCTTGAAATATAAAAATTATCCAAAGCCACAAATTAGGAAAACAAAAATTGGACTTAAAAAAATAAAAACAGTAACTTCGAGGATTCGAACCCACAATTTCTAAGCCATGCACTGTATTGACTGACTTATCCGACAGAGCTGAAGACGCGAATTTGTTGCATTATATACCTGTACCTATAATAATTATATACGTATGTTATAAGTATTGTAGAGGGCGCTATCCATTCTGCAATATCATTCGGGGAAAATAAATTCGCACCCAGTGCAGAAAGATCCATCAAGTTAACAAATCTACTGTCTTTCTAGTTATCCTGCACGTGATGAAGGCCATCCTATCCTACCACCACGTCTGCAAAAATACTAAGACCAGCCTTATTGACACCGACTATATGTTGGTCATTCCTTTCCTGGTCAACGTGTTGTCCACTACGCGGCCGGAGCAACTTGTGCTGGAGAGCTCCCTGGCAGTGTTGATTGAGCAGTACACCACGTTTATGTCCAGCCGGCCGGTCTACATGCGGGAATCTTACGTGCCGGTTAGGCAGCCATGTTTTTTATTAATATCCCAAAAGACCGCCGTTTCGGTCTGGTTTCTGGAAGACTCTGTGCTGATTGTGTTTTCTCACTTTGTTGGAAGGTCACTAGCTCTATAAACATTTGTGACCCACTCCACAATAATGGGTATTATGTCACAAAATAGTGAAATTGAGTTATATACATGGCTGGAAAGCCCACAGCGTAAGCTTCCAGTTGGTATATAATAGAGCTCCATAGCTACGTTTTAGAGATATGACATTTTTTCTATATTGCTTTTGATTACTTCCTTGGACTACACAACTGAGAAAACAAGCTTTGAAAAACAACAGAACGATAAACACAAAATGGGCGTGTTTTCCACTTTAATCATCAAAATCAACATTTCTTTGAATGAAACCTGCAAATATTGGTGTTAAAGATGTCATTAATGGCAAAACATGTAAATCACATTTTGATGAAATGTTTACCCTCTTAACGTTGAGTAGTCCATTACATGATAGTGCACAGCGCGACTTAATACCCTTTT
This sequence comes from Crossaster papposus, assembly GCA_037893245.1. Classification (NCBI taxonomy): domain Eukaryota; kingdom Metazoa; phylum Echinodermata; class Asteroidea; order Velatida; family Solasteridae; genus Crossaster; species Crossaster papposus. Next base: position 475,351 of record JBAIAA010000144.1, on the reverse strand, counting down.
TTGTAGAGCCGGTCACATTAAGCGTTGTTGTTATTCTTTATCTTGTACCAAATTTGACATCCAGAAAATTTTCAGTATGCACAACCAATGTCGCACGACGTTGTCGTTTTGGCTGTAGTCGAAGAGTGCCTTCTGAACATTATGAAATGAACATGCTAGAGAGAATTTTCTGCGGTATTGTTGTGCATTTGAGTTCTAGACCAATACAAAACGACGCGTCTTCTGCACGAATTCATGCTTGTTAGTGAACGTACCTACCAAGACATTTCATTTTGACAACTTTGCAGGAGTTTCAGAAAAGCATGGAGTCATTTGCAAACCAGACTGCGAGAATGCTGCAGGAGAGAGATGAGGCGTTGGCGCAACACTTGCAAGAAGTATTCAGTGGTAATTAACTTCTGCCTTTTTTAAACTAATTTTCTTTTTTTCTTTAGAAATGAATAAAGAACTTTGACTGGAGCAGGGTTTGAACCTGGGACCTCCAGATTATCGTTTCAGTGCTCTACCAACTGAGCTACCCAGCCCTATGTTTAGGGGATGTTAGTCAGAAGCCACGGCTGGATAGCTAAGTTGGTAGAGCACCGGAGCGGTAATGAGGCAGTCGCAAGTTCAAGCCCAGCTCCAATCAATTTTTTTTCCATTTCATTTTTATTTGTCAATTTCTTTTTTTATTTCTAAAAATTATTTTGTATTGGTTTGTATTGGTTAAATTTGTTGCATTTTAAATCGCTTCAATTAATTTCACTTTGGTTTATTAGATTTGGTTTTGTTTTGTTTCATTATTTCTTTGTTTTGTTTTAAAATTTATTCAAACCACAGCTCACTTTTCAGGACTGTCTGCAGGTGTTCAGGGCATCAAGCCTTTGGCCAGGCCCATGGCTAGGTGTCTTTTTGTTGGTAAGTCAAGACCTTTTGGGGCAGAAAGATGATTGTTGAATGAATGCTGTCTAGAAATTGTACATACAAAAAGTCAAAAGGATAGAAAAATGCTTTTTTTTATGAAATAGATTCGAAAACTTGTACTTTATTTTAACAAAAGTCACCATTTCACTGAGTAGAAAAACTTGTACTTGTACTTGGGATAGACTCAGGACGGACTCGGGACGGACTCAAGAATGACTCGGAACGAACTCGGGACAGACTTAGGACGGACTCGGGATGGACTCGGGACGGGCTCGGGACGGACTCGGGACGGACTCGTGACGGACTCGTGACGGACTCGTGACGGACTCGAAACGGACTCGAGACGGACTCGGGACGGACTCGGGACAGACTTAGGACGGACTCGGGACGGGCTCGGGACGGACTCGGGACGGACTCGGGACGGACTCGTGACGGACTCGTGACGGACTCGGAACGGACTCGAGACAGACTCGGGACGGACTCGGGACGGACTCGTGAGGGACTCGTGAGGGACTCGTGATGGACTCGGGACGGACTCGGGACGGACTCTGGACGGACTCGGGACGGACTCTGGACGGACTCTGGACAGACTCGGAACAGACTCGGAACGGACTCGGAACGGACTCGGGACGGACTCGGGACGGACTCGGGACGGACTCGGGACGGACTCGGGACGGACTCGGGACGGACTCGGGACGGACTCGGGACGGACTCGGGACGGACTCGGGACGGACTCGGGACGGACTCGGGACGGACTCGGGACGGACTCGGGACGGACTCGGGACGGACTCGGGACCTAATTGACAACTGTTGCCTATAAATGTATGTTGATACGTTTGAAGTAATGGTGTAGTTTAGTACTGAATACTAAATAGTTTGAAATTTTATAAGTATTCGGTATTCGTTTGCTTTGATGTTTTATTTTCCAGGCTACCTAAGTCTGGACGCCGTCATGTACATATGGGATCAGTACATTATCGGCTTGGATGTACCAGACTATGACATCATACCTAGCATGACAGTCAGTGTCCTGATGTTACTGAGGACAGACCTTCTGCAGTGTAATAGTGTAAGATTTGACTTTAAAGATTTTGACCTCGAATTCGTTGACTTCCCGATTAAATTTACATATTTATATTTCAAGGAGTGATTTTTTTTTATTTATTTGTTATTTTGTAGTTGCCCGAGCTGGAATATAAACTCAAGAAAAATGCAGTGAAATTGACTAAAGAAGAACTTATGTATCAGGTAAAGTTGTTTTTAAAGTAATCTGTAAAATTATTGTTCTTTGAACAGATTCTTTTGAGAATTTAATATTAGATGTACCAGTTTAAATCAAGATAGTTTGTTTTTTACACAAATTGTTTGACAGTAGATATTTGACCGTAAACTGCTCCTCTTTTAAATTTTAGTTTTTAGCTCTTTTAACTTTGCAATAAACATGCACAACAAGTGTTGTTTCTTTTGTAACAAATCTGCCTCTGGTTTTCACCCTTTTTAATTGTCAATGAGACTTTGTGGTCGCGTACGAGATGGGAATCAGACAATATTATTGCAATTTTGGACTTTGGACCAGTTCATGGTAAAATTTTTGTTTTTCTTACTCTTGTGCATTTCTAACATCAAATTTGACTTTTTCATTATTCGTTTCATGTGCATCTTCAGATCGGCCATCATTTCTATGAGGTTCTACACAGTCAGCTCAACAGTGGGAGGAGCGGAACGCCAGTACTAGACCCAACACAAGGTGAACTCATTGCCAATATATGACTCGGGCTTGGGGGAGCCAAGTCACACAAGGCGATGTTTGCACAGGCTTTGAAAAATTACAACTTTTTTATACTTTTTCCCATTTTTTTTTTTTTTTTTGTCTACTTTTTAAAATAAATTTATACTTTTTCCCACTTGAAATCCAAAGTAGAATCTCAGTGAATATTATTCATATCATTGTGACGCACTGACATTTGTGTCGTATGTAAATCACACAATGAAGGGCTTTGGGTGCAGGAGTACTGCAACTGTACTTCTAAGAGCTTAGATGCAGATGGAGCATAAGTGTTATGAGTGCAAAACGTACCAAATGAGGCATATGATGCTGTGGACACGTGTAAGTATAAAAAACAAAAACCATAAAGCAGGAAAAAAAAAGGTGCGTACGTTTTCTCAAATTTCTCAAATTGTAAAGTTGCCGGTGAGCTGAAACTTATAATCTGCATCGTTGTTGATTGTAGTCGCCATGCCTTGGAAACATTGGCACCACGAGATGCTGCCACAGCGAACGACAGCCCAAGACAGAAGACAAGAAAGAAACCGCCGAGACGACCAACGACAGAGGGCCTACCCTCGCGTCGGGCTTACCCCCGCCTCAGGACCCCCTTCCTGGTACCTACCCTCCTTGTACCAAGGTTTTAGTGTCGCCTAAACAATTTTTTTTGGAGACATTTACCAGTCTTAAATTCAGTACGACCGTATCCCCTATATGTGTATGTCAAAGTTTCAGGTTAAGAATATTAAAAATAGAACTTCTACATGCTTTTATGGATTTAAATGAAACTTGGATGCAGTGATCCTTGGGTGGGATTCTTCATCAAGGTCAAAAGTCATGTAGGGGTCATTAGAGGTCATTGCTTAAATACGCTTCAATTTGCTGGATTTTAATATAACGTGGATGCCCGGATGGAGTGATCCTTGAGTGGGGATTTATCACAACTTTTTAGAAACAGGAGGTCAAAGGTCATGTAGGTCAAAGGTCATGTAGGTCAAAGGTCATGTAGGTCAAAGGTCATGTATTTTGGGTCGTCGTTTACAAATGCACAACTTTTTTATATATATTTTTTTCAGAACACAAAACATTATATGAATTGACTGCGAGAAAAGATGACACTCGCGATCCAAGGATCACTTGTTTTGATTACTGTTTTTTCTTCTTCTTTTTCAAGGGGAAGAGATGCTGAGAGGGTCGAGGAAAGGAAGCCGAGATTGTGGGAAGAGGAAAAGCCAGAACAGGTCACATTTGAATTACTTCCCTGATGATGATATAGCAAGGGAATCAATATTATCTCACGTCAGTTTAATTGAAAAAAATATAACGGCTTACTGGGTGGGACTGGAACCCACAAACTCCTGCGTACTAGTGGAGATGTCTTACCACATGACCACAGAGCTTGCCTGGACCTGCTGGCTGATTCGAATCTGATATACCAGTGAAGAACACCCGAGAACCATTCCGGTTAAAGTATCGAGTAAGCTCTCTGCCTGGGTGGGCTTCGAACCCAGGTCACTGAGTTTGAAAGTGAAACAGTCTCATCGTAACTCAAGGAAAAGAGTAGGGACTGAATACCCAATCCAGTGTCTGTCTGGGTGAGAATCGAACCTGGGTCACAGAGTTTAAAGGTGATGCAGTTTCTTTGTAAACTTGACCCAAATAGGGACCGAATACACAATCCAGTGTCTGCCTGGGTGAGATTCGAACCTGGGTCACAGAGTTTAAAGGTGATGTAGTTTCTCTGTAAACTTGAGGACCCAAATACACAATCCAGTGTCTGCCTGGGTGGGATTTGCACCACCCACACTTTATTAATTGCAGCTAATGTGTTACGGTCAAAGTTCCTAATTTTGTTTCTTCTTCTCTTCCTGCTACAAAGGCCGACCAAAAAGCCCAGGCTGAAATTTATGAGCTGAAACAAGAAATCGCAAGACTGAAGCGGGTAGGAATTCTATATTTTGTATTTCTAAAATAGGTCCTCTCCGAGTGATCCCGTTTGCTATTTCCTAGGTTTGCAGCATTGCTGATGGTGGTGGCATCGTGACTTTGGCCGTGATCCCTGACCACATGGCATATATGGGTTTAGTTCTTCTGAATAGCACCCCTTGGACAAAGATATCTGTGTCTTACCACGTGACCACAGAGCTTGCCCGGACCTGCTGGCTGATTCAAATCTGATATACCAGTGAAGAACACCCGAGAACCATTCCGGTTAAAGTATCGAGTAAGCTCTCTGCCTGGGTGGGCTTCGAACCCAGGTCACTGAGTTTGAAAGTGAAACAGTCTCATCGTAAACTTGAGGAGAAGAGTAGGGACTGAATACCCAATCCAGTGTCTGTCTGGGTGAGAATCGAACCTGGGTCACAGAGTTTAAAGGTGATGCAGTTTCTCTGTAAACTTGAGGACCCAAATAGGGACCGAATACACAATCCAGTGTCTGTCTGGGTGAGATTCGAACCTGGGTCACAGAGTTTAAAGGTAATGCAGTTTCTCTGTAAACTTGAGGACCCAAATACACAATCCAGTGTCTGCCTGGGTGGGATTTGCACCACCCACACTTTATTAATTGCAGCCAATGTGTTACAGTCAAAGTTCCTAATTTTGTTTCTTCTTCTCTTCCTGCTACAAAGGCCGACCAAAAAGCCCAGGCTGAAATTTATGAGCTGAAACAAGAAATCGCAAGACTGAAGCGGGTAGGAATTCTATATTTTGTATTTCTAAAATAGGTCCTCTCTGAGTGATCCCGTTTGCTATTTCCTAGGTTTGCAGCATTGCTGATGGTGGTGGCATCGTGACTTTGGGCGTGATCCCTGACCAAATGGCATATATGGGTTTATGTCTTCTGAATAGCACCCCTTGGTAAAAGATATTTGTAACCGGCTCTACAAAAAGCGAAAAAATGAAATTGAGTTTTATACATGGTTAGAAAGCCCACAACGTAAGCTTTCATTTAGTATATAATAGAGATCCATGGTCCCTCCTATTTTGGAGACACGACGTGTTTACATATTGATTACTTTCTTGGAGTTCAAATTACACAACTGAGAAAACAGGCTTTGAAATAGCCGGCTCTGTTGTACTACAACAGAACGATGCACACAAAAAGGTTGTTTTTTCCACTTTATTTATCAAAATCAACATTTCTTTGAATGAAACCTGAAACTGTAGGTATTAAAGATTTAATTCATGACAACAAATACAAATCACATTTTGATGAAATGTTTACCCTTTCAACGTTGAGCGGGCCATTACTTAATTGTAGAGCTGGTCACATTTAATTGGTATTTCTCGGGATAAACGGTAAAGTCACTGTTTGGGGAACCACCAACACAAGGCTGGATAGCTCAGTTGGTAGAGCTTCGGAACGACAAATACGGAGGTCGCTGGTTCAAATCCTGCTCCAGTCAATTTCTTTGTTCAGTTTGTTAAATTTATTCGATTGTTTTGGTTTATTGTCTCAGGCCAAACCATCTACCAAGGAACGTGAGAAACCCGTGGACAGGCCCAGTATAGGGTAAGACGTTTTTTTTTTTTCATGTGGAATTTTCGTGCTGTGAATCCGCAAAAGGTGAACACATTTTAACTTTGGCCAATGCTTGCAGCGAATGCTTTAGCCCTGTTCGCACTGGACTTTTTTTATAAAACTTACCGAGACTATGGGTACTTTTCCCATTTTAAGTGCGGACAGCCTAGGACGTTTTCCTCTCAGTTACTTTTCCCCGAGTCCAGTGGCTACTTTTACCAGCCAACTGCTTTTCCCGAGACGATAAGTCCAGTGCGAACAGCGCGAGTCGGTAAAAGCGGCTCAGAAAAACGTTCATCCGGCCCCCTAGTGCGATTACATGCTACACAAGACACCGCGCATGCACTCTTTGCATTGTTTACGTGCGCGCATGCACATCGTAATCACATTCGCATGTGGTTCTGCAAAAAGAACAAGAACAGAAAAAGGCGTGGAGTAGTTGTACTGTACAAGCGTCGACCAAAAGCGCACCCGCGCGAATTTGGTACACCGGGGTCAATGCAGAAAGGTCACGCAAAGCGCCCTCATGAGTCATTATAATGACAGCTCGGCTACTTCTCCCGCGGTCTTGGTAAAATTTTCCCGTGTCGAAAGACCAAGTGCGAACAGTGGTAACATTCGACCATTTTTTATTTTACCATCGTCTCAGTAAAAACCTTCCCCCAAAAAAGTCCAGTGCGAACACGGCTTTTGTGACGTCATTTCCTTCACGTGAAGTATAAACTGGCCTTAACCAGTTCGCGCCGGGATTATTTTAACATCGCCGAGCCGACGGGCGGGATTATTTTTAACGAAACTCGATCCGAAGCGTGTTTAGGCTGATAGTGCCGGGAAGCACACCCACGCATTTCCGGCCTTGCGCGCTGCTGACATACATTTCCGAACTTGACGTGTTTATGCGTCATTCGTTTTGAATTTGGGGGAATTTTTGCGTTTATATACGTCATCCGGCGCGAACTGGTTAAGTGCAGTTAACAGTTCCAAGGAACTTTTTGAGACTAGTTTGAAAAAAAAAAATGATACCAGTGTCCTACTTCCTTCTATAATTTCGTGTTCTCTCTTTGTCTTGTTTCAGACAATCTAGTCAAAATATTCCTCCTCGAGAGTTGGAGGATCCTCTTGCAGCCAGCGCTGTCATGACCGACTTTCTGAAGGACTTTGTGGATGGCGCAAGGAAATGTAAGTCATTCAGTCAACAACAAAAAATGGTTTTCGAACCGTGAATCCATGCCTAACCTTTTTTATTATCCCATTTTACAACTTTACCTCAAATAACCTATAACATCAGCATGTGATTTTTAATGTCACCATCACATGTAGGACCCAAGTTTTCAAATGAGACAAATTTTACAATTCCAGCCTTTTTCCCAACTTGGCTTTAAATGACCTTTGACACAAGCATCATATAAAGGTTACAGCATTTGCATGCATGATCCAAGTTTGATTGCAATTGGACTTCAAGTGAACGAGTCGTGAATTTTCGAATACAATAGTTATTATTATTATTTCTGGTAATGAAACTAAGGATCCTTTAAAGCGCTCAAGGCACTGTAGCTCGTAAGCCAGAAGAACCCCGTAGACAGAGGCTGTGTCAGCCAGGAACACCGGGGCAAACCCCTTCTCTTAGCGATAAGTGTTCTGGGTTATTTTACGTGAATTATACAATTTTATGTTATAATGAGAAAGATATATACACATATTATAAATTATACAACACACAGGACCTACAACTTTACGTCCCATCTGAAGGACGAAGCAATAGTGGTTTAATTGCCTTGCTTAAGGAAACACGTGTCGACACCAGGACTCAAACTCGCGCTCTGCGGAACAGAAAACCCAGCTCTTAACCGCTCAGCCACGATGGAAATGGACAGTCCTGATAAGCTAACTGAACAAGTCACTTAAGCTGGTTACCAATGTTTTTTTGGTTGGTTGCCTTTTGCAGTACAAGGCCAGGGTTCTAGACAAAGGCTGCCGGTACCAGCTAAAAAGTGAACATGCAGTCACCGATGATGCCAAGTACCAACCATGATGTGTCGTCATTTCATCACAGCATTGAAAATCATACCCGTTAGGGCAGAGGTGGTTTAATTGTCAAAGATGTTAGCTGCATCAAGTTAGTTGCATCAAGTTAGTTGAGATTGAAAATGTTTTATTGGCCCAGTGAGCAGGGGTAGTAATGATGTAGTGCCTTGAACACCACTATTGTTGGATACACTTTATAAACATGAATTTACTTTCTTGGGGTTTGATGTCCAAAATGCAAGTGTTATAAGCTTTTTTAGAACAATAACAAATGGACAGGGAGTTATTGTAAATATCCATTTCATAGCAAGTACTTGAATTAAATTGCTTTTTAATATTTCCATCAATTAGCAAACAAGACTTCAAAATGACTAACATGTATGAGTTTAAGGCAGCTTTGCAATTTTTTTTTACATAATGTCTATAATTGGCTGTGTATATATAATTTCAATGTAAAATAGATATTTATAAATTCGTTAAGAGTAAATTAAAATTTCTTAAAAAGAAAATCAAAACAAAAATAGAGGAAATCAGCTTTAAAAAAGGAATTACACATGTCTGCTTTTCCTATAGTTTGAGATCAGAATTTTGTAAATAGTTTGTGGCAGTCTCTATTCACTTAAACCCCCCCACTCAAAATAAAGGAGAAAAAACGAAATACAAATATATAAATAAAACAATTGTCTATGTTGGCAGAAAAAGGAAATCGGACTCGACAGACCATGGAAGTAACATTAATAACACCACAAAGGAAAGGAAATGTATGGAGTGGTTCGTTTCCTTTGGCAACTTGTGACCAGTTATCACGAAATGAGCTTAAAGTTGTAAATTGTCGTTCAGTGGGTCAAACCCAAAATTTGAAAGGGTGGTTAAAGGGATCGTATACGTTTGGTAATTACTTCAAAAATAAAGGGCAATAAAAACTTACTTGGTAAAAAGTACAGCAGCTTTAGATAGTATAATCCTTTTTTAGAAACTTTTCACTTCGAAGTACTTATGAAAAAGATATCACTTTTTATCCCAAAAATTTGGTTCTGAGAAGCGTTACTGCAGTGATTGTGTATTCCAATGCAGATTGTGGACATTCATAACCGCTCCAGATTTTCGGCAATATCTCAAAATCGCTACCACCTTTTGAAATGAAATTTGTACGGGTTAGTTTTATGGTATACATCTATAACTATATAGGATTGAAACAAACAGTGGGTTCCATTTACCAAACGTATACGATCCCTTAAAATTTTCAGGTCAACCTTTAACCAGTTCGAGTCGGATGACATGTATACATGCAAAGTTTCACTGGAATTTGAAACAGGTGACGAATAAACGCGTCACGACCAAGGCTGGAAATATTTAAAACAAAAATAGGAGGGCTTAATATTTTGATCTTAACAAGATCCTCTTCAAAATAAATTCCAGTTCTTACGGCCTGAACTGTTCTCGGATCGATGTTAGTGAAAAATAATCCCGAGGCGAACTGGTTAACAATCTCTAAAGTTCTGTTTAACCTTTCTTCATTTGTTGGTAATGTCAAACATCTCTTAACAATTATTTCATTCTTTTTTGTGAGATAACTTTATTCATTGCAACACAACTGGTGGATTTTAAAATTAAGTAAAATTGTACTGAGTAAAATGTCTTTGGAAATAAAACAAATTACATACATTTCCCACGCTACTTTACATTAAATATTATATTTCTAAGTTATAAATTTGAAAACAAATAATAATAATAAGAAAGGTAATCTGTATACATGTAATATTAAAAAAAATATTAGGAGGCTTAATATTTTGATCTTAAAACGATCTTTAGAGGCAAAATCACCTGTGCAATAATTAAAATACACCACTTGTATAAAAGAAACAATTAAATGCCAGTTCTTACGGTAAGCATATTTTATGGGTAAGCGTCGAATTTCAACTTATGTAAATACCCTGTAACTAAGGATTATATGCTTAAAACGGTTAGCGCGACTTTTCTTCTAAGCACAAAACAGTCGTAAGTGCGGAATTTTGTGGTTGGCAGAGCTGTAAAATTGGGCCCCGTGTTCGAGAATGCTGTCGTCTCATCAACAGCTTATTGGCATTCAGAAAAGTCTATTCGTTACAACATTGTGAGGTTCTAACCTAACACTATGTTATTCGAAGTAGACATGGCCAGTAGATTTTAACAAAAGTTTTCTAAAATCACATCCAAATGCTCTAAAATCACATCATGGGTTTAAGTCGTTCAATGTCAAAATTTATAACGTCCACTGGATGTGAATTTTCATTTTTTAAGACCTTATCCAAAGGATGCGAATTTGGAAGAGAATGTAAATATGAAACATTTAAATGTGATTTTGAAAATCTTTTGTTGAAATCACATCCTGCTGAGGACCGTGTCCGCTCTGAATGCAAAATCACAGCATGCCCTTTATTAGTGTAAGCTCTGCCCCCCCCCCCCTAAAAAAAAAAACCCATTAGTGTAACCTTAATCGCGTCTTGAACTCTTGCAGCATCAGTGAACGTTCTCTGTTCGTGCCTTGTAGAATAGCTCCGTTTTCCTGAGCCCGGCGCACCAGGTACGGCAAAACATCATCCACTGGGCCATAGGGTGAGGACTTGTAGATAAGGTAACCTGCTTGGCCTTAGAGGTGGGGGAGGGGGGGGGGATTAACAAATAAAAGTGGACAGGATAAATTGCCTGATAACAGAATGCGACAATGGGCTGTGCAGAGTTGTATTCGAGTCCTTGCAAGTCCTTTCAGAGGTCCTATCGTAAAACCAGTTACTAGTAACTGGATGTCAAAGCTCATTTGAATAGCCTCTGATTTGAATTGGGACTAAAGGACTTGTGACGGTTTTGTGATGAGACTTGTGACGGATATTTCCCACAAATTTGATAATGACCTTTTATTGTTTTTCTTCAAAAATGACAGCATGCCAGAAAGAATAATTTTACAGGGACTTTTAACCAGTTCGCGCCGGGATTATTTTAACATCACCGAGCCGACGCGCAGGATTTTTTTAAACGAAAATCGATCCGAAGAAGGTTCGGGAAGCACACCCACGCATTTCCGGCCTTGCTCGCTGCTGACAAACATTTCCGGCCTTGCTTGTGGCGTGTTTATGCGTCATCCGTTTTGAATCTGAGGAAAACTTTACGTTTATATTCGTCATCCGGCGCGAACTGGTTAATAGTCTCGTTAATATCAATAAAAACAAGTAAGATTTTCACTAACAATTTGGTCGGTTACTTTTTTTAATATGTGCAAATGGTTATACTCCACTTTAACCCATGTTCTCGTTTACACTCCAACGCACTTCAATATTCGTCCCCCAAAATGCCAGGTGTATAATCCTCTTAATGTACACAGCTGGAGTGCATTGGCACGTACCACTGCCATGCAATAAATAACTCTCATAGAGTAAGAGCTAATTTTAATCATTTTCCAAATACTTACCAAAATGTAGTTTTCCTGTAGTTTGAAGACTAAAATGGTACCAAATACCATTTTTAAATATTTAAATCGAGCATGCTGTCATTTTCAAGATAAAAAAGATAAAAATCTTATGCCAAGAATTGTATACAAAAACATTGTGTCTTTTTAAAATTTGCTGGCTTCGTCTTCGGCAAAGTCTTTTTAGGCCCCTTAAGGCCGGTTCATACTCGGCGCGAAAGCAAACGAGAACGCGAATTTGTGACGTCAGGTGGAGTTTTCGCGATGCGAAATCGCAAAAGTTGAACACATTTCAACTTTTGCGAATGTTCGCAGCAAATGCTGTGTGACGTCAAATTCGTATCGCCTTAATACTGCGGGAACTCAAAGTCAAAAGTTAGAATGTTTTAATTTAGTTTGCTTCTCAGGTCTTTTTGCTCCAAGGGATTCATAAGTCAGGGGCGAAATTTTTTTTTTAGGGGGGTTACCTAGTGCTATGGTGATTCTGTCGGATATGCCAAAGACTTGACCAAAGATGACCTCACCCGAGGCTGGGGACAATCCTAGCTCCTTCATCCTGCAACAAAACAAACAAACAAATAAACAAAAAAACAAACAAAACCAGAATGAACACAAATAAAGGATTTGAGCTAAGAAGGGTCAGGTTTGGAAAGATACATATTAGGAATAGAAGTTGAGCAGTTTGAAGAACAAAAATGGTTAGATTTGGAGAATTTTAATCAGTATGGACAATTGTACAACGCTTAAAAAGTAGAATACACCATTGGTAAATGCTTGAATTATCATGAATGGGTGGATTGTTTTGGGGGGGTTGTATGTTATAGTAAATATTGTTTAACGGACCTGTTCGAAGTTTTACAATCATGGATGCCGAGAAAATCACGAAAAACAGCGTTTGTTTTCAACCGGCGTCGGGCAGTAATATTCTTATGTTATTATTGTTTTTTTCGCGATCGTGATCGCCGTTCGCCGTTCAATTGTTCAGAATAATTACAGGATATCTAGCGCAATAATTTTGCTGGATGCCTAGAATCATTATTTACTTTCAAATGAGTAAGATATTTCTTAATAATTCGGTAGTAAATATTTTCGATATCTGCAAATGGTGTATCCTACCTTTAAGTTGGATAGTCATATTTTATAGTGACGGTGTTGCGTTGTGCGTGTTTTTCTGGGATACCCTGTACACATTGATAGTCTTAAAAATGAAATAAAACACAATCCATCTACTCCTGCTTATATAAATGCTTTGCCAGTTTTGAAAGTTGACGACCTACTTTGTCACTGCCTTTATCACCGATTCCTCGTTGTGTGTGGCAACGATCATACCACATCGGCCTGGGTTCCGGTGTACGTGGTCAATCATGAACGCCACTACGCCATCGTACATGTCACTGGTAGCCTCAAAGCTGGGGTTAACAGGGTCTATGGGCAGGGACCAGTGAGAATAATAAGATGTCACTCTTTAAGTGGGTGCGTTCGTTTAGCTTTTTTTTTGTTGACTTGGCAGCTCCATAAAATTTCCCCATGTGCCGAGGTAGGATACACCATTGGTAATTGCTTGAATTATCATGAATTTGTAGATTTAGAGGTTGTATTTTATAGTAAATATCGTTTAAGTGACCTGTCCGAAGTTTTAAAATCATGGATGCCGAAAAAAAGAAAAAAAAACAGCGTTAGTTTTCAACTGGCGTCGGGCAGTTGTTCTTATGTTATTCGTTAATTTTCGAAAATAAAATAAAATATTTTTTTTTTAAAACAATTAAAGAATATCTAGTGCAATAATTTTGATGGATGCCTCCAACAGTATTTACTTTCAAATAAGTAAGAAATTTCTTAATAATTCGGTAGTGAAAAAATTGATATCTGCAAATGGTGTATCCTACCTTTAAGTAGACATGAAAAAAGCAGGACAAGCTCCGCAATCATTTTTGTAGTTTTGTTTTCCTTACTGAATAATCTGTTTATTTGTCCAGCATTTTCCCGCCATTTCTGTTCTGTTGCAATGACCTACCTTCAAGCCTGTGTTGTGCTGTGTATTTTCTTTCTGCATCCATGTAGGCACCCCTGACAATCTTCACCCCAAAGCAGATGCCTTTCTGTTCAGACCACTGCAGGTCATTTCTGACCTCGTTAAAGGTTTGCTACAGAAGGGGAAAAAAAACGGTCACAAAGTCCTCACAAGTCAGTCACAAAGTCCTCACAAGTCGGTCACACAGTCGGTCACACAGTCCTCCACAAGTCCTCCACAAGTCGGTCACAAGTCGGTCACAAGTCGGTCACAAGTCGGTCACAAGTCGGTCACAAGTCGGTCACAAGTCGGTCACAAGTCAATACATGGCATCACAATTAAGTGAGTCTCAAGTAACCACAAGTTGTCACAAGTCAGTCACAGGTCTTTGCAAGTTATCACAAGATAAGACTGGACAAGTCTGGACCTTGCTTAACTCAAACTCCAGATATCTCAGCAGAATTTTCTCTTGAAAAGGGTTTCCTACAGGAGTCTGTGCTTGGACCTACCCATTTCACTTTGTATTCTGCTCCGATCAGCGATATCAACAATCACGGAATTAACCACATGAATTATGCAGATAATACGCAGCTTTATCTGGTATTCGATTCATCGGAGCGCATATGGAAGCCATCACCACCCTTGAAAAATGTGTCACTGACATCAAAGCCTGGGCTGTCTGCAACAAAATGGTGTTCTTGCCTTCCATCATGGTTGAAGAAGTGAGTGTTGATGCATCTAGCTGGGTCAGAGATCTTGGTGTTGTTATTGACAGCACTTTGGAGATTGACGACCATGTTCGTGCGGTCACAAAATCTGCTTCATTTGCTCTGCATAAAATCAGTAAGATTCGCAGGTACCTTGACAAACACGAAACAGAACGACTTCTACATGCATTTGTGACTTCTCGGTTGGACTATTGCAACAGTCTTCTCTGTGGTCTCCCTGCATGTAAACATTGCCAAGTTGCAAAGAATTTAAAATTCTGCTGCCAGGCTTCTCACACGCACTAAATATCGGGACCACATACAACCAGTGCTATACAATCTGCATTGGTTGCCTGTTGCCCAGAGGAACGACTTCAAAATCTTGCTACTCACCTGTAAAATCTTGAAGTACTCGTACCCATGACAAAGTACTCGTACCCATGACAAAGTACTCGTACCCATGACAAAGTACTCGTACCCATGACAAAGTACTCGCACTCATGACAAAGTACTCGCACCCATGACAAAGTACTCGCACCCATGACAAAGTACTCGCACCCATGACAAAGTACTCGTACCCATGACAAAGTACTCGCACCCATGACAAAGTACTCGCACTCATGACAAAGTACTCGTACCCATGACAAAGTACTCGTACCCATGACAAAGTACTCGTACCCATGACAAAGTACTCGTACCCATGACAAAGTACTCGTACCCATGACAAAGTACTCGTACCCATGACAAAGTACTCGTACTCATGACAAAGTACTCGTACTCATGACAAAGTACTCGTACTCATGACAAAGTACTCGTACTCATGACAAAGTACTCGTACTCATGACAAAGTACTCGTACTCATGACAAAGTACTCGTACCCATGACAAAGTACTCGTACCCATGACAAAGTACTCGTACCCATGACAAAGTGCTCGCACTCATGACAAAGTGCTCGCACTCATGACAAAGTGCTCGCACTCATGACAAAGTGCTCGCACTCATGACAAAGTACTCGCACTCATGACAAAGTACTCGCACTCATGACAAAGTACTCGCACTCTTGACAAAGTACTCGCACTCTTGACAAAGTACTCGCACTCTTGACAAAGTACTCGCACTCTTGACAAAGTACTCGCACTCTTGACAAAGTACTCGTACTCATGACAAAGTACTCGTACTCATGACAAAGTACTCGTACTCATGACAAAGTACTCGTACCCATGACAAAGTACTCGTACCCATGACAAAGTACTCGTACCCATGACAAAGTACTCGTACCCATGACAAAGTACTCGTACTCATGACAAAGTACTCGTACTCATGACAAAGTACTCGTACTCATGACAAAGTGCTCGTACTCATGACAAAGTACTCGTACTCATGACAAAGTACTCGTACCCATGACAAAGTACTCGTACCCATGACAAAGTACTCGCACTCATGACAAAGTGCTCGCACTCATGACAAAGTGCTCGTACTTATGATAATTAAAGTATTCGTACTCATGGATTTATTGGCTCGCCATACGTGCAAAGAGATTATGGACAAACTAGACTACATACCTTCAGGTAGCACTGGTACGTGTTCCATATGAAAGGGAATTCCTTGTTGAATTTCAGCATCAAAGCTAGACACAGCAGTGTTATCCCTGGGTTGATGTTGGTCTTCTCTGCGTCAAGCAGTATCTGGATGTCATTCTTAATCGCATGCTGTGAACAAAAAAAGGTTTAGTTTAGTATTGGTTCCATTGTGCCATGTTTATCTTGCATCCTTTGACAACGATTTTTAACCAATCTTTAGAAACAGTTCTTTTTCTTTGTCTGTTGGAAGGTGGGGGGGGTGTTAGATTTTTTTTACATACCTGGCCTATTTCATTGAGTCTCTTCAACACCAATTTCAAATGTTCGTTCTCTGCATCCTTCAGCCAGGGGATAGGGAGCATATCCCCGTCTAAACCCTTGGCCAGATTGCTGACACTCAGTGGTGAGTTGTTATCGTACGGCAAACTTTTGTCATCGAGTAACTCTGTCATTCTGCCCTGAAAATGCAAAAATATTTGATATCAACGCAACCGAACTAACTCAAATTATTTCCCAATTTCATAATGGAATTGGAACTCTTATGCTGCGTTCCAATCGCGTTGTGTTTATCGTGTTCACGAGTCGTATAATGGCGTTCAAATCGCCTGGTAACTCGTGTTCACCAGTGGTGAACTCGAGGTGGAATTTTTGTCTCCATGTTCACGACTTCATAAACGAATGAAATACTCGCGCATGCGTGTTGGTTCACGTACGAGTTTTTGCTCGATAAATAATGTTCTTACTGCACGACTAACTCGACTGCGCGCGTGCGTCTTGGTGAGTAGCGTTTGGAATGCAACCTACTCGTGAACATGGAGAAATTCACGGTGAACACGATAAACACGACGCGATTGGAATGCAGCATATGTCTTCACACGAGGATCGTGATTGCCTGCGTTTGATCGTACGGCTCTCGTGGCTAACCCATCTGCCTTTTTGTACTAGAGTCGATCCGGGTGAGCTACTCAAATGCACCCAAAGCTACGAGAAAAAAAAGTGAATGCAAGTACGGATGCGATTACAGGGTTCAAACAAGCAAGCAGGAACACAAAAACTATGAGCCAGTGACACATTTTTGGAAATGTTCATTAGCTAACCCTAACCCTGCCAGATCCAGCACAGTCCATCTGTGGTGACTGCTTGACCTTGCTGGACTCTGCCCACAAGTCAATGTGACAAAGTATGCAATCTGTTGCGCCTGGCAGGGTTTCTAGCCAAAATACCCTAGAGGGTTAGGGTTCTAGTTAGATTAGCTAATTAGTAGTTTGTTTGTAAATGGGCAAAATATTACTGAATGAGTGCAAGCATTGGCATTAGCATTGGGGTGGGAGGATGGATTGGGGTTGGGGGGGGGGGGGGTGTCATGCATTTTTCTTGTACACAACTTGGAGTAATTGGCGCTAAAGTTTTACATTGTTGCTGGCATCATGTTTATAGCAAGCAAGTTTGTAGCCAGCTAAATTGCACACAAGTGACTCACCAAGACATCTGCTTTTGCAAATGAAGTCACCTTGAGTTGGCTGACGGGCCGAAACCGTTTGGACAGTGCATAGGAGAGGTCCAGGCATTGCATGTAGCCCTTGGCATTGCGGTCGTATCTCGGCTCATCATAACTTTGTGTGGTTAAACAAATGTTAACCCAAATTAAATGCGATTGTTCACCCACCTTCTACAAGTCCAGAGAATTTGTTTACCCAGTATTGTTGTTGTTGTTGTTGTTGTTGTTGTTGTTGTCGTATATGGACCGAAGTCCTGATTGACAGCTTTAGTTCACCCAGTATTGATGAGCAGGGTGTTCAGAAATGCTAGGTCTAGTCTAAATGGATCTCAAGACATGGCCAATTATTGACTCAGGCCAGGGTTGTAGTCGAGTCCCTGCAAGTCCTTTCACAAGTCCTTAGTTCGTGAAGCCAGTCACAAGTTCCTTCATAAAGGCAGTCACAAGTAACTAGATGAACAATGACAAAGGAATGCCTTTGTCAAAACTGATTCGAATAGCCTGTGATTTGAATTTGAACTGAAGGACTTGTGATGGACTTGCAGGGACTTGCAGGGACTTGGACTCGACTACATCCCTGACTCAGGCACACTGAACCGCACAAAAAAAAGGTAAAGGTCAAATTTGTATAACTTTTATAACCATTTAGTTTCTGACCTTGAAGATTCGGTATCTTCAGATGTAAAGATACTTACAAAGTGAACCAAATATCCCAAATCTCGTTTTGGGGGCCCATAGACCTTTCCCTTCTTTTTGTGAAGGTTGCTGTACAGAGAAGTCCAGTATTTGGGCCACATGTATGGGGCTAAAACCAAAACCCTAAGCCTTAGGCTTCAGTACAACTTTTGTGACTGACTCACTTCCCGACATCTTCAAGTAAGTCTTCCTCAGTTGTGACTGCCAGGATTGTGGCCACGCCCAGCTTCTCATGTCGTTCAACAAATCGTCTGGCTTCGGCCTCTCCTCTCCCAACGACGAAGTGGCCGTAAAACGTAAACCTGGCAACAAGACCGAACAGCCTGTGGCCCAAGATGCGCTGCGAGATGCTTACGATCTGTGTTAACAGTTGGATATTATGGGTCTGTGACAAGTCCAAACGCAATTTAAATTACATGGAATACTTGAAGGTAGTATACACCATTGATAATTGCTTGAATTATCATGAATGGATAGATTTGGGGAGTTGTATTTCATAGTAAATATCGTTTAACTGACTTTTCCGAAGTTTTACAATCATGGATGCGGGAAAAAAAGCAACCGGGGTCGAGCAGTTATTCTTATGTTATCTTTGTTTTTTCGCGATCGCCGTCTGGCGATCGCGAATTTTCCTTTATAAAATTTTATTTTTTTGAATAATTACAGGATATCTAGTGCAATTCTTTTGCTGAATGCCTAGATTCATTATTTACTTTCAATTGAGTAAGATATTTCTTAATAATTCGGTAGTAAATATTTTCGATATCTGCAAATGGTGTATCTTACCCTTTAAATAACAACATTCATTTTGAGATGCTCCTGTTAATATGTTACCATGGTAACTAGTCAAAAGAAAAGTCAAATAAAAAGTCCAGAGAACTTGTGATCTGTAAATTGTAAAGAGATTCAGAGCTGGATAGTGTGTGTGACTCATAAGTGAGAAAAATAGCCTAATGAAAATAAATGACATTTTGCATTTTATGTCCTTATATATGTCCTGAATACACCCCCTCACAATGTACTAGTACTACTTAGTTAGTTGTCCTGCAGAGGGATGCTTTTAATTGTATTTTCTTGTTCAGAAATCAGGCCAATGTCAGAAGCAAGACCGAGAAATATTTTCAGAAATCAAATTCGATAAAATTCAAGACTGCAGTATTTACAATGTAATTATGGTCGGCATATCATTTTCAATGGTGGGGGAATGATATGACATACCGTACATGTGTAGCTATAGATGATGTGCCTCTGTTTACATCTGTATTCAAATGTGCCCGTCAATATGCGCACGAATCATGTTTTACATAAATTTGGTTAAGAGATGACATCAGAGGTCACATAAATTCAAAGGCGATCTGACCTGCGACGTCAGTCTTTAAGCAAATTTTATGTAAAACATGATGGGTGCGCATCACTGCCGGGCACATTTGAATACAGATGTAAACACGTGACGTCAGAGGGCACATCGTAGACCGAGTTACTGGCCTCTAGTTATCGCTTTTTTAACATTTGGACATCATCTGGCGCTATGATGTCCAAATGTTAAAAAAGCGATAACTAGTAGAGGCCAGTAACTCGGTCTACACTTTGCCCTAGCCAAGTCAATTTTTTTTATTGAAAGACACAAACTATTTGTAATATAAAAATAAAAATTATAAATACCTTCAAACCGTTGTCAACAAAGTTCTGGTAGCTACACAGTTTCAGCACTAACAATCCGCGCAGGAGTTCCCAGGCTGTTTTATATCGGAACGTGGACGGGCTTGCAAAGTCCAGTTCGGTCCGCACGAGAGTTTTAATGTCAGCGGGCTGCGCGTGATCCAATGCCGGGGCGCACATGGGCTCTGACCTTGACACGGTGCTACTAGTGCACCGGCCACTGCCGGTACCGGTGCCATAGGGCCTCAGGTTGCCAAACTTATGGGCCGGTGTTTGGATATTTGCTTGGAAGAATAAAGCCAGCGTACTATTAACGCTACTCCTGTTGAGAAATCGTCGGCAGCATTTGTTTCTTGGAATGATGAGCGCAACATGCTGGGTTAAAAATCCCAGCCGACTCGCAAAAGAACTCCACAACAAGATTGCAGAATGTGCCATTTTGTCCATTTACTGGACAGTCAATGACTGGACTAAACGCCTTTGTCCGACTTGACCTATCGGCGCGGCGCAATAGTCTAAAGTTGTCTAAAAGTAAGAGGCGTGGCTAAACTCCACCAATGCCTGGCCCGGCACTCCATTGTCATTGGTAAAAGGTACGTGTGTTTATATGATGAGATTTGTTGAAATTCGCCATATGGCAGACACGAAAATCACATCATAGCTAATCGCTTGGACCGCGCCCGTAGCGCAGTGTCGTACATCATGTGATCTTGTTATACCACGGCAATAGATTGTGAATTTTTATTGGTCGAGAAGCGTTCACGTGACATGCAACAAAAACGCATGTATCCGAGTGTGCCGATGTACGTATGAGCATGGTATGAGTGATGTACGCCGAGACGAGTACGCGTGGTACATGAGTTCATGTACCCCACGGGGTACATGAACTTTCTTTTTCCAGGCCGCGGAATATTTTTTTACACGCTAGCGCATAGCCTGGCCGGCCATTTCTGTGATAAATACCATGGAAGCGACTGATATTAGAGTCTAGCAACGCTGTGTTATATTAGCTGGTACTACGTAAATTGATGTATGTTCCTGTGCGATGTAAACAGGGAACAGTGAAGTTAGCACTTTCGGCAACGACTAACGACCGCCATTGTTGTTTACACCGGCTTTCGTTTATGCTGTTCGTCTGCTTTTTTTCTGTTCCAATTTTGCCTTATTTTCTCCGTAATGTCGGCAGACGACAGCATTAAGTCACCTCCAAAGAAGCGATTTCTGTCTCGTTCAAAAGAGGAGATCAGAAATTTGATTTTCGAGCAGGACAGCGCCAGTACGAAGAAAAACACGGAACATTCAGTGCGACTACTTCGGCAATTTTGCACCGCAACGGGAACGGACCCATAACAAACAATTCTTGCCTGCTGTAATCTATTACCGTGGTATAACAAAACAATTGTTGCCTGCTGTGATATGGTCCATGGCGTTTTGTACACCCTCGGGGGCAAATGGCACCCTCGGCTTCGCCTCGGGTGCCATTTTCCCCCTCGGGTGTACAAAACGCCATGGACCATGTCACAGCAGGCAACAATTGTTAAATGTACTATGCGTACATCATGTGATCATGTACTATGTGTGCGTACATCATGTGATCATGTGATCTATACACAACACGTGTCCAGGGGCCAATTTCACGGAGCTGCTAAGCACAAAAAATTGCTTAGCATGAAAATTTGTCCTTAGTAAAATCAAGGTTACAGACCAAATTTTCATGTGATCTTTATTGTTTTTGATTGATAATCAGCTATTTTTTTGCTTAGCATGAAAAACACGTAGAATTTTGGCTGATAACTTGTTTTTAATGAGCAGGACTTTTTTGTGCTAAGCAAATTTTTGTGCTTAGCAGCTCCGTGAAATTGGCCCCATGTCGCGTCGATATACGCGATCGAGCACAATGTCATGATCAGCTCGATCAGGGGCCCGGGGTCCCGGGCGCACTGTAGCCAGTGCAACCAACCCAGTACTAAAGTAAAACCTTTCATTTTTGTACGATAATTTAACTTTCTGCAAACATATACATGTAATGTAAACCTTAGAGCCGCGGGTGTGGATGGTAATTCTGTTCCCCGGTAAAATTGTCCGGGGGGGACAGAATTACCTAGGTAAAGGTGTCCCCCTGGAGCCGTTAATTCTGTCCCCCTCCAGTTTATTCTGTCCCCCTGTCCCCCAAGTGTTCCACACATAAGTGGTTATTTTGATGTTATTTCAATGGAAAGCCCACATGGTATTTATTATTTGGACTTCTCTTCCCTTCATCGATTTATCAAAATTAAAATTAAAATAAAAGTAACTTTATTAATTAAATCAACCGATCATCTACGTTTCTGCGCGAAAGGGAAAATGGCAGTTATCAGTATTTTCAGACTTCTTGCACACGTACAAAATAATTCTATATACCCAGCACGAAATTTGACAGCACTTTTGACCACATGTAATTTGTAGGACACTACACATCCTACAGCCTGCAACAAATTATGCACCATAATGCATAATGAAGGGTGAACCTATGGTGTACTATTAAGGTCACTAAAACGGCGCGGGCGCAGTGTGTCGTGGCTAGCGGCGCGGTGTGTCGTGGCTAGCGGCGCAATGTGTCTTGGCTAGCGGCGCGGTGTGTCGTGGCTAGCGGCGCGGTGTGTCGTGGCTAGCGGCGCGGTGTGTCGTGGCTAGCGGCGCGATGTGTCTTGGCTAGCGGCGCGGTGTGTCGTGGCTACTCGGCGCGATGTGTCTTCGCTAGCGGCGCGGTGTGTCCTGGCTAGCGGCGCGGTGTGTCTTCGCTAGCGGCGCGGTGTGTCTTCGCTAGCGGCGCGGTGTGTCGTGGCTAGCGGCGCGGTGTGTCGTGGCTAGCGGCGCGGTGTGTCGTGGCTAGCGGCGCGGTGTGTCGTGGCTAGCGGCGCGGTGTGTCGTGGCTAGCGGCGCGGTGTGTCGTGGCTAGCGGCGCGATGTGTCTTGGCTAGCGGCGCGGTGTGTCTTGGCTAGCGGCGCGGTGTGTCGTGGCTACTCGGCGCGATGTGTCTTGGCTAGCGGCGCGATGTGTCTTGGCTAGCGGCGCGATGTGTCTTGGCTAGCGGCGCGGTGTGTCGTGGCTAGCGGCGCGGTGTGTCGTGGCTAGCGGCGCGATGTGTCTTGGCTAGCGGCGCGGTGTGTCGTGGCTAACGGCGCGGTGTGTCGTGGCTAGCGGCGCGGTGTGTCGTGGCTACTCGGCGCGATGTGTCTTGGCTAGCGGCGTGATGTGTCTTGGCTAGCGGCGCGGTGTGTCGTGGCGCGGTGTTTAGCGGCGCGGTGGATGATGGAGGGCAAACACTAGTGATAAAAATATGGAAGAGTAGTCAAAATTAGTGCGGTTGTTGAGAAATCAATTATACAAAGAGAAAAAACCCATAGAAAAGAATGTATAAATGTATAGCCTAGGCTATAGGGCCTAGCCCTATACGTATACCATATTATTGCGTTAATACATTACATATTATGATACATTTGTTTTGTTCTGTGGTGTTTCCACATTTTCTCGTGTAATTAATATTCGAACATGCATGTGCATTGAACATGCATGTTCTATTGTCCTTTTCTTCATGATATAACGGTGGTAAAATAAAAGAATGAATGAATGAAAACAATCCACACATCATGCCTTCAAGTTCAATGAAGGCTTCAGGAATCCTGTCCATGCTTCTATTGGTTGTCCTTGAAAACTTAATTATGTAGGGCGTACGTCATGTAGGCCAAGTCTAACATTTCTTTTATATTTAAAATGTTTGTGGTATACTTTGCATCCATCTCTGATTTGATGAGCAGGTATTTTCTTAAGAAAATTTCTGAAGAAAATTATAAATTGATGTTTTATTGGTTCACTTCCACCATGGATTTATGCATACAATTCATGGCATGTTTGTCATCCAATCCAATGATGCATTGAGAATGTCGATAAGGTTTATTCTGGTGAATCTGTCCAGGTAACGCTAGGTATAAGGCCTGTTCCCTAAAGCTGTTTGGGAAATTCGAACGCTGACTATATGAGAAGTCGACCATCTAGTTCCTCGACCTGGCAGTAGGCCTATCCAATGTCAGGATCTGTGGCTCAGTCTTGCAACTAATTCAACCCAGTGGTTATTCGTCCCTTCCTTGAAATGATATTTCAATAACATTTGAAACGTAATCGGTATCGTTACCACAGTGAACAGTGTGGTTCCCTGACTTGAAAATAATCATCAGGATTTTTGGCTCATGGAGCAAGACTATCAACCGATAGTCTGGTTGCACTGAACCAGATGGGAACCACATTGGAACCACATGGTCGACTGCCGTAACAATACCCTCTCTGAAATTCAATACCCAAGAATAAATAAAAGAAATGAAACCTCAAAAAAGCGCGAACATTTTAGAGACTACCACTGGCTCAGAGGGGTACTGGGTAACTGGGTATAGAGCAGAGGAAAGGCACAAAAAGGGCAATGTTGAATTAAATAAAAGTCCCTTCACTTTGAATATTCCTACGGCCAAAACACTACATATTTATTCTCGAGTTCGACATGACGTCACAATTTTAAGGGCAAGCCCCTCGATACCAAACGTTTCCCCTCCATCATCCACTCGTGCCGCTACACACCGCGCCGCTAGACAAGACACATCGCGCCGTTTTAGTGACCTTAATAGTACACCATAGTATATTGATGGGATAGCGAGCCGTGAAGTCACCGGCGGCCATGTTGGGGTATTCAAAACATTGCCTTCGTGCATGCAAAAGACGCGTAGACACGTCGAGAGTGAGACAGTGGCAGCGGCGATGGTGGGTAAAAATGCACTAAAATCATTTGTAAATAAGTAAATTTATTAAATAAACTCGCAGACTGTGCGATCAGTATCTATCTTTGTAAAAAATGTCAGGACTACGGTTTTAAAAGAGATTTAGGAGAACATTGTTGGGCGCGAAAACGATATTTTTGTTTCCACATGAATTCCAGCGGGATTTTTTCATATTGTGGTCCTATCCATCATTTTATCTGAAAGAAAAACTGGGATATTTCGAAAGAACAGTAGATTTATAGAATCAGTTGGTCTAGGATACCTTACAATATGATTGAATTCCACAATACAGGTATTTTCAGACCAATTTTGTACCCATTCCATGAAGACTGTCCCATTGACTTGCACGTCAAACAGTTCATGGTGGTAATTTGTGTACACATTCGTACACAACATATTGTGTCATGAACTATTTGACGTGCATAAATTTAATGTTCTGTAGAATTATCCCAATATCGCAATGATCACAGTTTTTTCTCTCACAATTCTGGAAGTGTAGAGCCACCTATTAATAATAATAATAGTATTATTAAATGCATGGTGTAGGCCAAGGCTATCATGGTGAAACTTGGATGTAGACACGTATTTCCAATACTTCAGAACAATTTCATTTTCGCCCACAAATCTCTCTTAAAAAAGTAGTCCTGATGACATTCCTTACATTGCTCAAATGAAATTTCACTCTCTGAAGAAATGGGTATGCCAAATAAATTGAGAATTTTGTGTTTTTAAAATAGCGTCATGTTACAACATTCTTTCCTTGGCATTTAATTTATACCTGTATATTTTTTTTCTTTGTACACTACAGCTAATTGGTTTACCCAAGTCCACTTCGGCTACTAAGATGTCAGTCTGTACAGCTTATTACGGCTGGACAAGTCATAGGACGAACTGCTCCCATTATGACAGAGGGACAACAGATGACAGCTAATGTCATAACTTATTTTGTTTAACCATCAGTAAATACGGAAGCTTAATTGACCAACTACGTTTTCCAAGCTAAGCTATCTCGGTGTTCCACATCCCTATAGATGTGCTGCAAATATATTGCAGAACTCTGCATCTTGGCATTTCTTGTTTCAACAATATAAGTACAAAACAGTCGCAACAGTCACAAACCTATCTTTGTAACATGGAAATATATTGAACATGTGTTTTATGAAAACTGACAAATCTGGTTAAAATTGTATTGTTAATATTCAAAGCAAATTATACAGATGTTAAAATGACATGGATTTACCCAGTCAGTGTTCTCCACAATCACTGGGTAGCGGCCGCCTTGTGTACATGTTACGCTGTTCTGTCATATTTTTTATGCTGTCAAATTTTGCTTTTCAATCATGGTTTTATTTTGCTTTCTTACAAAACAAATATTGTGTTCATATCGCACAAATATCTAGAAACACTCACAATTCAAAGTTAAAGCCGTACAGAGTGTCGTATTAAAATTTGGCCTGTGAAGAATGCTGTCAAATGTATCTTTGCATAGTATCAACAATTATTATTCTAAAATGACATCGCAAGTTTTGTTTTGGTTTTCAATTCATAAACAGTCGGGGGTTAATTGTTTTTTATTTGGTTTTCTAACATCAGTAAACAATACATAATAAGCATATTGTTACTATGGCAGTAGTTATTACATGTTATATGTAATGTATCAATGTAAAATAAAAGCATTAAGCAAAATTGAATCCATTGTGTGACTTATGTCATTATTTACACATGTGATTGATTTTTTTAATTGTGATTTATTTCAAGTTTCTCAAGTTCATAGTTTAAGCCATAGAGCTGTATCTTTATTATACAGCTCTATGGTTTAAGCTCAAAACCACATATTTTTTTTTCTTTCTGTCCACTTGTCCAGCAAGAATTTTTGGGACCCTTTCTAAAAAATTTACTAAACATTAGGTTTATTCTAAATCTGGACACTGCCTTAAAACCCCACGAACAAACCATGATGTGCCAATTAAATTTTCCTGAAACACACTGACATTTTTTCAATTTTTTCAACATTTTTTTATTTTATCATAAAACTGGCACTTTTTAGTGTCTGGATATAAAATTAAACAACAAATTTCAAGAATTTCCTTAATCCCCAAAAACTCGTTTTGCCTTTTCCTATGGTTTGTGCATAAGGTTATGATGTGGAATTCTTCCCCCCCCCTAAAAAAACCCAAAAAAAACCCAACAAAACCCCCAAAAAAACAATTTAGAAGTTGGAAATTCTTGAAAATACTTGTCCGACATATCCCATAGACTTTGCACTGCATTGCATCGTCTCACACGAATATCTTTTCCCAAAAATAGGCCTATTTAACATTGAAACTTGGCGTATACATGTAATTCTTGGGTGTTATTATGTTTAACTTAATTTTCCTAATCAAACTGGATCGTTTTTGTAACGTTAACTTCGTTTCCTGTGATATTACATTCGTTTTCTCGGTCGTGCGCTATACAAACGTGTGTACGCCTGCAATGTCTTTAATATCCCAATATGGCCGCTGATGGCTTCACGTGCAGAGCCGCTCGACCTATCCAGTTATAGAGATCAGTGGCCACGACACACCGCGCCGTTTTAGTGACCTTAATAGTACACCATATGAACCTGTACTACATACACTGGTTGTTGCGTCGAGTGGGTGCTAGACTTGTGACGTTGCACAAGACAAATTACGTTTAACGCGACGGTGGGCAGGGAGACAAAATTACCTGGAGGGGGACAGAAATACCTAGGTAAATGTGTCCCCCAGACAGATTTACCGGGTCACGGCCTGGCAAGTCTGTCCGGGGGGACACATTTACTAGGGAGGACAGAATTACCTTTCACACCGGCAACCAAGACAATATCTTCAATTTTGCTCAGGTTGACAATAAGCTTTTCGGGGAAATATCTGAAAGCATGATGACTTATCAAGGCCAAGGGTTGTAAACACTGCTGCTTAGAAACACAAGAGTTCGAGTCGAGTCCGCGTGGTGGCCGTGGATAAACATTAAGGCCGCGGGAAATTAAAAAAGCAGGGGCACTAGAGGGCGCTGTTTATGATGCAAATGTTATCTTGGCCGTTTTCCAAACCCCAGCTTCATTATCCTTGGCTTCGTTTATGCATTTTGGCAATCGTGATGGAGACGGAGTCTAAGCTGGAGTTTCGAAAATTCAAATGTCAACTTGCAATAACATGTAATACATTGTTTTTGGTGGTGTACAGTCATTTGTAAGGTACTGAAAAATTGGCTCACATCATAGCACGAGCCAACACTAAAACTCCTGATTTTCCCGGCCAATATCGTATTAGATTAGCTTGGCCTAAACTACCGTACCATGGGCTAACCTTTTGCCTAAAGTTACGGAGCAAATACCTGGACGCGGTACGCATGCACAACAACTCTTCTTTGGAAGCCATAGCTTGGCCATTAATATGTTCAGTTGCAACTTATTTACACCAGCGCTGCATTATGATACATTAATTATTGGGTCTGCAGAAAAAAAAGACGAAAGTCCGCCGGTTGGGGAAGAAAAACGACCGAGTTAGCCGGGCTTGACCATAGGGTGAGTTGACTCTAGTGGTTTAAGTTGACTTTTGTACGACAAAACACGAGGTGAATCGGTTACGAGTTGACTTGAGTCTCAGTTGATTGACTCGGCCTGCTTGGACCCGGACTCGGACCCATGGTGTCGGTTTATTCGCTTCCGAGTTGAACGACTTGGTCATGAATAGAAGATGGGCACCTCATCATTCTATCAACATCGTTCAGGATCGTTTCACATAATTGCTTCAGAACTGTAATTGATAATCCGCCTCTTGCAATTGATCATCATAAAACTTCATCATAAAACTAGTCCAGTACGGTCCAGACAAATCCCAGGATTTGCAAACCCAACTTCACCATTAATTAGGTGACCACTGAACCTCGAAACCTCCAGTAATATTTGTGCATCAACTCCCCTTAAAGGTAGGATACACCATTGGTAATTACTTGAATTATCATGAATGGGGAGATTTTGGGGGTTGTATTTTATAGTAAATACCGTTTAACTGAGCTGTCCGAAGTTTTGCAGTAATTGATGCCGAAAAAGCACAAAAATAGCGTTTGTTTTTTTATTTTCAACCGGCGATCGCCGTCCGGCGATCGCGAATTTTTCTTTATAAAATTATATTTTTCCGAATAATTACAGGATATCTAGCGCAATCATTTTGCTGGATGCCTAGAATCATTATTTACTTTCAAATGAGTAAGATATTTCCTTATAATTCGGTAGTAAATATTTTCGATATCTGCAAATTGTGTATCCTACCTTTACCTTTAAGTTGACACCACTGGACTTAATTTTGTTGTAATCTCCATTGTAATACAAATCCAGGCGGTAATTGATGGGTGCTAAGTATTAAAAGCACCCAATATGGTGATGGATGGAGAAAGGTTCCTTTCTCTATGGTTCTACCGTGGAGCTAGCTACATGACACGGGATTTATTGGCCCAATGAATAACAACATTAATGCGTTGACGACGAGTCACGGGTTCCCTGCTTTCACCAACACGACCAATCAACTGAGAAAGTTGAAGACCAGCGAAAAGCACTTCCAACAACGCGGCGAGTTTATAGCTCCGCCCACTTTAATAAATCATGACTTTCTTTTTGTTTTGTTTTGCGGTTTCGTGGAAAATGCTAAAGTGGCCCACCCCCAGATCAAAAAGATCGGACCCCTTTGATGACACGCCGGGACGTACGGGTGTATATCCATGCGATTGCGCCACCGATTTCACGCTCAGTCGGGATCTTGGAAGTGGATGGTCTTGAATGTTACGCCAGGCAGAAAGTAACCAACCGGAGAATTTCTGCATTGAAACAAGCGCTGCGTGTGCATAAGGAACGTGTGTGACGAATATCACTCGCAACCTTTGAGAATTGGGATCTTTGAGCGCCTAGCCTACAACTTACAAGACTTTTGTTTTGGCAGTTCAGCAACTTATTTAGGTACTTTGTTCTGAACAGTGGAGATGTACGTTCTAATCGCGACGGTATTGTTCCTCGTCGTGGCGGCGGGACAGACACAAACGAACGGGATGAATTTGCCCATCGCCCCGGAACTTGGGTTCGGGCAAGAAGGGCTTGAGAAACTCGGAAATGGACTGGTAAGTAAGAAATTAAAAACAAATTCTTCTATGATTCTAACTTTAGTTCTACACTAATCAGTGATGATTGACGACAAAAGTAACCCTACTGAGTACTGTTCTGAACATCTTTCTCCAAGCTTGCTAACCATGGAGGTAGGAAACTACCTTCATGCATGGAGGTAGGACCTCCATGCTTCATGTGCTAACCAAGTTGTTTCTAGTAGTAGTAGAGGGCCTAATATTTTGATATAACAAGATCTTCTTCCATGTTCAGAGACAACAGATTCTGTCTCTGTATTTAATTTGTATATTTCAGGTCATTCCAGCCAGTAAGCAGTTTGCGGCAATTATCTTATTCATTGTTCCTAATAAAAATAATGAAACTTTCCCATTCATTCACGAACATTCCTGGCTTTGTGCACACTGTGTGTGCCTTGGTGATTTTTTATATTTTTTTGTATGGCGAACAGCGCGGGGCACTTGCCGTGTCAAGGTGAGAAGTCAGCGGGGCGCGGTTGGCCGCACGTCCCGGGCGCGCATTGTACGTGCGCGGTGGTCTGAGAGTCGATGCGAGTTGATGGGAGGACATGATATTCTGGTGGTCCTTGCCTTGCCGGCGGTTGATCATGATGGTTAAAGCATGGAGGAATAATAAGGTGGTTAAAGCATGTTTCCTACCTCCATGGTTAAAGGAGCTAAAACAAAAACGTTGGCTGAACACTCGTTTTGCTTAAAAAAATTAATATACTGCGGGCTTTGAAATTCAACTCGCGGTTTAATTGAAGTTGACCAGCTATGTCGTATTTATCATGTTTATAGGATTTTCCAGTTATTTTAAAAACATTTTCCATTCAAATTCACTAACTTTCACATTCAATATTTCGTCCGAAAAAAAATCACAAGCTTTTACCATCATTCAATTTCAACGTTTTGGTCACTTTATAAACATTGACTTGAGAATAATCGTCATTACAGATCAAATTTGTCTACAAGCTGTTTCCGAAAAGCAGTATTCACAGATCAAATTTGTCGATATCAATCAATTTAAAACTTATGTTAAAATAATAAATGTATATAATTAAATAATAAATAATAAAATTAGCCTTATGTGTGATTGACCCAACAGGTATATCAGACTAATTTACTAAGCACAGTTTGAAATTAATTGATATAAGACGAATTCGATCTCCGAATGCCGCGTTTTATATTACAGGGTCTTAATATTTAAATCAAACATTTTTCTTCTTTCGAATTCACACTTTGAAATTGAAAGTTTGAGTTTTGCCGTCGGTCGTGATTGGCGTAAACTAACGCAGTAACTTTGAAGGAAATTGCAAAACTCTGATTGTTCAACTTGTTTTTTTCGAAAATTCCGTTTTCTGTTTCACATACCGATGTCACTAATCCGTTGTTTTGCTTCCTTTATTTTATCCATTCTTGAAATTGAGACATGTTTTTTCCCACCGTAACATCCTACAAATTACACCTCTACTGTTGGAACTAAGCCCTACCTTCCTTCCGTCGTCGAGCTTATAATAAAGGGTTAAAAAAAAGCAAAGTCGAAAGTGAAGAGTACAATTCCGGATGGGACCTCTCAAACCTCTCAGTCATGCGTCATTAATCGGGGTCTACCTCCCCAAAGACTTGACCTCGAGGTGGCCCCGGTTGGAAAAACATTCCACAGGGATTTTAAGGAGACTTGTCATGTGGTGCCGATT
Organism: Crossaster papposus; assembly: GCA_037893245.1. Classification (NCBI taxonomy): domain Eukaryota; kingdom Metazoa; phylum Echinodermata; class Asteroidea; order Velatida; family Solasteridae; genus Crossaster; species Crossaster papposus. Next base: position 443,903 of record JBAIAA010000144.1, on the reverse strand, counting down.
CCGGAATCTCACCAATTCACGATTCTCTAAATTATGATTTATCACTGATATGCTAATATGAAGTCGCACCGGATACACATTTCTGTAAAATACACCCATTTTTTTTTACCTTACACTTAAAAAGGATCGTATACGTTTGGTAATTACTCCAAAAATTTATGGCAATAAAAACTTACTTGGAAGAAGTACAGCAGCTTTGGGTAGTATAATGCATTTTTAGAAACTTTTCACTTCGAAGTACTGCGGTTATGGAAAAAGATATCATTTTTTATCCCTAAATGTTTAAATCAGAGAAGCGTTACTACAGTGACGTTTCTCAGATTGTGTATTCCATCCAATGCAGATTATTCTTCCTGCGTGGACACAACCGCTCCAGATTTTTGGCAATATCTCAAATTCGGTACCAACTTTTAAAATGAAATTTTTACAGGTTAGTTTTATAGTATATATCTATATAGGATTGAAACAAACAGTGGGTTCCAATTACCAAACGTATACGATCCCTATAAGTATATTTTCATTAACTGAGCCAATACGGTACTTTTTTAAATCACAGTGACGCGATTTATATAAAGGCCATAATTTCACGTTCGAAAAAAAAGAGTTAATATTTACCAGAAAAAAGTCTATACTTCATAGAAAATATTCATATAATTTATCCTTGAGAGCAACACCGATTTCAACAGATAGTTGGAGACAAATACAGAGAATACAGCGATCCCTTGTCCCTAACTATCGGGTCTTGTATTCTAATTAGCGCCGTGAGTCGGCTTGATCCTTGACCTCTTTGTGTGACCTTTAGGTGTGCGAAAGCTCTCTGCAGATCATAACGCAACCTTGATCGTATACTTTCTTGTTTATCTGTTTTGTGTATAGATACGTTCGATTAGCTTCCCCGTTATTAAACGGGGTTTACACAAGTGAAGCAACGAAATGAGCTTAATCGAACGCTGCCGTGTTTTATGAAGCAAGGATGAGACGGAGGGAAAACCCCTGCTTTATAGTGGTCATTGTGCTTGCGGAATGTTGTGGTTTCTCAAGAATTCTTTTTAGGTTTTTAAGGGGGGGGGGGGGGGCGTTATGTAACAATAGGTACAATTAGCACATACCCAGCACGATAAATTATGAGACTCGTGGTCTCCCCTCGTATTCCTCTATATAATACACTATCTCGCACTTAGCAGTCCAGCAGTCACTCTCGAATTAAAGGTGACAGGCTCATTCAACGCCGAGTTTTGTTATGTAAACATCTTGATTAAACCATAAACCAAAAACATTTGGGGACGGTAAAGTTAATGACGCAAACAATAATTACCATATGAAGCAAATATGGGACGGAGAGACACCCCCCCCCCCCCCCTCCTCCTCCTTTGTGGTGGTCATTGACGCGCTTGCGGATTGTTGCGTTTTCTCAGTTTTGGTTTTTAGGTAACAATAGTCTAGAGAGTGTACAATATAGGTATGGGAAAAGTGGGAGTCCGTCGGTCCCATGTCTTGCTCGGTATAATGACGTCACAACCATATCGCCACGCCCATCTTTAAACTTGTCGAATAGTGCATTCTGTGTTTATTGATTTATCAAATTTATTGAAGTAGAATGGTCTCCGTGAGCCATTGTAGCACTCAGCGCAAAGTGTGTGACCTGAACTCTCCTCTGTAGCCTGTAATGTACTATATATAGTGAAACGCATCAGTGGATTCAATGAACAGGTAATCGGGCGAGCGGAACACATGAGATCACCTGAGGAAAGACACGCCCGAGTACCATGATAACTACACAAAAGAGATGACCTGTGATTTAATCATCCAACCGAAACAAACTAAATGGGTATAGCGAATAAGCCATTTGCGCGTGACCCCGAGTTAAATTTAAATAATATCTGGTACACTGACTTGTTCACACAGCTTGGCACAGTTTACATTTAAATTATCCAGACCAAAGACACTGTTGCCATATCACGTGATTCGGGGCAAGCCTTACGCTAGCAACCCCCGGCTCTGGAATAGTCTGGTGTCTTTGTACCATTCTCAACCATTGTGAACAATGTATTGACTATTGGTGCTGAGCGTCTCTAACGTAACTAAGCAAGAGCTTGCCCCGAATCACGTGATATATTTGGTCTGGATAATTTAAAGTCAAACTGTGTCAAGCTGTGTGAACAAGTCAGTGTACCAGATATTATTTAAATTCTACACGCAAATGGTCAATTGGCCTGAGGCTCGCTGGCATGGCAGGTAGCCAATTTTAACGACCATACACATTTGCTTAGCTAAGTAAAGACACATTACCATCTAAAACGTCAAGTGCTTTTTCTGCTAAGCAAAAAAAATACAGCTGAATGCCAGTCACAAACAATATATATACATAACCTGCAAATCTTGTTTTTAACCTTGTTTTTGCCAAGGAAGAATGTTCGTGCTAAGCAATTTTGTTTGTGCTGAGCAGTTTAATGAAATTGGCCCCGGTCACAGTGTTGGAAACTGAGAACATACTGCTCGACACCATGCTTACATTGAAAGATGGCTATGGAGACATGCTAGCAATCTTTTGGAAATGTTTCTCAATAAAGATATCGCATGGTAATAAGCTTGACAACGGTTTGTAATAATTGTGGCAATTTTACCCGTTCGCGCCGGAGGACGTATATACACGCCAAGTTTTCCCCAGATTTAAAACGAATGACACATAAACACGTTACGAGCATGGAGGTAAGAAACTACCTCCATGTTACGAGCAAGACCGGAAATGTCTGTCAGCAGCGAGCAATGCGTGGGTGTGCTTTCCGGTACCATCGGCCTAAACCCGCCTCGGATCGAGTTTCGTTGAAAAATAATCCCGCGCCTCGGCTCGGTGATGTTAAAATAATCCCGGCGGAACTGGTTAACACAACACCACATTAATTTTCATCGTTTTTCAATTTCTTACACACACGACAGGAGTACCTAAAGAAGTACAGCTACATCCACATAGACCCCGGCAAAAACGGCAACGGGCCCGACATGGCGATGTTCAGGTCCAGTATCGGTAGGTACCAGGTCTTCAACGGACTCCCCAAGACCGATGTGATCGACCAGAAGACCCTTGACGAGATGAGCCTGCCCCGCTGCGGCTGTAAGGACCCGGTGTTCACGGGAGAAGCGGGACGGGACGAGTTCCGGTACTGGCTGGACGGGGGCAAGTGGAACAAGACAGAACTGACGATTAGGTGAGAATCTCTGCTTGCAAATCCCCCTTATCTTCATTACCGCCCACAGAAACCCTCACATATTCCAAGTTCCAAGCTTATAGCAGTTTGAATTCGTTGAAATCGGCAAGCTTAATTTTTGAATGTTGAAACATTATTTTCATTACTCTTGGCTTAGCGTAATATGTCTCAGCAAGGGAATACATTGGCTCTCAACACGGAACTCAATTATTTTATTTCCTGTAGTTTTCTTGGAAGTTAAAAACATACTAATCTTCCAACTTTGTTTCCCCGGTATTAAAGGTAGGAAGTTGGTAATTGCTTGAATTGTCAGGAATGACAAGAGTAGATTAAGTTACGAATCTACTCTTGACTGTACATTAAAGGTAGTATACACCATTGGTAATTTGTTGAATTATCAGGAATGGGTGGATTTATAGTAAATATCGTTTAACTGACCTGTCCGAATTTTTACATTCATGGATGCCGAGAAAAGCATGAAAAACAGCGTTTGTTTTCCACCGGCATCGAGCAGTTATTCTTAGGTTATCTTTGTTTTTTCGCGCTCGCCGGACGGCGAGAATGAATTTTGGTTTATACAATTCATTTTTTTGGAACAAATACAGGATATCTAGGGCCCTTATTTTGCTGGATGCCTACAATCATTATTTACTTTTAAATAAGTAAGATATTTCTTAATAATTCGGTAGTAATTTTTTTTCGATATCTGCAAATGGTGTATACTACCTTTAAGTCGACAAAGACTGTAAGACTCTGACTATACGTACTTTAAAGGTGGATACACCATTGGTAATTGTTTGAATTATCACGAACGGGTGGATTTGGGGGGATGTATTTTTTAGTAAATGACCTGTCCGAAGTTTTATGACCATGGATGCTGAGAAAAGCAAGAAAAACGGCGTTCGTTTTTAACCAGCGTCGGGCAGTGGTTCTTGACGGCGATCGCGATTTTCTTTTTATAAAATTTAAATTTTGGGAACAATTACAGGATATCTAGCGCAATCATTGCTGAATGCCTACAATGATTATTTACTTACAAAAAAATCAACATATTTCTTAATAAATCGGTAGTATGATTTTTCGATATCTTCAAAATGGTGTATCCTACCTTTAAATCCTTTTAGAATTACATCCCGGATCCCAAACGGAATGTCCAAGAAATCCGTGCGGCGTGTCCTGAGGCAAGCCTGCCGTCTTTGGAGTAGCAGGTCCCCGCTGACTTTCACCGAGGTCCGGTCGGATTCCGGCACAGCGGACATCAACATCAAGTTCATGGGCACGATGAACCACGGGGATCGGCGGGCGTTCTACGGGCCCCTGCAGGAGGTGGGCCACGCTTTCCCGCCGACCGATCCGGCTCTTCCCGGTGACATCCACTTGGACGCCTCGGAGAAATACTCCCTTGGAGAAGAGACCGATGGTGAGCAATGATTTCTTGTACATGTATTTTGCTTCTAATAAACAAACCCAACAACATAGATTTAAGGCTTGAGAACCTTGGACATTCCATAAACATCGGCACCGTCTCTATAATTGTTTTTTTTTAAGGCTCAAACTCAACTACACAACCAATATAAAGAGCCAAATCTATTGACGAAGCCGAGCTTTAACTTTAAATAAACGCCCATATTCTACATAGACAGAGCCTGATCCATTTTGTAAACCGAGCTTTGAGAACACGCCAACATCCAGCACACATAAAAGGGTTAAATCGAAAATTATAGGGTTAAAACGAAATTATAGCGACGGGCAGTTTTCTTCGCGAGTCCGTCATCAGTTCGTAATTCCTAAACATTTTAGTAGATTTCGTTGACTCCAATACCAGTGTAGCGTGAATTTCAGAAAATGAAATCCAAACTTATTGGTAGCATTGCGCATGCCAAGTAAACTTAGGAGAGTCAGCGGTCACGTGAGAGGGTTTAACCAATGACGGGGAAAATGAGTCCGAGTTTCACAGGAGTTTGATTTTCATATAACACCGAATATTGATATACATTTTTGTCAGCAGGGATCAACCTTTTCCAGCTCTTGGTACATCTCCTTGGCCACACCCTCGGCCTCGGCCACTCACCCCACCCACAGTCCGTCATGCACCCGGTCGCGCGACCTTACGACCCCGCCTTCCAGCTGTCCCGGAACGACATGGCGAGCCTGCGCGCCCTCTACGGAAGGAAAACCAGACCCAGATTACGCAACAGAGGGCGCCATTGAACTGTGATGAAAGAGTCAAATTAATGTTTCACTTGCAGAAAAATGTACATATTTTTATACTTGTGTAAATTAACTTGCTTGCCGAATGTTTTATCGCAAACCTATATAACGAGTTCATGTTGTCAGGATGGGTGTTCTTGTTCCATGCCATAAGGTCTATTGTCGATCGGTTGATTTCAACAGGTGGCGCCCTGCGCTACGCAAGAAAGGGAGCATCGCGCGCACTGCGAACCACTCGAAAATATGTCGTCAACAAAATTCCTAAATCTAAAAAGAAGACCAACTCTCATCGTATTTGAGGGCCAGAGGTGTTGTAGTAAATAATGAAAAGCAAAAAGAGCTTGCCGAGAAGGCATACCGGGCCGAAAAGCTTGGTTTAGTTGCAAAACAGCTCCCTTTGTCTACCCATCATGCTTTGCGTTATACTTTGGGATCGCGATCAGCAATAGACCTTATTTCTTGGGATCGTGAATGGACGTACCGCGCCGATGTACTGAAGACAGGGATGTAGTCGAGTCCATCACAAGTCCCTGCAAGTCCCTGCAAGTCCCTGCAAGTCCATCACGAGTCCTTCGGTTCCAATTCATATCACAAGCTATTCAAATCAGCTTTGACAAAAGCATTCCTTTGTCATTGTTCATCCAGTTACTTGTGACTGCCTTTATGAAGGGACTTGTGACTGGCTTCACGAAAGGACTTGTGAATGGACTTGCAGGGACTCGACTACAACCCTGACTGAAGATGACCCGATTGCGTTGAATCCAAAGTACACTTGCTGATATTAAACTTGATATAACAGTTCTGAAGCCATTAAGACCTTACATAATTGTGCTATTAAAAATCTTCTGTTATACTAGTATATCAAAAAATGTATAAGCGTATATTATGTATATTAATGAATTTGCTATTAAGTTTTGTAGCAAGCAGTGCTGTAAAAAAATATTCCCTCTTTTGAAGAAGACATTTTAATTTTCCGGTGTTTTTTGGGCGGAATTTGAGTAGGGTCAAATGTCAACATGAAGCCAGTCTGGGGCTAGTCTTTGCTAAAGACCTCTGTATTTGACAGTGCGCCCGCTAACGACACGATGAGTTCAGCTCCCTAACTCGTACTCGCTCTCAATGCGTGAGTTAGAGAGCTGGTCTATATTCGTGTCGTTAGCGGCGGGCGCGTGCACTGCGTGAAAAAAAAAAATACGCAACATGCACAATCAAAATATCGAATGCAATCGTCTTCGGCAAAGACTAGTCGGAGGCCGCATGTGTACGTACGTCTGAATAACTTCGCTATCGCCTGAAATCACACAGGCTGCAGCCACTTCGCATATGACGTGGTAATTTTAAGCCGTGTAGCCAAGTCATTTGGGAAGTAAACGGCAATGGCTGTGGCCTGTAATATACAAAATGCAGCTTGGGAAAGCAACTAAAACTAAAGGTATAATGTACTTCCCAAATACTGCCGCCCGTAGCAGCCGGTGTGAAAGGTAATTCTGTCCCCCCTGGTAAATGTGTCCCCCGGACAGACTTACCAGGCCGTGACCGGGTAAATCTGTCCGGGGGGACACATTTACCTAGGCATTTCTGTCCCCCTCCAGGTAATTCTGTCTCCCTGCCCAACGTTAAACGTGTCCCCCTGGTAAAATTGTCCCGTGCAACGTCACAAGTCTAGCACCCACTACACGCAACAACCAGTGTAGTACAGGTTCACCCCTTCATGGTGCATCATTTGTGGCAGACTGTAGAATGTGTAGCGTACTACAAATTACATGGTGGTCAAAAGAGCTGCCACATTCGTGCTGGGTATACAGAATGTGTACGCGTGCAAGAAGTCTGAAAATACTGATTACCGCTAATTTCCCTTTCGCGCAAAAACGTAGATCGGTTGATTTAATTAATACAGTTTTTTATATTTTTATTTTTATTTTGATAAATCGATGAAGGGAACAGAAGTCCAAATAATAAATACCATGTGGGCTTTTCATTGAAATAACATCAAAATAACCTGGAGGGGGACGGAATTAACGGCTCTAGGGGGACACTTTTACCTAGGTAATTCTGTCCCCCCGGACAATTTTACCGGGGGACAGAATTACCGTCCACACCGGCCTATCCGATTGATTAGAGAACGCAGCATAGGTAATTTTACTGTAATTTAGTGTACATAATTGGGCATCTGTAAATAAACTTTTCAGTATTACTATTAACCTTTGACATTTTCAATTACAAGCTAAATGTATCGATGTAGCTTTTTAACTGTGGCGTATTACAATCGTATAGTTTTCAAATTAATAGACATAACATGTAAATGATTCGGAATAAATTGAATTAAACAAGGTTTCAAGAAAACGGAAATAGATGTGAGTATTTTCTTTTGCAACTTCATTCTAAATTCCATAATAATAAAATGTACCGGGTTTTTTTCCAGCAGCTATGGGTCCGAGCCATTATTATAAAATAACTCTATGGTCCGAGCGCGGTTGTTTGACCATAGAGCCAGGACCATAGAGCTGTTTGATATAGCTGGCTATGACCCTAGTTTTGGTGGAAGACCTTCTCGTGTTAGTGTATACGGGCGGTTTGTGCGCTACACCATGCGTGAAAGGTAAACGAGAAACGTCTGGCACCAAGACTACTATGACCCCAGCTCTCTGAGGTTTGCAGTACGAATATATTTTCGCTAGTGTTACGCAACGCGCTCTTGGCTCATTTGATATACCAGTGGGGTTGCTTTGTCTGTTCGCTGACTCTCTTAATTGTGTTTTCATAAGGAATATCATAGCGGGAACCAGACACTTAAATTCAAGTCGGGTATAAGATGGCGTCAATACTGACTCTCCCAACTCGCCTTTTCTTTCATGCTTGTGAAACCTGTATGGAGTTTTGTAAATGTTTGCTAAAGCTTAATATTTTGGATGTTCGTGTATATGTCAGACGCCTTGAAGACGGAGTTGCGAATTGGAAGTAGGACAATCATCTTTGGATGGAAATACCTCTCAAAATGAGCTTTAATTGTTATTGAACACCTTGGAGAGTTGTAAGTGTTTTCCTAGAATTTTGTATTAAAGTTGGACCATTTATCACTGGGATCTTTGGCACCTAATTTACTTGTGTGCATCTTTCATACGATCTTGGGAACTCGGGGAACAACTGGACCATAGATTACTTTTATTATCCCTTGTTGGTATGATTTGTGGCCCTCGGCGAGCTCGTAATTGAGTCAAGAATTCAGGGAAATAGTTGAGGTTTGAGGAGCGTACACGTACGTACATGTACGTAGACCTACATTGTGTACACGCGCGGTGAGTAACTACTGGTATATGTACATGGCCCATCATGATGACAGATGGATTGTTTCAACTATCGGCCAATTATTAAAGCATCTTTCATTTTGACATTCTTTTGGCATGTGTTCAGCTTTAGTGGTGTAGATGTTTATTTCAATTAGAATGTAGGTCGCCGTATAAATGGGTCAGAAACTCTGTCACAATATCGCCCGCGCACGGCCCTCTATCAAAATAAGGCGATATAGGGTTATCATTGGACGAATTGGTGACATTGGGCTTGTACATGTATTCGTGAATTGCCATTACGACCGAGGATCCCCTATTGTGTTTTCCTTTATTCCTTTACTGAAACCTAACCCCATTGCTTAGCGCTTATCCTGGCGATCGAGGACAAAGAAACCGTCCTTCGAGGATCTTTTGTTCCCTTTGTTTTCTTTTGTGTTTCGATCCTCGATCGCAAAAGGAAACAAGCACACTGAAACATGCACCCGGAATGCTGACACGTCTTCTATTGGGGAAGTAGTCTGGTTCCCAGACCAAATAATTCTGACTATTACTGATGAATGATTGTTTTTGGTAAATGGTAGCTAACCGTCATTAAAAAACTTGATGTACATGTACTTTTATTGGCTTCATTGGTTGAAGAACATTTTGCTTAAATGAAACCAAAGAAAACCAGGCTACATTTTGCCAATGGTGAACGTTGTAAAAATAATTATTTCCTTTCATTGTTTTTTTTACATTAAAGTTACATTTAATTCTACTTGTTTTCCAATACCAAAAGATCATTGGAAATGACTCCACTTTTCTAACTACATGTACACGAAGGTCCCACAGGTTGTAGATAATAAGCATACACCCACGTTGGTCTTAATTCGATCTTATTACCATTTCCTGTAAGTAATACGTTTGCCACTGTTTAGAAAGTTGCTGTGGAAAAGGATCTATCACCTTAATAGAGTACTATATAAATTAACATTTTAAGGATTATGCACTTTAAACACCGTGACAGAGTTCCTTCAATGCTGTTGGCAACTTACATTACGATGAGCACGAGGTTGCGCACTTAATGCTTCAATGACGTCACATAGTTACGAGGAACTAACGATATCACTTATCAGCAGTTTTTCAAATTTAATTTAAATGAGATTAAGTTCTTCGGTTTACTGACATAAAAGTTTCTTGGAATCATGCCAAACAGAGTAGGTATATAGGCCTACATGACCACCGATGGCGCTTGGATCTTTTAATCTTTTAAAAGATGATTGACTAGTTCTGTGAAAGTCGTGGAGGAAAATGCTAACAGAAGTAACTTGGACATGTATAGACATTTAGGCTGGTGACGTCAGTGGCGACATTACTCTTGGAGTCACGACCTTCGGATAATGTTGCTTCCTGAAAAGGACATACACCCTTGGGGCCAGGTTTGGTGTCAATTCGGAGTGAGTCATTGTCACAGGTGGTCCATGACCGTTGGGCATATAAATTCAGTAGAAGAAATGACTAATCTTAAGCTTATTGCTGAATTCAGGAGCCGTCTTCTCTTCGGTTTTGTATTATTGGCAGCGTTAGCGCCCATTTAGTCTGGTTCCCAGACCAAATAATTCTGACTTGTTCTGATTAATTATTAGGTGCGGTAGCCTCCACTGTCACGTGACGAACAAAAGGAGAAAACCTGCCTTTTCCCGAAAAGTCAAAAGTTTTCCGAACACGTTTTAAACGGTAAACCCATCGATCTAGAATCTCTTTTTGTTGGTTTGCATAAAATAAAAACCTGGTAAAAATCAGCACCAGAAGAAATCTAATATCACTATTTACAGCTAATGTAGGCGTTGTGCCTTTTTGAAGAAAGCCGTGAATTGTGGCCTCATTTGACTAAAAATAGCTACGCAGTGTAGTGAGTGATAATCTATTTTTGTCGCCGGTGTCTACCGCCACCTGATCTACAATTTAGACGTCTAGGCATACAACAAAAATTAACAGAGCAGGGAACCAGACTAGCGCCCATATTTTGTATACACAGCACGATATGTGGCAGAGGGGTATCCCCCTCTTATCCATATAGTTTATACGCACTCAACACTATTGTAACTCACTCAACACTATTGTAACCTAACCCACCTCCCCCCCTTGAAACCTAAAAGGAATTCCTGAGATTCCAGGAACACAATAGTCAACACGGCACCAAAGAGGGGGGTGGGCAAGCCTCGAAATTAACGCTTACCCACTTACCGGCGGTAAGTGATTTTTTTCAGCGGTAAGTGATTTTTTTAAAATGGGTAAGTTGCTGGGTAAGTGACTTTAAAGTATGATTATTATGATGAAATATGATAAAGAAATGATTTATAATCAAAGAAGTGAATTGTGTGAACGTTTTCTACTTTTACTAAGGCAACTTAGCTATTTCGTTGTTCGCCCTGTCCGCATTTAAATGCACTGCTTGCTTGTGTCGAAGTGCAGCGCGCACACAGCAAGCACACATGCATCGCATAAGTATGGTCCGATACCCAGACTGAAATAGTGCTAGTCATAATGTCTGCACAGCTAGCTAGCTGGGTGCCAGTTTATTTATAAAACAGTCCGTGGAGCGAATATGTACGTGTAGATTGTACTGCTAGTTGCACTCGACCTTGCTTCAGAATCATTACAGTGGCATTTTGTCACGAACTACATGTATATATGTCAAATAATACTGTAGCTGTGTAGTAGATGAACGATGTCGACGACGTACTTGAAAATTGACTGTCTGCCAAATCCATGGCCAAATCTAACTTTAGTGGGTGTTAAGTGATGTTTCACAGTGTTTGCCTTTCTCTATGGTCTTTGTCACTAAAAAAAGCCCATTGTTTTAGCAGGCATTGGACGAGATCTTGTTTTAAAAGACCATTTTTTTGCAGGGTAAAGTGATTTTTTTTGTATCGATGAACGTTCGTGTCTTTCGATTGATGGCGCCCGTGGCGGTGGTGTCCCCGTGAATGAATTGGTTAATTTATACACTGCACTATATAACTTTTATACTGGAGTTTCCACATGCAAATCAGAGAGGAAAAATGGGTTTCGTTCATGCTGTTTTATTTTGTAGATTGTTTTTTTTTTCTTGGGGGGGGGGGGGTATTTTTTGGAGTTTAATTTGCAAAATCTTAACATTTGTTTTACACTTTTTGGAGGGGATGGGCCGATGGGTGGGGGGGGGGGGGGGGTTGATTTAAAAAAAAGTTATCTTATTTTATTGTGTGTTTTGTTAGTTACTCTAAAGAAAACCCGCTCATTTAAAATGTGAAACCTGTGAAAGCAAAATAAGGCAAAAAGTACAAGCTTGCAGTTTCAACAAAATGCTTGAGCCATTTGTTTTTTATTATCGGCATTTTTGAAATTATGAAGTTCTAAGCGACAGATTTGTACCAAAGGATTGGTTTTAAACATAATTGTGTTTTCAGTTTTTCAATTTTTTAATTGCGGTTTAGAGTGTACATTTCTTTCAAATAAAAAAAAAAACTGTTTAAAACCTGCAAAGCAACAACAAATTTCAGACGATATAGTGTTGATCATGCAATTTCCTTGGTTCATCTGCCATCCTGCGGACGAAAGTGAACAAATGTTATTGTGGTTGTACATCAAACCATTTTCTAATTACAACTGGAAAATTATCTTGCCAAATCTGATTGTCCCGTGTGTGTTTTAATAAAAAATAAAAAACTTTAAAAGTTTGGGTTTTTACCAATAGGGTAAACTTATATCTGTGATTCCAAAGGCAATTCTGTGGCAAGAATCAAGATCTCAAATATTACTTTTGCAGAAGATTAATCATGCTTTATTTGATAAACCGGTTTTGGGTAAGTCATTCTTGAAAGTGGGCAAGTGGAAAATCACAGGTGGGTAAGTGGTAGGTAAGTGAAGAAAATTTTTAAATTTGAGGCTTGGGGGTGGGTGGTTTCTCTGCCACATATCGTGCTTCATATGATATTCTGCTGTGCCGACTTCAAGCGTTAGCACAGCAGAATATGGACAATGAATGGTCCGTCCAGGTGTAGAGGTCAGTGCCTTAAACACATGCGGGCCTCTTTGAATCCCTGGCTTTGTATCGTCTGTGACGGTTAAGGCGATTTTAGGTTCCCAAATGCGAGAACTCACGTCAGCCACATTCTGATCTGGTGCCTATTAGTTACTATAGTATTATGCGTCAGAAACCTTATTTGACATCAACCCAAAAGTTTCCACTTGCATTCATTTATATTTGCTTCTCGGTGATTCGGAAGTTGGAATCAAACGAAGCGGAAGCGAAGCGAAAGCGAACCAAAAGCTAACCCGAAGGCAAAAATGAAGCAAAGATTTTGAAAACCGTTGTACAGATTGCGCAGGCGCGGCGATTCCGTGATTGCGGTGAACCACCTCGGGGTGGCGCTATTCATGTTGACCGTAAAACGATTTTTTTTTTCTTTTAGAAGAACGACGATTTCAATCTCTGTATTTATTCAGCTCTAGACGCAAAATAATTGAGGGAATAGAGGATTCTTGGTCAATGTGTGGTCCTTGCATCTGGAGACTAACTAGATGTGTAAATTAAAGTGAGTTACGTTCCAAATTCCTTTTGTTATTGAGTGGTAGGCGTAGCCTATGTGGGTGAAAGCGAGTTTTCCCCTAGAAGGTTGTTTCACGTTCCAGTTGCGCATGCTCAGTAGAGCGCCCTCTGTAGGCCTACTACGTGTAGAAAGAGGGGAACACCCATATAAACACGCTATCATCCGGGTAAGTTGGGTACCTCTTTCTGCGCTGAATCCAAGATGGCCGCGGAACGTGAAACAACCTTATTCCCCCATCCAAACAGCCGTTAATGCATGAATGCTACGTTATGATGAAAACGTGCAAAATAAATTGATGGAAACAGTATTTCTATTTCAGTATTTTTGCCTATATTTTTTATTCCTTCGTGTGAAGAAAAGCAACACACAAATGGCAAAGTATTAATCTAAGCACGAGACGACAGGCGTGTAAAATAACCGTCTTATACAGAAAGAAAATCAGGATAAATAGTTTGTTATCTACCAAAACGTCGGCAAAATGTTCAAATAATGTTAATGATCACACATGCAGAACCTGGTTACATATGTAACGTGTGTCGGAAAAATCTGTACAGTATATATAATGACATTGTGTATTTAAAAATATGTAATCTTAAAACCATCTCAATTACAATACAATTACAAATGAATGTTTTGTTTTGGTAATTAAAAATATATATTTACAAAAAAGAAAGAATCACAAACAATAATATATCTTTTCGTTTGTTATTATAATTAATTAAAGATTGGCGCCCTAGGGATGTGCTTTTAAAAGATGAATTTTGTTCTTCTGGTAAATTTTTATTTCGTCATTTTCCCCTGATGCTAGATGCTGCAACCAAAGATTTTCATTTTTTTCATTTTGTACAATAACTAAACCCGTCCTTCGGAGCCGAATTTTTGCAATTTTTTTTCATATGAAGCAAATTATGGGACGGACAGAACCCCCCCTCCCCCCTCCTTTGTTGTGGCCATTGTGCTTGTGGAATGTTGTGGTTTCTCAGAAATTCTAGTTATGTTTTTAGGAAGTGGGGGGGGGGGGGGGGGGGGGGGGTGCGTAAGGTAACAATAGTCTAGAGAGTGTATAGGTATTAGGAACTAAGGGGGAGTTCCTTGGTACCATATCTTACTGGGTATACAAATGTTAAAGGAAAAACCCAATAAATACAATTTAAAGAATCTTAACAAATTTCTAGGAAAATAGCAATTGAAAAATACAATAATTGTTTTTGGTCGAAATTGCACAGGAAATACATCTTTATGTTCATAACGGTTTTAATCGATTCCCCTGTTTCCTTTGAGAATTTTTTCAAAATGTTAATACCTATAAGGTAACAATTGATCAAAGGGTGTCTAAACTGTGAAACTTTTCGTTATTGTACATGTAGGATACACCATTTGCAAATATCGAAAAACTTTACTACCAAATTATTAAGACATATATTACTTATTTGAAAGTAAATAATGATTGTAAGCATCCAGCAAAATGATTGCGCTAGATATCCCATAATTGTTCGGAAAATTGAATTTTATATAAAAAACAAGAACGACATAAGAACCACTGCCCGACACCGGTTAAAAACTAACTTATGTTTCTTGCTTTCCTCGGCATCCATGATTGTAAAACTTTGAACAGGCCAGTTAAACGATATTTACTATAAAATACAACCCCCAAATCTACCCATTCATGATAATTAAAGCAATGGTGTATTCTACCTTTAATATGAGATCTAGCTACTTTGTCTAAAAAGTACAATACTTCTCTGGAGTTCATAATTATACATTTAATGTGATCTATAGCACAATCAGACATTATGTAGAAGATAAACATTTTACAATGTAACAGATGAACAAACTTTAACCCCCAAATGATAACGAATCAGGGTTGCCTTGCCTTTTTTTTCCTACATCGACTTAAGAAAATAATCGACAATGACCAAACTTTATTAAAAATAAACGACAAATTTGCTCACAGCCACCAAAAACGTTTGCAGTTTTAAACAATTAGTATGGTGCCTGTTAGGTAGTTGTTTTTTAAAAGGAACTTTTTTTGCAGCGGTATATAAATAGCACGTTTAAAAAAATTCAGTAGGAATGTTCAGCAAAAGATCTATAGCGCTGACTTATTTAGCACAAGCAGATATACACAGCTTATAGCGCGCGCTGGTCTGCGCGGATTTACACCGTGCAAACGACGAGCGTGAACCAGCGAAAAGTTAGTTTCCAAGCTATCCTCAATACGCATGGTGAAAATTTTACTTTGTAATCGCCCAAAAAAATGCTCTTGATGGAAAACAAAAAACTAAAGAGATATCGTGTCATTTAATGAAAAATTAAGTGGCGCGCTGCTAGCGCTATCGAAACTGTCAACATGGTGGGCACCAGTGCCCAATTGCGAACGGTCCTGCTCGACGCTTGCCCGCTCTCGGCTACGTAGGTGCCGTCATGTAGCCGGCCGCATCCGAAGAACGACCTGTCGAATCGGGAGGAGCCGGGCTCCAGACGATAACCGTCCCATATGAAGCGCTGGTAGGTGCTCCCAGATACGAAGTACACCGAATCTGAGGAAACGGGGAGGAAGTGAAATTGGTTAGATGTTGACAGAGTTGTATTGGAGTCCCTGCAGGTCACTCACAAGTCTTTCAATCTCAAGTCAAGTCACTACTTATTCAGATGGGTTAACGAAATCATTCCTTGTCATTGTTCAACCAGTTACGTACTTTTTTAGAGTAGTTTTTGCCCTGACAAACTTCATTTCACTCTTTTTGGAGTGTTTTTTTTATACTATTATAAGAGGCGTCTCACGCTGTTTACATTAAGAGAACAAGCGAACGAGAGAGGTCGCTCACACGTACCAGCAGCGAAAAAGGCCCCATCGATCTTGGCCGGGAGGTGTGGCGACCACTTGCTTAACGGCTGCGGATAGCCGGAGTCCAACTCGTTAGTCTCATCGTTCAGCCGCCAGTACTGCCTGCCTTGGAATAGGTACACCCTGTTGTTGGCGTTGGGCACGATCACCGCGGCGTCTACGGAGGTCGGCGCCTTGCTCCGTTGGCGTCGACGTGGACGTGGACGGATGAGGCTGGTCAGGTCGCCCCGCTCGATGAAGTTGCCGTCAGTGTCGAAATCGAAAAATTTATTCCCTGCAATGAGTTAAACATACACATGCTCATTTCTCATAATGCTTTTATTATTAAAATATAGGAATCTTTACTTTTGTGTGTTCTTTTTGTGCAATTGTTTTGGTGAAATCTCATTGTTCTGGACCATTGAATGAGTAATCTGTAGATAAAGTGAGTCCGGCCTGAGACTATTGTATTGGGGAAGGCACTTTGTCACTCATTGCTTCTCTCAATCCAGGATAAATGGGTACCGTGATGTGAGGGCGGAAATTGTTATTGCGGTAGATTTAGCTGATTTGCGAAGAGTTTCCCCAATCCTTTAAGATACATGTACTCTTTCTTTCAAGACAGCCTCCTTTATTTTACCAATAGGCTTTCCTCAAGCCTCAAGGACACTAGCTCACCTTTGAAGAACCTAAGACTCCCGGTTGTCCGCATGTAGGCGGCGTCTATATGCGACAGCGCCCGTCCCCCACCCACAGGCGCCTTGAAACGGCCGCTGAACTTTTGCGGGTAACCCGGGGCCACGGAGTAGGATTGTCCGTTAGAGACGATACGCCAATACTCGTCGTTCTGAGAAGAAGGGGAAATACATAAGAACACCAGCGAAATTTCAACGGTGTTCAATTACATGACCATTTATCATGTGTTTGTTGTATTGACGATATTACCCTTTGCAGGATAACGATTTTAGGTAGACACTTGAAACTTACCCTGAACGCGAGGAAGTCATTTGCCGGTAAGGTCACGAGTGCGCTGACACGAATGTTACACGTAGGGGTGGTCGGTCGACTGCCCGGTTGAGTCGGGTCAGTAGGCGGCCTGGGTGGTTTGGGACCCGATGGAGGGGATCCCACTCTTCGACCTTAGAAAGAGATTTAAACAAGTGCATTTACCCTTACACTGTCCAAACTTCCATTGCTTTCTGGTGTTGTAATCCCCAAAACAACCACTGTTGTTGTTGTTGTTGTTGTTGCTGTTTGGCTGTAAAATTGGTTCTTAAAGATCTAATTTTAAATTCTTCATTTCACAATGTAAAGAGACTGAAAGTGGAGGATTTTGTGACCACTACGGCCGTTTCATGTCTAGCCACTAATCAGTCACCGATCCTACCAAGAATAAATTAGCGTTTACGCGGGGTTAGTGAATTGTTAACAATAGAGGGCGAAATACTCAGGAGAAGTCTCTCTGACCTATATAATTTGACAATAAAACTTTATGGTATTATAATGCGCTGGTGTTCGTTTTTCTGCACCATTCAGTTTGTGTCCAAATTAACGGTGGCTACCTCGAAACGGCACGACGCTCAACAACAGTTAAGGCCACAGATTGGCAAAGAGGGCGCTATTAGGCTTGGGAACAAATCGCTGGTACCCGCCACCATAAAACAGGGCGCTCGGAAGGTCTATTAATGACGTACGTGCATTGATTAAAGGTTATACGCAGACCTTTCGAGGAGAATTGCTGTTTAATAATTTAAAATGTGCCTTGGTGTATAAGTAACAAGACCAGGGGTGATAAAATGGTATAAAATGACATTAATTGGGGTTAATCACCGTAAATGTATTTGGCCCCCTCATTCACATGTTCAAACACTGACAAATGGTGGCGCTGTTCGTGACGAACATTCGGCAACCCCCCCCAAAAAAAAAATTATAGTCTGGTACCTGACAATGCGTCTGGACACTAGATAATCCCCGTACGATGCCGCCTCACGGCACCTGTGCGTGCAGCATGCGATCCGCGTCCCCCAAAGCACTTTATTATTATTTTTGTCATATAAATTACCCAAAAATTAAACTTTTATAAACTGAAAATCACTCAATTAGTTATAATCTTTCATTTAAGCTAAAGAAAAACCACATTTCTAGGACCCTTTCTAATTTAAGGCAGCAAGCTATATCAACTTTAAAGGAAGGTCGGGATTGTATATAAATCAATACAGTCTAGAGGTGTGATCATTACGCATCGGTATTATGTATAATTCAATTCCACCCAGATTCGACTAGTTGCTTACTATGGCAGCCACACACACAAAGAGCAAGTTCGGGCGCGAACTATAGTTAACTATAGTTCGACTAACGTCGCTCGAACGCAGAATGGTTGGACTATCTAGTCGACTATTTGGAACCAGACCCCGGAGCACGGTTGCCGCTGGTTGACAGTAGCCTCTTTTCATAGGAAAACATGGAGAGAACCAGTGACGTAGAAAAAGGTGATGTCAGTAGTCGGATGGAGGGAAAGGCAATAACGTTAAGTGAAAATTTGGCGGGCCTAATGTAATTTTTGTCTTGTTTTTGGACCAACATGACTAACGTTATGACTTATCCTACTTATATGCGTGGAAGAATAGTGGCAAAACCCATTTCATTCATGTCGCAAATGTAAACAAAGCGGTTGCCATCTTTTCAACAATAGTTCGACTAGAGCCGTTCGAGCGTACTGCATTTGAGCATGCGCATTGGTAAAGCAGAGACTGACTAATGGTTAACTATAGTTCGCGCCCGAACTTGCTCAAAGCTGATAGACCCGTGCGTTTCTTACCGTAGAGGCGTTGTATGGCAGAAATATCGTCTCTGTGGAGTTGCATACCGTGCCTGTATCCCTGGTAGACGGGTGCCATCATAGAGTTTCCCACGTCCGAGTGGCCCAGTCCCAGACTGTGACCAAACTCGTGGGCCGCTACCATAAAAAGGTTGGTACCTAAAGTCGTAATAATATGTGAAATATAAAAACTTAGTAAAATAATCATGGAGGTAATGAATGATATATCATTTGCAGTAGTCCGAATACTGTGTATGGGAGTCCCAAAACTTAATAAGGTAATTGAAAACATGCTACACAAGTCAATAGATTGGCCAATTCTTCCAAATAGGCACTTGGGGAAATAAATTAGCGTAAGTTTTATGTAATAAGGAGACAGTGGCACTTAGGGAGACATTTCAGTGTCTCCCTAAGTGTCTAGCTACCCTAAAAAAACCGATATTTGGGAGTTATTTTTGTCCTAGAACGACAGATTTTGGTCTAAATAGCATAAATCTCGAAGATCTTAGAGAAAAGGGTTAGGGTAAACAAGTTAGGACCGTTTTAAGTTTGTGTACATCTCTATGGGATTGTCTCCCCAAGTGCCTATTTGGAGGTATGTTAATGATGAAAATGACCTAAAGTTATTTACACATTAATATCAGTCTTCTCTGATAAATAATTATAAAATGTGTAATTAAATACGCCTTATTGTTTTAAGCCATATTTTTGAAAAAAATATTGAAAGTGGGGCTAGAATGTAAAAATAGTCTAGAACATTCGGGGAACAAAACCAAAATGGCCTCGTGAATTAGGTCCATACCGGATTTTATATTAGACGTGAATTTTTCTCTCTCGTCGAAATGAGCGTCTCCATCGAGATCCCGCTTGCCCGGGAAGAACGCATGCGCCAGGACGCCGCCTTCTCCGTCAAACTCGTAGCCGTCGCCGTGGTCGCCGTAGGCGAAGCGGATTTTGATGTCTACAGGGCCAGAGCCTGTAACCTCTTTGAAGTTGATGTTGGCTGCCCTGCTCCACATGAGAAAAGCGCGTTGGATCTCGGAGCGTACGGTGTCCCGTCCGAGATCGGGAGTGTAGTTGACAATCCTAGGGGACAACAACCCACAAAGCAATGATAGACTAATCCGTCGATCAATTTGGCCTTAGTGCAACAACAGCATGCTTTGTCCGTTTATTTGTCTTTGGCTACCCTGTAATTGTATATATAGGCCGGTGAGAACAACTTTAAAACATCACAAATAATAGCCTACAACAATAACCGACACTTAAAGACGCGGAGAATTTTACTTGTAGGTAAGATGATTGCTGGACCAAACCAGGCCGGACAACGAGTATCGCCTCCGTCGCCGACGCAGCCGATCGGACGGGCCGTTGAAGTCCTTGTTCCCGCAGCGTGGCTGACGCATCATGGCGATGGTATCTCGGTTCAGTCGGCCCGTAACGGGGATGTGGGCCTTATACTGCATCATAGCAATGGCTCGTTCAACGTTTCCTGCTGAGCGGAGTGTAGGTACATTGTCGTCGTCGTCATAGTAACCGAACTGGCTCAGGTAGGACTGTTAAACAAATTATTGGTAGGGAGAAATCCCCAGTTAATTCACAAAACATCATCCTATTTGCAATTACAAACAAAAAAATCAATATTAGAAATATTTCAATTCAAATCCAGCTGAAATCACAAAAGGCTGTCCCTATAGGATGATACATGAAACAGTCACCGGTCGCGCCACGAAGTGAAGTATCACGTGCACAGACGATTCGTCACATCAAGCATGGCGCACCAAACGAAGTATATATGACGTCAGGGGACGCGCCTATTACGTATGATATTACTCATAAAACATGTAAGCACAAACAATAACGAGTTGAAAATTAGTCACAAACGATAAACATCACCTAAATATTTGATTTGTAACATTGTTTTTTTTCTCCAAGGAAGAATGTTCATGCTAAGCAAATTGTTATGCTTACATGTTTTATAAAATTGGCCACAGGTCACCGTGGCCATCGCCAGAGCACAGGCTAACATAATGGCTAATAAGTACTTCCGGGTCATCTAGAGAACGTTGAGCTAATATTAAAGGTCAACGCAGTATGTGCGCGTGGGCTTGTGACCTTTAACGAGAATAGGGGCACGTGCCCGAACGGTGAAAGGGCGATGCTATTTTTAAATTTTCAAGAGAAATTACGTCACTCTTTAGACTTATGAACCCCAAAGTGGTCAGCTAGAGGTATTTCTTGTACCATTCGAAGCTTACTGTGTAGCTCTCGTGAATTTTGTTTCTGTTTGCAAAATACGACTTAAATGTCACCCAATATCAGAAACTGTTTGGATTGTACTAATTCGACGCGGCATTTCAGGATCAATGATCAATGATCAATGTTCAGGTTAAGGTTTTACTCTTTAAATTGTGAACCCAAAAATATGTTGACTGAAAACAGTACATTTGTCAGAAATGTTTGGTCGTTGACTTACAATGCCATGTACTGACACGAATCACAAAAAAGAGGAAAATTTACGACAGCAAAATATCGAAAAATAAGCAACATATTTGAACTGAATATGACATCACAATTTTCCTCCTGGTGGGTAAAGAATTTATAATTAAACAGAAAAACACACAAAATACCCTTTAAAATGGCACAACGAAAATTGAATTTGAAAAGGGATGCTTATTCGCGGAACTGTATTTCTGATAGTTTATATCTTTCTTGTAGCCGGTTCTCATTTATTTTGAACACTCATCCGATTTCAAATAGAACACAACTCGCCAACGAAGCACCTAATGTACTATGATGTACATTTGTCCTAAACTTTACGATCCGTAAAACGCAAACAAAAAAAGTTAAACAATTTAAACTTACGTTTGCCTCTTCGATTTCGGCGGGATCAGTCACGTCGTCATCCAACGAGGCATCGTCCGCTCCCCCGCCGTCCACCTGCGGGTTGGCCGCTCCGTTCTCCTCGCTCCAGTCATCTGCCGTCACCTGTAAGCACAGCGCACATCCAAACACAAGCACCAAGAGCAGACGAAAGTCGATTCCCGCCATTTTGTTGCGAACCACCCAAACAAGAGAGAAGAGCAGGCTCCTGTCTTTGTGTTCCTTTTTATTTCTTCTGTCTGTTATCCAAGGAGTTTATAAGATGAGTAGTTAGGTTTCGTTTCAAAAAAGGGAGAAATTCACCCGTGGGTCGAGACGTTGGGCACGCACGGGTTACGGGGGCACGGTGATAGTTTGTGACTCGTACCTACCCTAGTCACGCTGAATAATCCCTACATACAGGAAGACGCGATTACCGGCCGGCTAATCAGAGCCCGCGTTTCAAAGGAGTAGAGGAAGGTGACGAATCCCAGCAAGGGAGTTTATTTTGGTCGTGACTCGTATTTTAATCATGTGGTGATTTTTATTATTTTCATATCGGACCTTTTAGGAGAAGAGGTTTATTCGCATTGTGTAGCTCATACTCCATTAAGCCCAAGGGTTTGTAATGGCTTCAAGAGCAGGGTACCACCTAGCTACGTGAAGTGGCAGTCTATTTCACCGTGGTTCCTAGGCCGGGCTCGACCGGCTAGTGATGCGTCTTGCCCCGGCCTTTTCTCTCAGGGTTCTGATACCTGTTGTGACGCACCGCTTTCCGGAAACCTTCTTCCTGAGGGGAACGGGGTCGGGGTTGGGGGAGGGGGGCAAGACCATGCTTTATCAGAAGGACACCGTTAAATTTTAGTCGCAGCGTCTTTGTAAAGTTTTTTCTTCAAGAAAGCTACTTTTGTTGAAGTCCCTCACAGGCAGAGATGTAGTCGAGTCCATCACAAGTCCCTGCAAGTCCCTGTAACTAAGTCCCTGCAAGTCCATCACAAGTCCTTGCAAATTCAAATCACAAGCTATTCAAATGAGCTTTGACAAAAGCATTCCTTTGTCATTGTTTATCCGGTTACTTGCGACTGCCTTTTTGAAGGGACTTGTGACTGGCTTCACGAAAGGACTGTGAACGGACTTGCAGGGACTCGACTACAACCAGACCAGGGGCCAATTTCATAGAGCTGCTAAGCACAAAAGTTTGCTTAGCATGACAATTTGTCCTTGGCAAAAACAAGGTTACAGACCAAATTTTCACCTGATCTTTAATGTTCTGGATTGATAATCAGCTGTTTTTTGGCTGGTAACCTGTTTTTAATGAGCAAGACTTTTTTGTGCTAAGCAATTTTTTTTGCTTAGCAGCTCTATGAAATTGGCCCCAGTGCATAAACTGCAATCGACCCCGGTGATGAATAATATGTCTACTTTCTAAATTCAGGAAAAACAACAACTCTACAAGCTGGTTGAGAAACGTATCAAATTAAAGCATTTTTATCATCTTTTATTTGTTGTAAATGTTTAATTGTTTTGGAGAAGGGGGGTGGGGGATTCTCTCTAAAGATGATCAAAATAACCCTGAAACCCATCGCCATTAAAAACAAAATGAGGTCAGCAACTATGCCGCTATTATGGGTTCCATTGCACCAAACAGTATTTATTTGTATACAAGTATCGCGTGTGGTCATTATTAATTCTTATTAATTCTTACTGGTATTAATGAAACCAAGGATCTCTCAAGGCACTGTAGCTCGTAAGCCTGGGAGGAAAACCCCAGAAGAATATCCTGGAGTAAACCCACGTAGTAAGGCAGGGAATGAAAACCCAATTCACATTATTAACCCAGGCTGGATTCGAACCCGGGTCACAGCGGTGGAAGGCGAAGAAAGAACCGCTACGCCAACCTGACTCCCCTACCATTGTACCATTGTACGGACATTACTGGCTTGTTTTTGTAAACGCCCATAGTTGGCATTTGTCGCGCCCTTTGTTTAAAGTTGCCAAGTAGATTCTAGCGGGAACTATATGATTGATTACGATTGCTAGTCTGGTTGGGCGGAAACTGAGATTAAGGAATTTGTACAGTCATTAATAGCCTAATTACCGTAGGTGTTGTGTCATGCAGTGACAGGGTTTGTTTTGGACATGTGTGAAAACATGTTTTGTTTATATAATAGCAAGAATTTCGATGAATTTACGCCCTAGCGTCAAGTGTGAAGTCAAGCCCCTGCCCCTCCCCAGGCCTATTGCATGTTCAAAGTGTCAACGTCCGCCCGGTTATAATTTGTTCTGCAGGTATAGGTTGGTACATTAGCCAATCAGAACACAGATGGTGTTGACGTCATCGGTGATGTTAGAGTTGTTTGGGACAACCCTAACTCCTAACCATAACCCCTATCCCTAACCCTAACCTATAACCATAATCATATAACCCTAACCCTACCCCCTGACCCTAGTTAGATCCCAGACAACTTTAACATCATCGATGACGTCAACATCATCTGTGTTCTGATTGGCTAATATGTACACTATGTACCAACCTACCTGCAGAAAACAATTATCGCGTCCGGCCGGTTCTTGCTAATTAAAAATACAAATTGATTGTTGCATTTGATGGGTTGATTGTACTTTCACAGGAGAACAAGGCGCGCAAATAAAGGTTCCGTGCGGGCCAAACCTAACTACAGACCTTGCGTTTGACTTCATTGATATGAGGATTTGTAATGTTAATCTATATTTTCCGCTTCCAAATTAATTGTTGAGTAATAATTAAGACTTCCGGTCAACGTTAATTTGGTGGATGGAGACAATTTCGGGCTATTTTTGAGGGGACTTTTGGGTTAACCACGACTCTACATTTACCATTAACATCGAAGAATCGAACATTTTAGAGACATAAGGACCTTCCATTTACTACGTTGTAAGAACAATTCTTCTGTGAAAACTGACAATATAAATAGTAAATATTTTATTGCATACAAAAATCTAGCAAATATATACAATTAATCTACATCACATGAACATGTAGTTTTATTAAGACATTATAATAACTGTAATTGGCTGCTAAAGCAACTGTTATGTCTATGGAATTTTGAAATAATTTGACGGGAAATAATTATTTCGTATTACCCTTGCAATTATAACTAGTATATAATAACACAATTGTCTTCGCCCGCGAAGATGTATAATTCACAATAGTACCATAATCGTAAACCTGACCATAATATCACTTAACACAAAGTATTTTAGATTATCCCATAAGAAACAAATACTTATTTGTTGCGAATCTAAGGTTCAAAAACAGGGTTTTGTCCAAACGATTTTCAATTTATATATTTTGTTAAAAAACAACAACACATTGTTCCCATTGTAGGCGCTTGGAAAAAAAAGGGATTTTATTTTGTGCACAAAATACCCGCCCTGCATTATGCCAGAGCCGATTGGTTATCTGGAAGCCAATAATTGTAATTTTTTTTATTTAATATCTTATTCAAACGTTATGTTGCTAAAGGAAAATGGCAATTGAAAAACAAAATCAAATCCATTTTTGGACGTGGAACTTAAAAACAGCGCAGGGACGTGGTGTGACAAAAGGCAAAATCGGCAGCTTCATAAATATACAGGGTAGCCAAACCAATTAATAGGCTTCCCAATCCGATTGAAGAATCGTAATAAAATCCCCGCCGACAATCTCCTAATCATCTGAAGCCGGGGGGGGGGGGGGGGGGAACAGTACGGCAGATATGTGCTGGGACTGTGCCTTTGATGGTAGTTAGATGAAGGCATTTGGCACACAGTAAAAGCATGGAGGAATAAAAAGCATGGAGGAATAAAAAGTATGTCACGAGAAAGATAATTTGGCTATGATTTTATCGAAAAACGGGACCTAATGCTGCGTTCCAATCGCGTCGTGTTTATCGTGTTCACGAGTTCACGAGTCGTATAATGGCGTTCTAATCGCCTGGTAACTCGTGTTCACCAGTGGTGAACTCGAGGTGGATTCCTTTTCTCCATGCTCACGACTTCATAACGAATGAAATACTCGCGCATGCGTGTTGGTTCACGTACGAGTTCTTGTGCGATGAAGAATGTCCTTACCGCACAACTAAACTCGACTGTGCGCGTGCGTCTTGGTGAGTAGCGTTTGGAATGCAACCTACTCGTGAATATGGAGAAATTCACGGTGAACACGATAAATACGACGCGATTGGAACGTAGCAATAATACTGCGAATCATCTGAAGAACAGAAGCGCCACCAACGCCGACGCGACACAAATCCAGAGACCGGAAGCTGTCCTTGTGGCGTCACCGGGAATTCTCCCGTCGCCGTCGCCGTCGCCGTCGCCGTCGCCCCCGTCGTCCGTTATGACAGTGTCTTCTGAACACCCAAGGAAATCGACCGTTAGCCACCCAACCTCCGCTTTAGCCGTCATGCTGCCGTCGCTGAATTGCCAGTACTGGTTCCCCTTAATGAGGTAAGTGTTGTCTGCAGTGAAATGACAGCAGATAAAAGGAATGACATAACAAAGTAACAAAACATAGAATTAGATTTTGCCTAAGTGGAAGAACCGAGACACTATAGTTTGTGTCATTTTCTCGGGCAAAGAGGTAGACTTGACCCAAGTCGGACTTGCCATGGAGTTAAGACTACCAATTTGCTTTCGTCAATCCGGCCGAATAATTATGTGCAAGCTTTGTTGGCCTTAGATAAAGGGCGCCCTCATCTGGTTGTCGTTCCGCGATCGGCATCAACGTGATGTCATCATGTCATCAGTGCAGTAAATTTCTGAACCACACATGAGCATGGGCGGCGCATGAGGGCGCGCTACTGATGAGCGTGGACGTGACGCGAGGCGCACGGTGTGGATGACCATGAGCAATGTTACCACAGAATCCCGACTTGGATCAAGTCTAGCAAAGAGGCAATTTCTAAAGTATATAAAACTTTTGGCAGAATTAGAGCTGTGCTCACCTTTAAAGTGGAAAGCTGCATCTACGCGATCGGGTCCCCCAACCCACTCCTCCGTGATCAACTTCGGGTAGTCGTCTTTCATTCGCTCGTCCAGGCCGTCGTAGCGCCAGCAGAGGGCGCCCTTGAATAAGTATGTATTGGCCTCCTGCCTGAGCGAGAGGGCGGCGTCGATTTGTGACGGTTCGCCGCCCGTGAATCTCGAGAAGTCTTGGGGGAAGCCGCGCTTCAGGCTCAGGCCGTTAAACTCCCAGTGCCTGGACCCTGTTGATGTTTAATCGAAGTGATAAAAGCATGAAATTTGGCACACAATCATGAGAAGGTGGCTATAGGGCCATGACAGCAATTTTCAACATTTTCTAAACGGCTTCCATTGCATGTTTTTTATCTATATTTTTTTCAAAGGTAAATTCTGCGATAGTCCTACAGCCAAATATCATTCTCATGACATACTCTGAGTGTGTGGCAAATTTCAAGTAAACAATAAGCCAATTCCGCATTCCAACTGCGCATGTGCACAACAAGATTCAACAATTTTTATCTTGGGATAAACACGGCAGACAAATGCACACAAGGCTATGGGGGACGTGGTAACCGAATCCGCATTTTGTGCATTTTCTTGTGAAATCAAAAAGACGATGGGAACTTTGTTCGAACAAAAGTTTGGCCACACAAAACACCTAAAAAACACCAAAACGTAAAAAAAATGTTACTTTGTAACTTTAGAACACGACGAATCTTTAAATTAGCTGGTACCCCGCTATGCTTTTGCACGCAATTGCTGAAATGTTTATCTCTAAAGAAATAAATAGTCAAATCTTCATATGCACATGCGCAGTGGGAATATCGAACTGGCTTATTCCATTATACTGTGCACTGATCTGCCTAACTTTATATAGTGTTTCTTCGTACCCATCTAAGAAACTGTGGCGTCATTTAGAACAGAAATCAACCAATGTGTTACAAAGGGAACATTGGGACGGGAAAAAAACAGGGGGGGGGGGGTGGGAGAAAAATAGCTTTAACTCAAAGGAACACGTGAATTTATGTCGAATTTACCTTTTGTGAAAACTATCGTTCCGTCGAGTTTCTCAAAGACAGCGTCGGCATCAGAGGGGGCACCTTGCCAAAACCTACTAATTAGCATTGGGTAACCACGGAGCAGGGTACCAGAACTTGACAGTCGCCACATTTGGTCTTTCTAAAGAATAATCGGAGACAGAGATTGGAGATTATAGTGTGGATGATGTACAAAATTAGGGTCCCTCATTAAAAAGAAAGTGAACCAATTATTGGGGCTTAAAATCATTTACCTTAAAGATAAAAATCTCTCCACGGATATCGGACACTGCCGAGAATTTACCGACGCAGGTAGGCGACAGGGTGGGCTTGGCGGTGGCGGGCGGGTCAGTGGGCTCTGGTGGGAAGGTAGGACGGGGCTTAGGACTGGGCTGAGGGCGGGGCGGCGGTCGGGGGTTGGAACCTGACGAGTAAAAAAAGATAACAGATCGATATCAAGAAACAGCCATCTTACAATAAACCATTTTGTTATTGAAACGTTTTGCTTTACTTGGTTATTGTTCATGTCCTTGTGTCAATGTATTAAATGTACTGTTTTCTTGGTTTTATAAGACTAACATTTATGTTTATCGTGAATGTTTTAAAGATTGAGAGCTTTATACTTTGGGCTCCCGTTGCAAAACGTAATCACACATCGGAGTTTTGGAGCGGATCAATTCTAGGCATTATCAACGGTTTTTCAAAGTTCACAAAAACAGACAAGCTGGCTTACATCTGTTTTACGTATGTGTATTCATTGCAAACAAAATGTGGAATATCTAAAGTTGTTAAATTCGGGGCAGTATTTAAAAACAAGCAAGTTTTTTCCCCCAAACGTTCGGCCAACCATCGTTGGAAACATACAAAAATCCCACTTTTCTTGAAATTGACAGCACATCAGGTTTCACGATTTCACAGAATGCTCGAGACTATAATTAACTTATAACTAAATAAAGTACACATGTATTTCTTAATTTGGTAGTTTTTTTACGTTTGCAAAATGAAATGTGATTCTTTTTCAACTCTTCACGACTGACTGAACAATACATTATTTTTTCAAGTTTGGGAATAGTTTTTGTAACGGCTAAGGCTTACACACTTAACCAGTTCGCACCGGGATTATTTTAACATCGCCGAGCCGAGGGGCGGGATTTTTTTTAACGAAACTCGATCCGAAGCGGGTTCAGGCTAATAGTGCCGGGAAGCACACCCGCACGCATTTCCGGCCTTGCTTGCTGCTGACATACATTTCCGAACTTGAACTTGGCGTGTTTATGCGTCATCCGTTTTGAATTTGGGGAATTGTTTGCGTTTATATACGTCATCCGGCGCGAACTGGTTAAAATAACTTAAAATACCCTAAAGAATTTGAATAACTTAAATCTGTGATTTCCTTTGCAGGCTTCCTTACCGTATAAACTTTGGATTCCTGCAATGTCGTCATAGGGCAGCTGAAAGTCACTATCGTAGCCTTGGTAGTAGGGCGCCATCAACGCCCCAGGCACGTCAGAGTGGCCCAGCCCGAGGGAGTGGCCTAACTCGTGGGCGGCAACGATGAATAGATTGGTTCCTGTGAGAACAAGGTAAGCGGTGTGTTTAGGAAGTCACTAACAACTAACCAGTATAGCGGTTCTTGTTGTATTTTTCACGGCACTTATGTACCTAACCCGGTTTTCTTTTCAACCTTGTTCTATGGTTAAAATAACCCATGAGAAAATTTGTCGAAAAAACCCAGAAAAAACAGCTCCTGGAGAAAAACATCGCGAACCACTACAATGGTTAAAATCAGGAGTGTCTTCCGTGTGTTTAGGATCTTAATCTGAGCTCAAAGGCCGTATTTCTTTCGAATGAGGGCGCTGTAACGACGCCATTTTCTGGCTAACACTAGACAAATTCCGTTTATTGAAAGTTGCTTAATATCTTTACTTTACAAATTAAATACTAAAAACACAAAAGAAATTTGGGAGCTATAGGAATGTGTAAATTGACGTAAATTATCTTAGAATCCCAATGGATGCCGTAGACACAGCGCCCTCTTTGTTTTGTATTAGGAGTTTGTGACGTACCTTGGAACGAATCATAAGTGAATAATTCGTCGTCGTCGAAATGTGCGTCGCCGCCGATGTTGTCCCCGGGAAAGAACGCATGCGCGAGCGTGCCCCCCGGCCCGTCGAAGGGGTAATCGTCGCCGTGGCTACGCCCAGCGAACTTGATGTGGATGTCGGGGTTGACGCCCTCCTGCGGTAGTATTTCGCGGAATCGTAGCGGCGTGACTTCACTCCACGTCTTAAAGGCCCTCTCGAGGGAGTCACGGGCCTGGTCACGTAACATGTCTGGCGTGTAGTTGTCAAAGCTGCAAATTAACCACAGCATTTTGTTTATTAAGATAGAAGGCAAAGTAACTTAATTCGGACACAAAGGCTACGTTCCTTTCTAACGTCAAATTGTTTTCCTGTAATTTAGCTGAACGTTGTTTTTGTACTGATTGTTACACAAACTCCCTCTATCCCAATAACGACCCTCTACTTACGAGTACGTCAGCTCGTTTTTGTACCAGCGGATACCCTGAGCGTTGTACCGTCTGTCTCGCCCTGGCCCTCCGCGGTAGCCCCTGGTCCTGCCGCCGTACCAGCGGCCGCCCCTTCGCGAAATATCCGGCACCCCGCAGCGGGGCTGGGCCATCATGTCGGCCGTCTCCTCGTCGATTTCCCCGGTCTGTGTCAGCCCCATGAACCGCTGCATCATCATGACAGACTGGCGGACGTTAATCTCCGAGATGAGCTCGGCAGCCTGGGGATCTGGCTCGTCCATGTACCCGTACTTCTGCAGAAAACCCTGTGGAAAAAAATAATAATAATTAACGTTCACTGTACAAACACCGGAATGCTGAAATATCACAATATAAATAACACAAACTTATAAATTACACCTAAATTTGCTTATCACAAGAAAAGTCCATGTGCTTTTTAATACTTGTTACAGTGGACGTTAGTCAGGTTTTTGACAGTTCTATCTTAAAATAAAAAATAAAACATGTTTAAAAAGTCATAATTGAAAGAAATGTGTTAAACAAAACGTTAAAGGTAAAAACAAACAAAAAGTAGGTGTAAACAATGTTGTTTCAATGACACTATCTGTAATCGATAACTTCGGTAGCTCCCAAGCTGGATTCCGTAAAGATTGACCTAAGGAATAGGGAAACCACTCGTCCCGCTGGCTCCTGAAGTCGGGAAAGATGTACCCAGCCAAAAACAGATTTGTTTTGGACAATACTATATTCACGGGTTCCCAACTTCTGGGGCCAATTTCATAAATATGTAAGCACAAAAATGTGCTTAGCACAAAAAAGTTTTGCTCAGTAAAAACAGGTTATCGGCCCAAACTCCATGTGTTTTTTTATTCAAAGCAAAAAAGAGCTGAATACCAGTCACAAACAATAAACATCAACTGAAATTTTGGTTTGTTACCCTGTTTTTTACAAGGAAGAATTTTCATGCTAAGCAAATGTTGGTGCTTACACGTTTTATAAAATTGGCCCCAGCTGGTCACTGTTTCCTGTAGGTTGTATGTTTTATCTGCGTGCAGTTCGTGCCTGGGACGCCGCGCCGGTTCCTCTATTTTGTAGGCCAGAACCGAGGGCATTGTAGTCTGGAGGTCGGTCGCAGTGTGCAACCACTACTAACTTCTTTTGTTTTTAGATTTCTTTTGGAACAATTGAAATTCAGGTTTTAGGTTTCCGCTCCTTGAGACAAGCGGTCGGGGTCGGGGTCGGAAGCAATGGACACGAGAGGTTCAGGGTTGAATAATCCTTTCACAAGTCCAGACACAATTAGTCCTTGTATCCCATTCAGCTTGGAGAACCCCTCGACAGGAACAATGTTTCTTTTGGGTAATCCTTCGGGAGCTGAATGGCATTTTGTCTTTGTCTTGGTTATTATGTTTGGTACATTGCATCTAAAGCTTTTATTTTATGTTTTCTTTGTAATTTTGGTCTGTGCATTTGTTGATGTTTCCCGAGAAATCAAATAGAAAATAGAGAATAGAGTCCTTTCATCAAGCCATTCACAAGTAACTGGATGAACAATAACCAAGGAATCATTTCGTCATAGCTCATTTGAATAGCTTGCGATTTGAATTGGGGACTGGAAGACTGTGGATGGACTTGACTTCAGCATTTTTGTTTAAAACCTTGCTCTCAATTCAACATGGCCGACTCGCGAATAAAGTTGTTTTGTTTTGCTTCTGCGGTTTATACCAGGATTTTCTGGTTTCCTGACGAGCTTGCGTTCATGAATGATGAACAAATATGGAGAAGTAGACCAAGCGTAGGACAGACTGTGACATTATTTCCGGCGACATCACTTCACATCACATCACATAATGGTTGGAAACATTTTGGAGAAGTGAAACGGGCGTGAGACTCGAAAGGTTTAGAACAATTAATGACAAGTTCTTAGCCAAGCAAAAAATAAACATGTTTAAACCTTTGACACCCTGTTGGGGGCGTACGTTCATCAACTAAGTCAATCCCAATTTTCGTATACACCCAGGGGAATAACATTCGATGATTATTTGGTCAGTGTGATAAATTTCTCTCGGGGACACATTTTGTGCAACTTTCTATACTTCTCTTAAATGTTGGAATACTATCGATATGTCTTTTGGTGTAATTTGATTGAACAGTGCACTTCTTTCTGTGTTTAGTGATGCAAACTCCGAGGCGTCCACACATCAGAAACAATTTAGTGGTGTAGTGGCCTAGCCTGGAACATTTGAATTCGTGGTCTGCGGGTATAGTTCTGTAGGTTGTGGGTTCGAACCCAGCCTGGGTTATGGTACTTATACGCTTAATATAGAATACAGTGAACCAGTTATATCCCAACCCTATTAATCACACTGTAAATATACCAGATTGTCTTGTCCTGTTTCAGTGCTAGGGGCTGGTTCTTCCACACTTTCCTCTGTAGAACACATGCACCTCGAGTGACCTTTGGCCTTGTGATGGGCGAATTCGCTTAATAAGATATTCCTCTGTTCCCAATGCATTTTTTTAAATCAAAATTTGTCAAGAGCAATCCTTGAAAATGCAACATTGTACTCTTAGGCTAGTTTTCAAATTTTGTTTTGCCGTTTTTCAAAAAATAAATTTGGTGCCTTTTTGGTAATTATGTAAATGAGAATTTGCATATTCATGAGCAAAACTGTGATGTCATTTCAGGAAGAAACCCCAACGGCAACTACTTCAGCACACACACACAATGGATATTTTGCTGTCGTAAATGTTCTTGTCTTTGTTGATTTGTTGTTGTGTTAGTACATGTCAGTAAGCCAACGAACAAGCCTCTCACAAATGTTTTCAAGAAGCAAATTTTGGGTTCACAAATTGAACAAAAACAAACCCTAAACCCAAAACAGTGTCTTCCTGAAATGACATCACAGCAACAGCGCCCCCAGTTGTGCAGTCCGTGCCATTTGCACTGTTCGAAAGATTTTCATGAAATAAAAGAGGAAATCCGGCTTAGTGCGGTGTCATGTTTATGTGGCTCAACAATGATAATCGTTGACTCGCAAGAGAAAACAAATCTATCCATGTTATTGTCTTTGGATCATTAGTATTATTATGGTCACAGTATTATAAATCCAGGAACGAAAGTTTCAATTTCGAATTATGGCCATTCGTTTGTATCACGGTATGATGTGTTATATTTTATTGTACAGACATTCCATGCTTTTCTGACATGTATTTTTTTCCCGTTGAATTTTGAAAATAGTGTGCTGCATATAACCACACATAATGTGCAAAAAACTCAAGAGTATGAAATTCAGTGCAAACAAAATGCAGTGTTAATTCATCATTGGTTTCTAAGTGTATATAGGATCATGTGGTGTAAACAACTACTGGTGTTATTTTCTTAATTAATAATGGAACAGTGTTAAATTAACACCATATTTTTGAAGTCAATTGTACAGTAATATTGTTTACCGGTAACCTATGCAGAGTGGACCACAAAAAACGGACATGCACACCACCACCCAAAGCCAAAACTACCTACACCACCAATGGATGAACAATCCTTCTATAAAGGAAGATTATACCCCAACAAATCCCGATTTGGTTCATGTAGTTTAATAATAATAGCTCCAGAAACTATCTTCATATCTTTTTCTACCAGAAAGAATCCGTTATACTATTTTTGCCTCAAGGGAGCGAAAGCACGTTTTTGTTTTTGTAACAGAACATAAGGTGTAATTATAAAATTGGTGTTTTTCTTGGTTTTACATTAAAGTAAGAACTAAGATACACCATTTGCAGTAATCGAAAGATTTTACTACCGAATTAATAAGAAACATCTTACTTATTTGAAAGTAAATAATTATTCTAGGCATCCAGCAAAATGATTGCGCTAGATATCCAGTATTTGTTTCGAAAAATCGAATTAAAAACAAAAATTCACGATCGCCGGACGGCGATCGCGAAAAAAACACCAAGAACAACATAAGAACCACTGCCTGACGCCGGTTGAAAACGAACGCCGTTTTTCTTGCTTTTCTCAGCATCCATGATTTTAACAATGTGGACAGGTCAGTTCAAGGACATTTACTATAAAATACAACCCTCCAAATCCACCCATTCATAATAATTCCAGTTACCAATGGTGTATTCTACCTTGAACACCATAGATTGTGCGTTTACATGTGCTCTATTATTTGCTTAAAAATGAGTCATAGAAAGATAAGATTAGGTTTTACATTGTCATAATTTGTGATCAATAAACCTGATCTAATGCCTTTCAATATACATGTATACCATTCCTTTGTCATTAGGACTACACCCGTACGTGCAGTCCTTGATACAATACCGCCATTCCGGCATGTGTAGTCACTTCGCTATGCAATAGGCACGTCAGTTTGTTAAAATGTGAGTTTTGAACTGTTTGGTTGTAATTCAAATATATCTCGTTATTTTAAGGGGAACTGGTTCGGATCTGTTTAACAAATTGTGAGGTGGATATTTTCAGTCTTTTATTGAACATGACCAATTGAATCAAACAACTCAGTGATCAAACAACTTAAAGGGATCGTATACGTTTGCTAATTGGAACCCATTGTTTGTTTCAATCCTATATAGTTATAGATATATACCATCAAACCAACCTGTAAAAAAATCATTTCAAAAGGTAGTAGCAATTCTGAGATATTGCCGAAAATCTGGAGCAGTTATGTCCGCGCAGGAAAAGCTGCCGTACTTCTTACCAAGTAAGTTTTTATTGCCATTAATTTTTGGAGTAATTACCAAACGTATACGATCCCTTTAATAATAAAAAATAAAAAATGTACATGACATTGTGTATCGTAAACCGTGTATTTTGTAGCAAGAATTTAAGATTTGTATATAAAACGAAGCATCGCATTTTAAAGTTAAATTAGTTATCTAATAAATAGCATTCTTACCAATTATGTAATCATTAATGTTCACAAATAATTATTAGATTATTATAGTAAAGAAGCGTAATTAGATATTACATTTAATGTATTTAGTTCTTATTTCCATAGAAAGTCACTAAATTATATAACAAAATAAAATACATGAAAATACTGCACATTGAGCTTAGCCTTCTATAATGCGGTTTAAATTACTTTTCTACAACTTACCACGCCGCTCATCAAGTGCTGTACCTCCGATTGTACGTAGATAACGGCTTGTAGGGAAACCACAAAACCCAGCAGTGACGTCGTCGTAAGACACGACATAGTCCGGCAGTCTTTGTATGTTACGAGACGTTGGTAAAACTTCTAAATTCTAAATGAGCCCTGCAATTTTGTTTGAAAATTGACACGGCGCAAGAACCGAATCCAATATCGTAGCAAAATAAGGTCAGTGCTGAAGCTGTGTTGACTTGACAGACGCATAACCAGGAAATCTCGGAGCCAGGCACTGTCAATTGTTCGCTGTTGAATTAATTGAATGACTTCCCAGTTTTTGTCTATTCAGTTTTGTATAAATGTGCTTGTATTGTATTGTATGCTGTGCCATTTGGAAGATCCTTGGTCTTTTGAAACCGGAAATTTCGTCACCTTTTTGCCAGGAAACCGTTACCAATACCAGGGCCATATATTGCATTATCTGGTCGTATGGACTTCAAACAATAATGATGTATTCATTTTGTATATATGAAAACTTATGACACAGCAAGCTCAAGCGTCAGACAATAATGCTCAGCTTTTTCAACGAAGGGCTCGCGGTCTTGGTATCCGTTGACTTTTAACTTGTTTATCAAAATGATTGATGGATGGTGAATCACATTAAATTACGGTGTAACATGTTTTGCACTTCTGGTGTCAATTTAATAATATTTTTAAAGTGTTTGTCATGATCATTATTAAGTTCCATCAAGCTTATCCCCTTGTATATGAATTTGTACGGATTATATATAAAACAATATACATGAACGTTGAGACGTTGTGTTGGTTTCGAGACAGTAAACTTAGTCCAGGAAAAATACATAATTTTGTTTTGTTGACCTCAAACAAATTGCAACAAATTGTTTTTCACCACAGTGCACTTCTATAAGGTTCCTAGAATTACATACTAAAAATCTACAAAAATCCAAGTGGTGGAAATATGTATAATTTGCATAAATCGTTAATCCCTGCCATGTAATATGTTTATTCCCATATTTGGGTATATATTTTATTTTTATTTGTTGAAAAGTTTATTTTGGTGATTCTACTTACATATCCTTACTTGAATAACATTTGCTAAAGCATATAAGTGACTGAATAATTATGAGAACACAGTAATTATCCAAAATGACAACTTTGTGACCCTATAAATGTGCGCACATTACACTGTCTCCAGATATCATCATGTAGTCAGTATTGGTGAGCTTCAAATTCACCATGTTGCTTACTGGCACAGTTATCATATTAAAACCTTATGAAAAATCATATGAACAATAATAACATTGTGATATTTAGCCCAGAAAACAAAAACGGGGGAAAAATGGTGTGTCTATAAATTGGGCTAAAAAGTAGTTAAAGGGTTGCCTAACATGGAAGACTTGAACAAGTTCAAGGAAATCCCCAAAATACATTTTAACGTAGATATGATTATTGTAAGCAACAAAAATCTTAAATTTGGGGGGTTTCCTTGAACTTGTTCAAGTCTCTCACCTTAGGCAACCCTTCACCTACTTGTTAGCCCAATTTAGGGACACATCATTTTTCCCCAGTTTTTGTTTGCTGGGCTAAATATCACAATGTTATCATTGTTCATATGATTTTTCATAAGGTTTTAATATGATAACTGTGCCAGTAAGCAACTTGGTGAATTTGAAGCTCACCAATACTGACTACATGATGATATCTGGAGACAGTGTAATGTGCGCACATTTATAGGGTCACAAAGTTGTCATTTTTGATAATTACTGTGTTCTCATAATTATTCAGTCACTTATATGCTTTAGCAAATGTTATTCAAATAAGGATATGTAAGTAGAATCACCAAAATAAACTTTTCAACAAATAAAAATAAAATATATACCCAAATATGGGAATAAACATATTACATGGCAGGGATTAACGATTTATGCAAATTAGACATATTTCCACCACTTGGATTTTTGTAGATTTTTAGTATGTAATTCTAGGAACCTTATAGAAGTGCACTGTGGTGAAAAACAATTTGTTGCAATTTGTTTGAGGTCAAAACTTATTTTTCCTGGACTAACTTCATGTGTGGAGGCGCCGTAACTTTTGTATCACATTCGCCTATTGTCCTTGTGTATTCGCGTGTAACCCTTCCTCTTCTTTGTCGTTCCTTAATCAGATCGCGTATGAAGCTAAAGATTAGACGGAGGAACCCCCCCTCCCCCCCTTTTTGGTGGTTATTGTACTTGCAGAATGTTTTGGTTTCTCAGGAATTCTTTGAAGGTTTTTAGGGGGGTGTGTGTTAATTACCAATAGTCTAGAGGGTGTATATGTATAGGGGACTAAGGGGGAGTCTCTCGGTCCCATGCTGGCTATAGACGAGGAGCCCTCTGACGTCACGTGTCTACATCTGTATTCAAATGTGCCCGGCAATATGCGCACACGTCGTGTTTTGCATAAAATTTGGTTGAGGAGTGACGCCACAGGTCAGACCACCTTGAATTATGTGACCTCTGATGTCGCCTCTTAACCAAATTTATGTAAAACACGATGCGTGCGCATACTGACGGGCACATTTGAATGTGTAAACAGAGGGCACATGGTCTATACCAGATCATGGCCTTTAATCGTTAAACGAAATCGAGACGATCTGCTCGATGCGCAAAGAAAATGTTTACAGATTACAAGAACGAACTAAAAAGAATCAGAAACTCTAAACACTAAAGCGATTTTCTCCACAAATGCCAGATCGATGTGGTTCGCTAAAAAAATCGCCACGGTGGGGCTGAGGCTTTAGCATGAACATTATTTCTTGGCAAAAACAGAGTTACCGTAAATCAAATTTTCAGGTAACGTTTAGTATTGTTTGTGACTGGTATCATCTGGTTTTTGCTTAGCGTAGCATGAAACGCACATGGAGTTTTGGCTGGTAACTTGTTTTTACTAAGCGAGACTTTTTGTTTCTGCTTAGGCCTAGTATAGGCCTACGTGTTTTATAAAATTGGCCCCAGCTAGCTATCAGTATCAGGTAACACGAACCCGGATCCAGGCCGTTCCCGGGCCGTAACGGGTCAGCTCTTGTCCGCTGCAGGCAGGATGGACGATCTTCCGTGCAGTTTCATCTTTCTCCAAAACAGAATTCACAGAAAACAGCGTCCGGCCGTACCGTCGAACCGTTTCCTATGTGGGGAAATGATCTCGAATACTCCACACGAAAAAAAACACTCTCTTCTATAAAGTTATGCTGTCTGTTTGTTGGGGTGATGTTTGTTTGTTTTTTACTATAAACGTATACTAAATTTGAATTTGAATGGTTGGTGTTTTTTTCTTTAGTTTTTTGTGTGAATAATTATTAATGTCTTCAATAAGAGGTGCATTACACTGCAAAAACTGTGTTAAGCAAGTAAACACTTTTCTAAACACTTTTTTGCTATCAGTTTGTAAATATGTTTAAATGCTAAACATGTTTAGCATGAGGACGGATTGTGTTTAGCCATTGAACATTGATGTTTAGGAATTGGATGCGTGCATTTAGCTTCTAAACATGTTTACAAACTGATAGCAAGATAAGTGTTTAATCGCTAAACACAGTTTTTAGATTGTAGTGGTATACGGGGTAACTTTGACAATTTTAGGGCAACTTTAGCAGATCGTTTATAGTAGTACATTTAAGAATAAAATGTATTGGACAAAAATGTATTCCCCTAGTTGTCAAAGTAACACCCCACACGGTTCTGTGGCAATTTATTGTGTTCGAGTTCACCCCAGTCTCGCCACGCCCAAGCCCATGTCTCTCCCTCGCTGGAGGGTACGAATCTTTCAAATCGAAGCGAGGCAAAGAACGCTAGCAAACTTGGCGGCCTACAAAATGATCAGTGCAGTGAACAAGTGGCTCTCGCAAAGTTACAGCAGATTCACAATCTTAAACAAAATAAAATTGATGGCTTATTAAAATTCCCCCGAAAAGTCTATTCTTATTTTAGGCGGGTCATGTCTTAGTTAAACTAAATTTGAAGAAGGATCGTACAAAATATAGCGTTATTTGCCTCGCTGTGTTTTTCAAGATGGCGTAACCTGATAAAGGACTGCGCAATAGCCCTAGGCCGTGTCCGAAACGGGCTTCTAGAGCTACGGCTACGTCTATTGTCAGCCTGCTCACGCGTATTGGTAATGGGCGAACACCTAGACAATAGCCATAGACAAGAGATTCGGATGCGGCCCTAGCCTTGTTGCCATTTTGTGATTGGACAATTGACGACGTTCGCTTGCTGGTGATGCAGTGTTTTCATATCTCCAGTGAGCGCGCTAGCTCAGCATGCATGCAGCAAGCTAGCACTGCGCGTTATTGAACGTAGAGGGCGCTGTGCTCACGGTATTTGGGGGTATAATTAAAAGTGATTAGGAGATAATTCACGTCAGTTTAAATATTCTTACAGCTGCAAAATATATTTTTTTGTAATATTCAATTTTTAGATAAAAGTAAAGTTAACAAAACTACTTCTATAATCGCGATTTTGCCTGTGTTGGGTACCCAGAAAATGGCGTCTTACAGCGCCCTCATACGGCCCAAAATACGGCGCATTCCACACATCATACGGTATCCAGAGCTGCACCATATAGAAAACTAAAAAGACACCCGTACCACGCGCACCGTACCAGTCCCAAACGTCCGCTTTTCGATATATGGAACGGCACCTCGCAATCACTGTCATTAATTCATTTTTGTCATTTATTAATTTTACAGTTGATGAGTTACCCGTCTACGTCTGCATTAGCCGAACGGCGTTATTTGTCCAATCACAAAATGGCAACAAGACTACGGCTATTGCGCAGTGATAAAGGTTTATTGACGAGTACATCCATGTAGGCCGAGTTCGGGCGGTCTGTTTTTGACACGCGTAACTTGTTCTTGCAAAACCCTGATGGATAGGTGGTGTGTGTTCTTGTTCCGAGTGCAGTGTTCACGGGTTGCGTTCCCGCCGTTCGAGCGCGAGAACAGAGTTCGCGTGTCAAGAACGGACCGCCCGAACTCGGCCAAAAGCAATCACTGTAAAACCACCTGACACAAGGCACAACTTTTTTTTTTTGGTAAATGGGAAAACTGTTTTATTCGATTAAATAGGCCTACACACACTTTTTCCAAAACCAAATACTGATATACAGCATTAATATCCGGCCCATAAACATGAGGCGGAGCAACTATTTACATCATTAAGCGACACATCTCGCCAGCGAGATGTGTAAAACGAGAATCGACGAGATTAGTTTCTGACCAGCTTAAAAAAACGCGGGCTCTACTTTTTTTGCCGAGCCTAGTTTTAGTACTTGAATATAATTTAAACACTCGCAAAATAACTTGTTTTATCGGCCAAAATAAGTGAAACTTACAAAATCCATTTTTGTCGTCCTCGGCCCCATATCCTTAATCACAATGTTTAATCATAATACCGACGAAATGAAGGATACAGATACATTTTTTTCAGTCGAAATCTATACTATAAAAGATGTTAAATTCGCCATCTTGTCCCTGGGCGCCGCCATCTTGGAACGCAGGGCCGCGCCATCTTGGCGCGTGGTTGGCGCCATGTTGGCTTTTGGTCGGGCGACTCGTCGCCGCGCGCGTGTGCCTCCGGCGTCGGTGCGGCGGGGTGCCGGACCGTTCGCGACGGGGAATCCCCCGGGGAATCCCCCGGGGAATAAGATTTTAACAAAAATCGTATTCGTCCCGTGGTGAGATTTAAAAGAAATGGACGTTACCGATAAACGCGTAATCGCTTTTCGATTGCCTGTCGATGTCTGTGGGCCTTTTTGCGTGAACTATTGCGTTATTTTTGCATTGTCCTTGCCCGGAGTTCGGGCCGAAGCCTTCCCGAAATCGTACTACAGTAACTCGGTTGCCGAATTGTTGGCTGTTTGCGATTAAGCGGCGGCTGCATGCGTTACGCGAAGCCTTCGCAAATTGATTGTATCCGCCTTGCTTGCGCGGTGGCCGAGTTGGTGCCGAGTTTGTTTTTCGCGATTGGGTGGCCCCGTCACGTGTTATTTGAGCTGGTGCCCCGATTTATACTTCCTTGGTTATTGCGGAGTAAACATAGTACCAGTTGAGCGCCAGGTTCGAATTCGTGCGCGTCTACCACGTTTCAGTCACAGGTTGGGAACGTTAAAAAATGATTTATTC
The DNA here is from genome assembly GCA_037893245.1 of Crossaster papposus. Lineage (NCBI taxonomy): Eukaryota > Metazoa > Echinodermata > Asteroidea > Velatida > Solasteridae > Crossaster > Crossaster papposus. The sequence goes on along the minus strand of JBAIAA010000144.1, from coordinate 402,267 downwards.
CTTTCGTGTTGCTTTTTGGGCAAATGTCTTTGCTTCACATTGTCGATACTTAAATATTACAACATTATTTGTCTCAAAACACTCCGAAACATATCGCTATTGCCTCAATTTCAACTTTGATCCCGCAAAAATGTCGCGAAATTGTATGGCGATGGTGGATATGAATATGCAAATTAGAAACGTGACTGCATTACGTCCGTTGAGGGCGTACTGTCAGACGGCCGGTCTGTTGGGTTTTTTAATCATGATTTTCACGATGATTGTAAAACAGAAATCCCGAAGTGGTTCGTTCGTATTGTTTCCCGTACGATTCCTGTTAAAATTCACGAGACGCAGGCAGCATGCAAGCGAAGATGGACTGCCTATTGAGTATTATTAGTTCGGAAGTCGGGAAGTATTTTTACATAGATTGTGTTTGTTATTAATTCAGAGTCGATGGTATTCTACGGAGCCCCTAAAGGGACATATGACGAATAAAAACCACCGTTACGAAATCATTTGAGGATTTTATTTCGTGCACTCAAAATAACTTATTTCGTGAGCTCGAAATGTTGTCGTGGCCACGAAATGACTTCGTGCGCTCCAAGAATATCTGTTCGTGAGCTCGAAATAATTTCGTGCGCTCGAAATACTTTCTAGCTGGTACTCTACTATTCAGAGTCAATGGTATTCTACGGAGCCCCTAAAGGGACATATGACGAATAAAAATCACCGTTACGAAATAATTTGAGTATTTTATTTCGTGCACTCAAAATAACTTATTTCGTGAGCTCGAAATGTTGTCGTGGCCACGAAATGACTTCGTGCGCTCCAAGAATATCTGTTCGTGAGCTCGAAATAATTTCGTGCGCTCGAAATACTTTCTAGCTGGTACTCTACTCGCTAAGTTTCGCGATTTGTTTGTCATACAATCCATTATGTTTTTAAGACGTCAACCGTAAGGTGTATCTATAAGTTACGATTTCACCCAGCTAGCAGGTGCCGCGCGAAGCGCGGCATCCTGCTAGTGTATATAAATTATAATGCGACGACCGCCTTATACTGCATGTAGTCTACGCTTTTAGAAAGACTGGCACGTCAACGAGAACAATGGAATGACGTACGTATAACCATGTTTCCTACCTCCATGGTATAACGTAGCAAAAAAACAACAACGTTCCCCTTTTTCCTCAATTTGATATATCGCCCACATTTTGTAAATTGTAATTTTTTTTCTAACGTTTGTATTTACCTTTCATTAAAAAGAAGTGCCAAAACAAATTATTTCAAGAAAACTACTCGCTTTACCCGTTAAAGCTCTTTTGTGATTTTTCGTAAAGTCTCCTATAAGTTCTCGAAGTCAACTTACACGCTCTATTGGCGGCAATTACCACATTGGTATTAATATGTCTTACATTATAATAACGACCAGGAAAATCAATTTATTTGTCCTGCTTAAAAAACAAGAGGCAAAAAGGGCGGATGATCACACTGCAAAACATAAAATTGGAATTAACGGCAACATTATTTTCAAAAGACCTGAGCCACGAATGCATAATAGTACACCAGTCTAAAGCTGATGTGGACTCTGTCCACGCCACACACACGAAAATGGATTCACACGCCCAAAAGCACTAAAGCCGTGGTCAGAACCAGAACGCTGAGGGCACCCTTGATCCCTCCCGCCCCGCCCGCCTCCTCCCTAGCCTCGTCGTCCAGGATCTCCTGCAGGTTGCAGTTCAGGAAGTCGGACCCGAAGTAGCGTGGGAAACCCGGATCCACCATCTTGGACGTGTCGTTGTATCGCCAGTACTTTCGGCCGCGGATGAAGTAACCGTTGCCTGTTTATTGAAAAGCAAAAATATATTCACTGACCAACATTACTACGATCGCGCATGGCAATCCATGCAGGTCTCCCAAAGAGCTAGTATTGGGAGGTAGTGTATAGAATAACTATGTTTTGTACTAAGTTTCTGACGTGTTTTTTTAATGTGCATTCGCCCTGAACAAGGCTAGAAACCACTCTAGGTAAAGTTTTCTAAATACCTTAAGTACCTTCAAGTACATGTACCTTAAGATACCTTAAGGTACGGTACCTTTACCTACCTTATAAGGTACTTAAGGTGAGGTACCTTAAGGTGTAGTACAGTTTTCTGAATACCCTAAGGTACCTTAAAGTACATGTACCTTAAGTTAAGGTAAGGTACCCTAAGTTAAGGTAAGGTATACCTTTAGTACCTTTACCTACCTTATAAGGTACTTAAGGTGAGGTACCTTAAGGTACTTAGTACAATTTCCTAAATACCCCAAGGTACTACTTTAAGGTAAGGTACGGTAGGGTACCTTAAGTTAAGGTAAGGTACCTTTAGGTACCTTTACCTACCTTATAAGGTACTAACCTAATGTGAGGTATAGCTTGAAGATACTTATTACCTTTAATAAGGTACTTCAGAAAACCGTGAAGGTAGGAATTTACATTCTTCTTTCAACAGGACAACAGATCATAGGTTGGAATTAAGCAACAGGCACGGAATTCCAAATGGATGCATTATACGTGGAACAAATGTAGGTAGGAATTGCAAGAGTATATGGATGAGATCAGGCACTAAGCCAATGTTTTTCTCTCAAACACTCTGATTGGAGGCACCAGGTCGGACAGACCAATGGAGCAGTGTCCATGAAAATATCAGTACAAAACAAACAGAGGGAAAGGGGCCGTAATGTCTAAAGTCTTCAAGACTGCCAAACCTATTGTGCTAAATTCATAAATCGCATCACACATCAAACCACGTCCAGTCACATGTCAATCACTAGCAACGAGAGGGAGCAATGAAAACAATTCACTTCAATTCGAGCGATTCACAATACATAGAAGCTGCCGTTGGAGGCGCAAATCCTGCTATACCCCCAGTGCATCATGGGAAAAAGTCGACATCAGTTTGAAAAACGGTATTCATTTTGCATGAACTCATCAGTTTTTACGTCTTTTTGGACGCGCACGACTAAAGTTCCAATTTGTTTTCTGCAAATAAATGTTTTAACCAACGACGCTTCCGGATACATTTATGTTTGTGTTGTACCTCGCGTGAACAATGAAGAATAGATATTTCACTACAGTATGATATACGGAAGAAGTCGACCGTAAAGTTTAAAAGTGGCTCTTTTGAGTCAAACGCTTGGTGGCGCACTGCATTGTGAATCGCCCGAATTGTTGTGGTGCAGCTCAAGGCTAAGCTCAAAACGAGGACTTGTGAGGACTACAAGTTTTCAAAATTTAACTCGTTTGAATTTAACTCACCGTCTCTGAAACGGAATGCCGACCCGAGATTGCTGGGCACACCAGGGAAGATATCCTTGATGCGGTACGGCCAATTGACATCCACCGTCTGGGAGACCTCGTCAAACCTCCACACCATGTTGCCCTGCAAAAACAAGCACGAATGAGACGCTATTAGTGATTGGTCGATTAGGCCGTATTATTGAACGTAAAGGGCGCTGTGCTTACGGTATTTGGGGGTATAATTAAAAGTGATTAGGAGATAATTCACGTCAGTTTAAATATTCTTACAGCTCCCAAATATATATTTTTCTAATATTCAATTTTTAGATAAAGTAAAGTTACTAAAACTACTTCAATAAACGCCCTCATGCGGCCAAAAATACGGCGTATTTTTGGCACGCAGTCGCGTACGGAACTGGGAATTGTTTTTTAGAAACAAATTAAACAAAGTAAAAAAGTGTCGCGAACTCTAACAATGGTAATAATTAAAGTGAATCGATAATTTCATGTAAATTTACAATGAGAAGGAAACAAAATAGTTGGATATACAACACTGAGGGCGCAACGCAACTAAAGCAAGGAATTATGGCTCGTCGGGTTGCTTGCATTGTTTTGCCCAAAAGGTTGCCCTACTTTTATGATCTTTCCGATGAAGATCACTTAGTTCAAAACGCGTTTTTTATAGCCCAATTGATCGAATCCATGGCATAGTATCCCTTTAATGCCAAATCCGAATTACTTGGCTGCGGTAGTGGCTTCAGCCACTTCTCATTGACTCTTACGTATTGTCAAGCCGCAGCCACAATAAAAAAACTTAATGACAAGGGAGCACACGAACCTTGAAAAAATACGTCTTGCTGTATTCCTTCCACGTCATGACAGCGTCCATGTCAGTCGGAAGGTCGGGTGAAAGGTCACTAATGTACCGCGGAAATCCTTCTTGTAATGTGATACCATCATACTGCCAATACTGGTTTCCTGTTTGTTACAAATAAATTATTAATAGAACAGAAAAAAAAAGGGTTTTGAAACTTTCGATTGCGCAACACCGTTTGCGATTTTTTGTTTTGTTTTGTTTTATTTTTGTCTTTTTACGTCCTTTTTTTTGTAAAAACAATTATTTTGTGAAAATTGTGTCAGCATACTTGAAAATGGTCTTCTTCCTTAATTGAATGACGAAAACCATTTAATTATGATCTCTAAGATAGATTGTTACATCACTTTCATGTATAATTTAAATAAATCTTTTGGTTATTAACGTTTATATAACCCTATTTTAGATTTACAAAATATCGCCGAATCGAATTGAGTTTTTGGTATCCACTTTGGGTATAGGATCGCTAACCCTCCTATATACAGTGCAGTTACCATAGAGCTGTCAGACCTTTCAAAACCTTTCAAGTTTTCTGGACTGAAGCGTTTTGAAAGGTGAGAAAGCTGTCTGACAAATAGAACCTATGAAAGGTTTTGAAAGGTAAAACAACTCTCTGAACAAACTGGTGTTAACAAAAAATAAACTTTCAAAGGGTTTTGAAAGGTGTAGTAGTGCAGTAGCAAAAAATTCTGGAGCGTTTTGAAAGGTTCATACTTATTGATAGCCATTTTGCCCATTAAGCAGATTTTGAAAGGTTTTGAAAGGTAAAACCATAAGAGATCGAGAATGTTACCTTTGAAAAACAGGGTTTTCTGATCATGCCACCGCTCGTAACCGGTGTCAATCTTCGGAGGGAGACCGACCCAGAAGTACTTATTCTTGTCCCCCTCGGGATGTGAGATGAGCTGGCCTTCACGAGCGATTCTCCAGTACCGAGCACCCTGTCGAAGAGACGATACCAAGATATGTTGTTATAGGCTTTGACGAATGCATGGTATCGAATATTCGTTATTGGTGACCAATCGGCATCAGAGACATTAGAATCGATACCGATACATGCATTGTGGATTATACTATTTTAGAGTCCGATACTCACCCTGAAACCGAATATCTCTCCCCTGATGTACGACATCGCCGTGAAGGCTTTGTTGCAGGTGTCTTTACCAGGCCTGGGCGCGGTGACTGGAGCTTGGGTGTGGTCAGGTACTGGGCGGTAGGTGGGGTCCGGGTTGGGCGCGGGCTGGGGGCCTCCTGACCCTGGAAACATTAAAACAACACTCAGGTCAAACATACATGTAGTTTTATATGTTCGTATAAATTTGCAAAGAGCCCATTTTTGTTCCATTTAACCCCATTTTTTATTTATTGCCATCTTCAAGTGTATTTTAGTGCCCTTTTGATTTTTATGTTAATGCGAATTTTCGTATTTATTAGCAAAACTGTGATGTCATTCTGTGCATGAGTTAAACATCAATGTTCCATCTATATTTCAGCACCAATGTTGCTAGAAGGTTTGGGATATTTCTCTGTCGTAAAATGTCTTTTTATTGGTGATTCCATGTTATGTCAGTGATATGGTGTTGTGCAGAAATTAGCACCATAGTTTTTGCAATGTAGGAGTAGACAATAACAATTCTTTTCGTATGGCCTTTTTAAAATATCTCCTATTAAAGGTGGAGTTAATTCAACAAGAATTAACCCAAAAGATATATTTAACCTTTTTTGTTTTTGTGGTTTTCCATTTTGAGTGTTCAGTATCTGACGTCTTATTATTAAGCTTTTGCGTATAATATATTATAAGCACAAACGAAAAAATATTCATTATTAATCTCATATTATTAAACTAAGGTGGAGTTAATTCACCAAGAATTAACTGAAAAGGTACTTTGAACTTATTTTTTATTTATTTTTGGTTATTCATTGTGAGTGTTCAGTATCTGACGTCATTTCTCACCGTATATTGTCTGAATGCCCAGGATGTCGTCATAGTCCAGCCTGAAATTAGGGTCGTAGCCGGGAAAGAATGGCTGCATGAGGGCGCCCTGCACGGAGGAGTGAGACAGGCCTAGACTGTGGCCTATCTCGTGTGCTGCTACCTGGAGAAGATTTATACCTGGCAAGAACAAAAGGTGATCTTCGAATCAGTCGATCAATCGATTGAGCAATTGGTGACTATAGGTCAACCAACAACCAGCCGATCAGTAACTTGGTCAATAAGTATTAACCAATATGTCATTGGTAAACAAATATTTAGGTAAACCAACCTGTAAGCTAACTGACTGGTAGTTAGTTACACCAACTCGTCAGTTAAACAGTTAACCAGCCAGTGGTTGAATCCATTGCTTTTGGTCAGTCAACCAACTAATCGTCCATTTAGTCAAACATTGTCATTAAATCAACCAGTAACAATTTCAGTCAACCAACGTTAGTTTAACTGGTAATCTGCCAATCACGGTCAACTAACTCGTCGTTCAATCGTTCAATTAGTTAAGCAGTCAGTATATTGGTCAATCAGCCCGAAAATCGACCAGCCAGCCAGTCGGTCAATAAACAGTCCTCCAACAGTCGGTCAACTTAGGCCGTTTTCCCCAAAACCCAAGCTTTAGGCTCCGTTTCTGGCTTCATCACCATGATTTGCCGAACTGCATGAACGAAGCCAAAGACAGAGACGAAGCTGGGGTTTGAAAAACGGTATTATGTTTAATGGTAATCCGTTTCATCGGTAAACCAGTCGGTTATAGTCATCCATAAAGTAAACCGATTGAAAGTCGATCAGTATTTCAGTCAGTAAAGTAAACCCGTCAGTCAGTCAGTGAACTGCAATCAATTTTATTAGTGAGTTTCGTATACCATTGTACTCGCGGACGGTATATGGCTCCGAGTTGTCAAAATGCACGTCGCCGTCCAGATCCCCAAATCCGCTGAGCGGCGGGTAGGCGTGGGCCAGGGTACCGCCGGGTCCGTCGAACGGGAACAGATCGCCGTGTTCGTAAGGCCCCGCAAAATGCAGGTAAATGTCGGCGTAATCGCCCCCCGTGACCTCGTAGAAACTGAGCGGGGTGATGTCGCTCCAAACCTTGAAAGCTTCACGGATCGTGTACGTTACCTCGGACATTGTGAGGTCGCGATGGTTGTTGAGGATTCTAGAGGAGGTACCAAAACAAAGTGTTAATTTTGTTCTGGCTGTTTACAGTGCAACTTCTAAAATTTCAGGCTAACCGACTTCAGTTTAGTTAACGCGTCTACACTCTAATAAAAGTCTGTAAAGTAGAAGAATTTACAGACTTTTGCAGTAAAAATACGGTACAGTAATACAACTATACGGTCGACTGTAAACAAAAAGAATACGGTAGATGCTTGTTTTCTTAAGCATGACACTTTATCGTAATTTTCAGGGGCAAAATGGAAAATCCGGGCCGCTCGTGTGAACCATTTCGCGCCAGGATTATTTAGACATTGACCGGGCCCAGGCCCAAACTGTGTTTTTTTCACGAACCTCAATCCGAGACGGGTTTAGGCCGGCAAATGTGGGTAGCACACCCTGACTGATTTCCAGCTGACAGATAATATTTTAGGCCTTATTCGTGACGTGTTTATCCGTCATCCGTTTTGAATTTCAGGAAAACTGCGTGTATACACGTCATCCGAGGAGACCTGGTCAACCCTTTCCAGTTGTCACAATGCTACAAATGAAAATATATCTAGTGATTTTTTCTCTCAAAGCAATTGACAAAGTCATTTATAGTGCGATTGTTGAGGGATTATTCTGTACGAAATCTGCAATGTTTTCCCGAATCTAACTAACCTGTACGTCAGATCCCGCTTTTGCCACCGGCCGCCGGTGTGGGCGTACCGTCTCAGCCGGCCCCCAAGCACCGTGCCGTTCACGCTGAGTCCCACGGGGTCCGGTACGCCGCACCTCGGCATTTTCATCACCCGCAGCGTCTCGTCGTCCACCGTGCCCGTCTCCGGGAGGTTGGCGTAGAACTGCACGCGGCGTATGGCCGACTGGACGTCGGTGATGGTCGCGACGGGTGCGTTATCGCCGGCCGGGGTATTCATGTAGCCGTAATGTGTCAGATAACTCTGTATAAAAGGGTGTGGGATTTGTTTCATTATTCGCCAGTGCAGTTATCTTGTTATTTCCCGCAAGTCTCTACAAACCAATCACATTTCTACCTCAAATCAATTTTCCGACGATTTTAAAAGGTATAGTATACCATTTGTCAGTTGTGCATTTTTATCGTTTAACGGCAGCAACATTTCTTAAAATCAAAAAAAGAAAAGGTGATTGCCAACTATAAAGCTGACCAAGGTTAAAGGGATCGTATACGTTTGGTAATTACTCCAAAAATATAATAGTATAATGCATTTTTATAAACTTTTCACTTCGAAGTACTGCGGTTATGGAAAAAGATATCACTTTTTATCCCCAACAAATTTGAATCTGAGAAGCGTTACTGCAGTGACGTTTCTCAGACTGTGTTTCAATGCAGATTATTCTTTCCTGTGTGGACATAACCGCTCCAGATTTTTGGAAATATCTCAAAATCGCTACCACCTTTTGAAATTAATTTTTTACAACTTAGTTTAATGGTATATATCTATAACAAACAAACAGTGGGCTCCAATTACCAAACGTGTACGATCCCTTTAAGTATTAAACTTGCTTTTGAACACAAATTGTGTTGGTTACTTTTTGATCCACGTACGGGCATAACCCTTGTTCTATGGTATTGGTGACGATCCCAGGGGTAGGGTGTGTGTGAGGGGGGGGGGGGGGGGGGTTCATGTCAGCATGAAGTACACTCCTTTTGAAGTCGTCATTCTAGAAGAATATGAATCGCAAACAATATCCACCTAACTTTGGACCCTAAGTTTATAGCATGACCCAATTATTATTAAAACGTACTATGTATGGAATATGGAATGGATGTGGTTTTATTTCATTGAACTGGGTATGCCAAAAAAACACACAAAAAACCTTGAAATTCCATTACAAATGTCACTTCGTCGTCCGTTCGTTATGCATCATGGTACAAAAAAACCAAGTCTTTCCTGTTAGTGTTAATATGGCGGTTTTCCCTTTTTTCTTCTTTTTAACTTGCAGGAAGTTATCATTGACACAATGTGTATGACTCACGCACTCTATAAATACTGATTTGTATATATTTAGGAGGAAAAGTCGACGGGGGGGATTTTTTTTCAGTGACCCGTCTCTATTGCAACAAAAAAATAGGCATCAACGGAATTCCTCTAACTAGTCTAAGATCAGGGCCCAATTTCATAGAGCTGCTAAGCAAAAAAATTTGCTTAGCACAAAAAGTTTGGCTCATTAAAAACAGGTTACTAGCCAAAATTATACATGTTTTTCATGCTAAGCAAGAAAACAGCTGATTATCAATCCAGAACAATAAAGATCAGGTAACAATTTGGTCTGTAATCTTGTTTTTGCCAAGGACAAATTGTCATGCTAAGCAAATTTTTGCGCTTAGCAGCTCTATGAAATTGGCCCCTGTTCGTTTGTTTTTAAATTATTGAAATGATCATAAGAGCGAAATATTTTTGGCGGCAAAATTAGTTAACGGTGATAACTACGCGGCAAAATGTTCCAAATACATTATGCGTGTTGTCGCCGCTTTAACCATGCAGGAATTGTTATGCATTACGTCATTATGAAATGTTTGACTCGACCTGGGTTCAGAAAAGATAACTTAGCAACACACGCGAGTCGGCTATAATTAATTTCGGCTGAAATATTTTAAAGGTGACTGAACATTACTATGGCGACCGGTTGAGCCAATGAAAATCAATAGGCCTAGCCGTTGCCAGGGGTGGTTGCCTGGCTGGCTGGCCATCGAACGCGTTGGCGCCGAGCGGTTGTTTTTTTCAGAGGAAGTTTCCGCGTTGTGGAAATCATTTGACCTCTCAGTCGCAATATGGGTTTTGTGTGAAAAGTCACCCAAACTTTGTAAAATGCCTGATTCATGATACATATTCATCTTTGCGGTAAGGACACAAGTACCAAGAATAATGCAGAAACGAACGGCTGCGAGCCAACTTTATAATTATTATTTTTTATTTTTTATTTAAATTTTTTTTGGGGGGGTCGATTTCTGAAATTGATGCAGATTTTGAAAGATTACGACTCATTTGGACACAGAAATGTCATTTGTATCCCGGTAATGGACTGGTGAGCAAATTGGGATAACAATTCTACCAGGCCGACCGCCTTAAATATACCCACACGCTTTTTTAAAACGAAAGTGTTAAATCAACATTTGTGTGCACGCGGTAAATTTGGGACTCCATACATGAAACTGATCAGTATTTGACATGTATGAAATCGGTTTAAAGTTTCGAGTATAGTCACATGTGTTTCTAAAGTGTATACGGTGGCTGTTTCTTGACAAATTTATCAACACAGCATTACTCGTATAAACGACTTCAAGTTCTAGTGAAACCAACAACCTTGAAATAACTTACAAATGCCGTCGCAGCAACCTCTGGGTCATCGGATATACTGGGAAAACTCGTCACCACAGCCGCACAGCAGACGAGCAAAAACACCCACCATAGCTTCTCCGAAGTACTCGTTAACATCTTCAAGTTCCCTTGAGTTATATGCACTGAGAAAGTTTAGAAAACTTACTACAAAAAGTACAAGTAGTTGAAGTACTCGTCCTCCGAGTATTGCATGAGCAATACAAATAGTACATGTACAATCTTTTGGTTGAGTTAGCGATTGTGCGCCGGTTATATAGCCGGCCGTGAAACCCCCACTGTAAATGACGCATGCGACCGGAATTCGCCGGTAACTCATTGCGCATGCGTGTCACTTGACATTGTGCGGTGGTTGTACAGTCCACACTGTATTCAGAGGCAGTTCTTTTCAAGTTGGTGCGCTGTTGTATGTCGGTACCGGTAACAAACGGCTTGGCACAATCAATTAGAAAAAAATTATGTGCAGTGAAAGGTCGTTTGCTTATGCTACCCACATACCCACCGATATGAGTGATTAGATCGGCAATATTCAGTCAATCCTACGCAATATCTTTTCAACGATAAACATTTTTTTTTGTATTGTCAAAACTCTTTTGAGTTTGACGCATACTAAACACCTACTCGTCCACTTGATGAAATATATATATACATGTACTTATGTTTATTTACTATATACATGGGGCTTGTTTGTATAAACAACTTGAACAATAAACAAATATTACGTACGTCTTTATGTACTTCCGGTTTTTAGTAATGTGTGTTTACTTTTCGCAAAATATTTCAAATTCCTTTAAGAAAACTCTGATATAGAAGGAAAAACATTAACTCTTGGAAATAGGCCATTACCATTAATTTAGTTATTTTAAAACGAACCATTACCTTACACGTGGAATATAGCTACCATCAGTTCTACGACGGTACAATTTCCAGAAACATTCTTGGAATGGAAGGTTTTGGCTGAAATTGTTGCTGCCGTTTGTATAATATCAGAGCTGCGTGACGTAACTATGGTAACAACAATTGTACACAGATTTAAAAAAAAATTGCTGCCCGTTGCTCATCAACACTCCCTATCCTAATTTTTTCTTTCAATAATTCAGCGGAAGAACATTTTCCTGTCGCGAGCAAAATAAACTCCTTAAAAAGTCCTGTCAAGCGTAAAGAGGGAAGACAACTGAATTAGCAACAATGACATCATACAGGACGCACTGTTTGTGTTGGTACGGATGTGATTTTGGCGATTTGCGGTTCATTTTGCGGTTAACCTTTAGACAACTTGACATAAAACTGCCCTTGTAACACAGAAAGCTTGGTAACCCCAATAAAAGACAGTCGCTTTGAAATGTCGTGCCACGCTAATAATTGCATGGTTAATAAGAGTTGTAGCAAATTCACGAATAATTTATATACAAAGTCGTAACTACTCAGCAACGTCATCGTAATAGACAGTATTCTTGTGTTTGTCACAAATTTCTATGTCAAATCAGAGGTAATGTTTAACAGTGGTTGATTTTGAGAAGATTATATCGTGACAAAACAGTTTCTGTTGAATTGGTAGATTCATCAATAATTTTCTTTTTTCTTCTAATTTGTAGCTACTCGGCCAACTTATTTACATAGAAATTCTTAATGTTTTACACGAAGTTGGTAATGCACTTTTTGTTTCAGGTGCAGCGTGACCGTGGTCATAATAATTAGGAGGGTATACCGGTCACGTGAGTAGGTATGATAGCGATATACGATAAAAAGTTTCTTTTAACAAACTATATACCAAGCATACAGTAGTTTTTTTTGTAAATACTACTTTAATCATTTAAACAAAGCCCACACGAGGATACAACTCTTTGTTCTCCGCGTGTACTCAATTATCTTAACGTTGAGGGCTATTTTCAAAGTGGTCTTATTTACCCTAGATTTAATTTCCTGGCCTATAACCCGAACCCATTCTTCCCTAGATATCCCTAGATATCGAAAGTTTTTACCACCGAATTATAAATTTTACAAATTTGAAAGTAAATAATATTTCCAGGCATCCAGCAAAATGATTGCTGCATTGTTTCAAAAAATAAAATTGTATTTAAAAAAAATCACGATCGTCGGACGGCGATTGTGGAAAAAGAAACCAACAACAAAATTAACAACAACTACACGACGCCGGTTGAAAACAGACGCCGGAGTTCTTTTTCTTTTCACGGCATCTATGATTTTAAAAATTCGGGCAGGTCAGTTAAACGATATTTACTATAAAATACAACCCCAAAATCTACCCATTCATGATAATTAAAGCAGTTACCAATGGTGTATCCTACCTTTAAATGAGATTTACTATAAATACAACCCCCCAAATCCACCCACTCCTGATAATTCAAGCAATTACCGATGGTGTATCCTACCTTTAAACTTGAAGCCCAACCTCGTCCACATGGCTCACTGTTTTTAATAGGGTGACCCGACGTTGAAATTGAATGATAAATGACTAATTTGATTTGGTAAAAGCGTTATTTTTTATTTTGTTTCCGACTCGGACAAAATTGAATATGAGAGTTAGTGAATTTCAATAAATACATTTATTAAATAGCCTATACATTGTATTTAAAAACTTGCCCCCCCCAAAAAAAAAATAAAAAATAAAAAAATTAGCAAAACCAAGCATTTTACCATTATCATCATAAACAACCGTTACTTAAATATTCAGTTTTAATTAAATACAATTTTCAAAAATGTAAGAAAAGAAAACAATTCCCCCCAAAAAGTGGTTTATTTTGTAATTTATTTTACCCCAACCGCTGGCTTAATGACCGCATTATTCCATCCGAGTGACTCATTTTTACGGTCGCACTTTTACGATACACATTCGGTCACACTTCGAAGTTGTCGACAGTAGTTTGAGATGACCGCGAAATATGTCGCGATTTACATTGCATGCGCCGCTAAGAAAATATGTTGCTATACAGAGAGTCGATAATTATTTCGTTATCGAATAGAGCTGTAAGGATATTCTTAAAACTGTTTATTCGTCAAATTAGTTTTCTTTTTGTGGCCACGGAGTGACCTTTTAAATCTTCGAACTTTTAAATGCTTACAATGTAAACTATGCAGTAACGTATACAGTATAGGCCTACTGCTTGTTTTTCAAGTAAAAACGTGTACTTTTTCAAAGGTACAATTTTTCTGGTTTGTTTTGCTCATAGTTTTTTTTATGCACGCTGTCTTGTTTGTCGGTTGTACGTTTGCAACCAAAATTGTATTAATATCTGTTTTTGTGTACTTAATTAACAACTTAGACCTTAATTAAAGAAATAAACAACTTAGACCTTTTTAACCTTTGTTTCAAAGGTATTTTATAAGACACGGAAGTATATTACACGGAAGTATCGTGCGGTCATATTAATGACCGTCAAATCAACTTACAAACTTCTTAATTACTCCTGTCGTTTGTAACACAAGCTAGCATTGACATATATAAATACTAAACTAACTCAGATGAAGTGGATTATCACGTGACCCCCTAACCCTTCCGACTATATTTTGTTGTATCGTGTGAACCTTTGAAGGTCGATCTTTACCGGCATCCGTTTTAGTGCAAGTGATTGTTTCCCCGTGGTCTTGTTGATGGAAACCGATATTCTGGTGCTATGCTATGCTATGATGTAATATCCTTGATATGAGCTGTATTGTGATCTAATAATCTATCCTTTCTCGTACAAATGGTGTGGTGTTATAAAACTGATAACGTAGTGACCAACGGATAATGTATCACTAACCGATATTTTCACACAAATTGACCGATACTGTATCACTAATCGATAATGTAACAACACATGACCGATTGTGTAGTAACTAGTGTGGTAACTTTTACTGCACTGTTGGTCAATTTCTCAGTGTTACATTATCGGTTAGGACCGATAATGTAATAATAACTGACAGATAATTTAGTACGTTTTACCATGGAGGAATAAGAGCAGCTCTTATTCCTCCATGGTTTTACTATATATCAGATCGGACGGAATCAGGCAGTAGCTGAAAAAACAATCAACAATTGGCCCCATAGTCCAGTAAAAAACGACGTGAGAACACTCAACCCTCATTTTTGTTAACAACCACATTTTTACGCTGGTAAATTTTAGTTTAAAACTGCCATACTCCAAAAGCCAACCGCATTAAAGTCTTACAAATAACTTCGTCCGCCTCCTCCCTAATACCTCAACATTTGTGACAAGCCCTCCACGATTTATTACCTTTCAAGAAACGAAAGTTGAGCAAGTTGTTTCATGATCATATAAAATTTGCCGTGACCGCAAACACAGACTCAGCCGTGGCGCATGTAAAGAATGTACATGTACATGTACATTGTCTTACGTCGACAGAAATGATTTATAGTTTTGGCTGTGAATGTTATATTCATACGCGGGCCGGAGGCCTTTACTTTCAACATGAACGTGCAAAAGAAACTGACGCTGTAATTCCTTCAGCTTGTAAAGTGGTTATTGAGATTTCGTTCAGTTATAAAAAAAAAAGTTTTTTTTTTTTTTCATATTAGCGCCAGAAAATGTGAAGGGTATTAAAAAAGTACATTTCAAAAATTATACAAACCCAAGAAATTGCAACCTTAGACGATTAACTTTTACAATTACGACACTTTCTAGTTACATACATTCTGTAAATTTTCCGTTTGATTCGTGATGGATGTTGGGCGCCTAGCTCCGCTGTGTAAAATGATACAAAATTACAGTTTTTTTAACACCTCACGACATCAGCTGTTCAAATACCCTAAACAGTGACTAATAGCAGTTCTCTTGAGACTGTGAACCCTATTCGATTTATTAGCTGCATGAGGTCAGACACCTGACCCTCGGAGCCAGACTATATTTTAGGTTGTATTTTAGGTATGGGATTTCTGCTTCAGCGGTTTTCTTACTGGGTCTTTCACTGCAGGCTTTACCTAATGAGTGTACGACCGATGCATGACCCATTTTTGTTACAGGAACACTTTTGGCGCTTAAAAAAACACCAGATGTCGAAAAGGTATAATTTGTCAACAAAGTAAGTCACATAAACCCTTTAATCTGCAATTTAACAAAACGCGAGTAATTGCTTCATGATATCATTATACTAAGCATTTTGCTTAAATTAAAAAGGGTTTGTTGTAAATACATGTATGCCAACATGTACACACATTACCCTTGCTTCTCATATTGGTAAAGATTTATAAACTTTTCTGATATAGCTTACAATTCAATCAATCAATAAGTGAATCAATCAATGAATCAATTCCCCGTGGACCTAGTTTGTTAGTCGCGTTTCTACCTTTTAAAGAACTAAGGACGGTGTTGAAAGTAAAAAAATAAATTTTCAAGAGCAGACTTCGATCATCACTACACAGCTGTTGTATCAAAAGCCTGGTGAATTTCGACCGAAAACAGCCGTTTACCCCGCCCAGGGCGCCAACCTGTTTGCATACCTTACTGTTTAGTTCACCGCCCGACAGTTTGAGGGTATCCCACGACTTTACCATGTCTCCAATTTCATGAGTCACCACTTGGCACTACAGCTTGGCTATTGTGCTACCACTGGGAAATCCAGGGTTCCGTAGCGCCCCATGCACCGTTCCTGATTTAAAGAAAATGGCCAAAAGGAGGATCCTAAAAGGTAAACCTAACTACAATGGCATCTGTGTTTCATGTGAGGCTGTGTGCATTTTGTGATCGCGTCGTCGGCACGACTTTGTGGTCGATGAGCATTTTTGGACTAGGCCGGTCTTTCATCAAGACATTTTTGCGCGAAACAAAACAAACATAAACTTATGTATTCGGGTATAATTTGCATAGACTTCTATTAACGTTCGACTATACAAGTTTTCTTTGTAATTTAAAAAGATGTTTTCATCAACTGTGCATTTTTTAATTGATTTTTTTTTATAGGAATTTTGATTGTCTTTGGCTGCTACGCATGCGCTTTGTAAACTGTACATAGTGGGTCAATAATGCAGATTTCATTTACCCACGATGCACTTGGAAAACGTTGCGCAATATCCTCAACGTTCGTATGATTCTGCCGCTTGTTACGTGGTGATATTGTGTCCAAAATCAAACTATTTTCAAGATGATATAGATAATTATGATTTGGTGGCCTTCAGCTGAACCAATCAAGGGAGTTATTGTGGACAGAGCGCCCCCAGGTCAGTCCAACAAGGATGGTACTATTTTCATTCTCTTCCGGTCAAATTAGTGTCTGATAAGACTCGGTCAACGGGAAAGACAATGCGAACAAGTGACCTCGTCCGCTGTTAGTTATTAGGCCGCCAAATTGAGCCCCCCCCCCCCCCCCCCCCAATAATAGTGTAAAAAGTAGGCCTAATATCGTTAGTACCCCAATCTTTTAAATTATGCCAATACACAGACAGTTCGTAGTCTTACAAATGTTTTTTAATTGGTCATAATGACATGGTGTATTATAATTGGAAGGACTTATAATTGCTTGCCCGAATGCCTTTACGTATTGTTTATACCGCCCTCTTGCGGTGCACTGAGTTATTCTTGAAATCATTAACGACAGACGTACATTTGAGGGCGCTCTTCCCTTTCACATTCGCAGCATGGCAATCACAGGCAATCTACGATACCCTGATCCAAGGCTTCTAGGAGGGCGTTAGGAATTTTGACGAAATTTGTTATTATATGGTGTAAATTGACACTATTTCAAGTCTACATGTTAAGGCCTAAACATTTCCAACGTGCAGTTTTAAATGTGTAATCGTATTCTTTAAAATCAATTGCCTAAAATTACTGAGCCCTTTAATAATTAAACACTGACAGAATAAATAATTAATAAATATTATTATAATATTTATAAGAAGACAACAATTAGCTAAATATTATAATAATATTTAGCTAATTGTTGTCTTCTCGTGGAGTTTTCGTGGATTTAAAGGTAGTATACACCATTTGCAGATATCGAAAAAAATTACTATCGAATTATTAAGAAATATGTTACTCATATGAAAGTAAATACTGATTCTAGGCATGCAGCAAAATGATTGCGCTAGATATCGTGTAATTATTCTGAAAAATTAAATTTTATTAAGAAAAATTCGCGATCGCCGGGCGGCGATCGCGAAAAAACACAAATAACATAAGAATAACTGCTCGACGCCGGTTGGAAACAAACGCTGTTTTTCGTGCTTTTCTTGACATCCATGATTGTAAAACTTCGGACAGGTCAGTTAAACGATATTTACTATGAAATACAACCCCCCAAATCTACCCATTCATGATAATTCAAGCAATTACCAATGATGTATACTACATTTAAAGCAGTCTGGCACCCCGAAACCAAGCTTACAATGCTACCTGGTCCCACGCAGACTTCGGAAATAGGCTCGACAGGACGCCATACTTATTTCCTATTGAGTGAGTTACCTGATCCATAAACGGACCTTATACACTACAGGGATTCTGTTATTCTAAGCTATTGTATGACTAGATTGTGTCATATTTAATCAATTTCCAAAATATAGTCGTAGACTTGATCCAAGTCGGAAGTAATGCGCGACTTCCCGCAGCGTTCAGTTGCGAAATTGACAGCAGTTTACAGTGTCATCCATTCGATGTCGAGGTAACAGCGCCCTCAAGATTGAAAAATGATAACGCACATTGTCAATTTGGGTTTATCTTTCAAAATAATGTTTTATAAATGAAAATTTATAAGTAAAAAGAGACCAATTCACACCCCCCCCCCCCCCCCCCCAGAAATTAGGTATAAGATGGACGATAGAGTAGATGTCTGAAAACTATACAACCATTATGCAGCTCGAATCAGGACAGGGATCGCTCAAGGTTATTACTAGTTCAAAAACTTCGGACATTGGCGCCAACTCGTCTATACGTCCTCGCACAAATAAGCTAAAACTACTGTCCAGTTAGGACTCAATTCCTTGACAAGCTTCAAACCGTTCTTGCTGCCGCGAAACCCGAAAACCATCAGCGACTCACATTCACCATATTGGTCTGTTGGAGTTGTGAACTTTGCTGATTAACCCTCAGTCAAACGGCCAGCCTCCAAAGGGTGGACAAAAACTATGTGTTTGTTTATATTTTTTTTTTTTTTCAGTCAATGGAGCTGTCCTTTTTTTTCATCTATCCCTAGACCCTGCTGAATGGACTGGGAAAAAAATTCTAACCCAGGAGGTCATTCAGGGGGTGAAAAAAAAAAAACCATCCCTTCAAAATAATGGTTTTGGCCAAAAGCCATAGAGTTGTGCAAACAAATCGAAATCTGATCCCTTTGTGTATAGCCGCCGTCAAAAAAAGTCTCTGACATCTCTTTGAGCGGCCTTGGGGTAGATAACAAACACAGCTGTGACCCAGACATCCCCTGGGGGGTAGTTAGAGCTGTTGGTCGTTTTTATTTGTACAGTGTGTATCCTATTGCTGTTTCATGTATGTATTGCGCAATACTGATTTCAATGTTTACATGCTTGCAATGGATGTCCTTAAAAAAATACATAAAATAGCCAGAATGTTTAAATCTTTGATATGTGTGTCCAGGGTCCTTATATCCATCTGTTCAAACCATTAGAACAAGATTTGGGCCCCCCCAACACAGTTATTTACCCTCCAACATAAAATGCCTACCGATGGATCCCCGTAGTGCCTCCCTGAAAAAATTTTTAGGTGGTGCCTCCGAGGGTTAATCGGGGTCAAAGTTTGTGCAGCAGATTAGTTTAGCATGAAAATCCTGCTTTTCGAAAAATAATTGGGTTACAGACCAAACTGTTTGAGTGATGTATATTGTTTGTGACTGGTATTAAGCTGGTTTTTGCTAATAACAACACGAAAAGCACATTTTTGGTTTTGGCTGATCAATTGTTATTGTGCTCAGCAGCTCCGTGAAATTGGCTCCTGTAGGTCACATAAGGAGCTCGTTTGTGAAAGAAAACGGGTCACGGGACTGGGTGCGCCTGACAGGACAAGCCACAAAGGAGTCACAGGGCCTAGAGGAGTCACCAGTTAAAATCTAAGTCCAATGCCTTGCATTCTATAACTAACTGGTAAAAAATCCCTAATCCTTCCCGACTTTGGCCAGCGAATCGCACAGACAAGGTCGCCCCTACTTCGCCCCAACCCCTGGATCTCTTGAGAAGAGGGCCACAGGCAGGGGTATTATGCGGCGGACTGCAAGTCGCAGTTTCCACTGTCAGCTCAGCTTAGCGAAGGAGCAAGTGTTCGATGCACTTTCAGTCTTGCTCTACGTACGTACGTACGTGCGCACGTATATAATTTAACAGGAGAATCTGTTATAACAGGGAATTTGTGTCGACATTGAGCTTGCCATTTCACTGGATCGTTGCTACAGGGCTCTTGCAGAAGCCAGGAGAGGAGCAGTTTTGCCAAGTGTCTCCGTGAATCGGGAATGGAGTTAAGAACTGTGTTTTCGCTGACGCTGATCGTCCTACTCGTTTGCGTTCACGAAGCGGCGTGCCAAAGCAAGAAGAAACGGAAGGATAAGGAAAACCTGCCAAATGTCGCCGTAAGTACATCAATATTAGTTTGGTTATGATCACCTTTGACTGGGATGAGAAGTTAACGAGTGTTTCAAAGCGCCAGAAAGTATTGCCTAGTAGGCGCTGTCTGTTTTTATTTCAAAGTGAACAAGGAAATCGGTAAGGCGGGACTTGAACCTGCGACCTCCGGAATACCGGACCAGCGCTGTACCAACTGAGCTATCCTGCCCTATGCTGGTGGTCTTCCAACTTGTCGGTATCTTTGTAGAAAACCACGTTTTCAGAAAATGATCTCTACATCATGTTTATAGAATTAATTACTAAGGGCGTTGTCTCCATGTGCAGGAAAACTTTAACTTAAGTAGGTCTAATAAGTTCGTAGTTGATGGGGAACGATCTGGGAATGTTTGTGGAACCAAAAACTGATGATATTCTATGTGCATGTTTCAAAAGCCTAGATAGTCATCAGTGTCTCAATTGGCACATTTGGGTGAAGGTTGATACGCTGATACTGCACGTGTAACTGGGCACGATGTTTGTTTGTTTGACTATAACCAAGGTCTTTAATCACAAACAAGTATAAACACACTGCCAGGGTGTCAAAACACCCTTGTTGTATTTTTGAATGAGTGTTTATTGTATGCTTGATATAAAGCCCACTTGTGTATAGCTGTTACAAACTTGAAGGAATGCCCGGAATTATATTTTTAGGTCAGACATATGGTCCAAGTTGATGATTGGTGAATTTGACCGCCATGTTTTTGTCATGCAAAATCAGGTTACCGAAGACCCTAGAAGGCGCCCGCTTATTGGTCAGAATCTAGAGGTGAAAACGCATCATCTAGTTTTGTGTAATTTATCACCGAATCATCTGTTGGCATATCACATATCCTTGCTGTGCAAGGCGATAGGCTATCCGTTCTGTGCACAGAGTAGAACAATCTATAATTCACATAGTGTTTTGGATGAAGCAAATCAAAACATTCCACACTTTGGCAATTTTGTTTTATACAATTGGCCGCCCCGAGTGCTGTAATTTGACAACTGTTTGCTGTTTTTTAAAGTCACTTTCACCGTCAGCATGTATCCGACAGTGACAGACTAAAAGACGAATGATTATATGACAGGATGTTGCGAGTCTCATGAAAAGCTTGAAGCGAAGTAACTTGTATTTTACAAACCTAGACCTATTTGCCACGACAATGAAACTTTTTCCAACCGGGTTACCGGACGTATGTACCGTGCCGACCCGGCCGTGCTGGGACGGCACCCTACTCCACACGCCCGGTATCTCGCCAAGCTGACCCAGTTTGGATCACAGAGGGTGGCTTGGACCAGATCGTGGGAAAGGTCGCGGATCGGAAGGGTATCTCACTTCATCATGCACTTCTCGAAGCCGGGCTCGTATAGGCTACACATCCTAAATTGTCTTATTAAGTCCTCGTGTGGGTTGACAAGAAATTCAGGGAATAAATATCACAGTAAATTAAATTGAACTTTACCTTCGTTCGATCGGCCAGGTTGGCGGCCAACACATACGCTATCGTCATATTATGTATACAAACCCCTTTGTTGGTTGTCTCAATTGTTCATGTGGAAAATAAAGTGAAGTGAAGTGTCATGTAGGCCATCAGCCTTGGGGGGTTAGTTGGTATCAAATGATGAGGGGAATAATGCTTATGGTGACTTTTGGCAAGTTATGCACTGTACCCCTGTAATTGGAAAATATGTAATACCGATATCATTGCAGCGGTGGTGTTATTACCTTAAAAAAAGAAAATGGCTGCCAAAATGATTGTTACCACGTATAATTAATGCGGTACCAAGCAAATTGGCGGCAATTTGAATAAAACAAAATGAAAAGTGATAACACCCAAAAAGCTGCCACCGCTCATGCTGCAATGCTATCACACATTTTCTAGCTCTAGGTGTGCATACCTTGCCAAATATCGCTATGAGCATTACTAATCTCGATCATTTTGATACTGGTGGCACAATTTGTGGACTGATGATGAAGGCCTGTATAAGTTTATTTTGTCTTTACTTTTTGTAGTTTCTATTTCGTGAAGATAAACTGATGACATCCCCTATACATATTATCACTGAACACCCTTGTTTTACTTTTCTACATTTAAACCACAGATAAACACAAATTTGTCAAATAAATGTAGGCGATCGACACAGTTATTCGTTTAAGTAAACTAATCAATCCATTCAATTTATTTTTAAACAGATTTGTAGCTTGACTAGCACGAGTTACACAAAAAAGGTTATGTTTTGCCAAATCTTTCAGAGTTATCTGGTGAAGTACGGCTACGTCGCCCAGGGGCCCGATGGCGCACCGAGCAACCCGGCCGATATACCGCGGGCGATCAAGTAAGATTCCCCGGTCCATGTTACTGGTTTTTATTCACTGTCCATGTCACTGTCTTTGATTTTGAAACAAATCGACGTCCTTATTTACCGTCTTTCCCCAAAGGACGCTGCAGAGGTTTGCAGGGATTCCGGAGACGGGGATTATAGACGACACGACGATCGAGCTACTGAGCAAGGAGCGATGCGGGGTGGAAGACATCATCGGCTCGGCTAAGATGCAAGCCAAGCTACCGGGATCGGACCCGGAGTTCAGTCGGTACAGTACCACGGACAGGGAGAGACGGTACAACACTGATGGTAAGGGTTACTCCGTGCAACCGCAGAGAGTTTCCAAAAGGCACATTAAAACAAAACCCGTTTAATTACTTAAACACCTTTGGGCCAATTCTGCTCAAAATCTATCATGTTATCCTCAATCAAATCGAAGTTTTACAATCATGGATGCCGAGGAGAAAAAAGCAAGAAAAACGGCGTTCGTTTTCAACCAGCGTCGGGCAGTTGTTCTAGTTGTTTGTGTTGTTAAAAAAAACCCAATCATTTTACTGGATGACTAGAATCAATATTTACTTTAATATTTCTTAATAATTCTGTAGTAAAATTGTTCGATATCTGCAACTGGTGTATCCTACCTTTAAGATAAACAAATCCTCGGGTGACCTTTAAACTTGGAATCTCGTACGCACACAGGAGGGAAGTGGAGCCGGACCGATCTGACGTACTACTACGAGAACTACGCCGAAGATGTCAGCCGCACCGACATGCGGGAGGCCATCAGTCAAGCCTGGGGAGTCTGGTCCGGCGTGACCCCGTTGACCTTTGCCGAGGTCGGGGCCGAGTCCCAGGCCAACATCATCATCAAGTTCTCGCGGGGTAACCATGGAGACGGGGCATACGCCGCCTTCGACGGCCCAGGTGACAAATTTCGGAAGGGAACGTGTGCTCCCAAAGGACCGATTTTTTAATACATTGACAAAGCTTCAAACTTGATATACGTGTATTGACGTTCAATGACAATCTTATTCTAGTACATGTACTCATAAATTTACTATGCAGAGCTTCAAATCCAAAATCGGCATTGGATTAGACGGCTACGGCTATTCACCTTAGCTCAATAGAAAATATTAAGCCCTAACCCTTATTTATTTTCTACTACTTCCAGGCGGCACCCTAGCCCACGCCTACTTCCCGGAAAACGGCGACGCCCACTTTGACGAGGACGAGGATTTCTCGGTGGGCTCGCATGAGGGCGTCAACCTATTCATCGTGGCCGCCCACGAGTTCGGCCACAGCCTCGGTCTGGCCCACTCTAGCGAGCAGGGCGCCCTCATGTACCCTTGGTACCAAGGCTACGTGCCGGATTTCCGGCTGCCGCAGGACGACATCTTTGGCATTCAACAACTGTATGGTGGGTGCACATCCGGGCTCATAACTTTAATTTTCTAAGCATCAGAAATTGTTCAGTTTAGCCTACTGTTTAAGTATGTGCAGCTATCGAAAAAGTAGCCAACCAAATTATTGTTTAAAAATATTACTTCATCAGTCGCACGTGCAAAGTAAAATTAGCAAAACTCTCGGGCGATTCTTACTGGAGTTAAGGGCAGTTTCCTTTCAATTCGCAAATGTTTTCCGTGATGTGCATGTGAAGAATTCGGCCTCACGTTCGCATTCGTACCACGACACGCCAAATCAGGGCAATCCAAATAATATACACTGATAAAAGAGACATGTATACATGTCATTATTTTCTGTCACCAGGAAAACCCCAAGTGGACAGGCCAGGCACTCCGGTGGATGATGGCGCTGGTCCTCGCATCAAACCGGGTCGCCCCAATGCGTGCACCAGCGACTGGGATGCGGTTACCATGGGTGAGTGTTGCTATGGACACTTCGCTGGCTCCCGCATACTAAAGTCACCCGCGTGTACATAATTAGTGTTCACCAGCGTGTACAGGGCAAGGTTGTACCTTTAGCCATTAGCGATCTTTGTCAATTTCATCGTGGATGGATCATTTTTGCATTAAGTCATTACTTGCAATAAATCCAGTTCCCTTTAAAATACACAAGTTTATTAATAAAACTTGTAAGTCTTTTCATTTTGCGTGACTAGCAAATACAAGGAGTACAAAATCAGTGCTCAATATTTGACGAATTCGTCACACGATGGCGACTTTGAGAAGATCTCGGACCGTACCGTCTTTAATTCCGTGAACGCAAAAACGAACCATTATTACCGACCGATACTACCGCGCTTTTTAATAAGTTAAAACCGTAATAAAAATGTTTAGACTTAAAGCTGACGACACATTTTCTTGTCGCCTTGCAGGCGGAGATGGGCGTGTCTACGCCTTCAAGGGGCGTTACCTGTGGGGTATAAATGACCAGGGTGTGGTTCATGGCTACCCTAAGAAGATAGGTCTCGTGTACCGCGGAGCCCCCAGCAAAATCCACGCTGCTGTCACCACGTTTGCGTACAGTCCACCCAGGACTTATATGTTCAAAGGTAAACATATATAATATAATAATAGTAATCTATTTTTTGCTTATCAAGTATTTTTGTGTGTGTGCTAAATACAATGTTTTGCTTTAGAAAAGGAGTTATACAGATTGGCGCCAGTTTAGCGCGCCAAAAACTACGCAATACTTTTGGTTTAGCATTTTCTGTGAAAATATGGCATAAGTTCGTATTTCACTTTTGATTTACAACAAGAAGCAAGATTAGAAGATATATATACATGTCAACTCATTTTTTATCCTACCTTTTGTTGGATTTCTCAGGAAGAAGAATGTGGCGATTTACCAACTCCGCTCTAGACCCGGGCTACCCTAAGAAGACGGCCCCGCGTGGCGTGCCGCAGAGCCCCAACGCCGCTTTCGTCTGGGGCGGTAATGGCAAAATATACATATTTAAGGTACGGCATTATTGTTATTGGCGGTCCGCCGCTTTTGGTGATTTATGAATAAAATAAAATAAACAAATGTTCTGATAAACTATTAAAATTAGAGGCATGTGTACAGCATTTATGGCCGTTTTTCCAAACTTCTGGCTTTGGCTCCGTCTCCAGCTTATTGCCAAATTGCATGAATGAAGCCTCAGACGAAGACGAAGCTGAGGTTTGGAAAACGGCCGGCGTTCTAGTCTGCAGTGACGTATCATTATTCAGTCTGTATTAAAAGATAATATCAACCTTTTTATCGCTGTTGGTAACAACAGGGAGCGCGGTACTACGAATTTGACCCGAACCGGGAAAAGGTCGTCGGCGACCCCGCGAAGATCGCCACCAAGTGGCCGGGAGTGCCAACCGTACCGGACGGCGCCCTCAAGTGGCGGAACGGCAAGACCTACTTCTTTAAAGGTGACAGCTACTGGCGGTTTCACGACGCAAAGCTGAAAGTGACGCGGGAGTATCCGCGCTCCAAGGCGCTGTTCTGGATGGGGTGCGACGCGGAGGAAGGACAGGCGCTACCGGAAAGGCTAGAGAGACAAGAGGGTCAGGAAAAATGAACTCTTCAAACATGCAAACACCGAAAGGTTTCCTTTTCCTGCAACGAATATTGAAATTATCTTTTAGAATGCTTCCCAAGTTTTAGCTGAATATGTTCTGCTGTAGTTTTTTGTTTTGTTTCAGGAGTAGTCGGGTCCCCCCCGCCCGTCGAACATCCATCAATTACATGATATTGTGCACGGATTGCCCAACCAAATAGTGACACTAAACCAAATGTCACTAAACAAATGGTTTAGTGACATACAACCAAATTTATTTTGGGTTTTTAGCTGGTGTAACTAACGACAAGCATTGTAGAAACATATATATAATTGGTGTGTGCGTATTCTTACTATATAGTTGAATGGGCTTTGAATTTGATGTAAATATGCCGTTTTTATATTTAGTTTTATGCATTAAAATGTGTATTTTTAGAAGTGTAATTATGTGTTGTATTCACAATTGAACTGTGTATGTTAACATTACTTTTCAGAGAAAATCTAAATGGTTAAAAAAAAGGGAAAAAAAGAACACATTTTGTTTCAGATAAATTGTTTTAACCCAGATAGCCCTTGTCCGTTTCAATTTTGTGTTTTTTATCGAATGATGATTTGTGTCAGAATCAACATAACTATGGATTATCTGCGTTTATATTGGCTTACTCCTCTCAAGTACTTATGCAATAATTTTTTCCCAAAGTCTTTTTGTGATTGTTTACAATTGTTGATTTGTAACAAGTGCATGACGAACTTGACCGTTCGGTGCGAAAAATTCAGGCAAATGCTGTCTACGCTTGTGTAATAGCGCCCTCTGTTGATTATGCTGATGTTAAACGGCGCCCTCGGCCGGCAGCAGCTCTTGCGACGCGCGTTGAGCTCGGCCGTTTTCGAAACCCCAACTTAATCTGATTGGCTTTTCTCGTGTAGGTTGGCAATGGTGGTGGAGCCGGATGGGAACCTAATCTGAAATTTAGAAAACGGCCCTAGCTATCTGCCGTCTGCGCTTGTGCAATAGCGCCATCTATTGATTATGCTGTAACAATTTCTCCCGTCGCTTGATGTTGAACAGCGCCCTCACTAGCAAGATACTAACAATCACTAAAATTGACAAGAGATATTACGACAACCGTACGGCGCGTATAGAAAGTATAGAAAAATGCAGTATCTGCAAAATCGGCGAAAAGTGTTGTTAGTTAATGGTAGTTAGTACATTAAATAGAGGACAGAAGAAAACAAACTTTTTTTCCATTGACGTCAATAATGTTTACCGCATAACATTATCTTTCTCAGTCTCCTGAACTGTGAAGTGTTATCTTCCACGACTGACTGAGTAAAACTGTACATTTCATTGTCTTTTTGGTAAAAAAACCAACACATATGTAAGCATTCTGCACGTAAATGCGCAGCCCCATAAGAGATTGGTCAAAAACACTGTTCAATGCAAAGCAATGTGGGAATAATATTCACGGCAAATTGTGTATCGTTTGTCATTATTATTCCCCACGGTAAAGTTGAACCAATTTTGACTACACCAAATTGACGAGGCACAGGGCCACCCGGGAAATCGAGTCTTTTTGATAGGAAACGACTCCCAAAAAGTTCGTTGACGACAGGGGAGTAAACCTTTGTCTATTCTCATTTTTTTTGCATGAGCCTTTTTGACTTTTTGAATTAAAAGTGCCTGCGTTTCACAACTGGGACATTTCCTTCCCCATTTTTTCTTTTCAAAAAGGACATATCATTGGCCCAGTAACTGGATCACAATAGCATGGTTGGTTGTACTGCTACTGTTGTACTAGTACCAGTCCGACAATAGTCAACATTTAAAGAAGAAAAAACGGGTTCTGGCGCACAAGGAATTTTTTTGTATGTAGGGTGAGAACAAAGAGTTTCTAACTTTGAAAGAGGGTTAAAACAAAAAACGTGGAATGCGAGTGATTTATATCCAATTCGGAGCTGAAAACTTGAATGCACATAGTCGCTCGGCTGGCCACAACAAACACACAGACAAACAAATAATTCCAATTCCAAATCAAGTAAGAACTGCAATACATTAAGCACGCTCATCAATCATGCATCCAACCTTGTTAATTTGAGAACGTCGCAGCAGAATCAAAGCCAACGGCACCGACACGACAGAAAAGAAATACAGCCAATATTTTAATTAATTTAGGCAAAGTAGTTAACTTTGGAAAAATTAAACCACGGAGACTATTCCTATAATGGAATCAACGCGTATAAACTAGACAACACAGCAGTACATACATCATCTCAAACGGTGGCCAAGACATTAACTTCAGCAAAGAATGAGTCTCCAATCCGTTATACGGGCAGACTCAATCAGTATGATTAATGGCAAGACACGGGTAGCTTCCCCCTAGAAAACGGGAAAAGGGATTACGACTTTAACGTCATAAATATTGAGGTGAACTCCAAGCGAAAGTGACCAAAACAAAGAGGAGCTATCGGCATCGAAAAGGCTTACTTAAAAATCTTACTTTGGCGTTTAGCCTTTGCTTCAATTTGGGTGTTTTGTAATGTTTTCTCTAAGTGAAATACATAATTACAGCGGCGGGCACTTTCCTGGTTCCACTACTGTACTGGCTGATATTCTTTCATTGCATGTAACTCGGAAGTTCTCAATTTTTAATACCAGGCCAGTTTCATAATCAAAAAAGTTTACAACACGTATTATGATTATGTTCTGTGGTAAACTGTGCAGGGATGTTGGGGTGTTTATTTGTTTGTTTGTTGCTTTGTATTTGTTTTGTTGAGGTGCTTTGACGATCGTAAGTGAATTTCTGGGGAAGGAAATATGCCAAACATGCCAAAGGTAACTAAATTAGTCAATCCAAAGTCAAAAATTTAGTACAACATAACTTCATTTTTTTTCAATAGATGCGGTTTGCTTAATGCTTGGCATAGGAGCTATTCATGCTTCATTTTTATGCGATTATAATCTTTGGACTTTCTACCCTAACAGCAGATGTTCATTATATTAGGCAATTCAACGATAATGAGCTTTAGGGTTCAGGTATTGATATTATTTTCCCGTGGTGTTTTGGTTTTTATTGTTCTCCTCAGCTCTGCTTTGCAGTCAGTTGTACCATGG
The DNA here is from genome assembly GCA_037893245.1 of Crossaster papposus. Classification (NCBI taxonomy): domain Eukaryota; kingdom Metazoa; phylum Echinodermata; class Asteroidea; order Velatida; family Solasteridae; genus Crossaster; species Crossaster papposus. Next base: position 373,159 of record JBAIAA010000144.1, on the reverse strand, counting down.
AGGAATAAGCTCTTATTCCTCCATGGTTCTACCATACAGAAAGGAATAGGTTCTACCATAGACCTGGAGGAAAAAATAATCCTCCAGGTCTATTGTTCTACACCTGCTAAAATGGAATAGTCCATGAGATACGATAACAAAAACAAGCCTACACGTGGTGTTTTTTCAAGAACGTATAGTTCAAACCATAAACGTCAACTATCGATTTTAGTTTAATTTAAACAAAATTGGTTTTAAGTTTTAAAATTTAATGATAACATTCCATGTAAAGAAAAATAGATATGCAATTTAAAAACTGGTTTGGTTGTTTTTGTGCGTCTCGGTGTACATGAACTACATGTTATAAATTGAGGAATTATGAATGCCCACACGCACGTCAGCGCAGTGTGCATAATTTGCGGTCGACGTACAAAAATAATGTGGACAATCAGCTGTTCGTGTTTCAACTTGCGATCCGCGCACTTTCATGTATGCAGCGCAGAAGCATTAATTTGTACTCTGTACTACTCGCTGGCGCCCCTTTTCTAGTACGGAAGATTTCCGTAAGTTCGGTAAACCAAAAAGACACAAACATTCGCAGGTTTGCGAAAAATAACGAACCTACGTCGACATGCCGGGCCACAAGTGTCGGTTTCACGAGAAGGTGGCGCGGGAGTACATCTGTCCGATGTGCCGCCTGCCGATGAACTCTCCCGTGCAGATCACCACGTGCGGCCATCATTATTGCGATACATGTTTGCAAGAATATCTCAGGTAGGAATCATGTTTCTTCAACAAGTTGAGCGGTATTTTGTATCGTGGATGTTTTCAAAGATTGATGTTTATTTTAAGGCAGTTTTTGTCAATTTATAATTTATATTGTTGTTTATAATTTATAAATTCGAGGGGGGCATCCGCGTGTGAACTAATATTGGGAAAATTGGTATTTCAAAATGGAAATAATTTATGCTCGGTAAAAATAGGAAGTGGATAGTTAGCCGGCGCTAGCAAAACTTCAGTAAATGCTATTTAGCCATCTGGCATGTACAGCGCCCTCTATATAAGGTATTTACCCTAACTGGAGTGTCGTGGCCGAGCGGTTAAAGAGCTGGGTTTTCTGTTCCGCAGAGCACGAGTTCGAGTCCCCGTGTTGACATGCGTGTCCTTAAGCAAGGCAATTAAACCACTATTGCTTCGTCCTTCGGATGGGACGTAAAGTTGTAGGTCCTGTGTGTTGTATAATTTATAATGTGTGTATATATCTTTCTCATTATAACATTATAAAATTGTATAATGCACGTAAAAGAACCAAGAACACTTATCGCTAAGAGAAGGGGTTTGCCCCGGTGTTCCTGGCTGACACAGCCTCTGTCTACGGGTTTCTTCAGGCTTACGAGCTACAGTGCCTTGAGCGCTTTTGAAGGATCCTTGGTTTCATTACCAGAAAATAATAATAATAATAACTCCCTAGGGTGTGTGCAAAATCATATTGATTTTCGGGTTAAATTGCCATCATCATTTGAGCAAGTTGGGCCTAGTGGAAAGCGTTTGGTCTAAAGTGTGAGAAGCCACGTTCAATTCCGGACAATAGCGACATTAAAAAAAACCAATTCATCCCAAAATATTAAGAATATATTCTCCTTTGAATTTTTTTAAAACTCTAACATTTAATTGCATTATATTTTCTTTTTCTGATTTGTGGCTCTGTGGGCGGCTCTCCATTTATATTATTCCTTTTTGAAGTAAACATTTACACGAAAGCGAGAAAGAAAAAAGGCGTTGGCTTTTGTATTCTCCTTTGCCGCACCACGCATTCTTCATGCACACTTTGTTCATTGTTGTTTTCGGCTTGTGTCAGTTCGGTCACAGAGTGTGATTCCATGCAAGTGGTGGTGTCAAAATACCCGCCAGGATTTCGCTGCTCGCTCTTATTGTCAAGTTAAATTGTGTGGTATTTTGTAGCTGTATCAATCGATCAATTTTTACAATATGGTGAATTCAAAGGTAAGCTTCCAAATACCTTGCTGACACACCGGTACATTTAGGGAAATGTTTCAATTGTACAATTGCATGAAGTCCCAGGATTAGTACAATGCAAGATTTTAACACCCCCGCTCTTCCCATTAATTGAACCGAAGTCCAACATCTATAAAGGGCATTTTTAGAGTAATTCTGGAGAGTAAAGCCCTGTTCGCACTGGACTTAATTTGGGCAAACTAACCGAGCCAATGGGTAACTTACCCATTTCAAGTCCAGTGCGAACAGCCTGGGTAGCTTTCCTCACAGGTAACTTACCCATGCAGCGTGGGTAGTTTAACTGAGCCAAAGGTGCCCAGGAAGATTGACCAGGTCAGTTTAACCGAGCCAGAAAATCCAGTGCGGACGCGACGTCTCGGTGAAATCTTCCATCACCCGGTGATGGAAGATTTAATGTTGAGAGCTAGCGTCGGGAACAGACGATCCGGTCGTCAAGTCGCGGTCATAGGTCACATAGGGCGCCCTCTTTATTGTTTTGGAGCCAGCTCGGTTAGTTTACCCATGGTCTCGGCAATTCTACCCGCGTCAATTAAATCCAAGTGCGGACGGTGGGAAGATTAACCCATCGGAATGTTACCCGGCGTCATGGTCAAGTTACCCAAAATGTTTATCCAGTGCGAACACGGCTCAAGGAAGTTTTGACATACCCCAGTCACTTTTACTAGTCGCAGAGCTTGATGCAACTTGAAAGCTGAACAAAATAGTATGATACACTGGCTTTCTGCACTAGTGGTCGAACTAGGCAGATCTTTCAAAGTAATTCCGAGCTAAAAATGCTCGAAGTCGAAGAGTTGAGCCTGGTTCATACCAGGGGCCAATTTCATAGAGCTGTTAAGCACAACAATTTGCTTAGCATGACAATTCTTCCTTGTCAAAACAGGGCTACAAACCAAATTTTTAGGTAACATACTGTATATTGTTTCTGACTTATTGGTTTTTGCTTGGAATGAAATGCACATGGAGTTTTGGCTGGCAACCCGTTATTTTTGAGCAAGACTTTTTGGTGCTAAGCAAATTTTTGTGCTTAAGAGCTCTATGAAATTGGCCCCAGTTCTTGGCTTGAACGCACAAAACAAATAACACAAATAAACCACAAGCGAAAAAACAATGGGACTGTCGCATCACAATTCGTGCTGTGAATAATTTTCAAAAGTTAAACACATTTCAATTTTCGCAGCGAATGCTTTGTGACGGTAAATTCGTATCGCATTCGCCTTCAAGTGAAGTAAACGGTAAACCCAGAAGTGTTTAAAGGTAGAATACACCATTTGTAGATATCAACATTTTTTTACTACCGAATTAATAAGACGCCGGTTGAAAACGAATGAAGTTTTTCTTTCTTTTTTCCCCAGCATCTATGATTGTAAAACTTTGGACAGGTCAGTTAAAAGATATTTACTACAAAATACATTCCCCCAAATCCACCCAAGTCCCATTCCTGATAATTCAAGTAATTACCAATGGTGTATCCTACCTTTAAATGTACAATACTCTGGACCATTGAATATTGATACCCTGAACTTTGCAACCAGTATTTGCAGTGCTTTCTTTTGACAGTTCTTCATACCGTAGCTCAAGAATGCATTGACAGAAGTACATGTAGAAACTTGTTCAGATTCAGACATGTCCAGATTGTATCAAATCTCTCCCCCAAAAGACCCTCATATTTTTGCTGTTCCCTAAAAACCATACACCACACAAGCCCCAAGTTGGCCTGGAGAACTTACTCATAGGCAGCATGCACCAGCATGCTTGTATTTCGACAGCTGCATTTTCCAATCGCACAACAAGATCTTCTCGACGCCAGTTGAAAACGAACGCAATTTTTGTTCTTGGTAGATTTTCATTTTCTACTAATTGGGTGGGGTGGAGGTTCGGAATCGGATGCTTTTGAAAATAACACTTGGGGTAATTTTTTCCTACAAACTTTTTCTCATGCAAACCATTCGTTCACACAGTTAAGTGCTGTGTTCTTAATTGTTGCCCAGATTTAGGTGACCTGAATCGTAGCTTGTTTTTTTTTCTAATGAGAACGGTCCAATTTGTTTTGTTCAAGTGCATTATGGTTTCACAGTTTGATTTATAGTTGGGCAAGCTAAACAAGCACGGACAAAAGTACAACGTGGGACGCTAAACAGTCCCACACCGTCCTGTTTTTGTTGTCGAACAACTGTCCCCATTGTGCAATCCTGGAGATCTTTCTGCTCGGTTTGAGCGTAAATATACTGGGAATTGTTGTAAAGTTGACAAGTTTTACACCCCATTCACTCATCGGAATTGTTCAGGTTATTTTGTGTTACCCTTGGGAAAAAAAACCAACTTTTGTCCCCATTTTTTGGCCTTTTCTACTACCGGGCCAATTCAGCCATGAAGTTGAAAAATAGATTTATTTTTGTTTTCCTTTAAAAAAAATTGATTAGATTTTTTTTTTTTATGGGGAGGGGGGATACTTTCAACTCCTGCACTACCTATCTCCTGCAATCGCTCTTGTCCACTTTTCTTTGAAACTTATTCTTTGTAACATCCGTCCAAACCCATAACCTTGAATACCCCTATAAGAAAAAGAAAATTGTTAACCCCAAAATCTGGCTTTCGCCCCTATTGTTGTCGAGTTTGGTCCTGTCCTTTCCTGTCTTTTATCGACCCATTGTTGCTTTTAGCTGACTAATCTTGTCCGGCTGAATGTCAGTCAGTTGATCGCAACACTAAAAAGATTTTTGGGAGCACTGCCCTACCATTTCTGAATGGGGAAACAATGCCACAATGGTTCATTATAAACTCCACTTGCCAAGAGCCATTTTCATTCAATGAGGACAATAACTATCATTGATTAATCGGCACAGTCGGGCAGAATTTGAGAGTTCAGATCAGTTTTTGGTTCAGATTCGGTTTATGTCTATTCTGTCCTGTCTATTTGCACACCGGGTAAGGCAAGGCATACCCTCACTATACCTATAATCTGCCATTACCAGATTAATTAAATCATGTCTATATTATTGCAAGGAATTAAGGTACGGTATTCCCTGCGTGGCGCTTGATAAAGAATCGCTAGTGTTGATGAAAGGGTTTATACTGTAAGAATTTATAACCCGATTGGAAAATTGTTAATGTTATTGTAGTGATAAAGCTTAATTTTGATGCATTTTCTCGATAAGTTTTCAGAGTCTTTTTTCTTTTTTTCTTTCTAAATTGATGTTTATGTTCAGTCTGATCAGTTTCATATCTTGGGTTTATGAAGTACAGACTGGGGCTATTTTTTTGTCTAAATCTAATTAAGGAATCGTAATTGGCTTGATTATATAAGAAATGACCTTCGGCTGGCCCTTCTTATTCCTCCATGGCTGGACGGAAGTCGCATCTAGTCAACTCTTCTTATTAAATATTGAAGTCTTCTTCCTTGAAGGGTTTGGCTAAACATACAATAATAATGCCCTCGGCTGTATAAGGAGCCAGAGATTTATGCCCCAAGTCACTTGTGCATAATTGCTGAGGTACTAATGACTGCAGTTGCCTTGAGGGCGTTAATGACAAGACATCAAGCTGAGTAGTTTTAGCCTTGGCACACGATTTCCCCAGATACCGTAGGAATAGAAATGTCCTATAATTATACCATAGAGCTACTGTGAAACACGTACTGGTCATGATTAGTAGATTCCGGTACTAATGCGATTCTAGGCACGTACCAGAATTTATTAACTGAACAGATTTCCTCGCCTTTCAGCTTTTGAAACGTGTACATGTATACGTGAGCAGTTCATCATTATTTAAAATAATCCAGTAATTTTGAAAAATATTTTTGAAGTGTGTTTACATGTACCGGTACATGTAGTTGCTTGGAATTTTACTACAGACGGCAATCGCGAAAAAAACCAAGAATAACTAGAACTGCCGACACCGATTGAAAATGAACGCCGTTTTTTCTTGTTTTTTTTCTCGGCATTCATGATTGTAAAACTTCGGACGGGTCAGTTAAATGATTTTTACTATAAAACCCCCCCAAACCACCCATTCCTGATAATTCAAGCAATTTCAATGGTGTACCCTACCTTTAAGTTTGAACTACATGCATTGAAATAAATATTTTTATTAATATCCCCAAAAGTTTTTCCGAGTACGTTATAAATTTTTTTCACTAGCGCATGAACCAAAACATAGACAACTGACGTTGGATTTCAGTAGTTTATTGCCAGTTGATTACAGTTCACCTTGTTCTGAAATTCAAAAGAAAAAACAAAATCCATGAATCTGGAGAAAGTAATTTGCTACTGCAGCCTTCCCAATCCGAGCCTCCTTATATAATTATTGATGTTTTCTAGTGGGTGCTAATGCTCACAGCTGGCCGGACAAAAATAAACAGGTTTGGCTTCGACCAGCCTGGCCTCGCTAGCATCATCCGGTTATTTCCACTTGGCTGGGGGAGTTTGTGTTTACAACCCGGGCCAGGGCTGCGCTGGGGGAAGGGAGTGAAGCACCTTGACCAAGCAAAACAGCTCTGGTACAGTACATGCGATTCTTAACATTGAGTCTCGCACCTGCTTGGCCTAATTTTATGGAGCTGCTAAGCACAACAAAATTGTTCAGCATGAAAATTTGTCCTAGGCTAAAACGAGGGTTACACAAGCCACTAATTCAGGTGGTTGTTTGCGACCGATATTCAGCTTGTTTTTGCAATGCAGTTTTGACTGGTAACCCGTTTTTACTGCTAGCAAAACTTTTTGTTGTGCTAAGCAAATATTTGCACTTTATAGCAGCTCTATGAAATTGGCGCCATGTCCTTGGGCTAATCTGCTCAGCAGACGGGGTCACTAACCAGAAATCTTGTACAATTTGTATGGCTATTTATCAAATCTCGCATTTTTTTTGCTTAGCATATATATACAAATTGATAAATTTGCTTACATTTTCTGCTTAGTGGCTTCTTGAAATTGGGTCCTGGTTTTGGAATTATTGATTGACCAAAAGGACATCCGGGACAAGGGGAAATTTGTCCGTATCGAACCTTTACAAATTTCCTGTGCACCGTGATCACCCATACATGTACCGGTAGCACGTCCTACTCATTAAAGATGCAATCTGTCTTTTTGTGTTCGTATACTTCCTGGGCATATGAGCAGTTGATCAGTATCGAATGCCATCTTCGATCACAGGGAATTTTCTCTTGTGACGCTGTTTTGCTTTTGACCGAATGCCCTAATGGATGGCCAACTCGCGTGTTGCAGTCCTGATTAATTAATTAATTTCTCGTAAACTACATGTAACAGTGTATACATGTACAGTAAATTCAGCCAGCCTTGTTTTTTTTACAATGTATAAATATGTACACGGCTGCAAACGGTTCAGTATTTTGGATGTACCGTTCTTCCACATTTTGATGCAATTGTTACAAAATAAATTAATATTTGTATCTCGTGTTGACATTTGTATTGAACGCTGGCCTTGTAGTTGTGTGAAGGGTATACTGCCCCGAAGGCATTTCGTGTAATATCATCAATCTACAATGGTACATGTCGTGTGAATACGTGTACATAATTTGGCACCAGTACGTCCATGTACATACTGTACATACATGTACTTTTGTATACACTGTGGAAAGCTGTTGGGGCCCAATTTCATAAAACACGTAAGCACAAAAATTTGCTCAGTAAAAACGAGTTACATACTGTACCAGCCAAAACTTTATGTATTTTTCATGCTAAGCCAAAAACCAGATGAAATTCATTCGCAAACAATAAACATCACTTGAACATTTGTTTGAAACCCTGTTTTTGCCAAGGAAGATTTTTCATGCTTGAAGCATATTTGTGTGCTTACTATACCGGTACATGTTTTTTATGAAATTGGCCCCGGGCATACCGCGTGTATGATGTTACATGTTCTATCCCTTTATCAGTGTACACATAGTTTTCGATTAAAAAAATTAATAGAATTGGAGTTGTAAGAGTGTAACATGCAGGAAATGCAGGAAATTCTGTTAATTTCTGTTAATTTCTGTTAAAGAACTGGACATTTCGAAGGCAGAAACGGGCAAACAAAGTTTGTCGGGGATAACAAGGTGTTTTAGAATGATTATAAACAAACATTGGGAAGTAGATTTGAGCCATTTCTAGCCTGTTTTCAAGGTACTGTACCGGTAGGTATGTAGAATAAGCAAATAACGTAAACCGAACTCTGAAATGTTTATAATTTCATAAAAAAACAAAACGGATGACTTTAGATTCTTACACACTGCACTCTACATGCCTAGAAAATACTATTATCCAAGCTTGGGAGCCTGCATTACTGCTGTAAAGACATGAAAATATTTGCTAAGCTATCATTGTCCTTTTCTTTCCAAGTTGGTGTCCCCCAAAAACAGTTGTCCTTACTGTGCAAACAAATAGTGGGGGTGTGTTCAGGGGTGAAGTGGCGCTACGTATTCCACAAGTGCTTTGTCATAATTGCCTTATTTTGGGATCCAGAGGATCATTGATCATTGATCTTGATAATACTGATATAACCAGGCTGGGTGTAGTCCAAATATGCAACATATATCTTTTGAAGTGTGGTGTTTGGTCTTTACAGTTTAAAAATAAATATTGTGTAACATGCATACTGGTATTGTCTTAAGCCGTGTTCGCACTGGACTTTTTGGGGGGAAGGTTTTACTGAGACGATGGTAAAATAAAAAATGGTCAAATTTTACCGAGACCGCAGGAGAAGTAGCCGAGCTGTCATTATAATGACTCGTGAGCGCATGCGCGGTGTCTTGTGTAGCATGGCCTTGCACTGGGAGGCTACATGAACGTTTTCCTGGGCCGCTTTTACCGACTCGCACTGTTCGCACTGGACTTATCGTCTCGGGAAAAGTGACCTGGGAAGTTTAACCGGGCAGCAGTTGGCCGGTAGAAGTATAGCCACTGGACTCGGGAGAAGTACCTGAGAGGAAAACGTCCTAGGCTGTCCGCACTGGACTTAAAATGGTAAAAGTATCCATCGTCTCGGTACGTTTTATCAAAAAAAGTTCCAGTGCGAACAGGGCTTTACATGTATACATACAGTATACATACCGGGTACATACATACACACACACACTTGTTCGCATTTTTGTATCACTGTGGAGACATGGCTTTGTTCTCGTGTACAAAATGGTTAGAAAGTCGAGCACGTTTTTCAAAATGCTCCCATTTTAACCATATTTTTTTTCATAGGTTGAAATTTCGACCCAATATACCCTATATTATACCCTAACCCAAACACTAACCCTAACCCACATCCTAATCCTAGTTTTTGAGTAATTTAAGTAAAATCCAAAAATCTAATTCGTGAAATTCCCAGTGGAGACCTATTCATCTATAGAAATTTACCCTCCGGAGACGTTTTGTCTCCATTGTACACATTGTGTTCATGTCTCCAGAGGGTACCGTATTTCGCACCATACACGTACATGTACCGGTACGATACACCTGTCTTGTTTTTGATGCCATCTCTAATTCGATTGATATATTTTATAAATCACAAATAATTTTATTGTTAAACATTTTTGAGGTGCTTGCACAGTGCAAAAAGCTGTAGTATACCCCTTGCAGAGAGTAAACCAAGCAAACTACTGGTAAATAGCCTAATGTGATAATCCCCTGGATTTATGACCAAACCAATTTGGGATAATTGTCCCCCCCCCCCCCCCCACACCCTTTGACTACCCCTAGCTGTGGGTTGATGACCCCATATTTTTTTTTTACAAGGACTTCTCTTGTGAAATCTTATGGTACATTTTAAATTTTATTTTCAAATGTAATGAAATCCCATATTAAAAATCCAAATGACGTAAAAAACAAACAATTCCTGCAGATTGCAATGTGCCTCAGCAGTTAGTGAATCATGGTTCGTGATGTGCATCGGTTGTGTCGTATTTTGAAGATTTTGGAGCATTTTTCACACTGTGCGCACGTGTTGACTACGCTTTGTACTAGATGGCTGTACATGTACGTGAGAGGGATCTTTAGGCAAAAAAATTATTAATTGCACCTCAGAAGTGCTGGAGTTATGACCTGGGACAAATTTCATAAAGCTGCTATAGCAGAAAAATTTGCTTAGCGTGAAAATTTGTCCTTGGCAAAAACAAGGTTACAGACCAAATTTTCATGTGTTTTTTATGGTTTTTGATTGATAATCAGCTGTTTTTTTGCTTAGAATGAAAAACATGTACACTTTTGGCTGGTAACCTGTTTTTAATGAGCAAGACTTTTTTGTGCTAAGCAAATTGTTGTGCTTAGCAGCTCTATGACATGGGCCCCAGTTGTTGACCCTGTCTGAGTTGTTATTGTTGCTGATATGCAGTTTCAATTACCAGTAATTGGTGGTTTTTTTGCCACTGGAATTTATTCCTCCAATTTTACTTTACCCCCAAAAACACCTGTGTGTACTGTGTTCATGAAACCCTTTATAGTAACGGGTATTGGGTACCTGATCGTTGATGTTGGGAACTGGTTCAAGATTATGGGATCGGGTACCGGTACCTGTGGAAGTCACTATAAACTGTCTCATGTAGCGGTTCATGTTGTATTTTTCAAGGCACTTTTACCAGTACATGTAGTTACCTAACCCAGTTTTTCCCTCAGCTTTGCTCTATGGTTGAATAAATTCACAAGATAATTTGGCAAAGAAAAAGACAAACGATGATGATAATGATATCTGGGTTCGAACCATAGACCTTTCGATCCATAGCTCACCTCTTTACCAATTAGGCTATTGGTGAGTTGGTTGAGGACGTCGCTCTTTACAGTTCTTTAACCAGTTCGTGCCGGATGACGTATATAAACGCAAAGTTTTCCCCAGATTCAAAACGGATAACGCATAAACGCGCCACAAAAACAAGACCAGAAATGTCTGTCAGCAGCAAGCAAGGCCTGGAAATGTGTGGGTGTGCTTTCCGGTACTGTAAAATAATCTCGCGTGTTGGCTTGGAGATGTTAAAATAATCCCGGCACGAACTGGTTAATGTAGCTGAGTTGCCATATTCTATATACATTCATGCACAACTCGGCTGCTGAACAAAAAAGTGTTTTCCTAATCCTGTGCTGTAATTTTATAATTACTTAAATAGACTAATTACTTGGGCTAAAAGAAGCTACTGGTAAGCCACATTCCTAACATTCCTGAACTTTACCATCCTATTCTCCTCCAAAGAGCAAGAAATGAAAGGCCAGTGAATCATCAATTGCTTCCTGTCTTTAAATTGTGTGGTTTCTTTTTGCCAAGTCACATTTTATCTTAAAGTGAGTTGTTGACAACACTTTAGTATAATATGTGCCACCATTTGTATAACACCCACATGTTGTCTAATCATTGACTGTGATGTGTGTACCCAACCACAAACTGGGGTCGTTTGTCTTATGTTGTTTTCCATTCTTTTGAAGCCCCCTTTTAGGTTATTTTGTTCTGTTGTTCAATGAAGGATGATTCATAAAACTGTCGAATAGCCTGATAGTACTCCAGGTACATGTAGGCGGCGGCGGCGGCGGCGGCGGGCGGCTGTCTGCTCTATTCTTCTTAGTTGTGTGCGGCAAGCATTTAACATTCCTCACACGCCCACCAGCGTACTTTTGTCATGCATGCTACATGTAGTGTAGTGCTAAGGGCTGTTCATTCTCACATAATTTAGTATTTGATTAAATTCAAATGAACTGCACTTGACTGAATATTCAAAACTCGCTGGTCAAGATTTACACACGTCAGAGGCAGCTGCCTTCCACGCTGGTCAAAAGTTGCATACATACATGTACAAAGGCACAAAGCCCACTAGGTTAGAAACGTGCATTCCCCATGAAGTGCTTAGCAGAAAATAATTACTTAATTGCCCATCTAAAAGAATGGGACTGATAAATAGGCGTAGACGAAAAATTACTTTGAAGAAAAAAAGTGCCATCTGACACACAAAATGCAACTTTACGATTAAAATATACCACAGTCGTGTGTGATTTTTTTTAATTTTTTTATCGAATATGCAAACTGAAAAAAAAGCTATTTGTATTTGATTATAAACAAATGTTCAGTTGATGAACACATACTGTATTCAAAGATTTGGTATCTTCAAGAAAACCTTGGTACATGTATCGGGTATGCAAATACTTCTAATGTAGATTGTAGAGTATAATATCAACAAGATTTAAGAATTGGGGAGTTTTAATTTTCCTCAAAATCTGAACTATGTCCTTGCAATTTACAATCATTATTTCTTCCTCGGCACAGCAACACACATACATGTAGTGAAAATAGTAACATTACTATTAAAAACAATACTTTACAGTTTTTTTTAGTCATTATTTTTTAATAAGTCCAGCACGCCAACACCTGTAACAACTGCTGGAGGCTCCGGAATTCATTTTGCAATTCGCCACAGGGCTAAATAAGACCAAAGTTTCAAGAAAACACCTTGGAAGTTGGTGTATTTATCGCTGAGCTTATGGAACTGCATGTGACCTGTCATCACAAAATGAGCGTAAAGTCAGCAAAATCAAAAATTGAGAAATGGGTATTTCTAAATTCTGTGGAAACAGAGCTTTCCAATGGTGTATAACACTTGGAGGTTTGATACTCAATATTTTTTTATTTTTATTTTTTAGTCTGGAGTCTTAAATACAGAGATTATGAGAAAACGAGCAATTTCTTGCGAGAAATTGTGTGAAAGGCATAGAAAGACATAGTCAAAATTGTCTCAAACTAATTTTGTTTTTATCTGATAGTCCTGAAAAATTGGGAATCGATTGTTGGGGATTTAGTCTTTAAAAAAACCATATAATCTCAAAATCGACCACCCCTTCAAATTTTTACTTTGACTGGCCGTACTTGGAAATCACTCCGTGCGACTTTATGCTCATTTTGTGATGAAAGGTCACATACCGGTATAATTAATGGTAGACCTTCGTAGAACCCACACCTCGGTCGGTCGTTCACACTCCCACCATCTCTCCACTCCTTGCCCTATACCGTCTTGCTGTGTGTTCTCTCTCAGCCAGCTAAAACCCAACCCCTACAAAAAGTACACCTGCAACAGCCTCACCACATGAATAAATGAAGAATGTAATGTAACATTGTACATTCGTGTTGGACTGCACTATTGTTGCACTTGGATAACGGAGCCAGAGGTTTAAAATCAATACAGCAATCTGTCCGTGTGGTAGGGTATTAGATGACGAAACTCATGTTGGAGATACATGTATATGATCAGGTAAAAAGAGACAAATATCAGTTAGTGTGGTGAACTTTTTTTCAGGGGTGGGAAAAAATTAACTTGATGCTGTCAAAGGTCTTGCAAAAAGAAATTTCACAAGCTTATATCTCGAACCCTTTACTTGCAGAAATACTAGTGCAGATGTCTTATAGGTACCGGTAGGATACACCATTGTTAATTGCTTGAATTATCAGGAATGTGTGGATTTTCTGTCTTTTTTTTTTGGGGGGGGGGGGGGGGGTTGTATTTTTTTGTAAATATCGTTTTAACTGACCTGTTCGAAGTTTTACAAGTATAAATGCAAGAAAAAGGGAGTTCGTATTTAACTGGCGTCGGGCAGGTGGTTTTTTTTTCGTTTTTTTCGTGATCACCAGACTTTTTTTAAATATTAAAAAAAAAAAATGACAGGATGTCTAGCACAAAGATTTGGCTGAATCATTATTTACTTTTAAATAATCTTAATAATTCGGTAGTAAACAACTTTGATATCCAGTACCAATGGTGTATTCTAGATTTATTTGCCAGGGTCAGTTGGCTTGTTATAATTCCCAGGCAAGTTTCACTGAATTTGACTTCGATTTCTGTTTTGCAGGTACTGAATTATTTGCTTTAGTAATCACTCTTGACTATAGAAATCATTACAAATGTGTCCTAAATTGAAAAAATAAAAACTATTTGTTAGATTTAATGTAACATGGACATTATTTAAAGCACAACCAGAGTTGTATTCGAGTCCATGCAAGTCCTTTCACAAGTCTAGTCACAAGCTCTTTCATAAAACCAGTCGCAAGTAACTGGTTGAACAATGACAAAGGATTGCTTTTGTTAAAAGTTTATAGTGTCTTGACTTGAGACTTAAGGACTTCTGATGGACTTGCAGGGACTCGAATACAACTCTGACCACAACTAAACAACTATTTATACTAGGCAAAAATTTGTTGGCCAAAAAAGTCTTGTTATCTGTTGTCCTAGTACTGTGCATTATGCAGCCATTCATTCCATAGGGATTTTAAGTAGAGAACCTAGCAACCATACCCATTTGAACACTAGTACTACAGACATATCTGAACTTGATTTAAAACTCTAATATTAACTCTCATATAGTCCAAAATAATCTTCAGGATACTGCCCTTTGAGTGACCCAGTGTTGTTGTTTAATAACAGGAAGTCTAAGGACTTTGAGATTACACAACTTCTTGTGAGCCACACAAAAGAAACTCACTACTGCCTCCGAGTTATTATCTAACTTGTGGTTTCACCCTGGCCATAGTCAGATCCTAAAGCTCACTCCAAATTATCTATGTTATACCATTTCCTATACATGTACTGGCTTCCTCTGATAAGAGTGCATAGATCATAGTTTGTATAGTTGGTATTTTCATGACACTTGAAATATAGAGAAGGCTTGGGCTACTAGTAGAACTGGCTGTTCCTTTATTGGAACGCGAGTTGGTTGATAATAAATGACAGTTTCTTACTTTGGAATTAGGTAGATTCTCAGTGCGTCTTAGAACGGTAAGTCCTTCTTTCTGTTGCTATATAATTAATTCATTTTTATAGTGCAAATTCCATAAAATATGAATTTGTAAATGTTGTTTACACTGTGTACATGTACCTGGTTTACAAATGTGTATAGGAAAAGGTATAAAACTGCTGCGAGTGGCTTTCTGACTGGAGTTTTTGTATTTTCATCCAGAGCCCTCAAAGGTTACCGTTTTGGTTGAAACAAATTGCTGAAATTTTAAAACCTTTCCCTATCATGAAAAGTCTTTACAAATCTAATTTAAAAAAATTAATTAAAACAAAATTAATTAAAAAATTAATTGGTAGGGCATACAGTGACAGTCACAAAAATGTCGTTATAGGTTGTGTTTTTCACATTAGAATATCATAAGAAAAGAATCATTGTTGTTAAAACAAGGCATTTGTTGTATAGCATTCAGACAACACTGGTTTGCCTGTGAATATCATAACTGGGTTAAAAATAAGGAAAACTCATCACTCGAACCCCCCACAGTGCATGAACACCACATCAGAATTGAAATCCCACTTATAAAAATGAAATTGTTATTTCCTGCTAGTCTATTGACCCCTAGTAAGACATAAATGCCAACGATTGTAAAATCACTTAGGGATCGGAGCCAACAAGCAAGATGTCATGCCGACTTCCGATGTTCCTGATGGCTATTCCGGCCGCAGAGTTCCGTCTGAACATGGTCCGAATAAAGGAACAAAAAAATCTCCTCCATTTTTTTTTTGACCACAGTTCTAGAGGATTTAATCCAGCGACTAAGCCGACCACTCACACTTCTGAACAATCAGATTAATGGCTCTTACGCTTGGCCGAGCTTGACAATTAACGGTAGAACTGAAATTCCCTGGAGAGGCAGGGGTGCCAACCAGAAAGAAATCACTGCGGCTGGATCATTGTACGATCCCCAGAAACGGAAAGCAAAAAAAATAAAATAATGTGACCTGACGTTGACCTTAAAATTAGAAAACACTCTGGAGTGAATATCTTATACAAAGTAAAATGAAATAGACTTGCGTGCACCTACTGAGAAAGTGTGCATGACAAAACCGGTCTGGAAATCTAATCTATAAAAATAAGTATGGGAATGGGAAAGAAATGAAATTAACGTGCTGGTGGGAAATCTTGGCTGTCGGACCTGTGTAAATAGTCAGTTGCACCCAAAAAAACCGGAGATCAGACAATGGGAAAAGTTTGAAGAGGTAAGTTTATTAAATGTTTTATATCCTTTGCCAGTTCCATTTTTGTTTCAAAACGGGGGCCAATAATCACAGATATTTGCCAAGCCTGGAAATTTGAAAAGTACATTTTTGCAGAAAGTTCATTGACGGTGATACAATTTATATATATAAAAAAAATCTCATTTCTATATGAATACACTTTGTGTAAACTTGAATACACTTTGTGTTCTCACTCACAGAAAGAAAAAGTTCAAAACTCTGATTTCTGTTTTTCAGCATTCCAATTCAGGTATTTTCATTTAGCGAAAAGACCAAGTTGTTTTGTTGTTGTAAAAATGGTTTTGTGTTGTTGATAATAGTACATATTTACCACATGTTATACCCATACACCGTGAACTTTTATGATTATAGAGAAGGAGCCCTTTTATGACAAGTATTGAGAGGTACTCCATTCAGTTTTTGTGTCGCAGTACTTTTAAATTCATTGCCAAATGGCCAACCAAAATAAAGTACATGTAATTGTTATGGGACAAACAATTTTTGAAGAAATAACTCTCGGGTCAAAACATGTTTTGCTGGTTTTAAAAGTATTCATCAGAGATAATTAAGTCATTTCTTGTTTTGGTTTTATGTCTCATGCAGGAATGTCCAATTTCTTGGGTATAATTGATGTTTGTAGCCTAGAAATTAACAACAGTGGTATTTTACTTTTATTTCACCGATTGTGTATTAACCAGTTCGCGCCGGATTATTTTAACATCTCCGAGCCTAGGGGCAGGATTATTTTTAACGAAACTCGATCCGAAGCGGGTTCAGGCCGATAGTGCCGGGAAGCACACCCACGCATTTCCGGCCTTGTTTGCTGCTGACAGACATTTCCGAACTTGAACTTGACGTGTTTATGCGTCATCCGTTTTGAATTTGGGGAAAACTTTGCATTTATATACGTCGTCCGGCGCGAACTGGTTAAGGTGTGTTCAAACCCAGAAATCTTGAATTCTAACTTGCTGTGTTGTGTTATACCTCATTTCAATATGTAACTTAATATAAGCTTCAAGCTTTTTTGTACCCGAGTTTTGTTGGAAATCATACTTGCTCCTGTGTGCTATTGGAGCAAAAGAATTGTGCAAGTACATGTACCTGTATGAAGCAGATTCTTTGCCAACATTCCAGACTGTGTAGGCTGCTTATTTAACAAATTCTTGGTATCAATTGGAGCAATAATAATCCTGACAGAAAACATGGAACAACTCTCTCTCTCTATAAAAGTCGCATATTCCTACATGTGCCTTGAACTTGGAATAGTTCGTTTTCAGGTTGTAAATATCATTTGTGACCTGTTCCAACGAAACCCGGACAAAGTCGACTTTTTAGTTTTTCAGATTTTGCGTTTTTTTAAATTCTCTAGGTTCTCAGCTTTAAAATGATGTATCATTTACATATGTACCCCCACCCTATCTTCCCTGGGGTCTGGATTTAGTGATAAAACCCTGACAACCTAATTATGAGATAAACAGCTTTGAATTTCAGAAAAGCGTATTATTTCTATACACAAATGTTTCACAAAATTGACAAAAAAACACACTTCTGGTAGACGGATTTTGTTCAAATTTGAGGAGATTGTAGATTAATAGTGAATGACTTAGGAAAACCTAAAGCCTCAAAATGGTAAAATCCATCCAGAAATGACTTCAGGAGTACGTTGTGACAAAACACATTGTGCGACTTTGTCCGGGTTTCGTTGGAACAGGTCACATTTTATGTGAATCCTGTTGGATCAACATTTCTGTAAATACAGGTATGCTTACTTTTCAAAAAAAAAACCAGACACACTATCAAAAGCCTCACCTTAGGAAAGCATGTACATGTTGATGGACGTTGGATTATATTCAGAGGAATTCTTTTTTCCTTGTCTGCATGTGCTTTACAGCTTACCAGCAGGAAGCTCCAAATTATGCATTGTGATATAATCAGATTACTGCTCATGCCAAGGCTGTTAGAGGTGAAGAAACTAGTTATTTGTCACACCAGGTTTCAATACCGAGCCTAATATTACCCTTTGTTGCGTTTACGGTGCACAGGTTTATAGTTGTTTGTCCGCTGTCGGTTTTAGTAAAGGAAAGTAGGAATCATGTGTTTTTGAAACGCGCTTAAGGGTTGGCAAGGCCGGTTGTCTCCTTTTCTTTTCTTTTCTTTTCTAAGATTTTGTGGTCCAGGAAACGGAAGTTTGTGGTGAGAAATTGCCGAGCTCACTTCAAGATTTTGGATGAATCTTTTGTCCCCATTTTCACCCTCTTCCTTTGCCCCAAGCAAAATTAAAGCAATTGTTTATTTTTATTTTTTTTCCAGACAAAGATGGATTTTGAATTTGATTTCTCGATTTGCGTTGCTTTTCTGGCCCTCATTGTATCTGGGTTAGGGTTTCTGAAGTGTAAATGACGAACCTCCCATTCTGAAGTGACAAAGTTGGGCCACAAATTTCATGGCTATGCTTACCATCGTAATCAGGAATAAGTCGCTGAGGCCATTTTACACAATCGGCCGTTGAAGTGAACGCATGGGTGAAAATCGTGACCAAGTTGATTTTCCGAACATTGTATTTTTAGGAAGTGTATAGTTATCACAGATTATTGTCATTAATGTCTTGTATGTAAAAACGATCAATAAAGATGAAAATGAAGAGGATTTGTGTGCGCTGTCCGTATGATTTTGGTCAATTTTGTTTATTTCAAAGCTGTTTTTCTCGGAATGTGGATTCGGCAAATAAATATACACCTGTCTTCTTCATCAGACCATAACTCGTTAACCTAAACAGATACACACTTGTGATGGGTATCATTAGAAAGCTTATGAAATTTCCTTTCTCACCATGTGCATATCTCAAAAAGTCATTTTGCGAATTATTCCTGATTTCGATGGAGCGGGTCACATGTATACATTTACTGCCAAAGTCTATCCTAGAGGTCCCACCTCTAGCAATAGCTCCAAGGTCCTTTAATTCTCTATGCTTACAGTTACAATCCAGCCAACCATTGTGGTACTCTGGGCCAAAGTGTCTCTGACAGTTATAATTGATGAGGTGGTAAACTACTGGTATACTTAGCAAAGTTGTATTGTCTGGGTGTGAACAAGCAGATAGACCCACAGTTAGCACAAGCAATACAAAAAAGGTTAATGTACTTGGTATCAATTATTGAGGTTGTACCCCTAGCTTGATCCTTGGATTTACTCCCTTTGAATCGACCTTATAAATAAAGGGGTCAGTTGGTGAGGTCAGTGTGGTCATTGTGGTCCAGAGAGTGGCTGGAAGTGCAAGGTAGGGTTGGTCATTAGGCTTTTCATTGTGATAATTGGTTCTGGTCATTTCTTACATGCAATTGGTGGGCAGAAAGTGCTTGCTGTTTTTTAGGACTTAATCTCACTGAGATCGGACTTACTTTGTGTTGGCAGGAAACCAATTTGGCTGGAAGTGGCTTTGTTGTTTGAAGTTAATCATAATACTGCTAGCGTCTCGCAGAATAGAAATTGTGAAATTTTTTAAGTACATGTACCGTATATCAAATTTAACCATTTATTAAAAGGCCATGCATGGTTGACGATAATTGGCTCTTTGAATGTTTTATTGTTTACGAAGATCAAGTCGTTTAGACCATAGAAAAAGTACTATGATTAGACACCTGGTCTTTTTTTAAGAATTGGTTGGGAGTAATAAAAGCCATGCATGGCTGACGATAATTGGCTCTTTGAATGTTTTATTGTTTACGAAGATCAAGTCTTTTAGACCATATAAAAAGGACTCTGATTAGACACCTGGTCTTTTTTTAAGAATTGGTTGGGAGTAATAAAAACAAATTGAGGGTTAAAAGTTTATTAACCCTCTGGTTTTTATTTTTTTATTTTAAAACTAATTAGGTCTATTACAAACATGAAGCAGTTTTATGTCCCTACCTGCTTAGAAATGAACGTTATTTTGCGAAGGAAATATTATTTTAATGAAAGTTATTTTTTTTGTCAATTCTCTCATGTTATTCCTATATGCTTCTGTCAAAACGTCGCATCCATATAGGGACCATCGTTAGTGTTTGATTAAACCATGGTTAAATCCAAGAATGTAGCGGAGCCCACGGAATGTGAACCATTGGCCATAGATTACATCCAGTCTATTCATGTGCATACTCTACAGCAGTAATAAATAATCTGGATACAGTCTGTCATCAACTTTCCCTATCTCTGATACCCTGTATTTATTTTTAGTAGGGGAGAGAAGGCAGTTGTTTAGTCTTATCAGCTAGTAGAAGTGCATTTGCTGGTCCTGATATCTTTGGTTGACAATCCAGTTTTTTATGGGTAGGTCCAGGCAATATGAGTATGTGATGTCGTCAAGGAACGTACTGGTAATTCAAGGATTCTTTGTTTCTTCTACCAGAAGTTCCGAGTTGAATTTTTGAGGTTTGAGTTGCTGTTTTGGATTTTGAGTTTTGAGTTGCCTTTTTGATTTTGGGATTTTGAGTTTTGAGTTTTGAAATTCAATTTTTGAGTTTTGAGGTAACTTGAATTTTTTAGTTGACTTTTGAGTCTCACTGACTTGAGTTTCAAGTTGACTTTTTGAGTTTTGAATTCACTTTTTGAGTTTTGAATTGACTTTTTGAGTTTCGCATTGACTTTTTGAGTTTTGAATTCACTTTTTGAGTTTTGATTTCACTTTTTGAGTTTCGCATTGACTTTGTAAAACTGTACACTTTTGATTTTTAACATGACACCTTTCACATTTTGGAGACCATAAACCCCCAAAGTAAACCCCCACCTATTGGGGATTGTCAAATGACCTAAAACGCAAAAGATCCTATAACCTGTACAGCAGAGATTCCAGAAGAACACAGTCTGAGACATCCTGCACATTAATTTCTTGATTCTCAAATCATGAACAATAATTCTGTATAATACTAGCAGACCTCTTGACAGCAGAATTTACTGTACATGTCCTTTGCAAACTTACACTTGAGAAATTTGTTGACAGTGAATTGTATTGCTGTGTCAGACTCAAATTGATATTTTCTTATCCAAATGCCAACACCACTATTGATCTCAATAGAGTGATGGATTCAGACCCAGGGAGTGGTCACTTCACCCCAAATGACCACTGGCAGTTTGTTTTCCCTCCTGTCGCCCCCCTAGAATGCCAGCAATGTCAGGAATGGCCGTTGATCTGGCACAGAGTTAGTTGGTTCAGCCACAGTCCATTGCCAATCAATGCCAATTCTGATTTGTAGGGGGCCTGGGAGGGCTGTATTTTTAACAGTTTGTTTGGGTCCTGTCATAGGAACTTGTCAAAACTTTGCACCATATGCATGATATGGGGGTGGTCTGGCAACACCATGGGACCATGGAGGTGTTTCCTACCTCCATGGTGGGACTAGAGAGTTTAGATTGTTTACTGGCATTGTTCTTGTTGGATGAAGGAGAGAGAACACTGCTGCTGCTTAGATCCAGAGACCTGCATTTTATTTGGAAAAAAATGTAAAACTTGGGCAAAGCTGTTTTTTAACTCTCAGGACCTCATTGAAACTGGATTTGTGATAAGCTGGCCAAGATGAGGTATGTACAGTTTGCACTTTTTTAAATTTTGAAGTGTCATTCATCTTAATAAGCTGGTTCAGTATTTCAGCAGGGGGCCAAATCACGGCTAACGACTGCCCTTCAAATCATGGGATTACCAGTGCCCTTATGGTACTTCCAGAGACAGTTCTGAAATTTCTGCCCAAACTTCTGCACTGTACATGTTTGGTACTGCGTTCACGGAGAAAGGAAGCACATACCTCTGCCTGTTTGAAGATTATAAAATCCAATGCCATCAAATTCCAAACCACCTTCTAGCTTATCAGGATTATCCAATGGGGCGGCGGGGGGTTCTTCTGTCAAAAGTGGATGTCCGCTATTGCCCAGCAGGCAAATCTCTCTCGCCAAACTGATGAATCAGATGAATTACTAGTATGCGATAGAAAGCAAACAGTAAACAACGATTCTATAACAAAACTTATGAGGAGAAGAAACAAGCAGCAAGCTTTTTCTTTTCAGACAATTGAACCAGTACTTTATCTTCTGATAGGTGAGGTCATACGGCGGTGGATGTACTCTCCTAGTCTACGGGACACCTTTTGAGTGAGGGATCATGGTAAACATTGTTGAGCTTAATCCGTCCACAATAAATGATCTGTTTGATTGCCTCAGGCTGTTTTTTTCGTCAAACTTTTTTTGTTGGAGGTGGATTGGGGGTTTGGAGCGATTGTTGAACTTTCGGCTCTGCAAATACTATCTTCAGGCATCTGCTAAACGGTGCTGTTTAAACAGCGGAGTCTCGGATACGAGCTGAGTGCAGTGCACAATGGACAGGAGTTCGCCAGAAGTGTATTATAGATGTTTGGTTGTACATTTATGTGGTACAAAGCTTTCTTAAGGGTGTACGCAACTGTTATTCCTTCATTTGCATGTTTACCTAAGGCTGGCCTCGGATCGATCTGCGATTTGCTTGCACCGCGACCGACGGAACCGTCGGCATCAAGCAGACAAGTAAATGCTCATAGCACATTGCTCATAGCTCCATGGTTTGCCATATGTCGTGCTTTTATTACCAAGTGGACAATTGTATCATATTGTGAACTGATCTGCCTGACTATTTTGCTCTTGCTGTGACCTCTGACTGACTGATTGGCTCACTAACATTAACATAATTATTTCCTACCCAGGTGCCTATAATGTCTTAAGCCGTGTTCACACTAGACTTTTTTTTGGGAAGGTTTTACTGAGACGATGGTAAAATAAAAAATGGTCAAATGTTACCGTTGTTCGCACTTGGACTTTCGACACAGGAAAAATTTACCGAGACCGCGGGAGAAGCAGCCGAGCTGTCATTATAATGACTCGTGAGGGCGCTTTGCGTGACCTTTCTGCATTGATCCCGTTGTACCCATTTGAGGGCCGGATTAACCTTTTCCTGAGACGCTTTTACCGACTCGCGCTGTTCGCACTGGACTTATCGTCTAGGGAAAGGTTACCTGGGAAGTTTTCCCGGGCAGCAGTTGGCCGGTAGAAGTACCCACTGGATCGACTCGGGAGAAGTACCTGAGAGGAAAACCTAGGCTGTCCGCACTGGACTTAAAATGGGAAAGTACCCATCGTCTAGGTATGTTTTATCATAATAAGTCCAGTGCGAACAGGGCTTTATTTACTCAGCAGGTGTTTTTAGTTCTTGCCTCCAAGTCCAACCCCTCGGCTGCCCCCCCCCCCCCCCCCCCCTCCCCCATCTCCCCCATACCCCTTTCCACTGCCCCTGGGAAATACCAAAGGGTCAGACACCATCAATCTGGTCCCTGGAGTCTAGAGTCCATCATGTACATGTACATGTTAAAGGGAAAGCACAATAAAATCTTAAGTTACTGTATCCTCGAGGTTTAAATAACTGTACAACCACCAGTCGCTTGATAAGCCCCCTTTAATGCCCAGTCTATATTTAGAAACCCCATCTGGGCCGAGCCAGGGGTCGGTGACCTGCCTCTCGCTCAGAGAGAGCTGTCAAAACAGAACATTGTTGCAGGGTGGTTGCAGTTTATATTACCCCGTGTGCTTTACTGATTGACAGGTGGCTAATAATGAGAAAAATAGTATTCGTCTAATTGGAGTGTGTTCAATGTGTTTTGATTTCAACTTTGGAGGAATGCTCTAGGGAAGAATGTTCCCAAATTCAATTCATCAAAGTGATTAATTAGTACACTGGTTTTTCTTTTTAGACTAGAAGGGGTGGGTGTCTTAAAGGTAGGATACACCATTTGCAGTATCAAAACATTTTACTATCAAATTATTATGAAATATCTTACTTATTTGAAAGTAAATAATGATTCTAGGCATCCAGCAAAATTATTGCGCTCGATATCCAGTAATTGTTCCGAAAAATCTAATTGAAAAACGAAAAATCGCAATTGCCATCCGGCGATCGCGAATAAAACAAGAACATAAGAACAACTGCCCGACGCCGGTTGAAATTCACTCATTCATGAGAATTCAAACAATTACCAATAATGTATCCTACCTTTAAACACAGCTGGGAAATCGCAAACCACCATTATGAAGTCTTGCCGACCCAAAATGTACGAACGTGCCTCTAAAGTCAATCCAAATGTAATTTGTTTTAAGGAAATGCACAACTTTTGTAGACGTCAATAAACGAAAATACGTTATTATTGTAAAATAATTGACTGTAAGTGAACAAACAGCCACAAGCATCCTTGGAAATCATGGCACCTGGTGTGCTGTCACTTTCAAGAATTGTGGAATTGTTCGTATCGTTTTCCAACGATAGTACTGCGATATTTTTTGGGCAATTATATGTAGTTACAACCCTCCTCCTCAAAACAGTAAAATATACGGCTCAATGCTTCTCCTGCATTCTAAAGGCAATTTGAGAAGAAATGAAGCAACTTGTTATCAAAACATTAGATTACTTAACGGCTAAAAAGGGGGGGGGGGTGCAACCTCGAACCTTCTTTCTAGATCCGCTACTGGCAGGCACCACAATCGCATTTCTTTTTAAGTGAATTTTCCAAGGTGTAGTTGATGTAAATTACAATTTTGGCTTATTTTCCTTCTGGTTACAAAGTGTACAGTGTATATTGCTGTGTACTTTCCAAGAGGCTTTAAATAAATGCAGCCGTCTTGTCATCACGCACTTCACGTACGAAATGGACATTTCTGCCTGGTTGGCTGGCTTGCTTGCTTCATTGCCTCGGCCCTTCCATCCTTCATCTAGCTAGCCATACGCTAACCTTCTTCCTACCCTGGATGAAAACCAGACCAAGGCTGCATGTTATGGTCGCTGTACTCAGGAAGCTTTGAAAGCTCGTAATCCTCTTGACTTTGTCGCAGACTTGTACATCATACATGTACATTCAGGATTGATGCCTATTGTACAGCCATTTCAGTACACAGAAAGACTATAACAAAAAAGACTTTTGGGACTTTAAAAATAAGACTTGAATGAAGTTGATGTCGGCACTGCTTATTTATTTCCTGCAGGTTATTCCTGAAACCCATGCCTAGACCATAATTTAGCAGGTTATTTTTCCGGGAATTGTAACGACTTTATACATTAAAAGTACAGAGACAGATTTTTTTGTTACTTTCTCTGTTGGCCTGAGGGCATGGTACTGGAAGCAGCTGCCAGTTTTCTTAAAAGTATGCATAATTCATTTCATCCTTGGAGTGCCAATGAAGTAATTCGTCGGAGCTTGGAAAATATTAAAAAATTTATGAGATTACTCGGTCATGCTGACATAACCGCCCTTCGCAGGAATTGGTGAAGGCTCGTTGCTCGGAGTCAGTTATTCCTTGATGTATAGTTATTCCAAGGAACATATTGGTTTGTTTTTAGATATTTTGGGGGTAATTTAAAATCACAGATTGGTATTAAAGGTAGTATACACCATTGGTAACTGCTTGAATTATCATGAATGGGTAGATTTGGGGGGTTGTATTTCATAGTAAATATCGTTTAACTGACTTTTCCGAAGTTTTACAATCATGGAAGCCGAGAAAAGCACGAAAAACAGCGTTTGTTTTCAACCGGGGTCGAGCAGTTATTCTTATGTTATCTTTGTGTTTTCGCTCTCGCCGTCCGGCGAGAGCGAATTTTTCTTTATAAAATTCATTTTTTTGAGAATAATTACAGGATATCTAGCGCAATCCTTTTGCTGAATGCCTAGAATCCTTATTTACTTTCAATTGAGTAAGGTATTTCTTAATAATTCAGTAGTAAATATTTTCGATATCTGCAAATGGTGTACATACACTACCTTTAAGTATCAATTGGTATACATGGGCCGTCCATAAATTGGGGGTTCAATTTTTGTGTGTCTCCCCGTTACATCTGACGTAAGATTTATTTTTAATTCAGTATTTCTTTGATGTCTTCTACCATTTAGGAGTCCATTACATATTTTAAGCAAAGTACGTGCAGAACAAATGTTTGAAATAAATGTTAGTGACAATTGATGGGAAATTACCACTGTAGGTCGACATAACCGGACACCAACAAATGTCACACTTTTTGGTCCCTTAATTATTTATGAAAGTGTGTATTTTCGAATAGCTTCAAAATGGTCTTCATGCCCCAATTTCCTCCTACTCCCAACCATGTGTTTTCCTCCAAAAAGCCACATGTCCAATTTGCACCTAATGATCAATAGTTGCCTCAATCAATCATTGTTGATAACAAGTCTAGCTTGTACTCTAAGATGTGTATGTGGTACATGTACAATGTAACTGTACCTTCACCCATGTGCACACATCACAGAACTTTGTCTTGTGGGCTGTAACATTGTGTCGCAGTGGCTGTACATTTATGTAATTCCCTTCAGCCTGGTATATTTTGCCCCTGGCCATTTGTACAGTTGCACCCTGGTACTGATAGATCATCTGGTTTAATCATCTCTGAAGACTAAAGCTGTGCTAAGCTGCAGTCCGTGTAATGTACATGTAGTACATTGGGCCTTGAGCATTCTTGTTCAGGCTATTGCAAGGTAAGTTTGTCTGGTGATGGGCACTGGGGAAGGGGGCGGGGTACATTTCAAATTGTCTGCCCAATAACGGCCTTTTCTGGTTTTGATTTCTTTCATGCCCAATGGATACCTGACCTTAAGCGCCTAGAGCATTCTTGTTCAGGCTATTGCAAGGTAAGTTTGTCTGGTGATGGGCACTGGGGAAGGGGGCGGGGCAGAGATAGGTACAGTTCGAATTGTCTGCCCAATAACGGCCTTTTCTGGTTTTGATTTGCCAAATTAGTGTTCTTTTCATTCCCAATAGATACCTGACCTTTAGCGCGTCCTCAAAATCAGATTCTTGGGTTTCCCCTCCAAAAGTCCCTCGTTAATCGCATCATTATCCTCCTCTCATCTTCAAACATTGGCTCCTGTCACTTCCACCCTCTCACGAACCCATGCCGAGTGCTCAACCAATTTTCCTTTTCATCTTTCCTTCATCTTTTTTTTTTTTTGTTTCTGTCTTGCAGTGCCGGAGTTTTTGAGTGTCCAGAAGATCGGCTTCCCTTGGATTATGCCAAGGTAAGTGGCCTCTTGAAAAATCGCCAGAAACTGTTTGGTTTTTTTTTTTTTTTTTTTTTTTTGAGAAAATATGTCTGGAATTATTACATGTTTATTGTTGCACTGGGAGTGTGATTGTGTGGCGATGAGTCGTGCTGGGGAGAGTCCGCCCTTGGAATGTTTCGAGGATTAATTATTTTTTCCGTTGTCGTGATATTTTTGTTAGGCATGAAGTATTATTCTGGACAGGATAAGAGGGTTGGCATGGGGTAGCTTTTGGAAATGATTCTTCCAACAATACATGTAGTATGTTTGTGATTGGAGGGGTAGGTGTTTAGGTTATCCATTGTCATTGGAAATTGTTAGACTCTGTAGAATCAATATGAGAAATCAAGGGATCGGCAGGGGGTAGTAGTACGGTAACCCTTTGTGCAGAAAGAGCTAAATCTTCACTCTGTTATCCACTGACGCAAATATTTTTGGCATTTGTGTCCGAATAGATTTTTAGAATATAACAAATAGTATGTTTGGATTATAGGAAGACCAAAAGGTTTTAGAGAAGGATTTTAGTATTTAGTTTCTTAGCAGATAATTTTTGTGTTTTTGAATTGTGTTTTTAAACTATTGTATGCCTTCCTCTGACCATAGAGAAAAGAACTGCTCTGACCTTGTCATTGTTGTAATACCTGGGGTCTTTCATAATCTTAAGGGCAGCTTAACAGACTTACATGTATAAACCTCAATGAAAAACCTTTAAAAAAACAAGAAAAAATGCCACAAATAAAACATATGTTATTGTTAATCTTATTGTCTGTATGTTATTGAAATCATCATTGTTGGTCTCTCCAGCATCTCTGATGGCCAGTTGCATTAGTTTTACAAATCCCGAGCTAGCTTTCGCATTTTGCAAAGCAGTGATTCTACATAATGTAATTTTTTTTTTTTTAAGCCTGGTAGTGTAGACTTCAACTAGTTGTGTCGTATCTAAAATGGAAGTTGCACAATGTGAATTTTAAACAATCTCATTTCTTGGCTAATCCTTCTGAACACATGCAGCGTTTATAGTCATCATCTTGTTAATCAAGATTTGCTTCAAGATTGTAAATATGTTTAAAGAGTATAGTTTTAAATAATATCTCCACTGAAAGGTCATTTTTTTTAAATTGAAAATATTGTTCAACTTGGTGTTGATTACTGTAATTTAGCAAAAGAAAAATGAACAAACAACAATTGAAGTTCTGAAATTCTCCCTTTGGGTATTTACGGACTGTACATGGTGTATGTGTCAATTCTTTTGTGATTTGTTTTAAAATGATGGACCTCGGTTCTGCTGTTTCCATGTCAAGTCGCTCATGTTGCTTCAGAGCACATCATTAATACAGCACCAGGCAGCACATAAGTTCATTCCAGTTTCCTAATAAAGAGAAAATCTGTCGCTGACCAAAACAGTCTACCCTTCGCATACCAGCTCCACATCTCTCTCTCTCTCTCTCTCTTGTAAATTTATATTGCCTCACATGCTTGCCACAAAAATGCAGACGCGTGTTTAGTCATGCTGTCCATCCAAGCTTCATTCATCCAATTTCTTCTTTCATTTCTCCGACCCGTTTTTTTTTTCGCCCGTCGGGTCCCAGTAATTTGCGATGATGAAGTGCCGCCAGGCCTATCACCGCGCTTGACGGGCTTCGAGTCGGCGATATATTAAAAATCAACCCCCAGATGCACTCCCGAAGAAAACCAAACTTCTGTCGATTTTATTTGGGGGGGGGGGGGGGGGGGGGTATTATTTATTTGTTGTCTACTATCTCTACGGCGCCAACCTCATTGAGAATTCTTCCCACCTAGTAGCGGCACGTCGTTTGTCAACTTGGTAGCAATGACCATAGAGAACGTGGCCGACATGTACAAACTGCTTGATGTATCCGACCGGAACCTGTACAAATAAGCCAGGTTTTTCTTGTCCTTCTTTTTCTATGTGCTGTCGTGGTACTCGCACACTCGGGGGAAAAAGCATCTAGCATTCTAGGCGGATATCGATGTAATCTTGTCAACGCGACACTCGGTTGGATGCACTTATCTGCTCCTTGCGTGTACACTGGTAGCTTGGGACACTTCGAGTGCAGATATTTAGTTGACATTTTTTTGCGGACCTGGACCTTGTTCTCAACTCTCTTCTTCTGCTATGCCAGTTTCTGCTTCGTCTGGGTTACCTTCGTTCCGAGCTGTAAGACGATACCACTTTTGAAATAATTTTTCTTCAAATTCTTCTCCTCTATAACCTAAGTTTCTAACTTCTCAACGCGGCTTTTTTCCATCCAAACTTGTAAGTTTTCAGGAAAAGCTAAATTGTTCGGTGTTAGCACACTATACGTTTGTCTATTCATGAAAACTTACCATGATCTAACTTTTCACGGTACCAGTAGGCCTAGAGTATTATTTGTTGTTAATTTCCATTAGTATAGTTGGTTTGTAAATCGTGAATGGTGTGGACAAGCATTGAAACGATGCACAAATGCGCTCGTAGTATAGCTGTTGCGTTGCATTCGTCGAATGAGAACGTGGCCGGAATGCTGATTTTGAGCGCAATTCCAAATATGACTTGGCATATTTTGAATTGAAATCAAGATCTTAGACCTCTTGTTTTCTTGGAAGATACAACATTTCAAAGAGATAAGCTTCATCAAGTTAGTTTAAGTCAAGCAACCTGTCTTGAGATTTTGGGCACTTTTTCTTCTTTAAATTAATGGAAGAAAATGGTCGTTCTACTTCATATGAAGCACGATATGTGGCAGAGAAACCCCCCCCCCCCCTCTTTTGTGTTGACCATTGTGTTCCCGGAATCTCAGGAATTCCTTTTAGGTTTCAAGGGGATGGGTTAGGTTACAATAGTGTTGAGTGCGTATAAAGTATGGGGATAAGAGGGGGGTACCCCTCTGCCACATATCGTGCTGGGTATATTCTACTCTGCCGTTATTTTTTTACAGTCAGGTCTACGTGTACTGTATCTCGTGCAGTCTGAAGTTGCCCCAATTATTCATTTGAACTTTTTCTTGTACATGTGTACATGTTTGTTTGTCCTCTGTATATATCTTATAAGTTGTGGTTATTTGTGACAAGATCAGCGTTGGCCTTTTATTGGACTAAACTTTCACACTGCTAAATCCCTCTCCCTTCTGTATCGAACTTGAATCTCCTCCTTCGCATTAAATTCACGACGTCTTTCATCATTGTCTTGTCCTTGTCTGCTCTCTCACACTCTCCCGCTAACATCTCGCTGTGCTCTTAGCCTCATCAGTGCGATGTGTCACCCTTTAGACCTTGCTGTCTGCATCATCGTTCATGTGATGTTCCCTCTCAAGGTTGCGTCTTGCAGTTAATTCTTGTGCAAATATCTCTGTTTTGAAGCAAGCTTTTTAGTGTTTTTTTTGTATTTCAAAGTGAACAAAGAAATTAGGACTCAAATATTTGACCTCTGGAACACCAGACCGGCGCTCTACCAACTGAGCTATCTTGCCCTAAATGTTGGCGGTCTCCCAAATAGTCAGTATCTTTGTTCGAGGGTGCTAGTTTTTTTTGGATTTGTTTAATATTACACCCTGAAAAATTGACTTTCAAATTGAACTGATAATTCACTGTAGCATTACATTTATTAGTTATGAGTTTTCCAACGAGACATCGAGCGAAATATTTGCCCACTATTTAACTTTTGAATTAGGAGTGTAAAATGTACCGGTATAAAAGAAACCTAAATCATTTCCCCCTTTTAGACATTTAATCTTGGTAATGTTCATACAGGGTTGACATGTGTTGGTATACTTTATAAATGATTTGCTGAAGTAATAAAATTTGTACACCTGTCTTAAAGGTAGGATACACCATTGGTAATTGTTTGAATTATCATGAATGGGTAGATTTGGGGGGTTGTACATGTATCTTATAGTAAATATCGTTTAACTGACCTGTCCGAAGTTTTACAACCATGAATGCCGAGAAAAGCACGAAAAACAGCGATCGTTTTCAACCGGCGTCAAGCAGTAATCTTATATTATCTTTGTTTTTTCGCGCCGGACGGCGATCGCGAATTTTTCTTTATAAAATTTAATTTTTCGAATTATCTAGCGCAATTATTTTTGCTAGATGCCTAGAATCATTATTTACTTTCAAATGAGTAAGATATTTCTTAATAGTTCGGTAGTAAATTTTTTCGATATCTGCAAATGGTGTAGGCCTATCCTACCTTTAAAACTATGCTATGAATGTAAGTTTTAATTTAAAAAATGGTGATACTTTATGCATGAAAACTGACAAATGCTTTTGCGAACCAAACTGACCAATAGTTTAGTGAAGTACATTTGGTGACTTTTCTCCATCTATAAGCTATTTTTTCATTCTTGAATCAACAAACGTAAAACTGGCTTTTTAAAGGATTTTTATTGACTTTTCATCACAGTAATTTGTGTAGGTTTCTCTCTAGTGACGCCATTTCCTGCAGATCAGCGCCATATTTCAAACACATTTCGACCAACAAGCGAGTGTGTTTGGAACATTTTCCAAACTGTGCAATGCGTGCTTGATTATGTAGAATAAGCAGTTGCAGTTCTCCTGCATGTACAAATTGAGGTCTTTGATAGAGATCTATATGATTTCAAAACATTTCCCTTTTTGATTGGAAATATATTGATGTTTAAATTACTGAACATCCGTGGTCACTACTGACTGCATCTGACCAATTTGTGGTAATGCTCAATTCATATGAACACAACCTTAATAACAAGATGGCTTTGTGGTTCATTTCATTTCTGTTTTGAAAACCTGTACGGGATTCTGTCCAATCAATACTTATACGACGATTTATTGTAAACTCTGAACTGAAGATATATATGTGACCTGTCATCACAAAATGAGCGTAAAGTCGGCAAAATTGAGATATGGGTATTTCTAAATTCTGTGGAAACAGAGCTTTCCAATGGTATGTAACACTTGGAGGTTTGATACTCAATTTGTTTTAATTATTTTTTTTAAGTCTGGAGTCTTAATACGGAGATTATGAGAAAACGGGCATTTCTTGCGAGAAATTTTGTGAAAGGTAAGAAAGGCATAGTCAAAATTGTCTCAACTAATTTTGTTTTTATCTGATCGTCCTGAAAAATTGGGAATTGATTGTTGGGGATTTAGTCTTTAAAAAAACCATATCATCTCAAAAACGACCACCCCTTCAAATTTTGACTTTGACTGGCCGTACTGGGAAATCACTCGGTGCGACTTTACGCTCATTTTGTGAGGACAGCTCACATATGGTGGCTGCACGACTCGTGTGGAGTACTACAAAACAAGTCACTGTTTGACGAGCCAATCCACGTTATTTTTCTCATCCACGTCGTTCGCAGATTTACCCCGACGACAAGATGTCAGAAGAGATCATGTCACTGGCGGTCCGCTGCTCATTCTACAAAGACGGCTGCAAGTGGATGGACAAGCTGAAAATACTGCAGGTAACCAACCAACTCGTTTGACCGAAATTAAAAATTTTGCATAATATTTGCTCTTTTTAGTTACCACGGAAACGGGACTCGTGCAACGCTGATGGAGAAAACATTGTAATTGAAATGCCGATCGTGCACAATTGGCGTGTAGAGTAGGGCTTTAAATGAATTTGTTTTTCCTAAAATTATTGATGCAGAAATTTACTGATTATTGTGACGGGGATTTTAATTTTTTTTTTTTTTTTTGTGGGCTAGACGAAAACAAGTTTAATATAGATGCCCACTTGATTGTATTTATAGACAAACAAATGTTCATTTTTATTGCATTGGTTTGGTTTATTTGCATCTGAATGAAACTGGTGGAGTCATGCGTGTGTTTAAATTTACCCTTCAATTGAGTGTACTGATTGGTCATGCGCTACCTGGTACTGATGTACATCAGACAGTTTAATGAGCTACTGTTGGATACTTGAATCTGATACATCACTAATATGTGATGTCTAATGAGCAAAAAAACAATTACAGACCAAACTAAGGTACCGTACACCACCATTATGAAGCACGATATGTGACCCACCACGCCAAAACCAGGCGGAAGTCGGCAAATGCCATTTCGAGATACGGCATTGTACACACAATTTTTTTTTTATTATTATTTTTTATTTTATTTATTTATTATTTTATTTAATTGTTTAAACAAATTTTTCATAAATCGTTAGTTAAAACTCGTTAGATAATATCGGCCTTCTCCTGATTTTTGCTCAATAATGTATGATAATGATGAACGACTTTAGTGCTCGTTTTCTCAAAAGCATTCCTTGACACTACCTAACTTCAAAAAGATGTAACTTCAAAAGTATACCACCTATTTGAGTCCACTATAGCTTATTATGCTTAAAACGCTAGCAATCCAATAGTATAAAAATCTCTCATATGAACAATTTTGACAGCCTGGTTTTGGGGTGGTGGGTCACATATGTGGCAGAGAAAATCTCCCCTCTTTTGTGTTGACCATTGTGTTCCCGGAATCTCAAGAATTCTTTTTAGGTTTCAAGGGGATGGGTTAGGTAACAATAGTGTTGAGTGTGTATAAGGTATAGGATAAGAGGGGGGTACCCCTAGGCCCTCTGCCACATATTGTGCTGGGTATACACCACCACCTTTATTAACGACCTTTTAAATTAACCCTAACTTCCTAGGGTGTGCAAAATCATATTGATTTTAGAGGATTTGTGGAGGGTTAGGGTACATGTACGGTACATCATGTGGTCATCATGTGGTCATCATGTGGTCATCAGGGGCCAATTTCACGGAGCTGCTAAGCACAAAAATTTGCTTAGCATGAACATTTGTCCTAGGTAAAAACAAGGTTACAGACCAAATTTTCACGTGATCTTTATTGTTTTTGATTGATAATCAGCTGGTTTTTTGCTTAGCATGAAAAACACGTAGAATTTTGGCTGATAACTTGTTTTTAATGAGCAAGACTTTTTTGTGCTAAGCAAATTTTTGTGCTTAGCAGCTCCGTGGAATTGGCCCCAGATGGCCGTTGTATACATAATTTACCAGGTTTTGAAAATGCAAATATTATATTGGCTGGGGTTTATTAAATTTAGAGAAAACTGGCCGAGTTGTGAGCAGTTTCTTCTATTAACTCTGTGTGCTGATTGTCCATGGACATTTTGGATACCACATTTTGGATACCATACCACATTTGGGATACCATACCACATTTGGGATACCATACCACATTTGGGGTACCATACCACATTTGGGGTACCATACCACATTTGGGGTACCATACCACATTTGGGGTACCATACCACATTTGGGGTACCATACCACATTTGGGGTACCATACCACATTTGGGGTACCATACCACATTTGGGGTACCATACCACATTTGGGATACCATAACACATTTGGGATACCATACCACATTTGGAATACCATACCACATTTGGGATACCATACCACATTTGGGATACCATACCACATTTGGGATACCATACCACATTTGGGATACCATACCACATTTGGGATACCATGCCACATTTGGGATACCATGCCACATTTGGGATACCATGCCACATTTGGGATACCATGCCACATTTGGGATACCATGCCACATTTGGGATACCATGTCACATTTGGGATACCATGTCACATTTGGGATACCATGCCACATTTGGGATGCCACATTTGGGATGCCACATTTGGGATGCCACATTTGGGATGCCACATTTGGGATGCCACATTTGGGATGCCACATTTGGGATGCCACATTTGGGATGCCACATTTGGGATGCCACATTTGGGATGCCACATTTGGGATGCCACATTTGGGATGCCACATTTGGGATGCCACATTTGGGATGCCACATTTGGGATGCCACATTTGGGATGCCACATTTGGGATGCCACATTTGGGATGCCACATTTGGGATGCCACATTTGGGATGCCACATTTGGGATGCCACATTTGGGATGCCACATTTGGGATGCCACATTTGGGATGCCACATTTGGGATGCCACATTTGGGATGCCACATTTGGGATACTTAACCAGTTCGCGCCAGGATTATTTTAACAACGCCGAGCCGACGGGCGGGATTATTTTTTACGAAACTCGATCCGAAGCGTGTTCAGGCTGATAGTGCCGGGAAGCACACCCACGCATTTCCGGCCTTGCGCGCTGCTGACATACATTTCCGAACTTGAACTTGGCGTGTTTATGCGTCATCCGTTTTGAATTTTGGGAAATTCTTGCGTTTATATACGTCATCCGGCGCGAACTGGTTAAACATCAAAATTGTTTTTCTGTAGCTGTGTTCAGAGGCATAGATAGTTACCTAAAACATGGTTCAGGATTAAATTCATTTCATCATCCCACCAATGTACTCTAGGGTCAAACTGCATGTAGGATCCAAAGACAGAGATGAAGCTACTTGTACATGTAGGGTTTGAAAAAAAACCTAACTCCCAAGTTCCTGAACAAAATTGTTTGTTATCCCATGCAATAATCACAATAAAACAAAGGTGTTTTTTTTCACGACCTCAATATGATACAGTAGAGAGCCAAGGCCACATGTTGTCCATATGAACACCACACTCATTGGAAAGCAGGGAGCCTGTTATGATAGTAGGCAACAAACTGTGACTCTATGCTTCAACACACCTCAGACCATCTCCAATTTCAGTGCTGGCCATGCCAGGCTTTCCCAAATCATCTGGTGTGTATTATCATGGTATTATTATTAAGTTTCCTGCCAATTGATAGGGGTAGCCAACAAATATTAATGGCTGACGATATGGTGGAGGGTAATATAATGCGACACATCTTTCAAGAAGGCCAATTAAATTTGGGACCTAATTTAGTTGTGGGGTCTGGCATGACGACCAATTTCATCCTTTATCAGGTTTCTGGTGCGGTTTTAGTTTCGTTCGCGTACCGATTCACTTCGCTGACTTAAAAATGCGGTATAAACTTTGAAAGTTTACAATAGTTCATTATTCTGGCAGATGTGTCACCCGATCGGGTGAAGTCAAGCCTAGTCAAGGTTTTGTGTTATCTGCAAGATGAAAACGTGTTTACAACGTCACGGCAAATGAACTTCACGCAAGCGTTCATGCTCGTGTTGTGATGTTTATTTATGCATGTGGCTTAGTTGAGAGACTGAATTTTATGAATAACTATATTTTAAGCATTCTTTCGTGCTCGAAACAAGCGAGAAACAATAGAAGACATTTCAGAGGTGCAACAGCCGATAAACGCCCACTGAATAATGCTGAATGGCTAGAAAAAAAGCACGAAATAACTGGTGCGTTTGGAGGTTTGAGGAGGAATCCAATATTTGACACGGTGGCAATCGGAGGACTTTGTTGGATTGAGGATGGTTCCCAGCCAAAAGGACCTAAGGGCTTCGTGTAAAACAAAATAAGGTTTTTCAAGATTTTATCCCTTTCTATAAACGCCTCGCTCTTGGTGTGAAAAGTCATTATTTTTTGCATCGGTTTAAAAAAATGCATCTCTGGAGAAATTATTACTCCACCCACACCTTCAGAAGTCGCTTCCTTTTCTCCTGGCTCCGAAACCTCATGCATCAATGATGCAATTTAGCACTTGGTCATCAGCCCAACTCTCTCCCCCCCCCCCCCCCCCCCCCACTCCTTTACGCCTCATTTATCTGCGAAATGTTGCATAGGAGAAGTGCACTTCTATCATGATGCAGTGTGGATGTGTGTGCGGAATGGATGATCTAATTTTTAGCTGCCGCTATATTCCTGTGTGTGTGCTTTGGTTTCATGGATCAGTGAACTGTTCACAGTCGCTGTAATAACTCACTGTAAACGAGCTTAGTACCTCTGAAGCAAAATGAAGTCTCTATTTTAAGCGTTAGTACATGTATATTAGCTATGGAAGAACTAAATATAATGTAAATTTCTTTGCACAAAAGCCAGGTTGGTAAGTATTTGTTCTTAAAGGTAGGATCATTTGCAGATATCAAAATATTTACTATCGAATTATTAAGAAATATCTTACATGTACTTATATTCGAAAGTAAATATTGATTGTAGGCATCCAGCAAAATGATTGCGCTAGATATCCTGTAATACTCTTTTTTACCAGTAGATGTAAACTGATACCTGGATTATTACCCGATTCGGTCTAGTAGTTTTCATTCTAGTGGCCTTTTTTTTTTTCTGGAACAAAGTTTGGGCAGTCAGTTGGACAGGGGATCAACAGAAGGGCGACAGCCTGTCCCATTGACCGCCGACTTTGTTCTAGTAAAAGAACACTAGAATGAAAACTACTGAATCGAATCGGTTGATTTTGGTATAATTTTTTTATCGAAAGATTCCAAAACTAGTTTTTTGGTTAGACGGAACTGAAAATAGGCCATTCCAGGTGTTTTTTTTTTTAATTTTTAAATTTTTTAAATTTTGTTTATAGCATCCAGTATAGAAATTTATACAAGTTGCAAAGCCAACCCCCCCACCACCACCACCACACACACACACCAAAGTGTGTAAACACCTTCAATCGTGGACGAGGCATTGTCCGACCGTTATCCCTCTTTTGATTGTACATGTACTCTAACGTTTTCGGAAGACCTCTATATATAGGATTTGTACACGATTTGGAATCGTGGACCTTCTGTCAATCGTGGACCTAATTGTTTGCCCCCAAATTCTTTTTTCCGACATCCATGATGGAAGGTGTTTGCACACGCACACACACTTAGCTTTACCTTACATACGTACTGTGGACATTCCTTTGTCTTCGTGTAGTTAAAAAAAACGTTGACTAAATATTCATTTTTCTCGCTTCCCCAAAACAAATTTACCCTCAAATTTCGTTTCTCAGCTGTTCCTTCTATCTTTTCTATATATAACCCTAACCCGTTTTTCCTCTAGCGCTCTTTTTCGAAAACTGAAAAACAGATTGTGGACCTGGGCAAGTCAACAAACCATAACCTCTTCCCGCATCGTGGGGACCTATATTGTTCGGAGGTCCAC
Source organism: Crossaster papposus (assembly GCA_037893245.1). Lineage (NCBI taxonomy): Eukaryota > Metazoa > Echinodermata > Asteroidea > Velatida > Solasteridae > Crossaster > Crossaster papposus. The sequence goes on along the minus strand of JBAIAA010000144.1, from coordinate 335,131 downwards.
AGTGCGTATGCAAGACTAACTCACACGGATCAACTCTAGCATTTATCACCATGCCCATCTCATACCTATACATGTACTTGTCACATTCATTGAGGAGGTCTATTCACTCAGTATTAGTACCCTCCCATCCTGTGGTCCCCAGGTGCCTGTACACTCCTGCCTCCAGGATATTACCGGTATGTTTAGCTCCAATACTTGTAAATATCTTCTGCCTGTCAAATGAGGCAATCTGTGTGTATATTCTGTTCGTGATTGGCAGTGGAGTGCTGGAGTTTCGTTTTACTAATATTTTTGTCTTGTTGAGGTTTTGATGAGCTTAACCTGGCGTCAGTGCCAGTCACTTTTTTGTTGGTGATTCAATTAATCATCACAGTAATCTTATTATCTGTATGAAATATATACATCTTTACTTATGGTATTGACGCGTCTGCAAAACGGATGAATAAGGTGTAAAGGCAAAGGATAGCCGTTTGACTAAAGGGATCGTATACGTTTGGTAATTTGAACCCATTGTTTGTTTCAATCCTATATAGTTATAGATAAAAAAAGTATATACCATAAAACTATCCTGTCAAAATTTCATTTCAAAAGGTGGTAGCGATTTTGAGATATTGCCAAAAATCTGGAGCGGTTATGTCCACGCAGGAAGAATAATCTGCATTGGAATACACAATCTGAGAAACGTCACTGCAGTAACGCTTCTCAGATTCAAATATTTTGGGGATAAAAAGTATCTTTTTCCATAACCGCAGTACTTCAAAGTGAAAAGTTTCAAAAAATGCATTATACTATCCAAAGCTGCTGCACTTCTTACCAAGTAAGTTTTTTATTGCCATTAATTTTTGGAGTATTTACCAAATATTGGTACACCTATTGGCTGACATAGCTTCAGTTTGTCACCATTTTACTGTCATTATTGTTAGCACAGCCGTCTTTTCTGCTACCGTTAAAGGTAGGATACACCATTGGTAATTGCTTGAATTATCATGAATGGGTGGATTTGGGGGGTTGCATTTTATAGTAAATATCGTTTAACTGACCCAAGTCCAAAGTTTTACAATCATGGATGCTTAGAAAAGCAAGAAAAACAGCGTTCGATTTCAACCGCCGTCAGGCATTGGTTCTTATGTTGTTTTTTTGCAATCGCTGTCCGGTAATCGTAATTTTTATACAATTCAATTTTTGTAACAAATTTTTTAAAGGATATCTAGCACAATAATTTTTGGATGCCTAGAATCATTATTTACTTTCAAATAAGTAAGATATTTACTAATAATTTCGGAATTAAACTTTTTCGATATTTTCAAATGTTGTATCCTACCAAAATTGGCCCCGGTTACATGTATGTGTACCACAATCTGAGCTTATGATTGATGTGTTGAAACCTAAAAAAAAAAAGTAAACAAACCCAAAATATGCAGTGAAGACGAGCAATATCTTTTTTTTCTCTGGCTTGTTTTTCCCCCCCATTATTGCCACCATGGGGATTGCACTGTTGGCTAGCAGATCTGATTATGATCACCGAGTGTCTGTAATTGGGTTTGCTACCTGACCAAGACAACATTATCTGTTAGCTAATGTCTCTGGGCGACTGATTGTCGGGTAAAGGAGGGGGGGGGGGGGGGGGGTAGGGAAGGGGGTACTGGGGAGTGGATATAGGAGAGGGTGGGGGAAGGGAGTGGATAGAGGGGGTAGATAGAGGGGGTAGGGGAGTGGGTAGAGTGGGTAGAGGAGTGAGTATTTTGGGGGTATTTATTCTCGGCAAGTTACAATGAGAGAAGGCAGGGTAGCTATGCAAATATGTGACCCGCTCTGCAAAAATAAGTCTGATGTGAGATGTCGCATAATACATTTTCACGTAAAGGACTGCTTATTGTCTTGGAGGTGATATTTCTTTAAAGGTAGTAAACACCATTGGTCATTGCTTGAATTATCATGAATGAGTAGATTTGGGGGGTTGTATTTATAGTAAATATCGTTTAACTGAGCTGTCCGAAGTTTTAGAATCATGGCTGCCGAGGAAATCACGAAAAACAGCGTTTTTTTTCAACCGGCGTCGAGCAGTTATTCTTATGTTATCTTTGTTTTTTCGCGATCACCGTCTGGCGATCGCGAATTTTTCATTATAAAATTCTATTTTTCGGAATAAGTACAGGATATCTAGCGCAATCATTTTGCTGGATGCCCAGAATCAACATTTACTTTCAGATGAGTAGGATATTTCTTAATAATTCGGTAGTAAATATTTTTGATATCTGCAAATGGTGTATACTACATGTACCTTTAAACAAATCATTTTTTTGGTGTTCCCCGACACCTATTTTTTTCAGAACTGATCGTTTGAAAAGGCTGTTTGATCCCTAAAGTAGATTTAATCAAAGTTGTTGTCGTCCTCTAACCATAGCATCTAATGAAGCACTAAAATTATAAATCTTCATTTCTGTTCAAAGACAGTTTTAATATAACTGAGAAAAAGCAAACTTCAAACAATCATAAAACACCAATGCATTACACTACAGAGTTGTGCCATATGTCAAATGAAAGTTTATTTCCTGCTCTTTCTGACCAACTGTAAAACTTAAAAAACTATTTTTTTAACACATCGGACTAATTTTTTGCAGAGTGGGTCACATATTTGGATTGGCATTGTATCTATTTACAATGGCCTATCTAGTTCATCTAAACTTTCCGCTGTGTGTTTGGATTGGGGGAGGTAAAATGAAACCATGTTGAATTGTTTACACAGTTGGCGAATGTAAACATTTCACATTTTGATAGCTTTCACTCATCAAGTGCCATCATAAACGTAAATATTTTAAATCTCTGTATGCAAACTTGTGCATGTAATGTTTGCGCTAAAAGGATATGTAGCCTCGAATATGGTCCTTGTTGATAATGTTTCTGAGACATAATTGACACTACATTACAAGATCTAGTGGCACAAGAACCTATTTTGAAAGAGCTGTTATTTGGCAGATTTTGTTAAATGAAACCTAACATGATAATTTCACACTCATACAATTTGTGACCTGTTCCAACGAAACCCGGACAAAGTCGACTTTTTAGTTTTTCAGATTTTGCTTTTTTCAAATTCTCTAGGTTCTCAGCTTTAAAATGATGTATCATTTACATATGTGTCCCCACCCTATCTTCCCTGGGGTCTGGATTTAGTGATAAAACCCTGACAACCTACTTATGAGATAAACAGCTTTGAAGTTCAGAAAAGCGTATTATTTCTATACACAAATGTTTCACAAAATTGACAAAAAACACACTTCTGGTAGACGGATTTTGTTCAAATTTGAGGAGATTGTAGATTAATAGTTAGTGACTTAGGAAAACCTAAATCCTCAAAATGGTAAAATCATCCAGAAATGACTTCAGGAGTACATTGTGACAAAACACATTGTGCGACTTTGTCCGGGTTTCGTTGGAACAGGTCACATATTACGGGCTCAAAATGTGATGGTACAAGAGGAGTAAAAATTAAAACTCTCATGAAATCCCAGAACGATGAAGAGTGGATAGTATTATGACCTGCTCCAATGAAACCCCCGAAACAAGTCCCACGGCTGTTTTTTGTGCTACGACTGGTCCAAAAAACAAAGGGGTGAAAATTCTAACAATTTTGTTAGTATTTAATGGATTTGGTCACATTAATATCTTATATTTCACCATTGGTTTGGGTTTTTAGCCGGAGCCTGGTAAAGTGCTGAAACGTTCAATGTTATTGTACTGTTTGGAATTTTGGTTTAAAAAAAGCGTTATATTTCGCATTCATCTGCAGCAAATAGTGTCGTTTATGGGTAAAAATCAACACTTTCGATAAACTGCAAGGACAATTATCCCTCCCCGAAAAAGAGCAAGTTATACTTCTGATTACTAAAAATTACCTAGTCCCAATTGAATTAATTTCTATTTCTATTTCAATATCTGCACATTTGTGGTCTTTTGTTTTGTTTGGCAGCCCCACTTAGAGTCCTGCGCATACAACATGGCCGCCTGCACCGACTGCTCGGCGATGGTGGCCAGGAACCATCTGAAAGACCACCGACAGTTTGACTGTCCCAAGAGGAACACGACGTGCGAGTTCTGTGGTGGTCAGTACCCCGGACAGAGAATGGAGGTAGGGAAAAGAAATTTACATTTAATAATTTTAATTAGACATTTTCACACTGATTCTCAATTGTGACCTGTCATCACAAAATGAGCGTAAAGTCGGCAAAATCAAAAATTGAGATATGGGTATTTCTAAATTCTGTGGAAACAGCTTTCCAATGGTATATAACACTTGGAGGTTTGATACTCAATATTGTTTTATTTTTATTTTTTAGTCTGGAGTCTTAATACAGAGATTATGAGAAAACGGGCATTTCTTGCGAGAAATTGTGTGAAAGGCATAGAAAGGCATAGTCCAAATTGTCTCAAAAACTAATTTTGTTTTTATCTGATTGTCCTGAAAAATCGGGAATTGATTGTTGGGGATTTCGTCTTAAGAAAAAGCATATAATCTCAAAATCGACCACCCCTTCAAATTTTGACTTTGACTGGCCATACTGGGAAATCACTCTGTGCGACTTTACGCTCATTTTGTGATGACAGGTCACAAATTTGTATTCTTGTGGAAACATTTATCTATTTTTATGTTTTATTTTTTTAGTTTTTTTCTAATATTGTAAAAATAAAACTCAATTCGGCCTCCTTAAGGCTGTGAAGTTTTTATTTCTGAAATAAACCAAACAATAAAAAATAATAACATCTTTGTTCTCGTGTACAAAATGGTTAGAAAGTCGATAACCTTTTTTTAAATGCTCCTATTTCAACCACAATTAATTTCCTGGGCTGAAATTTTGACCCAATACTCACTATATTATACCCATACCCAAACACTAACCCTAACCCACATCCTAACCCTAGTTTTTAAGTAATTTGAGTAAAATCCAAAGATCTATTTCGTGAAATTTCTTGTGGAGACCTATTATCTATAGAAATTACCATGTGGAGACCTTTTGTCTACAGGGCTCTACAGGGTACCGAATTTAGAAACACTGACCTGTGCACACAGTCGTGAACCACATAACGACCGAGGATCGATATTGTGTTTTCCTTTGTCCCTTTACTATACCCTAACCCCATTACTTAGCGCTTGCCCCAACGATCGAGGACCAAATTCGGACAAGCAAACCGTCCTTCGAGGATCCTTTGTTCCCTTTGTGTTTCGATCCTCGATCGTAATACGATACAAGAACATGTGTATACACATTGCATTCACACATTCTCAAATTTGTATCCTTGTAGAGACATAGTTTTGTTCTTGTGTAACAGTTTCGGAAAGTCCAAGCCTATTTTGAAAGTGCTCCTATTTCAACTAGGGTTAATTTCCTGCGCTGTAATCCTAACATAGGCCGTTTTCCAAACTTCTGGTTTCGGCTTTGTCTCCGGCTGCAGCCCATTGCCAAACTGCATGAATGAAGCCTGAGACGAAGACGAAGCTGGGGTTTGGAAAACGGCCCCAATATTCCTTAGACCTTGAGCTTTGTGCGATCGATAAACATACCTTGGAAATTCCTAGTTTTTGAGTAAAACTCCAAGAATCTATTTCTTTTGTGAAGACTTTATTCATAGAAATTATAGAAATTTCCCAGTGGGGACCTTTTCACTCCCATTGTCTTCATTCAGGTCTCCACAAGGTAGCATTTTTAAATCACTGTGTGGACCTCTGAACAAATGATGACCATACAATACACAAACCTAAAACGCTGTGTGGACTCGCACATGTCCACACACACAGCTTTACCTTACATACGTACTGTGGACATTCCTTTGTCTTCGTGTAGTTAAAAAACGTTGACTAAATACTCATTTTTCTCACTTCCCCAAAACAAATTTACCCTCAAATTTAGATTCTGGGCCTCTCAGCTGTTCCTTCTATCTTTTCTATATATAAGCCTAACCCGTTTTTCCTCTAGCGCTCTTTTTCGGAAACTGAAAAACGGATTGTGGACCTGGGCAAGTCCACAAACCGTAACCTCTTCCCGCATCGTGTGGACCTATATTGTTCAGAAGTCCACAGTGCGTATGCAAGACTAACTCAGCGTTTTACACTCGCAGAAAAAGGTCTTCGAGGGAAAATCAAATTAGGGTCATCCATTGCAAAATAAAGGGAAACACCTGACAGGACCAGAATCTAAATTTAGGTGGAAATATTTATCCGGGTGTCAGAAAAAAGAACAAGTTAACATTTTGTCTTAGTATTTTTACGGTACCGTTTTTTGTTTTGTTACAGCAACACACGGGGCGATGCCAGCTCGAAGTCGTCTTCTGCGAAAACAAGTGTGGAGCTCAGCTGCAGCGCAGATACATCAACGCGCACATGATGAACGAATGTCCCAAGAGACAGATCCCATGCAAATACTGCAGCAAGGAATTCATCTTTGACACATTACAGGTGTGGTGAATGTCTTGGGATCGGGGTGGGGGGGGGGGGGGGGGGGGGGGTGGGGGGGAGTGGGAGTGTGTTCGGGAGCGGGAATGATAATTTGTTTTACGTCGTTGGCGTTCTATAAATTTGGTGTCTGCTTTTTCTTTTGGTGCCTTTTACATCTGACATCGATCATTTTGTAATTTCGATGCACTCCCTAATTACTGCAGTTAATCCCATTTGTAATAGTAAACTTATAGTACTACACAACAAATACAAATTGTTTAAATTGTTTTCAAAGATAGTTGAACGAGGGTCAGTACAAACAGTAGGGGTCAAATTTGTTTGTGTTGCTATTAATTATTAATAATTAATAATAATAATAATTCTTCCAAATAGGCACTTGGGGTGACAAATTAGCGTCAGTTTTTAGGTAATAAGGAGACAGTGGCACTTAGGGAGACATTTCAGTGTCTCCCCAAGTGTCTAGCTACCCTAAAAAACGATTTTGGTCTAAATAGCATACAGATCTTAGAGAAAAGGGTTAGGGTAAACAAGTTAGGACTGTTTTAATTTGTGTACATCTCTTTGGGATTGTCTCCCCAAGTGCCTATTTGGAGGTATCATAATAATAATTATTATTAAAACGAACTGTTGCTTCAAACACAAGAATCACATCTGGGCCCAATTTCATAGCGCTGCTTATCAGTTAGCGGAAAAGTCGTGCTAACTTTAGCAGAAACATTTGCTAACCTTAAGCGCTATTTCACGGCGTTTTTGTGCTAATGTTTGCGCGCGCATGGAGATTCTACTGTTACGTCACTGATTTAAGCAAATTTTCCCGCTAGGTTAAGCGTGCCTTTTGCTGCGCTTACTGCTTACGGTCCCCATGAAATAGACGGAGGCTCGGTTAGCAGAAAATCGTGTGCTTAGCAGCGCTATGAAATTGGGCCCTGGTCACATTGCAACACAAAATCTGAAACACAAAAAAGCCTTTTGTTCTGCATGGCTTAACCCTAACTCCCTAGCAGCGGAGCCAAATCGTAATAATATTGAAGTATCCAGGACTGTTAGGCTTAATAGTAGAATCTCATTGACGTAAATTTGTCGGATGCTTTACGTTGCAGAGCCATCTCCATCAGTGTCCCCGGTACCCCGTCTGCTGCCCTAACCGCTGCGACTCGGCCAAGATCGCCAGGGAAGAGGTCGACAAGCATATCAAGGACGCGTGTCAGTCCTCCATGGCTAGCTGTCCGTTTGTCCAACATGGCTGCAAGCATAGAGTAAATATCTGACATCCCTCCTACCTCTATTTATTTGGCCAGAGGAGTCATCACAAATCAATCACGTTTCCGCCTCTGGCTCTTCAAACTTGACATTACCTTTTTGGGGGCGATTGTGTATTTTACGGGCCCTGTTTCCTATGAAGAAACACAAATCCTATTTTGGATTATTAAACTTAAAGGGATCGTATACGTGTGGTAATAACTCACTGTTAGTTTTATGGTATATCTATAACTATATAGGATTGAAACAAACCTGTAACAATTTCATTTCAAAAGGTGGTACCGATTTTGAGATATTGCCGAAAATCTGGAGCGGTTATGTCCACGCAGGAAAAATAAGCTACATTGGAAATTTTGAGGATAAAAAGTGATATCTTTTTCCATAACCGCAGTGAAAAGCTTCTAAACATGCATTATACTATCCAAAGCTGCTGTACTTCTTACCAAGTAAGTTTTTATTGCCATTAATTTTTGGAGTAATTACCAAACGTATACGATCCCTTTAACATAGTTTGTACCATTTAACACCAGCAGAAGTGTCAATGGACTGGACATAGGGTACAGGTTAAATGTTTGTTTCAGGGTAATTTTGGGGTAAACTGATGATGAAGCTGACAAAATGCAACACGAAAATAAATGGTGTCGATCATACATTCGCATTTTATCACATTTTCTTGGTTAAGGAACCAAACCTTTCAAAAAAAAATGTAATGATAATAAAAGAGCAGTATGCTTTAAGTTGAAGTCATTTTAGAGTGATAAAAAACATCTTTGACTTTCATTTAGCCAAATCTAAAAAAGGGCCTGTATAACTACATAATCTCCCCTTTTATTTGACACAATGAATTCAAATATATTTCTTGTAAGGTATGTCAGCTCCTTTTCATAAAAGTAAAATAAAGAGTGAAAATGAAAATAGTGAAAATAGAAATATACAGTTAAATGTTGTCTGCTTTATTTTGCCAGGGTGCGAGGTACGCCATGGAAAGACATCTAAACGATACCACCAAGGAACATCTGAATCTCATGTGTCACGTTGTCCGTCGCCAGCAGAAGCAGATCCACGACCTCCGCGCCCAGATAGACACTCTCTCCCTCAACACGGACGGCACGCTGCTCTGGAAGATCACAGACTACGCCTCTCGGTTTGCTAAGTCCAAGCTGGAGGACGAGTACGAGCTCCGCAGTCCCGTCTTCGCGACCGGCCGCAACGGCTACCGGCTCCAGGTGTCCGCCTTCCCAAACGGGAACGGGTCCGGGGAAGGCTCTCATCTCTCCATCTACATCCGGACGGTGAGCGGCGAGAATGATTCGCTCCTCCGCTGGCCTTTTACCCACCCGATCTCCTTCACCTTGCTGGACCAGGTCGATGACGGAGGACAGAAGCCGTCTCACGTCAAAGAGTGCTTCACCCCCGACCCGACGTGGAAGAACTTTCAGCGGCCGAGCAGGGACCTCTACACCCTGGGCTACGGCTATCCGACGTTCATCTCCCACACGTACCTCAAGAGCAAGACCTACGTCAAGGACGACACCATGTTCATCAAGGTTGAAGTGGACTGCTCCAAGATTAACAACATCATTTGAATGAAGAGAACAAAATTGAGTCTGGCCGTTGGCTCTTCAGTCACAAGTTGCCTTTGGCGACAGTCCAATCGTGACAAGTATTATCCAAACGATTACAACTCCATCAACCATTTGTTCCAATTATGCTTTTGGCTGAGGGGTCGTCATGCATGGGCACAGATACAGGAATTTAGACCCGAGATTACTTGTATTGCAATGCGAGCATGTATAGCGGTCTATGAACAGTTGTACATTGATGTTGTAAATCCTCAAATATACTTAACATTTTGAAAAAAGTACAGTTTTCAAAACTTTATTAGAACCTTAAATCTTAAGTTGTACAGTATGTACAAACATGAACACAAATTTTTATGCTACTTTTTGTGTCAAAACTGTTGGAAACGAATCTTTCCAGACCAAGTATATTAACGTCAAATTTCATCGGAAGAGGATAAACAAGAAATATTTTGTAAGTTATGTTTTCGTTCATGTAAATAAAAATACCACCAACCGTATACATAGCTGCATTCTTCCATTAAAAATAATGTAAATATTACTTTTTCAGTGATTTACGACGGAAAATGTGTTTTATATGATGTAGCCGTGGAAAGATATATATTTCTTTGAAACTGTCCATTTTTATGGGCTAAAACATCCACACTGACCCAAACCTCCTCATTGAGGGCGCTATGCCCACCTAGCAACAACTAAATGTGTACAAGCAACAACTAAATGTGTACACGTGTACATTTTCTGCATTTTTGTGGATAGGTGCCACTATCGACTAAATGTACAAAATTGTTTATCCTCGGACACAAACAAAAGATCAACAAAATCAGTATTATCCACCGATGCAATTTTGTCGTGTCAAAGAGTATTTTTTGTATATGCACCAAAATAACCTCACTGAAATGTCACGAATCTTGCAGTCATAATGGTCGATCTTTTTGTATTTGGTGAAGTACATGTATGTTTGAAAACATGTAATGTTGCTCATGTGATCACACTATCAAATTACAAAGTTGTAAATATGTATATAATATATATGTAAATTTTATACAGTTATCCTTATCACGACTTCCATAAAATAGTGTAAAAGTGTATCATTGAAACTTCCATGTTGGTTCTTAAAGGTAGGATCACTGACCTCTATACATGGACAGATCATCCATTGTTTCATTTTGAAGTCGGCATGCAGAGAAGTGCAACATGGCGGACCCACGAAGTCACTCTGTGAGCCAATGAAATGTCCAGGTGTAGAGTTCAGTTGGTTGGTAAATCCACTGACCTCTACAACTGGACATTTCATTGGCTCACAGCAGTGACGCCATGTTGCACTTCCAGTTCGCGCCGACTTCAAGTGTTAGCACAGCAGAATATGGACAATGATCCGTCCAGGTGTTGAGGTCAGTGGGTAGGATACACCATTGGTAATTGCTTGAACTATCATAAATGAGTGGATTTGGGTTGTTGTATTTTATAGTAAATATCGTTTAACTGACCTGTTCGAAGTTTTACAATCATGGATGCCGAGACAAGCACGAAAAACAGCGTTTGTTTTCAACCGGCATTGGGCGGTTATTCTTATGTTATCTTTGTTTATCTTTTTAAAGGTAGTATACACCATTTGCAGATATCGAAAATATTTACTACCGAATGATTATTCCGAAAAATATAATTTTATTTAAAAAAAATTAGCGATCGCCGGATGGCGATCGCGATTTTTTTTTAATAAAAATTAATTTTTCAGAATAATTGAAGGATATCTAGCGCAATCATTTTGCTGGATGCCTAGGATCATTATTTACTTTCAGATGAGTAAGATATTTCTTAATAATTCGGTAGTAAATTATTTTGATATCTGCAAATGGTGTATCCTACCTTTAAATACTACACAGTTTACAAAAGCTCAAAATGACCATTTCAGTTTCCCTGAATAGACATTAGTGAAAGATGGAACACATTGTAGATGTGGTACCAATGAATATTTACTTTTATTTATTGACTGAACAAAATCGACAGTAAAAGTTGCAGGTGTAACCATTTTGTCTACTGAAAACTTTCAGTGCATATATTTCTCAATTTCTGGTTTAAAAAAAAGCTAATTGTTCTTAGATACGATAAAGAAAATCGACCTAAATGCCTGTTATAATGACTTAATTTTTTTTATTGAAATTTACAATTTCTAAAATTTGGAAATTGGAATCCTTTTTTTTCTTAAAATTTATTATTTATTTTAGATATTATCTATAGTTACAATTTGTCTATGATTTGGTGATGCTAAAATGTACGTAGTACTACTGTACACGTTTTGATTATTTAATACGGACTGTAGTCCTGGTTGCAAGTCTTCTTGGCCAACTCGCATTTGCATGAGACGTGCGTGAATAATCACATGACGTAACATGCATAATTGCTATCTCATTGGTGAAGTTTCTGTTACGTCACGTAATTATGCGCGCAAAGTCACACGCTCGCAAATAAGACACAATTGTGATTGGAATTTTCTGAGCGATTATGCGAGTTAGCCAAGATGACCTATTCGAAGGTCATGGTGTGCTCTACAGCATATGTTGGAGGGCGCCACATCAGCAGTCATGCGCGCTGCATACCGCGATTAGGACATCTTGCAACCAAGACTAATACCAGGGTAGTGCTATACAAAACAAATTATGATTGGGTTTTTTTCTGTCCCCCAAGAACACCTTTATTAGTATACATGTACATGTTATAAAAAACAAAGAATTTTATAGGGTGTAGTCGGGTTTTGAAAAAAAGTCTCAAATTGAGTAATGAATTTTCTTATCGCCTCGTAAATGACTATCAATTTAGTTTGTTCCATTATTTTAAAACCTTTATTAAGTGCTAACTGAACTTGTATCGTGCTGTTTGTACATTGATGTATATATGTCATAGTGCAGTTTTAAATTGACTGACATTAATAAATTGACATTCTGGAGACTAAGTCCAAATATCCTAATTTTTTTTTAATTGTATGAATTCTACTTTTAGTATTGAGAAACCCCTGGTTCAACCACTGCTCACGGGAGAAAAACCTATGCCCAAATTGTTAAAAAAAAATTGGAGATGTCTATATTTCAACATTTGTCTAAAACCCCCTCCTCAGGACCCTCCCAGGACCTGTAGTCCAGAATCTTCTGGGCTGCAGGCAGGCCCTGAGGAACTGCCTGTGCTTTGGACCATCCGCACTACAGTCCTGGGCTAATCTCCCCCCCCCCCCATCTTTTTTTTTAGGATGGCACTGCCTGGGCCTGAACCCAGGACCCTCCAGTCCTAGGCTCAGCTGACTAAGCCACTGGCTCTTGAGAATAAAATTTTCGAACGTTATATATAAACCTTAGTTTGACACAATGTAAAAAACCCAAAACAACAACATAATGCTTATTATTTACCACCTCTAAAAAATAGACTTCACTCAGTTAAATTGCAATGAGGTCAAACATTTATTCTAGCAAGAAACTAGAGACAAAAAATCAAAATGCACTACGTGGACCACACCCCATCAGGGGACATCAACAATACAAGCTAGGGGTTATGATTACTAGTTCCAGCGCTTTTTTCCCCAATTATTTGTGGTCTTAAATTTTGTTCAGGCTAGCATTAAAAAGGTCTTAAATTTGATTTCGCATTAACGACAATGAACATTTTCAACTTTTAAAGCAAAATAAGGTAAGTGTGGGCTAAGTATATGCTTTTAAAATTATCAAAAACAAAAAGGATCAGTCGCATACATATTCTTACAATTTTTTTTTTAAATCAACAGTAAATACACATATTTCAACAAAAAGAACATACGGCAATATTAACCCTTGGGCTCATTTTATAAAACCGCTAAACCCAACAATTTGCTTAGTACAAACAAAAGTCTTGCTCAGTTAAAACAGGTTACCAACCAAAACTCCATGTGCTTGTCATGCTAAGCAAAAACTAGCTGAATACCAGTCACAAACGTCACCAGAAAATTTGGTTTGGAGCCCTATTTTAGCTAAGGAAAAGTTTTTTATGCTAAGCATTTTTTTGCTTACTTAGCAGTTTCATGAAATTGGCCCGTGTTGGTTGAATGCTACACATGTCCGGCCCACCCCATAACACAACAAACATATACAATTATACACGCAAGTGCACAAAAAGTGACAATTGAAAGGCACTTCGAGCAATTCACAGAAATCTTAAATACAACGCATACTTACAGAATTATACAAAAATATTATTTATTTTATTTAATGGGCTATTAAGAGTAAACTTTACGTAATTAATAAAAGAAAAAAAACTATTAATAAAATCATTGCATGATTACGTCTAAACCATGGAAATAAAGTACCATTAGTAGAATGAGAAAAAGAAAAATGTTAGTACAAAAGATTTGAGTACAATTTTATGATTTTTTGTTTTAGTATAAAGGCCCTAATGCCATATGTTGCACATAATAAAAACTGTACAATGTACAATTCAAGTTGTCTATACAGTAATATTAAACCTTAGATGCTATAATAAAAAGACAATATTTGGGAAGTCATGATTCGGAAACATCGCCTACAATTTCAGCTTAAATCCTGAACCACTACCTACACCTAAACCAGTCTTTTTCCCTTTATCAATTAATCATTTGGACCAAAAGCCTTTTGTTGGCAATGTTCCACTAATGCCAGTCAAAACTGCCAGAAATTCATTTAACCGACATCGCCACTTCCTGTTATCAAACCCCTTTTTTGGTTTCCATTTTTAAGTCTCTCCAAATAGCAATCAAAAGTTTCATTGTGTGAGAAGTCGGTTTCGTTTTCATTGTCGGAGAAGTTTTTTTTTACGGGGACTCGATTTGACAATCTGGAACCGGGTACCACGTCCCTATTTACACTCCTATCTAATTATTCGAAAATGTTCAGCCCTATTATTGGAAGAAATATAATAATTCATCATTGGTTATAAAAGTACATCGAGGATAACAAATCAGAACATGGATTTGTACGTTCGTTTAACTTACGGACGTTTCTATGAAACAAAGTTTACATTACAGCAGTGCCGTGTACTTTGCAGGGATGTAGTCGAGTCCGTCACAAGTCCCTGCAAGTCCCTGTAAGTCCCTGCAAGTCCCTGTAGGTCCCTGCAAGTCCATCACAAGTCCTCCAGTTCCAATACAAACCACAAGCTATTCAAATCAGCTTTGACAAAAGCATTCCTTTGTGATTGTTCATCCAGTTACTTGTGACTGCCTTTTAGGCTTGGACGGTATTGCCTTTTACTATACCGGGATACCGTGACAAAAAAAACCGCGGTATTCGGTAATACCGAGGTGTTATGTTAAGTGGGTATTACGTCATTATTATCAACCCAAACAAATTACAGCGATCACTGCATGCTACGTCGAACCGGCAAACCACGTAATTGCATCTTCATGGCAAATTCTTCAACACCTAAGATTCATTATCAGTCTTTATATTTGTAAAAATGTATCACTGTGATGGATTATTGAAAATTAAAAGCTTACTTTTTGTGGAATCATTGTTTGAGTTTGTAAAGTCATTGATATGTCTATCAAAGAAATGCCGATTGTTAGCGACCGATGCCCAGTCGTAATGCCCATGCACTGCACCGGCACACTGCGAACTTGCTTCCCACGATCATGCTAGCTATCAGTTGGTATCCTGCATCAATGGCAGTGATTCAATTGGCTCATCATGCGATTCATGCCGGCCACCAGCGATTCCTACTGCGTGTGCGTTCGCAGCATATGCAGCGGCGATGTACATGTACTGGTACATGTATTATAATATCGCCCTGTTTGCAGGGCGGGCGTACGACGATACAATCAGAGCAGGCGCCAATAGGAGGCCGTACTGGAGTAATCGGTGTGACGAAACCTTATTTGTGAATGAAAAATGTTCTGGTCGTTGTTTTAGACGGCCAATCAGATTTGTTTAAAATGACATTAGCTCGCGGCGTGCAAGTCGTGCGTGGGAGAAAAGCACGTGTATTACCTTGTGCATGCTGTACACACAAAGAAAACCGCAAACACGGCGGCGTAATAAGCAAACTTCAAAGGCCTTTCTGGAAGGACGGCTGCTGCTGAAGTATCGGGTTATCAAGTGGAGATTGACAATAACGTCTTATCTTTCCACTTGATTGAATGCAGACATGACACTGAATGGAATGAAACATGTGGATCGGGTGTTTCTCTTTCTGTTTGAAAGACTTTTGCGAGGTTCTGAACAATATCGCGGTATTGCAATTCCATACCGAGATCACCGGTATTTCGGTTTTTGTAGATCATTAGTACCGACTAGTCGGTAATAAAAAAAAACCGTGACTATCCGGTAATACCGAAATACCGTCCAAGCCTACTGCCTTTATGAAGGGACTTGTGACTGGCTTCACGAAAGGACTTGTGAACGGACTTGCAGGGACTCGACTACAACTCTAGTACTTAAGTGCGAGTGAGTGATTGATTTCCAGTGCATATACATTCGTACACATATCATTTTATTAGACAGTACTGCAGCACAAATTTCAGGTGCAACTTGCAAAATGCATGCAAGGAGTGACTCCAGCTATGCATTTTTTACGGTGGTGAACTACATTCAGTAAAAAAATGATCTTACATAAACTTTCTCAAAAAAACCCCACCTCCCTTGGTAAAACAAAGAGGCTTGTTTAATGCGCTTACCTTCCTCCGCACAAGGCAATTTACATACAGGTAACATGTGCCATGTGTTTAACTTATGTGCGATGGTGCGTGGGTTCAAACCCTGCCAGTAACATAATGTTTTTGTGTTCTTGAGCAAGACACTTAACTACAATTGCCTCTCTCCACCCAGGAGTATAAATGTGTACCTGTGAGGATCGAGGCCGATTGAGCACTGATAACGGGCCTTACTACTAGATTATTATTGTTGATCTCCTGACTCGACTTGACTCCAAGTCCGTCCCCCCCCCCCCCCCCCCCCCCCACCCTCCGCCTCGAGAACCTAGCTGAAGAGTTTGATGAAGCAGGCATGGCAGTAGGGCTTGTCGTTTTGCTCCTTGAAGGTGCCTTTGTTGAGCTGCTTGAGACAGAAGGCGCAGATGAAGTGCTCCGGGTGAAACTTCTTTTGCATGGCGGTGATACAGCGGCCCGTGATGGGCTTACTGCAGCCAGCGCAGAGGGAGCCCCGCACGGCGTGGTAGTGAATCTCACAGTACGGAATACCGTCATGGTCAAAGAAACTGCCGCCGTTGAAGGGCATGCGACAATCCTGGAGAGAAAGATGGATGGAAACGAGAGAGAATTTAAGTCACACGTGTCAAATTACATTAGCTATGATCGGCCGTAATACACACCCACACGTGTCTATGGGATGCAACTCAAACCACTTCCCATATTGACATGATACGACCGGGGCCATTTTCATAAAACATGTAAGCACACAAACTTGCTTAGCACAAATGAGGAACGCTTTGTAAGCAACTTTTTACCAGTGAGGAAGGCAGTTACAGCTGGCATGTGTACTGTGTAAAACTTGATTGGCAAAATTTGAATATTTAGAGAAGTCCAGTTTTGAAAAATCTATTCGAAAATAGTAGGGGCCTTTGAGCTTGTTACTCTTCTTACTCTCGAGTGCAGACAAATGTTGCGTGCGCATTACGCGCTGATCACATTGCCCGAACGGCAACATCAGTATTGGGCATGTACAAAGTGACTACTCAATGTCGCAGTAAATTACACTCACTGAAAAAAGTTTGTCTTCATTTTTGAGTTTCATGAGGATATACGCAAACATATTTTCGAATTGTCCTCGAGTGTTAAATATGGCAAAATATAATCCTACGGGCATTTCAGAATCCATAAAAGAATGACAACAATTACACTGAAAAGAATTTACGTTTTACCTTACTGCCATCTTAAAATCGATCACGTGATCTCAAGCACGATTCTTTGGTGCAAGAGTATTCTCCAGGTCAAACCGAGAGGATACTCTTGCTATTTTGCGGGTCGTACTCCTGCCGTTTGTGAGGTCAGGAGTAAACTCGGGTTAACACGAGTAGCGCGCTCGAACGCACCCTGAAAGCCCTACTCACCCCGCAAACGAAGCACTCAGGATGCCATTGCACATTGAGAGCAGTGATGTAGTTCTCCATGATTGCACGTTGACAGCCGCCGCACTTGGGCGCAAACATGTCAAAGTAGTCCTCCTTGCAGTACACTTTGTTGTTCTTCTCGTGGAATCCGCCGTCGCCAAACGGCTGGCCGCACTGGGCGCAGAAGAAGTGCTCCGGGTGCCAGGTCTTGTCCAGGGCCGTCACGCATTTCTGCATTAAGGGGCGAAAAATAACTTAATACAACCGTCTTTCTTTCTGTACAACAATACAAAAATGACAAGAGGGCCTAATATTTTGATCTTCTTCAGAGGAAAAAGATGCAGGATTTGGAGAAAAAAAACAAAGGGGAGATTAAATTGTAGCGTTCGAATATAACTTTTGCAGCTATCCAAAAAGTAACCAACAAAATTACTGCTGAAAAGCTCACTTGTTGTAAAGATATTAATGATTTGAAACTCCCTGTGAAATTATTCCTTCTGGCATGCTGTCAGAATTACCAAAAATGCATCTCAGAGACACACTTTTGGAAATGTCCGCCAATAGTGCGTGCAAGCGTTCAAACGACGCACTCGCGCACATGGGTGCTGTTATTGGTTTATTCAGTGTGTGACATGTGAGTAGCTACAATCGGCTGGATGAGAACGCGGCCTGGGCCCAATTTCATAGAGCTGCTAAGCAAAAAAATTGCTTAGCACAAAAAGTCTTGCTCATTAAAAACAGGTTACTAGCCAAAATTATACATGTTTTGCATGCTAAGCAAGAAAACAGCTGATTATCAATCCAGAACAATAAAGATCAGGTAAAAATTTGGTCTGTAACCTTGTTTTTGCCAAGGACAAATTGTCATGCTAAGCAAATTGTTGTGCTTAGCAGCTCTATGAAATTGGCCCCTGAACGTAGATTGTGGTTGCAAACTTGCAATTCAAATTTTGACTCGCCAAATTTCAAATAGAAAACAAAATCTTAGAACGATGTTTCCTTGCAATTTGCAGCATTCACACAGCTAAGAACTTCATCGGGTTGTTTGTTAAGCTCCTTTCTTTATAGTTTGAGCTATTTTGCTGTTTCAAACAATCTAAATGCACAACTGCTCTGTACTCACGTCCAGTATAGGGCCGTTGCAGTAGGCACAGCGAGGGGAGAAGATGTTCTGGTAGTCAGCCTCGCAGTAAGCCTGTCCTTCTCTCTCAAAGAAGCTCTTAGTACCTAGCTCTACCTGACAGTGGGAACAGACAAAATGCTCCGGGTGCCACGTCTGGCCTAGGGCAGTCACAATCTGAGGAGAAAAATAAAAATAAAAACCCCATTATTATTGATAACGCAATCGGAATGAATAGAACAAAATCAGCTTTGTAATAGTTGTCATTGTTTCAAATATTGCTTCACCTGTGCTCATACTCATAACATTTCAGTTAACCAGTTTGCGCCGGATGACGTATATAAACGCAATAATTCCCCCAAATTCAAAACGGATGACGCATAAACACGCCAAGTTCAAGTTCGGAAATGTATGTCAGCAGCGCGCAAGGCCGGAAATGCGTGGGTGTGCTTCCCGGCACTATAAGCCTGAACACGCTTCGGATCGAGTTTCGTTAAAAATAATCCCGCCCGTCGGCTCGGCGATGTTAAAATAATCCCGGCGCGAACTGGTTAAGAACAACCTAGGGCCGCTTCAGTTCAACCTTGTGATGGGCAGACAAGGGGCCAATTTTTACGGAGCTGCTAAGCACAACAATTTGCTTAGCATGAAAATTTGTCCTTGGTGAAATCAACGTTACAGACGAAATGTTCACGTGATCTTTATTGTTTTTGATTGATAATCAGCTGTTTTTTTGCTTAGCATGAAAAACACGTAGAATTTTGGCTAATAACTTGTTTTTAATGAGCAAGACTTTTTTGTGCTAAGCAAATTTTTGTGCTTAGCAGCTCCGTGAAATTGGCCCCAGTAGTCAGTCAGTCAGTCATTCCTCTGCATAGACAGCAAAGTTTTGTCGCGCCGATCTCCATGTGCCCACGTCCTACAGCCTTATTCCACATGCAGTCAATCTCGCTAGGTCGTCAAACTGGGATGGCGTCGCGGTTGTTCCAATCAGGATGATCTTGGGCGGCAATGGAGTCTCTTCCAGCCAGGAGTTGGCGGTTGACCTCTTCGGATTGGCTGGTGATGTCCGGTGCATTTTTGGCTGGGATGTTGTTAGCTACCGTAGGCTAGCGACGTTGAATTTGGTGGTTGATGGTTGGCAATCTTGCCCTGCGGTTGACCTTGATATTACTAACGAAGTCAAACCACTGGATGTCTAGGATCGATCGTTGGCACTCTTCTGAGATTGGACTTCAGGAGTGTCCAGGTTTCTGAGCCGTACAGCAGGACAGGAATGCATGTCCTGTATATGCCCAGCTTGATGGCGAGTTTCAAACTCTTTAGCTTCCAGATTTTGCGTAGGCTGCTCATAGCAGATAAAGCAAGGCCGAGTCATCCAAGGATGACAAGTTCACTGCGTCCAGTGTTGGAGATCTTACAAAATCTTCCACAATGTCTGTGGTACTGGTCGCAATTCAAATTGTGGGACTGGTCGCAATTCAAATTGTGACTCTGCCAATTTTGCATTGAAATCAACATCTTAGACAATTGTTTTCTTGGAATAAAGAGCAACCAGGGCTAACACTTATTTGTCAATCACCTATCATTCGATTTTGAGCACTTTTTCTAGCTTCAAACAATACAATTGCACAACTGACAATAGTCTAATATAGCTCTAAAACTTGACAACTTTTGTTCGGTCCCTACCTGTCCGACAATCTGTTTCTGGCAGGCCGCACAGAATCCCTTGGCCACCGTGCTGACCCCTTGCCGACTGACATCTGACCCAAGATGGCCCAGCATAGAGTCCAGCTGGGTGCCCCTAGGGGCGGAGCTACCGGCCTGGGCAGGCTGGGGCGAGGGGCGGGGCTGGGCCCCCACCTGATGGGGCTTGGCATAGCTGGGCTCGTTGCTGATGACGCGGACGGCGACCGGCGCTGGCTGGGCACCGGTGACCTGGAAATGAGGAGAGAAATCCAACGTTTCTAATTGGCTACTTTGTAAAAAGCGTGAAACATTACTTCATATTAGAATGAAGCGAACTTTGAAGTCACAACTCAGTCAACGGTTAAAATGTGTTAAACTTTCGCAAAGTCACAACTGAATACAAACTGCATTTAACCAGTTCGTGCCGGATGACGTATATAAACGCAAATTTTACCCAAATTCAAAACGGATGACGCATAAACACGTCAAGTTCATGTTCAGAAATGTCTGTCAGGCTGGAAATGCGTGGGTGTGCTTCCCGGCACTATCGGCCTGAACCCGCTTCGGATCGAGTTTCGTTAAAAAAATAATCCCGCCCCTCGGCTCGGTGATGTTAAAATAATCCCGGCACGAACCAATTTTTAATGTACACGTTGAAAAGGTCTCTCTCAAATGACCTCATTTCTTACAGATCAGACATGTGCATCTGCTGAGTCGTATGTCAAACACATTTCGAACACTTTTTGAGCAACAAGCACGCTTCTTAAGAACGTTTTTCACACTGCGCAACGCGTGCTTGCTTGCATAGAATATGCAGTTGCAGTTTTCTGTCAAAGATGGCGTCTTTGAGAGAGATCTTTATAGCCAAGCACATATTCTTTTCTTATTCATACATTTACAAATCAACAATTTAACATTTACAAATTTCAAAACGATTTTGTTCAAGAATTTTACTTCATGTTTTGTGAAACACCCCTTCAGGCCATATCTATGGTATGTGCCTTGCGCGATGCAAAGCAAACAAATGGAAACAAATCTCAACGTAACATCTGCACGTTCGATACCACCGATGGCCTCACTATTTGCTCAAGTTTGTCTGAACCCCGTTTTCCCCGAACATGAAACCGAAACACGTTCATATTGCAACTGAAATAAATATATCAAAAATTGAAACAAGATAATTCCATCCCATGGCTGGGTTACCACATGGACAGGAAGAGGGTAAAGGCAGATAAACACAACAGGAAGTCAGGGAACAAGATCATTCAGGGTCATAGCGGGAAGGAAATAAACATGAAATCATGATTACGGATGTCAAGGGTCTCGCCAAGCATAAAATCAACATGGTCCATTCTGACTGCAAAATCGTGGTAAGACCTTTTGCTTTAGGGGCAGAACATCCATGTTAAAATATGTACATGCAATTGTTGAAATTGAAATTGTTATTATAAAGTGTTGAGAATACTTGCACTAACAGAAGGAAAGGAGTAGTTTGACACGTTGGTCCAATGGGGCAGTTGTAATGATGTGAAAGTTAACTATAATTATAAATGTGCCATGAACAGTTGCGTCCGCGCGTACAATGTACGTGCGTACATGGGTGCGCACGTGCGTACATGGGTGCGCACGTGCGTGCATGCGTTAGCCATTCTAAAATAATATTATTGAATTCTAATGATGCTTGAGGTTTAGGTTTTTGTTCGATTGAAAAAGAAAGGTAGTTGGTTTTGGGCGGTGGAGAAGGAAAGATGTATATTATGTGTTGGGAGCAGATGAATAAAGTTTAACGTTGGACCGTCGCGTTAGACTCAGGTTTTGCAAAGAGAATTTGTCTTCGTCATTTCAGTCTTCGTGATTTGTTACTCCGATTCCCTCCATACTTCGCACGAAGTATTCTCGCGCCTCTTGGCCGTACTCGACAATAGAGCTCAACCCTCTACAAAGTGCTTGTCTCATGTGCCATGTTATGGGAGTTCAAACCCTGACGTGGAATAAGGTGCTTGTATTCTTGGGCAAGACACTTTACTACAATTACCTCTCTCCACCCAGGAGTATAAATGGGTACCTGTGAAGGTAGAGACCAGATTGCGCTGATCTCGGCTGCAGAAAAATAGTCTCATGGCCCGATGATTGGGGTAATAACAGAAGCACTTTAAGATCTAGCACTGTACAAGCCACACACAGGGCTTGGAATCCGACCCAACTAAATTTCTAATTTTTTTTCTTTCCGACAAGCTCTGAGAATATGTTGCTGGAAATAACTTTCCTATTACCAACATTTCCACTAAAAACAACAATAGCCTGGGGCGGTTTTCGATGTTATCTTTAAAAAAACCAAAAAAACGCTAGTTTCACAATCATTAAACAAACATTCACTTTTAGGTTGAATGTACAAATAACGGAAATGCAAATTGAGTTTCGTTTCAAACGGCACTTTGCTAAAAAAAAAAGTCTGGAAAAATGTGCAGTCAATTTTCTTTTGTATAATTGTTCTTGCTTGATTCAACTTGCGTTTTTGTGAACTTAATTCAGTAAAAAATATAAAAAAATGATGTGTTTTTTTCTCTTAGTCAGGACATTCACATTATTTAACCAGAAAAACCTCAAACTCCAAAAAAACAAACAAACATGCCATTGGTGGTTCTCAAATAACCAAACTGTTGCCCCAAAACACGACCAGCATTGTCATGACGATAATGGTGGCAGACAACCGCACATACCACACATAATCCCTACGTGAGCACATTGACATTGTTAGGTCAAGGGTCGCGGAATGTCAGGGAACATTATTGAGGTGTTTTTAAGTAGGTTTTGACTGGCTTGGGGGTGGAGAGGGGGGGGGGGGGGGGTAAGAAGGGAGTGCTGGAGGTAATAAAGCACATAGTTTAGAAATTTCAGACAGGTTTGTGGTCAGAAAAACTAGCAGGGTCATCCCAAGAAATTGATTCTTGTTCTGCCTTGCGAATTTTTGTGGTCACAAACAGTCATAACCAAGAACTGGTTGTGGGGGGGGGGGGGGGGGGGGGACTTGTTGGTAAGACAGTAAACCCAAAATAAACAACAGAACCAGTTAATGGTAATGAGCCCATGAAAAAACAAAAGTGATTCACTTTGAATGAGACATCGGCCTGTGTTTAGCCATTAAATTATTACTTTACAATTTCAAATGATTGGCTTCCAGTAGGTGTGGGGTAGGCTGGTTCCCGCCCCACACTCAGCATCGATAATGTACGGACTGGGAGCCAGTCTGCACCCAAGCAGATTGGTTTGCACCCAAAACAAAAAACTGGGTTTTGTTGGGCAGAGGTGTGCAAACATCCGAAACAAAAGCGCATACCAAATAGAATTTGTTGAAGGTAGGACACACATTATTGGTAATTGCTTGAATTATCAGAAATGTGTGTATTTAGAGGGGTTGTGTTTTATAGTAAATATCATTTAATTGTCCTGTCCGAAGTTTTACAATCATGGATGGCGAGAAAAAACGGCGTTCGTTTTCAACCGGTGTCAGGCAATTGTTTTTGTTGTTCTTGTTTTTTTTGCGATCGCAGAACAATTACTGGATATCTAGCGCAATCATTTTGTTGGATGCCTAGAATCATTATTTACTTTCAAAAAAGTTAGATATTTCTTAATAATTTTGTAGTAATAAAAATTTGATATCTGCAAATTGAGTATCTTACCTTTAACCCCCTCCCCCCCCCCCCCCCCCCCAAACAAAACAAAAATTAAATAATAATAATAATTAAGAAATAAAGAAATTAAATTAAATAAAACATTTTTTTTCTTCAACAAACCTGGAAGTCAGACAGAGACGCCATGAGATCGTCCAGTTCTTTGGTTGCTGTGGACGCACTGCGGGTAGGAGGTTGACTGATGTGTAACTGTGGTGACTCCGCGGAAGGAGGTTGTGAGTACTGTTGACCTGGAGCAGAACTACAAAACAAAAAAGAGAAGAAAAATGAAAACAAAGTTTTAATTTTTGATTTGTAAACTATTTGTTCAATCCAGATTCATTTTCAATTTCAAAAGTCAAAAATTTAGTGTTTTGGGGCTGCAGCTTCGGATTCTGCCATTGTGGGCTATGGTTTAATAGCCACAGCCGTAAGCAGCAACGACCATTGTCCGGCATGGCTTTAGCCAGTCTTCTAGTCATAACACTTACAATTTTCACACCTGAAGATCAATTACTTGACGTTTACTTCAACTCGTTTTTGAGAGTTGAAACCACCGAAAGCTTGCATTCACAGTGTATCAAACCTATGGCCGTTGCAGCGATAATGCCTCGGTCAAAATAACCCTATTTTAGGGAATATGACTGTAGCTTTTTGCAGGAAACCAAGGCTGGGAATAATTGAATTTCCCTTTAAAACGGAAATGGAAAACTGTATACCATGCAACACTTTATGAATGGAAGGAGGAAGGGGGGGGGGAGAAAGGGGGGGGGGGAGAAAGGGGGGGGGGGAGAAAGGGGGGGGGGGGAAGGGGGGGGGGGGGAAGGGGGGGGGGGGAGGGTTGGAACGTTCGCATCTTATCCAGTTTTAGATTCTTTTTTTTTTACAACAAAAGAGAAAATAAGTTTTTAGCCATTGCTTATATAATCAGTCATCAGCTTTGCGGTTCTACTAATGCATGTACCACTATTAACCCGCTTATGGTTTTACCTTTCAAAACCTTTCAAAATCTGCTTGATGGACAAAATGGCTATCAATAAGTATGAACCTTTCAAAACGCTCCAGAATTTGTTGCTACTGCACTACTACACCTTTCAAAACCTTTTGAAAGTTTTTTTTTTTTCACTAAAGTTTGTTCAGAGAGTTGTTTTACCTTTCAAAATCTTTAATAGGTTCCTTTTGTCAGACACTTTTCTCACCTTTCAAAACCCTTCAGTCCAGAAACTTGAAAGGTATTGTTTTTCTCACACCAGTTTGTTCAGAGAGTTGTTTTACCTTTCCAAATCTTTCATAGGTTCTTTTTGTCAGACAGCTTTCTCACCTTTCAAAACCAGTCCAGGAAACTTGAAAGGTTTTGAAAGGTCTGACAGCTCTATGGTAAATGCACTATATATAGGAGGGTTAATTAATCTTTCTCTTTGTAGAGTGAATGAGGGCCATTTTCTTTCTGGTGTTTATCAACATTTCTTACCCAGTTGGCGATCTTGATCCGTCGGCCTTTCTTGGCTTTGGTGCTGTGACTGGAGGTGGAGCCTTGGTTGGGGAAGGGGGCGTGTACGGTTTGGGCGACGTGGCTGTTTTGGGCAAAGGAGGGAGAGATTTGAATGAATATATCGGTTCAACGCAAAGTTGTTGAATAGAAACATGGAGACTCTACGTTTGCTCTGCGGGTTCCCTGCGCAAAAAAAATGAAGGCGCTATTTAATCTGTGGACAGGATACACTATTTGCGCTTACTACTAGGATTACACGCATAGACATAACGTGAAGTACTATATACACATGACTTTCATTCCAAATGACAACAATTGTGACCCGCTCCATCGTAATCAGGAATAAGTCGCTGAGGCCATTTTACGCAATCGGCCTTTAAAGTGAACGCATGGGTGGAAATCGTGACCAAGTCGATTTTCTAAACATTGTATGTTTAGGAAGTGTAGTTATCACAGATTATTGTCATTAATGTCTTGTATGTAAAAACGATCAATAAAGATGAAAATGAAGAGGATTTGTGTGCCCTGTCCGTATGATTTTGGTCAATTTTGTTTATTTCAAAGCTGTTTTTCTCGGAATGTGGATTCGGCAAATAAATATACACCTGTCATCTTCATCAGACCATAACTCGTTAACCTAAGAAGATACACACTTGTGATGGGTATCATTAGGAAGCTTATGAAATTCCCTTTCTCACCATGTGCATATTTAAAAAAGTCATTTTGCGACTTATTCCTGATTTCGATGGAGCGGGTCACAATTAGACTTTGGAAGACAAAAGTCAGAAT
Organism: Crossaster papposus; assembly: GCA_037893245.1. NCBI lineage: Eukaryota > Metazoa > Echinodermata > Asteroidea > Velatida > Solasteridae > Crossaster > Crossaster papposus. Next base: position 309,021 of record JBAIAA010000144.1, on the reverse strand, counting down.
CAAAGTTGAACATTTGTGGAATTTCAGGAGTAGTTTTCACTGATTTCATGCTCAATTGTATTTAGACAGGAGGACAATTTTATGAGAAAGTTTACATGGCTGAAAATAGAAAAATTATGAATTCCTCAAAAACCACAAGCACCACAACCTCAAACGGGGTATTAATTGAAGGGGGCTAACCATTGTGATGTTAAAGTGATATGGAATGTGGTAAAGCTTTCGTGCTAAGCACAAACTAGCCAGAACAAAGTGCCTGTATGAAAAACATGTATGGATTGAGTAAGGAATTATGTACGTGTAGTTCATGAGTACGGTGATCTTATGCATACACACACATGTTGTAAACAAGGCAAGCCATGCAATTCAAATTGGGTAATGAAAATGGGGCTCTACATGTACATTTTGGTTTTCTGCGCACTGCATTCAGTCCAGTGGCTGAGGCTACGGTACATGTACATCCAAATTACTTGGCTAGGGCTAGCAATTACTCGTGCATCAATGGAAGCAGCCGAAGCCGTGTCCTATACATGTACCATACATGCGTGTGTTACTGCTGGCTGAAACATAGTAAATCGGACACGGCCTTACATGCAAATGTGATGACTGAAATTGTATCTTAAGACACAACAGGGAAACAAATGCGAATTCACGGACAAACACGTCAATAATTGTTTACAACATACCTGAAACTTGCCTTGCTCGCTCTTTCCAATTTTTTTAATTTTTTTATTTCGGGGCATTTTGGAAGAACGAAATGAAAAATACATAAAATTAGCATCTCAGACAGAAATAAAAATAATGGATTCTGTTTATTTGTTTAACCTATTGACAGAATGTCAGAAAGAAGCCTTAATCGTAACCCCAAGGCTATGATTCATTCTCAATCTTGCCAAATCGTTCATTTGCCATCATGTAAGGATTAGATTCAGCCTAAATCATTCAAAATCCTCCCACAAATCACAGTTGATACGTTAAGACTATGCAGATGACACACTCAGCAGATGACAGAATTCATTTTTTTCCCAACAGATTTAAAGTAGTGATACTTTGGCCTATTTTATTATTTATTACTTACGTGGCAATTTTTTTGAGTTATTCAAGGAGACATCTTTAAATAAATTGGGAATATCTCTAAATAGTTAAAGATATATTTCTAAATAATTATATTGTTAAATATCTATAAATAATGATTAAAGATATCTCTAACTCTAAATTATCGTCACGCGAATAAACTGGCCAAAAAAACGAATCTTTTGAGCCTACGTCATTCCTAGGTTTCGGTGCATTACTAGTTTCGTTGCGACAAAAAAACCACTACCATCAGGGGCCAATTTTTATAGAGCTGCTAAGCACAAAAAAGTGCTTAGCACAAAAAAGTCTTGCTCATCAAAAACAGGTTACCAGCCAAAATTCTCTGGTTTTTCAGGCTAAGCAAAAAAACAGCTGATTATTAATCAAAAACAATAAAGATCAGGTGAAAATTTGGTCTGTAACCTTGTTTTTGCCAAGGACAAATGTTCATGCTAAGCATATTTTTGTGCTTAGCAGCTGTATGAAATTGGCCCCTGTTCAACTGATCACAGCAAAAACCAAGGTCACTGGTCAAATAACAACTGATAACCGAAACAGTTCTGGGTTACATCTGCTAAAATGCACTTCTGGTTTCATTTCTCGTCACCAGAATTCTAAGTAGACATTTAAAAATTACTGAGCTCTATTAGAAACCTACATTTTCCACTGCACTCACCATTCTGAATTTTAACCTGGGCGCTCTCTAAATCCGCCAGAAGGCTGTCCAACTCAGACAAGTTGTCCATCTTACTCTCCTGGTAAGTCTTGTTGTTGTACGCGGTGGTGGTCGTCGTCGATGGGAATGGGTAGGCCGTAGCGGGCTGCTGGGAGGGGCGCGTCCGAGCGGGCTTGGGCGGAGGCGCTTGGCTGGTATTACCGGGGCCTTGAGGCTGGAAGCTGGTGTTGTAGACCGGGGACGGTTGGGCGAAGGCTTGGTGGTTGGGCTTGGCGTAGAGTTGGGACGGGTCCTGGGCTGGGGGCAACTGACGGTCTGGCTGTTTCTCGTATAGAGGTTCAGACTACTCATACAATTAAAAACAAATATGTAATCTGTAACACCTAGTTATCTAGTTCCAGAAAAATTAAAAAAATTAATGAAATTACCCTTGATTCAAAAGCATGTATCTACTATAAGCTTGTTAAACTGCTAACAAACAAACAAAACAAACAAACAGAAGATGTAAGAAATAATCTCTCTTCTTTGGCCTTACCTGCTGTGAGGGGTAGGTGTAATTCCCGTTCACATTGGCAGGGATCTCGGAGTAGATCGGTGAGATCGGTGACTGGGGGTTGTTCGTGATGGTCAGGGACGGGGCTGGGGCGGAGTTAGTGTCGTCGGGCGTCAGTCCTGGCTTGCCGCTTGGTGACTTGAACTGGGAGGTGGAAGCCTCAAGATCGGCCAGTAGCCTGTCTGTAAAATGACCAATGCAAGAAAACCTTGTTAGGTTGTTTTTTCTGCTCTATCCCTAATGTCCCAGGCATTCATTTTGGGTACAGTACACTGTACTACAAAATACTACATAGGCCAGTGTAGTATGAGTACTGCATTTTACCCAAGTAATATTGTGTAGTATTTGGTTGCGTTAGAGTTATTCTATTCAATTCAATTCCATACCTAGTATACTAGTAATATCTCAAGTTTTTTTTGTTCATAAAAGTACCTACCCAAAATTGTGTAGAATTAATGTTAATGATGTTCAGATTCTAATTGAAGGTTTGATTAAAAACCACACTTATTTATAAAATTTGGGCAAGACAATCTTTCACAACAGCCACGTGTATAATAATAACAGAATTGGATAATATGTTCTAGTTTCTAAAGAGAACACAATATTTTTGACAAAAAAGTGTGGGATTCTTAAACAAATACAATACAAAACAGAAAAAACAAAATGCAAATAACAAAATAAAACCAAAACACGACATCATAATACATAAAGGCAACCACCCACCCCCCCCCCCCCCCCAAAAAAAAAAAAAAAAAAAAAAAAAGAAGAGAAAAACATATTTTTATGGGACATTGTCCACAAACACATTTCTAGTTGTCATTGTAATGCATACCCTAGTATAGTACACATATCTAAAGTATGAAAATAGAAGTGACATTGAATTGAATTGAATCAAATTGAATGCTATCAACTGCTGAAATAGTAAAAACATCTCCGTTTACATTCTTTGGCTGCAGATTGGTAAAGGTCGCATACCAGACAAATAGATTAAATTGCTCGTAATCAACATATCTTTCCGGGGGGGGTTAAGGTCAAATTGCTTTTCAGGTTGATTAACTAGGGCACAGCAAGGAATACTACAGTCCCATCACCAGTTGTTATGATTTATTTTCCTTGAGTTTTGTTTTCGTTTCATCTGTTGTCATTTCTTGCACATGCTGACGGGGAAAATGCGGCACGTTCCCATTTACAAGCATGCACATGCATAGATGGCAAGTGCCTTCAACATGCACAAGGCACACTAGATAATTAACCTCATTCCCTGGGGCTGGACATTTGCATTGGAGGTAAATTATTGGTACATGTACATGTATGCAAATTACAAACAGTCTGGTGCCTGGCTGTGGTTTACATCAGCGTTTAATTTTGTATGCAGTGTCTGGGGTTAAAACAATTTCCCCATCAAAGTACACAATATAAATCTGTTAGGGTTAGGTAAACAAAATTCTTTCAATTTTTTTTTTTTTAAATAAAAAAAAAGGACGAGATTTCAAGTTATTTTTCCATTTGCACTTTTCTCCCGATTATAATTCTGCTCTTTTGCAGTCTTTTAGAGTGCTAATTATTATCATATGACGTGATAATTATGCCATAAAGTCTATACAAATAACAAATACATCAAGCAAAAAAACCAAAGTGCCCTCATCCTTTCTTTGTTTTTAATTTAGAAGAGAAACTTTTTTGTTCTTTTGGCCTTACCATTGGAATTCAAACACAATTGTGACCATCCACGACAAAAGGGATGTAAAGTCGCCAAAGCTTATTTTGAGAAAAGGACCAATAAAATATGTGAAAAACAACAAAAAACTAAGAATGTTCATATTCAGTGTTACCTGTTGTAGCTAACCATAAATACCAACTATGTCTTGTAACACATCATTTTAAAGCTTATTTTTTGTAGATTTCATTTCTCTAAATATCTCAAAACGTCAAGATGCCTACTTTACAGCCCTTTCGTCATGGACGGTCACAATTGCCTGAATCAATTAAGGTTAATAAATCAAGTCTAGTCAATAAAGGTGATGTCAACAAACACTAAAAGCGTCAGGGTACAATGTCTACCCTGACCTTAATGTCAAAAGGGCAACTTGGCCATTGAACAACCAAAATAAATGACCAGAATAATTTTAATGGACACTCCCAGATTTCCCCAGGCTACATTTCACAGACTTCCTCACTATCATACCATAGCTTTGACCTTCCAAGGAGTGCTGGACCCCCTGTGAAGCCAGAGGCAGTCTTCACTTTCAGAATTAGAATGGTGGCATTTTTCAAACCTTGGCTCGTCCCCAGGTCTGGCTTCATTTTCTTAAAGGGAAACTCCACCCATAATTTATAATTGCATTATGTTAAAGAGTGTCAATTGCCATTGTGACTTGATTGTTATTTGATGCCATAATTACTAGCTCACATATTTTCTATTCTTCTCAGAAAATACAAAAATAAACGATAGTTTGTGGCGCGTCAAGTCGATATTCTGCACAGAAATGCAATACATGTACTCGCAATAGTCGGGCGAAGTATAACATACGTCTGCATAATGTAGTTGGCCGCGTCAAGGTAGGATACCAGTGCGAACAACACGCAATAAGCGATGTGCATTGAGGTGCAGACACTACGTCATAATGTCCCGGGTGAGGCGGGAAATTTGAACAATATGGATGCGCCCTTGTACTCCTGAATGGCAAGAAAGCGTGAATATAGGCGCGTGAGTCGTTCTCGATAACAAATCAAAACAAATTCTCTACGGAGTCAGTATGTTACCATATATTGTTAAGAAGCCTTTAACATCAAAACCAAAATTACAACACCCGGGAACTGTGTCATAACGTTTGTTTTGATATGGACACATTGAACCACAGTACGCCAAGGCAAAGGGTCTACAAAAACCTGGAATTGAAGTCGGGGTTTCAAAACTCTTTAAAAAAATGCCACTTCATGACCTTCCTGACCTCCACATCTGAGATACTTTTCATGCTTTAGCAAAATCACATGCAGTGTACCAGGCACACATCTAGCTTACATACTGGTTGTGTTGTAAGGTGCAGGTCATTCCAGTTGGGACACAATGTGTGACATTTGTCTACACTTCTACATGTACTACACGTGCAATCTATCAACTGAATTATCAATGACCAGTCATGGAATATTGCAGTCATATCTGGGCTGGCCCGCTGGGAATCCCAGCTACATGTACCTTTCTCTTCTTGACAGAATCCAAAAGCGGGCTGTTAATTTGATAGGATTGGACTTGGCATCATCTCTAGAACCTCTTTCTGTTAGTAGCTCTGTTGGTTCTCTTGGTCTTTTCCATAGATATTATCATGGTACATGTATGTGCTCAGAAGATCTCTCACTTGTTGTCCCTTCTGTTTACACTTTCACTCGCAAAACCCTTTTTGCCATTTCCTCTCATCCCTTTACTGTATCTGTTCCAAAGGCTAATACTGTGAGATATTATTCTAGCCCTTTTTCTCGCATTGCTGCACTTTGAACTCTCTACCTATCCTGCTTCCCACAAACTTACAATCTGACCGTGTTCAAGAGAAATGTGAATAAATTAAATTGTCTATCTTCTTTCTTCTGTAGCCTACACCTTAAGTGGCCTTTGGGCCTTGTGATGGGCGATTTCCATTAAAAAAACCACATTAGTTCGAGAAAATTGAAATTTCATAAAGAGTAACCATGGAATTTATTCTACATACTTGATGTGTTGCATAGCAAACTGTGTAATGTATGTAAAAGCTGAGTGGAATTGCCTTTATACAACAGGTTCGGGACATATTAAAGACACCATGGTGGAATTTGTTGGGTTTTTTTAATTAAAAATAATATTACAAAAATGGCATTGGAACCCTGATCCTCATGAACCCTGACCCTCACAAATCCTTAACAATTCCGGGAAGATTTTATGGAATTTAGAAAGATAGATCGAAGGTTTAGTCCAAGTTTAATGCCCAGTCAAACTTTAAGAATGAACCAATGCTTTTCCAGCAGAAGGATTTTAGACGATTTAGTTCTAAAACAAAAACACAAACATTCCAAATGCAGTGCTATTAGTAGTAGTGTACCTATAACAGCCGCTTCAGTATGGTACCCGAACTTGTCAGTCTTCACAGGTGTGACTCTAGGTGCTTGACCCCGAGTCACCCGACCCTCTCTGAGGGGGCAGCCATAACAACAAATCAGCCCAGACAAATGTTTTGTAAACAAAGTTGCATTCCCAAGGCAACTAACCCAGCTGGGGTCATTTACATCAACTTTTGATGATGTTTAGAGAAACATGTTTTGAAAAAAAGGTCCTGTGTTTGGCACAATGTTGGAGGTTGGTGAGAATATGGAGCTACTTGTTATAGCTCAAAGATAAGAAATACATCAAAGGAAGTGAAAACAAATCAACTCTTTTGACATAATTCCCTCACATTTCTCCTACATGTACTTCCTCCATGGTCTGAGAATCAAACATTTACATGTGCACAGCCATACTACATACACCTAATATATTTGAGCATTCACATTTTGTATGCGATTCTTGTTGCAATTTGTATTTGAATCCTGATTTATTCCTTTTTTATATTTCATTTTTAGCTTCGTTTACATTATTTGAAGTAATTTAATCAAGTTAAATAGTTTATCACGATATAAAAAAAAAAAAATATTTTTCATGGATTCCCATTCCCATTCCTACCGTATCATTGACCAGTGCACATTAAAACTTTCAAAATATAAAAACCTAGATATAGTAAAAAATAAATAAAAGAAAGACCTTTGAAGCCGCAAAAGTCATTTGTTAATTGACAGTCATTTTCAAAAATAGTAAAAACTAGAAATGTGTTTGTGGAAGTTGCTTTTTGTGAGTATAGTTTGGTTTAGCTCGAAAGTGCGCCGAACTCTACAAACTGCTCAGACCTGATCATAGCAAAAGGATCGTAGGAAAATGTTTAAAGGTCCTTTCATTGTACCTTCCGGTCTGGTTACATCATCAATATTTCTCCCCTCAACTTGTTCATAGCCTGAAGCTGATTATATACCGGTACATCATACAAACTTTGTCACACAAATTAACTAATTATATATTTTAAACACTGTTCAACCTGCCGCTAGAGGGCGCTGTAACATTTTATGACGTCACCGGTAACTTTTTTTGTGAAGTACAATAGTCAGAGACTAACATCATTAAAAGTAAGTTCACATCATTTTTCATTTTCAAATTATGAGGACTGGAAGGGTCACATGATTTTACACACATCAATTCCCAAGACTTTTGCAATTGATTTATTAATCTATTTGTCTGCCAATGTCACATAACGTAACGTCACAAATGTTACATAACTTGTAAAATCCCAAGTCAAACCGACTTTGCAAAGTACCAAAGTTTGTGGTCACAACAACCCTGTGCAAATTGAATAGGCAAAAATAACAAACTACAATAGTTGCTTTGGCAGTGATGAGGCTGAAGCAACTAAAAACCAGGTGTCCTAAACTACACTTTTTCCAGAATAGTTACGGTTTGCACATTTCCATGCGATTATGGAAAGTATTGTGGACAAATTTGATTAATTATTTATTTGTATTATTGTACACAGACCACGATTTATGAATTTTCTTTATTAACACAATTCTTCTTTTGTTGCCTAGAATTTTACGACATTTCAGCAGTTTTTATTTGGATATTCTTGATACCCAAACAAACTCGGTCCAAAAATGTGTGTGAAATATCAGTTGTATACATGAATTATAAACAAATAAAAAACAAAATTAGACAATAAATTTGCTTCACAATGTTTAGAGTTTAATGTTTTATAGTTTAGATCAATGAACTCACCAATTCCTTCCCAAAGACACCAAGCTGTAAGGCTACAAACTACGTGTAAATATCCTACCACAGTACCAGCAGCCAGGCTCACCTCTCTACACAGATACCATTTTCAATAAACGTCGCCGATGTGGATGTTAAAATTCCAAGGAATGAAGATGACTAGTCGAGCAGACGTTGTTGAAATTCCAAACCGAGTATTACGTCTCAAGTCTTTAAGCTAAAGCTCACTTTGTGCGAATTCACAGAGTTTTCAAGAAAATAGATCTCTCTTTTGGATCAGCGAGATCAAACATAATTCCTTTACAGGATAGGATGTTGAATATATATGCAAACAAATTCAATGGCCAAACTTTTTTTTAGAGACCGGAGCTAGCTGTCAAGAGGCGAATGGTGTGGATTGTGTGCCCCACGCTGTCGTCATGCCCATATATGAACAATGGTACGGTCATTGGAGATGCCTGTGGGCAGGGAGACAGTGTGCTATGCAATGCCGTGCCCAATCTAAAGGCCAGTTGGCTGGGACTGTACCACTTGGGTGGCGGGGATGATGAACAGATCCGGAGAAGAGTTCGGTGTGTCACAGAGGAAGGCTATCTAGGCCATTTCCCAAACCCCTGTTTCGTCTTCGGCTTCATTCATGCAGTTTAGCAATAGGCTGGAGCTGGATACAGAGCCGAAGTCAGGGACTTGGAAAACAGCCCATACTGCCCTCTTCATATCTTGTTGTACTATGTAAATTGATGATATGTTGGGGAGGGGTTTCGAGGCCCAATGAATTATTACTATTATGTGTACATTTTCAATGTCAAAATCATTTTGAGAGTCATCGATGTATAGTAATGTACTTCATCTGTGATGTACATGTACATGTACCGGTACCTTGCATACAACATTTATATATATATTAAAAAAAATATAAAAATACCAAATTATCTCAAGCGTACTGGCACTTACATTTGTAGTGTGTTGTAATTTTCAAGTAAAGTGGAATTTTTGTATCAATTTCCAATGATGGGCAGCCAATTATTCAATACTTATTCAAGCGCAACACTAGGAAACACTCGGTCGGTTTTAGACACAATTTTCGATCTACGTTTTTGAATTTGCGGACTTAATGTCACAACACTGAAATTGTTCACGAAGATTCAACGGCAAACATTATCATTTTGTAAAACATAGAACGTACCAATATTCAAATGAATTTGAAGTTAGTCAACAAAGAGGTTTGGCAACATTAAAAGCTGCCACGTTAGGAAACTCTACTATATGAACCTGTGTACATACCCGGCGGGTTTTACTATCAAAATACTATTTAACTGCTCTGTGGCCTATAACTAGAAACAATATATCTGTCCCAAAACAACACGGATCCATTTCATCTTTGGCCTATTTGCCCGGAATTTAATATCATCTGCTGAACTTAATTTGTGACAAATGCCCGACAGTGATGAATGAGTGCAGAATGGCTGACGCTCTGGACCATATGTTAGTCTTGGGGGAAATTAAAAACCTACAAGTACATCTACATGGGGGTGTACTTAAGTTGGTGCTTAAATTACAGTAACAGGAAAACAAAATGCGACTTTGACAGTTGTGTACATTTACTACAAGCCAGTGACCTTATTAATTAGTTCGCGTCCAATGCGTGTGTACATGTATATGTGAGTTAGTCTTGCATACGCACTGTGGACCTCCGAACAATATAGGTCCACACGATGCGGGAAGAGGTTACGGTGTGTGGACTTGCACACGTCCACAATCCGTTTTTCAGTTTCCGAAAAAGAGCGCTAGAGGAAAAACGGGTTAGGGTTATATATAGAAAAGATAGAAGGGACAGCTGAGAGGCCCATAATCCAAATTTGAGGGTAAATTTGTTTTGGGGAAGCGAGAAAAATGAGTATTTAGTCAAAGTTTGTTAACTACACGAAGACAAAGGAATGTCCACAGTGCGTATGTAAGGTAAAGCCTTAAGTGTGTGTGTGTGTGTATAGACGCAAAGATTTGTTCAGGGATTCAAAATGGATGATGTATAAACCTATCACGAGCAAGGCCGGAAATATCAGTCAGCGACCAGCTCGCAGATATATGTGACCAGCTCTACAAAAAGGTGTGTAAAAATCGAGTTATATACACATATGGTTGAAAAGCCCACAATGTAAGCTTTCATTTGGTATATAATAGAGCTCCATAGCCACTCTCATTTTGGAGACATGATGTGTTTACATATTGATTACTTTCTTGGAGTTCGAATTACACAACTGAGAAAACGGCTTTAAAATAGCCGGCTCTGTTGTACTACAACAAAACGATGCACACAAAATGGTAGTTTTTTCCAACTTTATTCATTAAAATGAACATTTATGTAAATGAAACCTGAAACGGTAGGTATTGAAGATGTCATTCATGGCAAAAAAAAAAAATCACATCTTGATGAAATGTTTACCATCTCAACCTTGAGCGGGCCATTACATGATAGTGCACACCTTTTTGTAGAGCCGGTCACATATAAGAGTGTGCTACCCACAGATGCTGGCCTGAACCCGCCTTGGATCGAGGATCGTAAAAAAAGAATCCCGCCGTCTGGGCCCGGTCATTGTACAATTAATACGATTTTGAGTCGGGTCATTTTTTCCCACCATTTTTACAGACACATTGAGTGTTTGTAAAATACTAGACAATTAAATTTCCAGCCCAGATATATCAGGTCGATTTTCTCTGAATTTTTGTCAGGTCTGATCGGGATTGGTTTGGGTTTGGTTTGGAGAGTTCAGATTGGTTTTGGTTTGGAGAGTTCAGATTGGTTTTGGTTCCGATTCGTTTTACATCCATAATGTTTTGGGTTGCTTTAGACTGTTTAAAAGGTAGGAAACACTATTGGTAATGGCTTAAATTATCAGGAATAGGTGGATTTTGGTGGTTGTATTTTATAGTAAAAATCGTTTAACTGACCTGTCAAAATTTTTACCATCATTGATGCCTAGGAAAAAGCAAGAAAAACAGCATTTATTTTTAACCAGCGTCGGGCAGTTGTTCTTGTTGTTCTTTTCGCGATCGCCGTCCGTCAAAACAATTGCAGGATATCTAGCGCAATCATTTTGCTGGATGTCTTAAATCCTTATTTACTTTCAAATAAGTAAGATATTTCTTAATAATTCGGTAGTAACAATTTTATATATCTCCAAATGGTGTATCCTACTTTTAATCTGCACCCACAAGACAGACAATATACAAGATAACATTATACATGTAGATGACAGGAAATATCCTCTCATCTTCTGGAATTCCACTAGTTGCTATACCACCTACATAAACATCCGGTATTTATTTCTTGAGCTTTTCGTAATTTTTTTTCTCAAAAAAAACCAAAGCCTGAATGCCTTTAAGTTAATAATTCGTTATTTTTAGGTTCAAAATTATAAGTTCGGTGTGGATTGTAAGAATGCACATTTGTAAACGTGTTGATGTCAATTACTGTATTGTATATCACACATGTACTCTCTCACAAGACAACCTCAACTTTTGCGCTACAAGTTTTAAATAGCTCTTCTGTCTTCTTGTAATAACACTGATGACGAGTCTAAATGCCATTGCCTCCTGACGCCTGACTTAGACGATGACAACTATTTTGTCAGAAGAAGAGGATAACTATTTTAACGAGCTTGAAGTTCTTTCATGTGCATTGTGGAAAGAGCAAAAACAACCAGCATTTGCGGTACATGTACTGTACACGTACTACATTGTGAAGTTGGTACAAACAGGAAGGGCTATTGATATCAGGATAAACAGAAGTATTAATTCAATCAGATAACAGAGTAGAAATATCTGAAATATGGGGACGGCAATGAAGAAAGGGAAATTTGTTATATAGTAAACTATACACCATTTGCTTCAATTTTGCTGGAATTTTCAAAATGAATGGTTTAGAGGATTCATATTTAATAGTAAATATTGTGAAGCTTGTGACGTTTAAAGTTTTGTGTTCATAAAAGCTGAAATAAAAGAAAAAAAAGTTCTGTTCTTGCAGTCTGGTTCCTTGACTTCTTTCTGATGAATTCAATAAAATTGGGGGCAGCGTTTGAAAATAGTCTGTTTTTTACAACGGTTGTCTCTGATCATGAAACACAAACCCTAACCACTAAGTCACACCCACCCCTTAGGGAAGGGCTTTAACCAATTAGAAACGGATGACGGATTTAACACATCACGAGCAAGTCTCGAAATATCTGTCAGCGACCGGTTCGCAGTGAGCGAGGCCAGAAATATCAGGGTGTGCTTACTACCCACAGATGCCGGCCTGAACCCATCTCAGATCTAAGTTCGTGAAAAACAATCCCGCGCCTGGGCCTGGTCAATGTCAAAATAATCCCGGCGTGAACTGATTAAAGGTTAAAATAATTATGAGTAATTATGGATCTAGTCCCCAGAGCCCATAACCAGTCTGTTTCCTGTACATCCTCCGCAAATGGCACGTCCTCGTCTTTTTCTAGGTCGGCAGCTGTGTAATAAAATCAACATATTGGGCGTAGGAAGGAAGACAATGTTGTAAATTATACCAAACATTTTGCGGGCGGACATGCGACAATCAAGTTCCTGACCACAGACTGAAACTTCCTTCCTCTCTTACGAAACTGAAGCCCGAAAACCTTTGGGAAAATTTAGCACGGAAGCTTGCCAGGTTTCCTTTTATTTTTTCTTTACAACTAGAACAATGTGTTTGGCACCAAGTAAGGCTATTTAAAGTTTCTTTGTAGTTATCAACAGGATCCACCTGATATTTTGTATACATGTTGGAATTTTGCATCAAAAAAATGCAAATTTGTGTGTATAATAAACAACAATTTGCTTTTATTTTAATTTCTCAGAAATTGATGAATTTCGGAGACAGTTTAAAGGAGAGAAAATATTGTTGCAATAACCATGGAGGAATCTTATTCCTCCATGCAATAACCCAGTAAAGGTTTGGTGCCTGTGGATTCTAGTGTTCTGGTTTCCTAACCCCCTGACCCGACAATTATAGGCGTCATAGGCAATTAGAGGCAATTATAAGCCATTTATAGGCATCAGGGCATTCTCATGTCAGGGAATTAGACTACCATTTATGGGCGTACAAAGAAAATATGGAGTAACTGAATTCGGCAATTTAAGAGCAATACTTGAAGAAATTTTTTTCTTTTCTCAAACACTGGTTAGCCGACCAGCATTGGAAATTGATTATACAAATATCTCACTTTTCTTGGAAAAGAGACAGCACACCAGGTGTCATTCATGACAACAAATAAAAACGCAACTTAATACCTTTTTTTGTGTGGAGATGGTCATACTTATAGATCTCTAGATACACATTGTACACAATAACAAAATTGTTATTGCTGGCATATAGGCCTATCAGTTGTAAATCAAACAGCCCAACGACATGTCGCCTGTAGCGTGGGCAGAGTTAGGGACCATTTCCATTTATGAAAAGATTCTAATCTTGCGTACTATTTGCCCATTGTCTGTCATGATAATAGCGCTATAAAAGGCAGAATGCAAACTTTATACAAAGTCTAGTGGTGCAAGGTTTATACGTAGGTCATGTTTACTGCACAGTCTGTAGAAAGGCAAAGAGATTGTGCTGCTAATGTGGGCAGGGTTCAAGTTAGGACCTTTTTAGTGTCGGGTAAATTATCAGATTGCAAAGCGTTGCGAGCGCAGCGAGCGGAGCTCTCGCGCCTCACGGCCGGGGGTCCAGTTCATTTTTGCATGTTTCTGTGAAAGTCTAGCTAAGTTAATAAAATAAATTACTACATGAACATGATTAACGTGACTTTGTATCTCCTCTCTTTCTTTTGTGCCCATAATTTGATTTAAAAAAAAAAAAATTTAAAAAGAAAAATTTAAAAAAAAAATTAAAAAGAAAAATTGTGCTGGGCGGCACAGCCAATTTGAGTGCCGGGCAGAAATTTGCAGTGCCAGGCGGTACCGCCCGTGGCTATAACCCTGAATGTGGGGCAACTAATTGCTGTATTTTCGCACTGTAAACGTGTTATGAGGCTGCCAGTTTCTTCTGAGAAATTGCCAAATTTACTTGTGTTTTTGGCACTCTGGTGATCAATTTGTCAGCTAACTTTCCTGTTGCTTTATTGTGTATCAACATTCTTGGTTATTAACTGGCTGCTCAAAAATGAATTAACAAAATCTAACAGTTACCCACTGATCAACTTTGATATTGGGCAAATGTACGTCCAACCACATACCGGGTTAGGAGTGTCGTGGCCGAGTGGTTAAGAGCGTGTGTTTTCTGTTCCACAGAGCGTGAGTTCGAATCCCGGCCGTCGACACGCGTGTCCTTAAGAAAGGCAATTAAACCACTATTGCTTCGTCCTTAGGATGGGACGTAAAGCTGTTGGTCCCGTGTGTGTGTATTGTGTATATATTGAACCAGGACACGCACGTAAAAGAACCCAGTTACGCTTATAGCTAAGAGAAGGGGTTCGCCCCGGTGTTTCTGGCATTCCGTTCATCCTCCTACTCGGGTTTCTTCAGGCTTACGAGCTACAGTGCCTTGGGCGCTTTTGAGGAATCCTCGGTTTCATTGCCGAAAAGAAATAATAATAATAATAATAATTATGTACCGTACGTATAAGGTCGTTAGAAAACCCCAACCTTTTAGTGTTATTTACAAGTAACCATCCTTACTCTTTTCAAATTTCAACACCATAAGATTCAACTCTACCCCCGAACTATTGGACTCTGATTATGATGATGTATGAGTAACCCAATGTGAAGCAATCAGTTTACTGGTACCAACAAAACCTGCAGTTGAATATTCATGTGTTTAGGCCAGGGTGGTCATTGTTAACCAGTTCGCGCCGGATGACGTACGGTACATGTACATATAAACGCACAGTTTTCCCCAGATTCAAAACGGATGACTCATAAACACGCCACGAGCAAGGCCGGAAATGTCTGTCAGCAGTGAGCAAGGCTGGAAATGCGTGGGTGTGCTTCCTGGTACTAACAACCTGAACCCGCCTCGGATCGAGTTTCGTTAAAAATAACCCCGCGCGTCGGCTCGGTGATGTTAAAATACTTCCGGCGCGAACTCAACTTGAACTGGTTAAATGTCTTTCGAACTGTCTCCAAGAGTTATTGCAATGCAAAGTTTTGACAAGTACCTAACAAAACCTGGTAATTTGAAGCCAATTATGTTACTTGCGTGAACAATTACCCAGGACGTGCAGAACATGGGTAACAGGGATTTACAGGCGCACTTCTGGACCCCAAATTAATTACATGACCCGTGTACAGACTGTGCATTGTGTACTACAGGTACGTTTCACAATCCTGTGGTTCAGACAGTATTTGACGTATTGTTGCGTTTTGACTGACAGTAATACGTGTTTGCGCCAACACCTTGCATTACACGGCACAATGGTCCATTGTCACAAAAACCACTGGGTGACACTTTTAAACTCAATTTTCAGCCCTGTCTCCGGACCCACACAAACAGATTGGCATTCAAGGCCATTTCAAGACAAGACTTGAATTACTTTCCAATAAGAAGCCTAAGCCAAACCGGACACAAGTTGTCCAAGATTGACAAGTGTATCACTGTCCGAGGTAATGTGAACGTCCTAACAAGGGGTACAAGGAAAGTAGTGTACAACTTTCAAAGTTTGGTAAATGGTTCAGCAAATTGTACATGTACATGTACATCAAATTTTTGGTCATAAGTAACCAAATTAAATTTAAATTTTTTTTTTCTTCAAAATAATACAAGAGTTGTTAATGTATTAAAATGAACAGTACTACAATGTCAGCCCAAAAATCACATTTTGTTTAATTTAACCCCATTTTGTTTTATTTAACCCCAACTCCCTAGTGTAATTTACTAGTGGTGGGAGAAATCAGAGATTTTGAAATGTGGCTATCCTAATCTTTTTCAAAGCGAATACCGATTATTTAATTTCACCGGAAGTTCTCATCCAGCTCGCAATCATACCAGCAAAAAGTAATGAGTGAGGTGCCACAAGAAATGCCCTCTCAATGACTGGTTATAGTGGGCAGGATGCAGTGACCACTGGGTCTTTACAAAAACACCCCAGAGCTGTGATGTGGGGAAAAAATAAGTCAAATAAGTCAAATGGGCAGGCTAATAATGAAACCACTAGTACATTCAGGAGACCATGGAACAAACTAAAAGATGTTACAATTGTCTTCTTCAGCCTGTGTCACACAAAAAATGAGAGACTAGACTTTTTGGGTTGTTTCAAATATTTGGTTTACTAAATCGAAACTGAATAGTGGAAATAAAACCGAATATTAAAAAATTCGGTTTTAAATCCCAGCACTATAATTTACTAGGAGCCATACCAATACATGTACTGTACCAATCACGTTCAGGGCCTAGTACCCATCCTATTACACTGATTCCAACCAAAACCTAGTGTTGGAGTTTGACTTGATGGCGATTGTTAATGTGAGGGTTTCTAATTAATGCAATTGGATGACCAAAACAAACCCCCAAAATAGACTGACGACCGTAAACTTACTATTATTGAAACCAATCATCTCCAAAAACTTTGGGGCATTGAGAAATATGGAAAGAAAATGATACAATTAAACCAGAGGCAGAGAAACTTGGAGTCATCAAGCTGATTATTTTGTCTGCTACATGCTCTGAAGAATTGAAATACTATTTGTGACCTGCTCCAACAAAACCCAGACAGAGTTGACATTTTTGTTTTTAAGATTTATCTTTTTTCAAATTCTCCAGGTTCTCAGCGTTAAAATGATGTACTGTATCATTTACATACCTTTACCCTATCTTCCCTGGGGGAAGAGTTTAGTGAGAAAACCCCGACAACCTAATTAGGAGATAAACAACTTTGAAGTTAAACAAAACCCGTATTATTTCTATACAAAATTGTACAACAAATACTGTAATAAAACACATTGTAAGACTTTGTCCGGGTTTCGTTAGAACAGGTCACATACTTGTAAGTATAATTCATGCAGCAAGCTTGCATGTCAGACAAGAACTTGAAGAAGCCGAAACTATTTGTGCATTTTGCATTACTATAAGTCCCAGTCCCAGTCCCAGGGAAAGGTACAAAAACATTGCTTCACCGTTTTCCTGCATGTGGACATTTTTTAATGCTTTCGATTATGTAATGTCTTTGATGAATACTCTGTATATACATATACACATACATATTTTCTTCTTTATTTGCAAAAGAATTGTAACTGAGGATGTCAATGTGTAAAGGAATGTCGAGTTGAAAATGTACTTGGACACAAGAGTTCAACCAAGCCTTCAAGTTAAATTAATGTTGGAATTAGCTCTAGGGCAACAGTTAGGTTGTGGTAAATCTTTTGTGCATTCATAAAATTAATAAATGAAAAAAATTAAATAACATCCTCTGAAACATCAGCAATACATTAGGGTTACATCATGTATGATCGATTAACCAGTTCGCGCCGGGATTATTTTGACATTGATCGAGCCCAGGCGCAGGATTTTTGTTCACGACCCTTCATCTGAGACGGGTTCAGGCTGGTATCTGTGGGTAGCACACCCTAATAATATTTTTGGCCTCGTTTTTTAGCGAGTCGGTCGCTGACAGATATTTGTCATCCGTTTTGAATTCCAGGAAAACTGTGCGTGAATACACGGCACCCGACACGAACTGGTTAAATAGGTGCCCTTACCTATGCTCTACTTTCGATCCTAGTAAGTATGCAACTATATGTAGTGGTACATGTAGATTTAAACGTTCACAGAGATGCTTTGCAAATCTCACAAATGCTGTGTTGATGCTGATAATTGATTTACATGCTTTTAATACCTTGGTTGACTTCACGAAGCACTGCATACCTTTCTTCTGTTATGGTAAAAGCATCGGTGTACATTTTCAATTTGTCGTAAAGTTTTTTCCTGTTTTTTACCGAACACTACTTTCAAATGCTTTACTTTAATATTTTACAAAGTACATTCGTAAAGTTCGCGTCTATCAAAATCCACCACTCACTCTGCTTTACATTTATGCGTAAGGACCAAATCCATTGAAATCTACCACTGATGTGGGCGGATTTTAATGGATTTGTCATCGTCCGAAAATTGAGGACTCCCAATACTGTGCTTGAGTCCCAAAACTGAAGGTACTATTTAATACCAACACAGATCAAATCAATAAACAAATTCACGGTTTGACGTCAATTTTTAAATCATGATAAAAAAAACATTCCGCCCGATAGCAACCAAAGTCTGGGACACACGTTTGTTTATTTTTAACTTGGATTTTTTTATATTCCATGATGTGAATAAGCAATTTTTTGATATAAAAATGATAGGTAAATGAGATGTTCCACAGAGCTATATTTCAGATTCCTGTAAAAAATAAACGATGACACTTGGCAGTAATCAGTAGACTAGTACAGGCACAGTCTGCCCTTGCCAGCTTGCAGTTTGTTTATCAAATTTTTATTCCATAATGAAAAGCGCCCGAAACATCGAATTGAAATTTAAATTTAAATATGACATTTACTATTTTCACATTGATTCAATTAATAATACTGGCAGTGGCACATGAATCAAGAACTTGACTGTAAAAAGAAACCTGTGGGCATACCATGATCTACAAATATGCCAATGTGTCCGGATATGCAAAACGTAACGCGATGCCACTGCCAGAACAAACTTTGATATTGAACCCTTGAAACACTAGTGTAGTGACTGGGACTGGACTTAAATTTGTATACTACTACATGTACTAATTACTATAGTACGATTATACTTACCTAAATCATCCATTTCTAGGTGTCTTCCGTCTTCAAGATATCAGCTTCAAACACGTGTATCTCTAGTTCAAGCTTCTCGTTCAAAGGTGAGTAACGGGAAATATATTTCTTCAGAGAAAGAGATTTATGTTCACGGGTTTCTGCGTTTAGTCACGCACTCGAATTACATGTGTATTTATGTATGGTACCTGAAGGCCTCAATCATTTCATCTAGCCTTCGTGTTAATCGGGACAAGCACCAGACGAAGCAATTACTTCCGAAACAGGTGAATCACGTGACAGCCACCACAAACCAAAACTGTGTTTTCAAATTAAGATTCCCAAACTTCGACATAATTAATTTATTTTCAGTTAAAACAATAGAATTTACATACCTAAATAAATTAACTCTCTTCATGTGACACAAGTCAGTTCAGTTTTCTAGTATTTTATTTATTTGAGACCTTCATTGTAAATATTACAAACGGTAAATTTTCATTAGTTAGTGACTACAGGAGTAACAATATTTTGATTCATGTGGCCACCCGGCCCAAAAATTGTGGGCGGGTATGGCACATTAGACTCGTGCAAGTCCATCCACTCGTACTTCTTACATTATATATACGTAAAACAACAGGTGGCGCTATTCTATAAAATAAAGTACTATTCATGAAAAAAACTTATGCATTATAATTTCATACAAAATATTCCTTTTATAAATTATTTTTATTTTGAACTACAAAAGTTGTTTACTTTTGAGTAATACATTGACCAAAATGAAAATTGGCTTTCAGTTTAGTTCTTTGTTACGTGTCTTGTAACGATAAAATGAATTATTAAAGGTATATGTATATGTTTATTTGAAAAAAACAAAAGTGAAAATTGTGCACATTTATCAAAGTTAACCAGTTCGAGCCGACACGCGGGATTATTTTTAACTAAACTCGATCCGAAGCAGGTTCAGGTCGCCAGTACCGGGAAGCACACCCACGCATTTCCGGCCTTGCTCGCTGCCGACAGACATTTCCGGCCTTGCTTGCTGCCGACAGACATTTCCGGCCTTGCTCGTGGCGTGTTTATGCGTCATCCGTTTTAAATCTGGGAAAAACTTTGCGTTTATATTAGTCATCCGGCGCGAACTGGTTAAAACTAAAAGCAGTATACCAGCTGTTTTTAACTTTTTGTTTTGCTTTTTCTTTGGGCGTCCAGGAAAATAAAATGGCATTTATAGATTTGAAAAGAAATTCTTTAAAACTGACTCGATCACAACTCAAACATTAAATGCTTCAATTCACATGTGAACGGACAAATGATAATTTTTAGACCAGATTCAGTGGATCAGCATCGACCTCCGAAACGACAACATTTACACAACGTTCTGGCCCATTCAGCAGGTATCCCAGTTTGGCCTGGAGCACCTGAAGAAATCCACGTTCTGTGTTGCTGTGGTTGCAGAGGATTACACTGGTTCCCCTGCCCACAGCAGCCAGGATGTCATGGTGTGACATCTCTCCTGTGAGGTACACATCGGCTGGTACCCCGGCGAGGACGCTGGCCCCTGAACCAGCACAAACGGCGACAGTCAAGACTTTAGACTCTGAATGATCATCACAAAAACAAAAAAAATAGTTTTTCTTGGGGACATAATTTTTGTGCAACCTTCTTTGCATATTAAAGGTAGGATACACCATTTGCAGATATCGAACAAAATTACTACCAAATTATTAAGAAATATCTTACTCATTTGAAAGTAAATAATGATTCTAGGCATCCAGCAAAATAATTGCGCTAGATATCCTGTAATTATTCTGAAAAATTTAATTTTATAACGAAAAAACACAAATAACATAAGAATAACTGCTCGACGCCGGGTTGAAAACAAATGCTGTTTTTTGTGTTTTTCTCGGCATTCACAATTGTAAAACTTCGTACAGGTTAGTTAAACGATATTTACTATGAAATAGAACCCCCCAAATCTACCCATTCATGATAATTCAAGCAACTACCAATGGTGTATCCTACCCTTAACTAAAGGTAGTATTCAAAACAAAACTACTGAATTATTATAAAACAGTTTACTTGACTGTAAGTGAATACAATTTTGTATAAATTGTCGGCTGGCAATCGTTGCAAATACCTGACTATTTTCCCTAATTTATTAATTGAAGGATATTATTAACCAGTTCGCGCCGGAGGACGTATATATACAAGCAAAGTTTTCCCCAGATTCAAAACGGATGACGCATAAACACGTCACGAGCAAGGCCGGAAACATCTGTCAGCAGCGAGCAAGGGCGGAAATGCGTGGGTGTGCTTCCCGGTACCATCGGCCTGAACCCTCCTCGAGTTTCGTAATAATCCCACGCCTCGGCTCAGTGATGTTAAAATAATCCCAGCGCGAACTGGTTAAAGAAGGAAAATAAATTACTGGCTTATTTGAAAGAACAAATGTGACCTGCTCCAACGAAACCCAGACAAAGTTGACAATTTTTGCTTGTTAGATTTTGCTTTTTTCCCAATTCTCTACGTTATCAGCTTTAAATTGATGTATCATTTACATATGTACCCCCACCCTATCTCCCCCGGGGGAAGGATTTAGTGATAAACCCCAGACAACCTAATTATGAGATAAATCAAATAAGTTAAGAGGGCCTAATATTTCGATCTTAACAAGATCTTCTTCAGAGACTAAATGACTGTGTACAAGAAAAAAACATATATAGGGCAAAATACAGCATGATGCACATCATTGATGCTGAAAAAACACAAAAGAAAAAAGCACAGAGTTCAATGGAACAAACAACAAAAGGAGGATTGGGCTGAGGGATTAAAGGGTGAGGTAAGTGTGGGTAGGATCAAAGGCGGGGTAGGAACAAAAACAGAGGGGGTAAAGCCACAAGGAAAGGGGTCCAGGGTGGAGATCAAAGGGAAGAACTAACAAAGAAGTATGAATAGGAGTAACGAGGAGGTGGGGGTTGAGGAAAACCAGAGGAGTAAGAACAAACAAAAACAAAATTCTGGCAAGGAATGAATCTGAAACAGATGACAAATGGAGAAAAAAACAGAAGTTAATCATTTCCTAGTTGGATGTTAAGCCCATGTGGTTGAATAGTCCGAAGACGATTCATCCACACTTTCTCCCGGCTGAGGCGGACTGAGTCTTTCCGATGGCCAAGTGATTCTATGCCCTAAAGAATCATATCAGAAATGCAATGGTTAGGCTGGTTAAAGTGATGTCCTACAGGGGTATCCAGTTTCTTGGTGTTGACAGTCGATCGATGACCGTAGAAACGCTTTTTTAGGGCATTTTTGGTCTCTTCGACATACTGAACTCCACAAAACCTGCAAGAGATGAGATATATGACATAAGATGTACTGCAAGTGATGTTACCAATTATTTCTTTGAGTAGTACCAGAAGAGTGTCCAGAAAAGGAGTCAGACTCCTGAATGTGGATCTGGCAGACCACACATCTAGAACTGCACTTGAAAATTCCGTGCTGGATGGGGGGAGATGCATCCAAGCTGGGAACTTTGGCTCGAACAATGAGGTCTCGTAGATTTTGAGAGCGTCTATAGGCCAATACAGGGCTGT
The DNA here is from genome assembly GCA_037893245.1 of Crossaster papposus. Lineage (NCBI taxonomy): Eukaryota > Metazoa > Echinodermata > Asteroidea > Velatida > Solasteridae > Crossaster > Crossaster papposus. The sequence goes on along the minus strand of JBAIAA010000144.1, from coordinate 286,549 downwards.
CAGGGATGGCCCGGACAAGGCGATCTGAAGTGTGGAGAATGTGATGGCTGTCGTTAGTGATTTTGCGAAGGGAAGGGAGACTGGGGTGAGATATTATGAGATAAACAGCTTTGAAGTTCAGAAAAGCGTATTATTTGTATACACAATTTTTTCACAAAATCGACCAAAAATCCACACTTCTGGGTGACGGATTTTGTTCAGATTTGGGGAGATTGTAGATTAATAGTTTGTGATTCAGCAAAACCCAAAATCTCAAAATGGTTAAAATCAACTCGAAATGACTTCACGAGTACATTGTAATAAAACACATTGTGCGACTTTATCCGTGTTTCGTTGGAACAGGGGCCAATTTCATAGAGCTGCTAAGCACACAAATTTGCTTAGCATTACAATTTGTCCTTGGCAAAAACAAGGTTACAGACCAAATTTTCACCAGATCTTCATTGTTCTGGATTGATAATCAGCTGTTTTTTTGCTTAGCATGAAAAACACGTATAATTTTGGCTGGTAACCTGTTTTTAATGAGCAAGACTTTTTGTGCTAAGCAATTTTTGTTTTTGCTTAGCAGCTCAATGAAATTGGGCCCTGGTCACAAATATTGTACCTTGTGTTTTCTGGCTTCCCAAAGCTAACTGCACGTGTTGGAGCCTAAGATGGTCTTTGATACGCTGTACCACTGTTGCTATGGAAACTGCATCGCGTAGCTCACATGTCCTTCCAGTTCCTGTGCCTGGCATAGGAAACTAAAATCAGAAATAATCAGAAATAAATTTAGTAATAAAATTATAAGGATAGTATAAATGAAAACAAATCATTATCAAATTCTGAATCCTTTTTTGACATTTCAATTCCACACAATTGACTGTTACCCAGTTCGCGCCGGGATTATTTTAACATCACCGAGCCGAGGGGCGGGATTATTTTTAACAAAACTCGATCTGAAGCGAGGCCGATAGTACTGGGAAGCACACCCACACATTTCCGGCCTTGCTTGCTGCTGACAGACATTTCCGGCCTTGCTCATGGCATGTGTTTATGCGTCATCTGTTTTGAATCTGCGTTTTTATAAGTCATCCGGCGCAAACTGGTCAAGTGACTGGAATCAACTGGAAAACGACTGGAAATTAACAGGAAAAACACCAGTTGATTTCTGTTGTTTTCCAGGTGTCTTCCGGTTATTTTCTGGCACTCAGGGTTAATTTTTCATGTTTTTCAATATTTTTCCAGTGGAGTTTTGGGTTGATTTCTGTAAATAGTAACACCGTTTAAAAAAAAAAAGAGTTTTTAAAGCACTTACTTTTTCCAGTTTTGTGATTTGGACTGTTTTCGTAATCTCTGGAAACAATTCCATGTTTTCCATAATGGTCAGCATGTCTTCTTCATTACAAAGACATACCCACTGATGCCTGTGAAAACAGAGGAAAGATCACGGTGCTTAAAACCCTAACCCTCCTCGATCATACAAAATCCTCCGGGAAGTTTCAGAGAGATTTGGGAGAATCAAGGATGAATGGCAACAAAAGTGTCAGTTGATTTTGGAGGAGTTTGTGTCGAGTTTGTAAGATGTACCCAGTATTGTTTATGTTCAGAGATGCATTGATTATGTTCAGACATGCATAATATTAATTGAGCCCTGTATTTATGCTCAATAATATGTGACCTGTCACCACAAAATGAGAGTAAAGTCGCACAATGTGATTCAGAGATATGGCCATCCAAAGTCAAAATATGAAGGTGTGGTCAATTTTAAGATTTTGCATAATTTGGAAAGCCCAAGTCCTCCTCTACATATTCCCATTTTTTGGGTGAGATCAGATGATCGAAAACCTCCTAAATTACGTGATTTTTCGTAGTGTTTGCATAGTTAGTGTTTGGATTAAAGTCCAATAGTGGTCTAATTAACACGGTAATTAAATATGCAAATCAGGTACTCGTAAGTATCCCATGTTTTCGAAATTTTGATATTTTGCTGTTTATACAATAGTTTGTATGTGTGGAAAATTTCAAGAAAAAAATAATTATTAGAACATAGATGTTGCTATGCTCAACTGAACCTTACTTGTCCTGTTTTGTAATCTTTTGCGTGTTTTGTTTAAGACGTTTAAAGTAAGTTTTCTCACAAACACGTGTTGTGAAACCCATGTCTTTCTAGAGCGCTGTAAAAAGTATTTATCGCTAAACCCCCAAGTGTTATACCATTGGAAAGCTCTTTTTCTCAAGAATTTGCAAAATACCAATATCTCAATTTTCAATATTTCCGACTTTACTCTCATTTTGTGGTAACAGGTCACATATCCCACTGTTTCTGAATGTCATCAGAACTGCCTCAAACCATTACAGTGATAGGTGCAAGATTCTGCAGGATCGACAAAATGTGACCTGGGACCACAAAATGAGCGGAAAGTCGCACATTGCCAAAACGAGTAGACCGAAACTTCAATTTTTCAAGTGGGAGGTCGTTTTGGAGTTGTTAACGTTTTTACATACATACAAAAAAACCTTCTTTATCATATCCCAAATTTGTATAGCTCAATTAAAACTCTAAAGTGTGTATTTTTGTGGCTTAATTGCACTGATTGGTAGTATAGTTGGCATGGTTCACGGACTTTGAACTCCGTTTTCTCAAAACAAGGGAGCATGACTTCAGCTATTTCAAAAGAGTATAGCGGCGGCTAGGAATAAGCTACAGCAACACACAATACATCATTTGAAAGCTTAGGACGTCTTCTTTCTAGAAATGTAATAATGTCAAAATAATGCCAAAAGGGCCTGGGGGGGGGGGGGGGGGGGTTAAGTGTTACAGCACAAACTTTAAAATGAATGACGATAGTTGAAAATGAAATCGTAAATGCTAGTGGCATTTGTGATGAACCTGACCAAAGCATTGCAAAGCATTTTCAAAATTTCTGACAGTTCACTGCAGTTTACCCATTCTTCGTCGGTGTACTTGTGATTTGGGACGTGTGTGTTCCAAAATCCAGTGGACGTCGCACATTGATTGAGGAGGGCTTCATAAACTCCATCTTGTGGGTCCATCCACTGTCTGGAGTCTTCCACGATGTCTTCAAGGGCGTCACATTGCAAGGACCTGCTTGAAAAATATACAAAATAAACTTAAAACGTCGCAGTGGCTATTGTTACGGCAGTCAGTGATCTGAATCCCTGACAACGACAAATACTCTGGACCTTTTACTCTTGGATCCCTACATCAGCCAGGGGACCAGTTATACTTTGGCTGGTCTCTTGGCTGATGTAGTAAGGTTTGCATTTCCTACAGGAGGGCACCATCCACTTTCAAATAAACTGCACGTTAAAAATTTGCGATGCCAAAAAAACAGGAGTCGTTGGGTAAAAAACTCACAAATTTCCCACAAATTATTGCCCTAAGATCTTAAAAACCACTTGTGCCTGCATTTGATGTAGATCTGCAAAGGCCATTTTTGGTTTGGGAGATTTTGTAAGATTTCTGTGTTTCTAACTTTACCGACTTAGCTCAATTCTTTACGGGGTCAAAAATTGATAAGCCTTTTTGTGTGAGGGCTATAGTAAGGCTCTTGGAGCCTTAGTCCCACTAGTGTGCGCCGGTGGGCGAATTAGCGCAGCATACCGGGGCACACTAGTACTAGTGGGACTATCGGAGCCTTAACCCTAACTCCCTCACCATTGTTATTGAACAATACAATTCCTTCAAAATCCTCCAACTTCCTTTGTTGTGTAGGGAGTTTAATAGGGTTAACATTTTGAAAATATCCGGGACCTACATGTACTTTGAGCTTGGTTGGACCTCTGCTTTGACTGCAGAGCCATAGATTTTTAGGGGGAAATTTTGAGTGGCAGGTGGTATACTGATTCCAGTAAAGTTGTACCTATTCCTTCTGACAACCAGTCATTTACCCCACCCTTGACGGCATCGTAACAAGTGTGGGGAGAGTAAATGGCAATTCTCTTCTCAATAGCTCGTACAATGATTCTTTCCTTCGCGTTCCTCATGGTCAATCTCTTCAAAGGGGCAAATATCGGAGGATGATACGCCAAGATAAAGTCTGATTTCTTGTCGATGGCCTCCGTCAGAACCTCCTCCGTTAAATCTATGGTCAGGAACACCGTCTTCACACAGTGCGGGGCCATGGGCTCTACAAGCAGCCCGACGTTGTCCCAGCTTTCAGCAAGCGAGGTTGGTGCGAACTTGTTGAGGGTACGTAGGACGGCTTTTAGATCCATGGCTTTTGTTGATAAATTGCTGCTGGATCTAGACATTGCACGTATGCTAAACGAGGGCGGAATTCCCTGCCGGAATTTGTTTTGCAGATACGGTCGTTTTACAAAACTACCACTTGTCCATTTCTGTTGCGAGTGTAATCTTGCAGTTGCACTTGCACTTGAACCTATAGCAGTGGTGGCACTCAAGCTGGCAGTAGCAACAGTACCAGGTACAGCAGTAGAGGGCGACAAATTCAAAAAGTTAAACTTGAACTTGAAGTTGAAGTTGAACTGGCTGCTAAAGTTAGTCTTTAAAATGAGGGAGTTGGAAAAGACGTTCTTTTGCCCTCTCTGAAAGCATCTAAAGAACGACCAAACCCCTACAGCTATCTGCGTGTTACAAGTCATTAGAATGATTTCCGTTATGTTACATTCTCTACTTAAACATGCTTCTTAAACTCAGAAATTGTGCCTGCCTCTAGCCATAGAGCAAGGAACAGACTAGCACAGTAGCATCACTGCACACACACGTGTGTACAAATTAAAATTGAGGCACTTTGGCGCCCTCTGTTGACAACTACAGCCCGCACGTGGGTCGTTTTCAAACTCCAGCTTATTAGCCTTCACTGTGGCTCCATTTCTAAACTGCAAAATTAAGTCAATGGAAACAAAGCTGAAGTTTGAAAAATGGCAGTAATTTTAACAGTTATTTTAAGGGCGCCCTCAATAGTCTAACTGTCAAGTTTCGGAAGTCAACACTATTTATTTGTGTGTTGTTTGCTTCCTTCTTTTTTATCTCCTCTTCTCCGCGAAACAACCTTGCACTTGCAGTTGCAAGTGCAAGATTTACACATCATTTTGCAAAGGACGTAGACATAATAAATTCCACTTGTCTGGTTTAGCGACACCAACATTCACAATAAGTTTCATATTCCTAACAAGTCTGGGTCTGTCATGTTGACTGTTGTTGTGCAGGCTTTGGCCTCTGTTTATCCTGTTGTTACTTAATTACGGGAACTTGGCAGAAAACGATAGTAACTGTTACATTTTATTTAGGCCCAACTTATTTGTAATTGTAATTCAAAAATTACAATAATGTCTCCTTGTTTAAGTATTTGTCTACTGAGGTCTTCTTCCCTATTTTTTAGACCTTTATGCTCAAATTCATGGCCTCGGCGTGAACATAGGCAGTTTTCAAGCATTATGCGTAGATTAGGAACAGGAACACCCATGGAACACCTGTCCACACAACCTCAGATACTCAAACCAGATACCAAAAATGTTTTGGCCGAAGATTTAACGTTCGTTCCTGACAGTTCTGCGGTCGACGAAACTGCGCTAGAGAAACTACAAGATTTTGTTTCGGCTTCCAAGAAATTGTTTGTTTTGACTGGTGCTGGGATGTCCACTGAGTCCGGGATTCCCGACTATCGGTCCGAGGGAGTGGGGCTGTATACCCGGAGCAAGGATCGGCCAATCATGTACCAGGATTTCATCGGGAGCCCCTCCCGGAGAGGACGATACTGGGCCAGGAATTTTGTGGGCTGGCCTCGATTCAGCTCTGTCCTGCCCAACGCGGGTCACTGGACTCTTGCGGAATGGGAACGGGCCGGGACAGTGCACTGGCTCGTCACGCAGAACGTTGACGCGCTTCACGTCAAAGCACGGAGTCGGAGGGTGATAGAGTTGCACGGCTGCTCGGCGCGGATCATTTGCTTGTCGTGTGGACAGAAAACGACACGAGAGGAGCTGCAGCAACGCATGAGGGATAAGAACCCACAGTTTAATATAGAATCTCGGGTAATACAGCAATTCCCGTGAATTTATGATGTAGTACTTTAGCCTATCTTGTCATCTCACAAGATACCGGTCACCACAAGTCACTCACAATACACTACAAGTACAAGTCAATCAAAAACTGTTATATTACTTCTCTAAATTTATTTAAAAAAAATATTTTTAAATATAATATGTGACCTGTCATCACAAAATGAGCGTAAAGTTGCTTATTCCTCCATGGTCGCACAGAGTAATTTCCCAGTACGGCCAGTCAAAGTCAACATTTGAAGGGGTGGTCGATTTTGAGATTATATGGGTTTTTTTAAGACTAAATCCCCAACAATCAATTCCCAATTTTTCAGGACGATCAGATAAAAACAAAATTAATTTTTGAGACAATTTTGACTATGCCTTTCTATGCCTTTCACACAATTTCTCGCAAGAAATGCCCGTTTTCTCATAATCTCTGTATTAAGACTCCGGACTAAATAATTAAAAAAAAAAAAATATTGAGTATCAAACCTCCAAGTGTTATATACCATTGGAAAGCTCTGTTTCCACACAATTTAGAAATACCAATATCTCAATTTTTGATTTTGCCGACTTTACGCTCATTTTGTGATGACAGGTCACATATATTAAGGTTGAACAAAGAAATTAACTAGAGTAGAGTTTGAACCTGCGACCTCCAGATTGCCGTTCCGGTGCTCTACCAACTGAGCTATTTAGCCCTGTGTAGGTAGTTCCCCTTTTTGTCAGGGCTACTAGTCAAAAGCAATAAACCCATATTGACCTATCGCTGCAAACCTGAAGATAAGTTCAAATTTGCAATATTTACCATTTTTTGTGAGCTGGTGTTATTCAATTCCAACCCTTTTTAGGCAATTGCTCCCGACGGCGATGTCATTCTCTCTGACGAGGCCGTGGCAGGATTCACCGTTCCGTCCTGCCGCAGGTGTCGTGGCATCCTCAAGCCCGACCTGGTCTTCTTTGGCGATAATGTGCCAAGAGACATCCGGACGTCGGCCTTTGATCGCTTGAAGGAGTCGGATGCTGTCCTAGTGGCAGGATCATCACTGGAGGTTGGTAACTCGACGTGAACCATAACAACAATGTGTGATGCTTAAATGACCAGGGGTGGAGTGAAGTTCATCACAAGTCCCTGTAAGTCCCTGCAAGTCCATCACAAGTCCTCCAGTTTCAATTCCAATCACAAGCTATTCAAATGAGCTTTGACAAAAGTATTAGTTTGTCATTGTTCAACCAGTTACTTATGACTGGCTTTATGACTGGACTTGTGAAAGGACTTGTGCAATGACTTGCAGGGACTCGAATACAACTCTGTATATGACACCTTCCATCAAAGGCTGGTCTCTGTTTTGGGTTGTCTATAAACTGCCCTGTGGACTACAATGGACAGGGATTTCCCCAGAGAGACACACTATGCACAAAACAGCACATCCTCATCACTACAGTCGGTTTACTACACAGTTATTCCTATGGAACAGTGTTGGACAGCACAAACTGTAATCTGATTATCCCTCTAATGAGTACTTAGTGCAATGCACAAAAAGACACAGCTGTGTATCTTTGTGCTGCTGACCAACACCCAAATAGTGACATCTGCATAGAAGGGTTAATATGGGTCCAATTTCATCACAATGTGACGAATGATATTTCTGCTCCACACATTTTTGGTACACTTCTGAGAGATACATGTAGTAGCAGAAATCGGAAGATTTTGCTAGAACAAAATAAACGCTATTATTCAAGATCGAAATAGAGAGAAAAGTCCCTCTTGAAAATAGTCTTGCTCCAAGACCGAGTTGTTCCAGGCGCGCCGTCCGTCTATGCATTTCATCAATCATCAATACTCCAAAAACAAGCTCTTTGAGGGCACCCTTGATTATCACGAGATTTGTTTCACAGCTCGGTCTTGACGCAAGGGTCACGTGAACCCGTACAAAATTCCGAGCACATTCCAAGCATAGCTCAAATAGCTACTCGCCCCCGCATGTGCGCTGAGTCATTTACATTTAATGTAGTTTACGATATACACGCTGTGTGTTTCCTATAAATTGCACATGGCACCATTGCACAAATGTGGCAGACTTTTCGGCTGCCAAGGCACCATGATACACCCGGAAATTGTTCGCCTTTTGCGGACGTGTAAGAAACCACATTTGTGCAATGGTGTCGTGTGCAATTTATCGGAAACACACAGCGTGTAACTCGGTCTTGGAGCAAGACTATCTTGAAAATAAACAATATATCCTTTTGTTTCTCACGAACGAGCACAGTTTTTAATTTTGACCAATCATACAGGTCTACTCGGGGTATCGCTTTGCGCTGGCTGCCAAGGAACAGAAGAAACCGCTGGCCATAGTCAACATCGGTCCGACTAGAGCAGACAAGATGGCCTCACTCAAGATTGACGGCAGAATAAGCAGTGTGTTACCGGGCATTCGAGTGACGTGATGGTGCCTTGGTTTTTTAACCAGTTTGCGCCAGGATTATTTTAACATCACCGAGCCGAGGCGCGGGATTATTTTTAACGAAACTCGATCCGAGGCAGGTTCAGGCCGATGGTACCGGGAAGCACACCCGCGCATTTCCGGCCTTGCTCGCTGCTGACAGACATTTCCGGCCTTGCGCGTGACATGTTTATGCGTCATCTGTTTTAAATCTGGGGAAAACTTTGCTTGTACAAATATATATACATTCTCTGGTGCGAACTGGTTAACCAATTACCATTAGAGGACGTGTATACACGCAAAGTTTTTCAAAAATTCAAAACAGATGACGGATAATCACGTCACGAGCAAGGCGGGAAACTACACGCAAAGTTTTTCAAAAATTCAAAACAGATGACGGATAATCACATCACGAGCAAGGCGGGAAACATCTGTCAGCGACGGGCTCACAGAGAGCGAGACCGGAAATATTTTGGGATGTGCTACCCACAGATGCCGGAACGGGATGCTCCTAATTCAAAATTTAATTAATTAATTTGTGTGTGTGATGTCTCATTCGAAAGCTCATAACAAATGCAATGCTAGAAAATAATCAATTCGATTTGAAAATCTACTATTTATAGGGTGCAGCCCCCTAAAAGCACGGACAAACCAACTTTAAACAGCTCATTTAAAGGTAGGGGATACACCATTGGTAATTGCTTGAATTATCATGAATGGGTGAATTTGAGGGGTTATATTTTATAGTAAATATCGTTTAACTAACCTGTTCGAAGTTTTACAAATCGTGGATGCCAAAGAAAGCAAGAAAAAACATTTGTTTTTAACCGGTGTTGGGCAGTGATTCTTATGTTGTTCTTGGTTTTTTTTCGCGATTGCCGTCCGTGAAGTTATTTTTATAAAACTCAATTTGTCGGAACAATTATAGGATATCTAGTGCAATCATTATTTACTTTTAAATGAGTAAGATATTTCTTAATAATTCGGTCGTAAGGTTTTTCGAGATCTGCAAAATGGTGTATCCTACCATTAAAATGGCCCCGGGATATATAACAAGAATCACTATTACACCATATTTTCTGATTTCCGTGATAATGTACATATACATGTATTTATTTCACACTTTTTTAGCTTCCTCACAATGTGGGTCACAATCTAGTCTTAATTTATTTTTAAACTTTTATTTTAAAGCAATTACTAAAAACACGAGGATCAAAATTCCAAAAAGTTACTTTTCCATTGCACTTAAAACATTTGTGCCTTTGTGTCATTTTTAAAATAAATTTCTTTGCCAAAAAAAAAAATTGGTGTGGACTTTTTCCTTTTAATTAATGATATGACAATCTTTTTATTCCAAGCTGACATTTTCGATCAAGTCTCGTCAGATTTCAGGAAATGTAAAACAAATTGAATATTAATACGGTCACTTTGGAACAATGTCTTAAACTTTTTGCCTCCGAGTAAAATTTGAACGACTGAAATGTACAGCCCAATTTTATTTCATTTTTACAATTCAAATTTTCCTTAATTTTTGAAAAAATATCTGCTGTATTTCTTCCTTGTTTCTGGACAATACATTTCTAAAAGGTGATGCAAATTTTATTTTATATCTTTCAGTTATCCCCGAAAGATATTAAATTTTGTTTTCCAAAACCAAAATATTAATAAAAATAAATATATATTATTCAATATCTTTCATAACATTGTATTTAAGCATATTATGAATAAAGTATGAATATACAATTATTATGGGATAAAAAGACTGAAATAAGATTGATATTCCTTGTTGGAAAGTGAAGCACGGTTACATTTTTAACATGGGCGACGGTGCAATAAATAGCACCACTGATTCAGAAAAAAAAATATTTCATTAAGAATGTGTGGAGGAATTTAAAAATAAAATTTTACAAGGTCTGTACTTAAAGGTAGTATATACCATTTGCAGTTATCAAAAATATTTACTACCGAATTATTCAGAAATATCTTACTCATTTTAAAGTAAATAATGATTCTAGGCATCCAGCAAACTGATTGTGCTAGATATCCTGTAATTATTCTTAAAAAATATAATTTGATAAAGAAAAATTCGCGATTGCCGGACGGCGATCGCGAAAAAACAAAGATAACATGAGAATAACTGCCCAATGCCGGTTGAAAACAAACACTGTTTTTTGTGCTTTTCTCGGCATCCATGATTGTAAAACTTCGGACAGGTCAGTTAAACGATATTTACTATGAAATACAACCCCCCCAAATCTACCCATTAATGATAATTCAAGCAATTACCCATGGTGTATACTACCTTTAAAGTACAGAATATCATAATATAACATAATATCGAAGGCTTATGAGGATAGTGGATTTCTTTTAAAGAAATAGTCATTAACACAATTTGACGTCAAATTGTGCATGAAACCCTTTTGACACTGCCACATCTTCAGACATGCTCACTAAACTGACATTTTTGCCGCTAAGACTGGAGCACTGACCACAATTAAGCTTTGGAATTCCTAAAAACATTAATATCTTTCGTGTTTTAACTGAATCCAAAGACATTCCTCCCAAACGGGGCAGGATTGAATAATTCCAATATAAGTAAGCCCCCCCCCCCCCCCCCAAAAAAAATAAAATAATCGTACACACAAAAACAAAGAATACATGGTTTTGATAATTACAAATTCATACAATCCTAAATTGAAGGAGTTATGCGACTGTAGGAAAGAATGCAGTATCCTGACGCTACTTCAGCGGTTATGTGCAAAGTCTATGGAGAGTCAAGAAAATTTTCTAACAAAATTCAGGAAACATTTCTCAGTCCCAGATTCATGTCTTTTCAACATTTTTGCACTGATTGACCTTCATTGATATGATAATAAAGAAAAAAGTGTCAGGTTGTAACAATCTTTCCTGATTATACCCCATCCAACTACAAACCCTAAAATTGTGGATTTCTGCGAGGAATAATCAACTTTAAATGTACAAAATGGTTAGCTTGGCAAAAGTTACGCGTACACGAGTCTGAGACTTTACAGAATAAAAAGACCATCAGTATCTGTTTGCCAATAACATTTTGATCAAGGCTTCTGGGTGCAAGACCAAGATGGCGATGTGTCATAATACATTCGTACATGTACATCTAACATACGGTTCCTACTTCACAGATTTGAATGCAAATTGGATTTGGTGGAATCACAACGAAACTTCAATCGTGGACATCGTGAGATTCACTGAACTTTTGTGTGAAGTACAAACCGGATTTAAGACGTCACGACAGCTTTGTTAAACCCTAACCACTATGGTGTGTAAACCTTCATAATGAAATTGATAGATTCAGCATAGTTAGGGTTTGCAACACTAGTCTTTGTCTCAGACTGGATTTAGATTTTATTCCCTTTGACAAGCATAGCCTCTAGCCGCTGGAACTCTAGAAATTCCAATCACACCTTGAAAAATAGCTGTGCCAATATTCTCACGACTTAATTTTCGACCACTTTCCGGTCATTTCTAATGATTGAATTAAAAAGTTAAAAAATTTTAAATGCATGTATGACAACAAATTAATTTGTTTGGAGGTTCGTTTATCATGAGCAATGCAGTCGCATTGTTTAACCCAAACCTAACAACATTTACCACATAATCCAATGATAAACACTTGCAATTGTTCACGACCTGTTTTCACAACCATTACTGTTACAAACAAAAACGGCCCATGAAGAAAATTATCACTCCTTTCAAAAATTCTTAAATTCATTTATTTATTTTTATTTTGTCATAATAATTATATTGATTCATTAAAATTCAACAAATCTTGAATATACACCAGTTCATCTGGCCTATGTACAGAGATTTTATTGGTACCATTTAATTTAAGTTTAATATTATTTGAGCGAGGAACCCTCAATAATAATAACGTTAACAAAATTAAAACCGACTTCATACAAGGTTGAGACATTTTCAAATGATTTTAAGGTGTTACCGGGGCGAGCCCCTTGCATCCCATTGGGACTCGGAACTATTATGCTCAATAAGCCATTTGCGCGTGACCCCGAGTTAAATTTGAATAACATCTGGTACACTGACTTGCTCACACAGCTTGGCAGTTTAACTTTAAATTCTCCAGACCAAAGACACTGTTGCTATATCACGTGATTCGGGGCAAGCCTTACGCGTCATACGCTAGCAACCCCCAGCTCTGGAATGGTCTGGTGTCTTTTTGCCATTCTCACTCATTGTAAACAATGTATTGGTGCTGAGCGTCTCTTACGTAACTATGCAAAAGCTTGCCCCGAATCACGTGATATAGCAACAGTGTCTTTGGTCTGGAGAATTTAAAGTTAAACTGTGCCAAGCTGTGTGAACAAGTCAGTGTACCAGATATTATTTAAATTTAACTCAGGGTCACGCGCAAATGGCTTATTGTAAAGTAAAACACGATGAGAACAAAACCAAAAAAAAAATTCAAAACGAAATGACAGAAGACGGGTGCAAAGCATATATCTAAAGCACAGTTTATTAACCCAGTGAAGCCGGTATTAATTCCTCACTGCACAATGGACCTGAGCGTGCAGCTGTGACACAGGCCGTGTAGCACAGCTGACAACAGCATTCTGGCCGGTTTGGTGGGCTAAACCATCGATGCACTCAAAGTGATATCAAATGATACATGTAGATGATATGAAAGATTTTGATGTTAATGTGAAGAAGCAAGAATTTGAACTGTTGCACAGGTTACAAGGTCGACCATGACTTCTGTTCGAAGTAACAAAATTGCTTAAAATCTAAAGAAGGGTGCTGTCTTGAATTGTTTTATATAAAGGTCGGAACTCAAAACTAGCTCTCGAGTCTTAGGCCTTGCTTTGCTGGATTAAGTAACATACAGGTCAACACTAAAATAGTGTGATTCACAATACACACATGAATCTCATTGATTTTATACAATTCTGTCCCCGATATTCACATACAAAGCATCAAACCCGCACAGCTCCAAACCAGCATTTTATTAATACTTTCTAGGGTAGGGATATAAGCTAAAGCCAAACTACAATTTAGACATGACTTAGCCTTTGGTTTTTAACAGATGCCCAATTGCAGTAATATACAGTAAAAACGCCGGTCAGTTCAGACGTGATAATAATGCAGCAAGTCTTGGAATGCATTAAGTTGAATGGCAATTCAAAGTGCCAGTAGTCACTTGTCCCTATGCGCATTTGTGTTTGCACAGCGTATTGGACCAGAGTTGAGTAAGAATCCAGACTCTCTTTTAAGGTAGGATACACCATTGGTAATTGCTTGAATTATCATGAATGGTTGGATTTAGGGGTTGTATTTTATAGTAAATAACGTTTAACTGTTCCTGTCCGAAGTTTTACAGTCATTGATGCCGAGCGTCAAGCAGTTATTCTTATGTTATTTGTGCAAAATTTTCTTTATAAAATTTTATTTTTCAGAATAATCACAGGATATCTAGCGCAATCATTTTGCTGGATGCCTAGAATCATTATTATCTTTGCAAATGGTGTATCCTACCTTTAAGGTTTAGGAAAGTCGACTGGAGTAGCGCAATATATTCTTTGTCTTTGAATTTGTCAAGGTAATGAACCCCAAACCCCTTTCCCCTTCCCTCCCCCCCCCCCCCCCCCCCCCCCCACCCAAAAGTTAACTTTAACAATATTACTTACACTTGACATAATGATTACGGTTGTTTAATATTTAAAAATGTATGTTAATATTTGGGCTTTTTTGTACATTTGGAATGTGAGCCGTTATTTCCTTTTAATAATAAAAACTATTCATACTAAGACTAATTAGAAATATACTTTCTAATCTCTCGTGTTTTTGCTTACAATACGAAAATATCAACACCTCTGCCTGAAAATACATGATTACCATACTAGTCCATTTGTAGAGTTGTGCCACGGATAAGACAAACAAGTTGAATTCATCAACCACTATTTTCTTCTCTTTTTTTATTTAAATCAAGCAAAATCTACCAAGCTGTACACATTCACCAATCAACAACACCTCTTCGCCTTGTGAAATGGGAACTTAATTCTAGGGCTGTTAATTTTCGAATAATTTAGTATTCGATATACAAAATCGAGTTATGACCGAATACATGTATTCGAATATTCAAAGCCATCCGGGCCTAGGATTTGTCAAGCTCTGCGACAAAATACCTCTCCTCTAAAAAGCACAAGGCAATATGTGACCCGCTCCATCGTAATCAGGAATAAGTCGCTGGGGCCGTTTTACGCAATCGGTCGTTAAAGTGAACGCATGGGTGAAAATCTTGACCAAGTCGTTTTTCTGAACATTGTATTTTTAGGAAGTGTAGTTATCACAGATTATTGTCATTAATGTTTTGTATGTAAAAACGATCAATAAAGATGAAAATGAAGAGGATTTGTGTGCGCTGTCCGTATGTTTTTCTCGAAATGTGGATTCGGCAAATAAATATACACCTCTCATCTTCATCAGACCATAACTCGTTACCCTAAGAAAACACACACTTGTGATGGGTATCATTAGAAAGCTTATGAAATTCCCTTTCTCACCATGTGCATAACTCAAAAAGTCATTTCGAGACTTATTCCTGATTTTGATGGAGCGGGTCACAAATGTGATGTGTAGTACCAGCTCACGGCATCTTTGTCACGGTATAACAAAGGACATTGTCACCGGCAAATGCTATTCGGTGGATATTCAATTGTTTGATATATTCAAAACAGCCCTAATAAATTTCATTTTACGATGCGACAGGAATCAATTGACAGAAACTAAACATGGAACTAAAGGAACATTGACATACACAGGATAAACCTCACATGACAAGTTCCATCACTGAATACAAGAGATCACTGAACGCAATGGCAAAACCTTGATCCGATTGTCTAAAGTTTAAACCCGAACTCCTAGGCCTTCTTTGTGTGGCTTGGATGAACCTCCAATCCTACAAAATCCTCCATGTCAAAATTGGGTACAGCCCCAATCCCCCAGAGTGGTGGTCACTGCCTCAATCCTGCGAAATCCTCCAGCAGTGCTGTTGATATGTCGAGGCAGCGCCGATGATATCCCGAAGCAGTGCGGACGATTTTATGTACGATCTTGGCCTAAACAACACAAGATACAGCCTAGACCTTGACACCGTGCTTCCTGCAAAATCAACCCAGTTTTGCCATACAGCCTTAATCCTGCAAATTCCTCCGTTTGGCAAGGAGGATTTGAGGATTAACGTGGCCCAAAACATGCCAAAAACTGAAACAGAACTCTAATCCCTTCTATCCGGTACTGTAGTCGAACGCGTCACCGATCTTAGTCACGGGCAAGATCACAAGTGCCAGTAACATGGGATGGACAGTGACCAAGGAATGCCTTCGTAGTCACAGTTCATTTGAATGACTTGTGGTGTACTAATGGCCGATAGATCATTAGTACTAGCTGCTGCTAGTCCATAAAATCCGCTTAAACGCAAAGCTGGTAAGAACAATCTCCCGCATTGTGGAATGTAACGTACATACAGCCATTACTATTTTTAGGGGGGGGTTTACACGATTCCTGTTGGGTGCAAATGACAGATCTGCGCCATTACTTGATCGCGCAGAAATGCACTTGCGCGATTGATCGATGCTATAGGACTCTCAGGCTTTTAAACAATTCTCCAGAGCCGTCTATAAAATAGGGGGAAAAAACCAAGGTAATCAAGTGATGAAGGTGCCATTGAACCAATGGCGGCATGATTGAAAATTGGCGAATATCTTATCATCATACCCATCATGTGCCCAACATCACAACTTAATTTAACACCAAAAGTTAGTTGATTTTAGTGTGATTTAATGTTGTTTATTTGGACTCGAGAAATTTTCTAGAGAAAATTTCAAGGCATATTCTGTAAACTTTTTTGACTTGAGTTGGAACCCATGGATACATTCAATAAATAGTCACTATGAACTGTTTGTGGGACTGGGCTTCTACTTTCCTAAATCTTGCATCTTGCATATAATCTACCTAAATCGACAACTGGATTTTGTAGGATTACGGGGATTAGGGTTTAAAATGTACCTCATTTCCTAAAAACCTCAACTGTGCCATTTCCACAAGATACTGTCCGATTAAATAACAACCTTTTCTCTAAGAAGGCACCTCACGGTGAAGCACCTCCACTTCAGACAACCAAACCTCAAGATTCAGACATGCCTTCTGTAACACACACAAACGAATTTACACATTAAACCTCACTAGCACCTCAAGAGACTTGGACACCTCGCCACCGACACAAATCCTCACAAGGACAAGCAACAAGACATTGGAGCTCCTGTATATAATTAAGCATGAAGGGAGCACACCTAAGTTTGGGGATCTGGGTTCGGGAACTGACTTTTGCTGGTGAACTTAGGTTTGTTTTTCAACATTCCGGCCATTTCGGCCTGCCGCGGCGCGGGCTTGCTGCGCTGCACGGATTTAGGTTTTATCGTGATGGGCATGGATTTAGGGTAAGTGGTGGATACAGTCTGTTTGGCTTTGTCCTCCCTCTGCTTGGGCGCTATCTCTAGACCTGAGGTGGGCACGACTAGATCGCCGACGGCGGCGTTGGTCTTGTTGGCAGCCTTTACTGTTTTCGTCTTGCGGACTCGGCATGTGTTTTTCCCTTGTCGCTTTGTGGATGCAGGCAAGGACCGATGCCTGCCGACAGTGCCAGACTTCTTCGGCGTATCGTTCTTGGTCTCGGGGGTGACGCAATCCGCTGAACCCTGAGGGGAGGAGCCAGACTGGTAGGCGGAGTCATCCGAACCCGAATGCCGACGGGCATGCAATCCTTTCCTTCCGTTTGGGCTGGGCTTGAGGCTACTGCCGACTGCCAGGTGGGTGGGGTTAGATCCCGCCCGGCGACGGGCAGCTAGATTGCTTCCTTGTCTGGTCCGTCGATAGTTGTTATTGGAATTGGTTTCCAAGTCTACGGACTCGCTAGGGACTGCAGGGTCCGATGTGTCGCCTGACTGGGAATCACCACCTGACTGGGAATTACCACCTGGCTGGGAATCACCGCCCGATTGTGGAACACTGTCCATGTTGTCCTGTGGTTTCCCTTTATCTCTCTCATCTTCATCACCTCCCTCCGGATCTTTATCCTGCATTTGTTCCTCGTCGACTGCTTCGTCTATCTCTTCCTCTTCTTTTTTGATCACCCGTTCGGTAGGGTTGAGGAAGACCACCAATATGGTAATGTTGTCGCTGGATCCACTGCTCTTCGCCTCTGACACCAGCCGGTGGGCCACCGAGTCCATGCTGCTGTCGCCGTTGATGCTCTGTTGGATGATGCGGCAGACTACCTTAGGCTCAACGACATCCCAGAGTCCGTCGCAGGCGATAACGATGCAGTCTTCATTGCCCGTTAGAGGGACGGTGGTCATGTCGGCATCGCTGCTTACGTAAGGCTTCTGGTCTCGGTCACCTGAATAACAAATCAATCACAAATCAATGACTAGTCAACTTGTTATGTAAAGCTTGTGGCGGGGATCACCTGTCACTCCCGAGTCACTCCCGAGTCACTCCCGAGTCACTCCCGAGTCACTCCCGAGTCACTCCCGAGTCACTCCCGAGTCACTCCCGAGTCACTCCCGAGTCACTCCCGAGTCACTCCCGAGTCACTCCCGAGTCACTCCCGAGTCACTCCCGAGTCACTCCCGAGTCACTCCCGAGTCACTCCCGAGTCACTCCCGAGTCACTCCCGAGTCACTCCCGAGTCACTCCCGAGTCACTCCCGAGTCACTCCCGAGTCACTCCCGAGTCACTCCCGAGTCACTCCCGAGTCACTCCCGAGTCACTCCCGAGTCACTCCCGAGTCACTCCCGAGTCACTCCCGAGTCACTCCCGAGTCACTCCCGAGTCACTCCCGAGTCACTCCCGAGTCACTCCCGAGTCACTCCCGAGTCACTCCCGAGTCACTCCCGAGTCACTCCCGAGTCACTCCCGAGTCACTCCCGAGTCACTCCCGAGTCACTCCCGAGTCACTCCCGAGTCACTCCCGAGTCACTCCCGAGTCACTCCCGAGTCACTCCCGAGTCACTCCCGAGTCACTCCCGAGTCACTCCCGAGTCACTCCCGAGTCACTCCCGAGTCACTCCCGAGTCACTCCCGAGTCACTCCCGAGTCACTCCCGAGTCACTCCCGAGTCACTCCCGAGTCACTCCCGAGTCACTCCCGAGTCACTCCCGAGTCACTCCCGAGTCACTCCCGAGTCACTCCCGAGTCACTCCCGAGTCACTCCCGAGTCACTCCCGAGTCACTCCCGAGTCACTCCCGAGTCACTCCCGAGTCACTCCCGAGTCACTCCCGAGTCACTCCCGAGTCACTCCCGAGTCACTCCCGAGTCACTCCCGAGTCACTCCCGAGTCACTCCCGAGTCACTCCCGAGTCACTCCCGAGTCACTCCCGAGTCACTCCCGAGTCACTCCCGAGTCACTCCCGAGTCACTCCCGAGTCACTCCCGAGTCACTCCCGAGTCACTCCCGAGTCACTCCCGAGTCACTCCCGAGTCACTCCCGAGTCACTCCCGAGTCACTCCCGAGTCACTCCCGAGTCACTCCCGAGTCACTCCCGAGTCACTCCCGAGTCACTCCCGAGTCACTCCCGAGTCACTCCCGAGTCACTCCCGAGTCACTCCCGAGTCACTCCCGAGTCACTCCCGAGTCACTCCCGAGTCACTCCCGAGTCACTCCCGAGTCACTCCCGAGTCACTCCCGAGTCACTCCCGAGTCACTCCCGAGTCACTCCCGAGTCACTCCCGAGTCACTCCCGAGTCACTCCCGAGTCACTCCCGAGTCACTCCCGAGTCACTCCCGAGTCACTCCCGAGTCACTCCCGAGTCACTCCCGAGTCACCCCCGAGTCACCCCCGAGTCACCCCCGAATCACCCACGAGTCACCCACAAGTCACCCACAAGTCACAAGTATACTGACCTATGGCCCTTGAGACGGCCAGTGTGCCGTTGACCCTCCACACACCGAAGAACAGAACACAGCCACCCAGCTGCTCAATTCGACTCTTCTCGTCCTGTTTTAAACAAGTAAAAAAAATTAAAAAAATTTCAACGGAACTGTCAGTGCGAATAATTCGTTAAAAGAACAGGAGGTGATAAACATTTTACGAGTTCATGGAACTGTATGCTGTGATCGAAGTCCAAATCTATTTCAAATTGATTTCTATGACAATGGTGTTGTATAGCCAAAGCATATCTATAACATAACCTCCAACTAGGGTGACATATCAAAGACACTACACATAGGGCAAGAAGCAAGTTTAGTTGGTAGAGTGCCGGTATGGTATTCCGGAGGTCGCAGTTTCAAATCCCACTCCTGACAGTTTTATTTGTTCACTTAGGGCGACTGGCAATTTCCTTTTAGGGGTACGGTCCCGAATGTTGCGAGTTTTTTGGGGACGCTCTTTGGCCCCCCAAATTGTTTGAAAGCAAAGTTAAATCAACTCTTAGGAATAACTAGGGTCAGGTATAGTCCGAGTAACTTGGACCCAAATATCACTTTTTTTCAACGTTTGGACATGGTCGGGTGATATTAGGGTCCAAGCAAGAGCCCTTTGGATCGCTGTACGAAATGTCTGCACATCGATCCCCCATGATCTTCCACACTTATCCCCCAAAATGTCACGAAAAACGGCCACTTACAAAAATTACTCGGACTAGGTCCGGTATGACTCTGGAACACCAGAAAAAGGCATCAATTTTTCTTTTAACTCACCGGTCTCTCAGGTTTGTGAGGATCCATAAGAGTGACCGGTTGACCGTCCCTCATTAGGTACGCTTGCGAGTCTCCCAGCCAGGATACATGCAGCTTGTTCGGTTCGATGATGACTGCTACACCAGTTGAACCACTCCCTAAACCCTATGAAAAGAGCAAGAAGCATAAACCACACAAATCAATGTGTATGCATTCACAGGTTTTGGGTTTTTTTGAGTTTGTAGCTTTAGTCAATATGTGACCCACTCCTACGAAACCCGACATAAGTCGCACAGGCTATTTCGAGATACAGCTCGTCAAAGGTGAACAATCTGGCGAACATCGATTTTAGTTTTTCGTTGTTTTTTTATTCTTTAATATGTATACTTTAACCCTAAGTTAGGTTAAACAAAATCAACTTTATTAATGAGAAAGTACAAAAATCATGCATTTATTGAGGCAAAATGTGTCCTAAAAGTGATAATTTATTTCCCAAAAACATCAAAATAAAATCCTCTTAAAATTGGAAGTATGTATGGTATAAAGATGGTTTTGGTACCAAATGAAAGCTGAAGATGTGTACTAAATGGAAATAACAATATCTCACTTTTGAAAAAACACACTTACGTCTGGTTTTGTGGGAGCAGGTCACATATCATTATTAGGTTTTGTGTCAAACTCAATTTCACTTGCGACCAATCTTTTTTTTAACTACACCTCTTACATATTCATGTTCAAAATTCCTAGTCCATTCACCTCGGAAGCTAATATATCGACTATCCAATTCCAAACGAAAAAACCTAAACATGTTCTATTTTGTATCATCCCGCTACGGTATGTACCTCCCGACGTGCTTTCCTGAGGTACCCCTCGTCGGTGATTTGGAACGACTTGGCCAGTGCTTTGGAAGGGTCGTCGAGGAAGCAATCTTGCCGGATGGCATTGCAATGGAGATGCTGGCAGGCATACATGGCCGCGTCCGTGCCGCCGTGGCCGTCGTAGACTGCGTAGAAGGCGCGTTCCTTGTCATTCTAAGACGAACGATGTGATTAGTTTAAGTTTCTATCTCCAAAAATGCATTGAATTGACAAAATGGTGGACAGTTTTAGAAAAAAACAACAGTTTAAACCTGTTTCTTAAATAACATGAATAAGATTAATACTGCTGCAAACTGCTTACTGGCTGGAATGACCTGAAATATACAAATCAAATAAGTTAAGAGGGCCTAATATTTCGATCTTAACAAGATCTTCTTCAGAGACTAAATGACTGTGTACAAGAAACAAACATATATAGGGCAATGTACAGCATGATGCACATCATGGGCGCTGAAAAAACACAAAAGAAACAAAGCACAGAGTTCAATGGAACAAACAACAAAAGGAGGATTAGGCTGAGGGATTAAAGGGTGAGGTCAGTGTGGGTAGGATCAAAGGCGGGGTAGGAACAAAAACAGAAGGGGTAAAGCTACAAGGAAAGGGGTCCAGGGTGAAGATCAAAGGGAAGAACTAACAAATAAGTATGAATAGGAGTAATGAGGATGGGGGGGGGGGGGGGGGGGGGGGGGGGGGGTGTTTGAGGAAAACCAGAGAAGTGAGAACAAACAAAAACAAAAACAAAATTCTGGCAAGGAATGAATCTGAAACAGATGACAAATGGAGAAAAAATAGAAGTTAATCATTTCCTAGTTGGATGTTAACCAGTTCGCGCCGGATGACGTATATAAACGCAAACATTTTCCCAGATTCAAAACGGATGACGCATAAACACGCCAAGTTCAAGTTCGGAAATGTATGTCAGCAGCGGGCAAGGCCGGAAATGCGTGGGTGTGCTTCCCGGCACTATCAGCCTGAACACGCTTCGGATTGAGTTTCGTTAAAAATAATCCCGCCCGTGGGCTCGGCGATGTTAAAATAATCCCGGCGCGAACTGGTTAAGCCCATGTGGTTGAATAGTCCGAAGACGATTCATCCAGACTTTCTCCCGGCTGAGGCGGACTGATTCTTTCCGATGGCCAAGTGATTCTATGCCCTGAAGAATCATATCAGAAATGCAATGGTTAGGCTGGTTAAAGTGATGTCCTACAGGGGTATCCAGTTTCTTGGTGTTGACAGTCGATCGATGACCGTAGAAACACTTTTTTAGGGCATTTTTGGTCTCTCCGACATACTGAACTCCACAAAACCTGCAAGAGATGAGATATATGACGTTAGATGTACTGCAAGTGATGTTACCAATAATTCTATGAGTAGTACCAGAAGAGTGGCCAGAAAAGGAGTCAGACTCCTGAATGTGGATCTGGCAGACCACACATCTAGAGCTGCACTTGAAAGTTCCGTGCTGGATGGGGGGAGATGCATCCAAGCTGGGAACTTCGGCTCGAACAATGAGGTCTCGTAGATTTTGAGGGCGTCTATAGGCCAATACGGGGCTGTCAGGGATGGCCCGGACAAGGCGATCTGAAGTGTGGAGAATGTGATGGCTGTCGTTGGTGATTTTGCGAAGGGAAGGGAGACTGGGGTGAAAGGTAGTCACCAGGGGGATCATGGGTTTGGCATTAGCCTGGGGGGCCTTTACCTTTAGAGCCAAATTTCTGGGTACGGCTTTGGCTCTGGCAATGGCACGTTGAACTTGGCGGGAACTGTGACCCCTGGCAACCAAGTTGTTCTTCAGTATCTGTGAATGGCGGGAGAAATCATAGTCGTTAGAACAAATCCTTTTGAGTCTGAGGGCTTGACTAAATGCTATACCAGTCTTACAATGCCTAGGGTGACAGCTGGAGGAGTGGAGATACTGGTGTGTGTCTGTGGGTTTAGAATACAGATCAGTGGTTATTAAGTTGTCCTCCTTGCGGATGATGACATCCAGGAAGTGGGCCTGATGATGTGAGTACTCTGATGTGAACTTGATGGTCCTGTGGAAGGAATTCATGTGATTAGTGAAAGTCAGCAGACTGTCCTCATCACTGGTCCATATGAAAAATACATCATCAATGTATCTCCACCAGATCCAGGGACGGCACGGTGCTAAGGCAAGCATGCGTTCCTCGAGGTCACCCAAAAAGAGGCATGCAAAGGAGGGTGCCATACGAGTACCCATTGCAGTGCCATGTACCTGTAGATAGTGCTTATCTAGGAAGGAAAAATTATTCTTCGTTAGTACAAGTTTCATGAGGGCGCGAATGTCACTTATGGGAGGGGTCGTGTGTCCTGCCCTAGCTAGGGTTATGGAACAAGCACGAATACCTTCTTCGTGTGGTATGTTGGTGTACAAGGATGAGACGTCAAAGGTCCCAATGATGGCCGTTCTGGGAATCTGGTCCTTGATTCCTTCGAGCTTGCGCAGGAAGTCCGGGGTGTCATGGATGTATGATGGAATCCTATGGACAAGGGGTTTAAGAAAACTGTCAATAAACATGGAGATGTGTTCCGTGGGTGAGCCATTACCCGAGACGATAGGCCTACCAGGGTTACCAGTCTTGTGAATCTTGGGGAGAAGATAAAACCTGGCAGTTCTACAGTCAGTGGGTGAAAGAAATTTGTGAGCTTTCTTTGACAGTTTGTTCTCACTTCTCTGGTTTTCCTCAAACACCCCCCCCCCCCCCCCCCCATCCTCATTACTCCTATTCATACTTATTTGTTAGTTCTTCCCTTTGATCTTCACCCTGGACCCCTTTCCTTGTAGCTTTACCCCTTCTGTTTTTGTTCCTACCCCGCCTTTGATCCTAATCACACTGACCTCACCCTTTAATCCCTCAGCCTAATCCTCCTTTTGTTGTTTGTTCCATTGAACTCTGTGCTTTGTTTCTTTTGTGTTTTTTCAGCGCCCATGATGTGCATCATGCTGTACATTGCCCTATATATGTTTGTTTCTTGTACACAGTCATTTAGTCTCTTAAATAACATGTAAGCTTCCAGAACTGAATATTTTTTTGGAAATCAGATAAAGCATTGGCTAATCTCAGAAAAAGTATTTTAAAAAGTACTATGATACATTGTTTTTTTTTCCTTCTGGTGAATACAAAACCTAGAGTATGAGACCTTTAAAATATTATTAAATTTCTAAACAGTAAAAAAAAAAAAAAAAAGTTTCAATCTGTTTTCTGCAATAAGTTTTAAGAACGAATGCCATATTTCTTCTTAAATCAAATAAAACTTTGGCTCATCTTAGAAATAAAGAAATGAGATGCTCAGGGCTGACGAAATTAGTTGAAATTCAGTTATAAGAAAGAGTAGGTAAATTAAGAATACTTGAAATTTGGCATTTAAGTTGTACATACATCACGCCTTAACGCAAACCAAACAATATTCAAAGGGATAGTCAATATTCAAATTTTCATATTTTGTTTCTTTCTCTCACCCCAAGATTAAAGAGCGTGTTGAGATCAGGGACGATGACGTGTTTATCCTCCATCCTCTTGCGAGTGTTCTTGACGGCATGCTCCGACACGAGATGGAGGCGTGGAGGCAAACACAGCTCTGGGAGGTCTGTCTTCCAACGCCCGCAGAGATCGTTGACGGTGGTCCACACCAACGGGAATATCTGACCGGCATCGTATACTACCGAATCAAGACGAAAGTGAGAATAAGGATTTTTTTTCTCTATAAATAACCCTAACCCCCTAGGCCTTACTTTGGGCTAAAGAACTGCGTACTACAGAATACTACTTAGTATTTTGTAGCACTTGGTCTCTCCGTGACTGATGATTGGGTGTGTACTGACAGAGTACAGATACTGCCAACTACAAAATACTAATAGTGGCAATACAGGTCAGTAATACTTACCTGGCAAAAAGATGCAGTAGTCCAGCCTTGACCCAGTGCTGTGTCCCAAGTGACATTTTTTGCTGTAGAGTTTAGTACACCCTACATGTACATAGCATACATGGGCCATGCACACTCAGCAAGCAGAGGGACCCAATGCTTAAAAGTACTATAAGTGCAATTAGGGGTGAAGTACCAAATACTAAATATTACTACAGGCATTGCACACAAGTCAGTGAGAGTACTGCATACTACTTTTTACTACTAGTACATGTAGTAAAAAGTAGCAATACATGTAGTAAAAAGTAGCAATACATGTACCGTAGGGTTAGGGTTAAAAGCATCTAAATTTGATGCACCAATAAAGTCTGTTTTAACCAGTTCACGCCGGAGGACGTGTATATGCCGGAGGACGTGTATACACGTAAAAGTCGACCCTCTAGCCCCTTCCCTCCACTATCACTACCCCTACCTTCCACTACCATCCACAACCCTTACCCTACCCCTACCCACCCTCCCATATTGTATTTTCTTACATGTGCAGGTAACATCGTCATCATCCCCGTATCGTCCTTCGTCGTCCACCACAAACGTCGTCAGGTCTTTCCCCATGACGACGTCCACGGTTGTCCTCGCAATGGCAGCTGCCAACACATACGGAGCTTTGCTGCAGAAAAAAAACGAAACAACAAATTGAGCCGGTATTACAAGCACATTTATGAGATGACCTCCAAGTGATCGACAGCCTCCAGACAGACAGACTAAGAGTCCCTGTTACACCCGATATGCATAATTTGTCACTGAAATGGACTTCTTTAACCCTAACGTCAATGGCATTCATTTGGGGTACAGTATACACAACAAAATACTACTCAATTCTCATAGGCTACTGTAGTACATGTAAGAGTACTGTATAATACAGTTTACTTACGTAATATTCTGTAGTATTCTGTAGTATGAGGCGACATTGGGTTAATTTATGTTATCACTCTGTGTCTCGATTTAAAAAATAACAAATCTTATGTCTCCTTCAGCAGGGACACACAAAAATAGACCCTGTTCGACTCGGTACCAAAAGCCCAGGGAGACCCTGTTGAATTATGTGAGGTACATGTACAGGACAGAAAGGCATGAGACTTGTAAAATTGTTGGAGTTTGGGGGAATGCACAGGCATTTATTCATGGGTAACCAACGGCTGGCAATGGCACAGTTCCTGGTCAACTGTAATTGTACAACTGTACATGTAAGTGTACACTAGACCCTGTGTGTCCCCACTCAAGCACATTATATCACTGGCTAGTCATCATATCCTGAATACTGAACAATGAATTGACCCATCTGTACCTTGTCAATCAACTCTCAACCAGTTCGCGCCGTTCGCATTTTAACATCACCGAGCCGACGGGCGGGATTATTTTTAACGAAACTCGATCCGAAGCGTGTTCAGGCTGATAGTGCCGGGAAGCACACCCACGCATTTCCGGCCTTGCTCGCTGCTGACATACATTTCCGAACTTGAACTTGGCGTGTTTATGCGTCATCCGTTTTGAATTTTGGGGAATTTTTGCGTTTATATACGTCATCCGGCGCGAACTGGTTAACTGTTGGAGTTTGGCAGGTTTAGTACTGTTAGGTTCAGTACAGAGTATGTACAGTGTACCAATAATACCCGAACCTGTGTTAGGGTTAAAGGTAGAATACACCATTGGTAATTGCTTGAATTATCATGAATGGGTGGATTTGGGGGGTTGTATTTTATAGTAAATATCGTTTAACTAACCTGTCCGAAGTTTTACAATCATGAATGCCGAGAAAAGCACAAAAAACAGCATTTGTTTTCAACCGGCGTCGAGCAGTTATTCTTATGTTATTTTTCGCAAATTTTTCTTTATAAAATTATATTTTTTGGAATAATTACAGGATATCTAGCGCAATGATTTTGCTGGATGCCTAGAATCATTATTTACTTTCAAATGAGTAAGATATTTCTTAATAATTCGGTAGTAAATATTTTTGATATCTGCAAATGGTGTATACTACATGTACCTTTAAATCTTCAAGGGTGCATGATTTATACATGTGCAAATATTACAAAGTTCAAGCCTTGAAATAATCTTGGTTTTGATTTGCTCTTTGTGCCATTCATGTAGTGTGTGTATCCATATCATTATACACCTATTGTTACAATTATCCAACATCCACACATTGTACAAAACTACACCCTGGGCTAGCCAGGGCCATGGCCTGGTTACCACAGCAACAATCAACAAGGGAATCGGGGCTAGACTTGCCCCAATTCCTTTGTGATACCATGTACATGTACAGGTACAATGTAGGTATACGGCAATATTCTAAAGTGTACACTTACACAATTGTGACCCGCTCTGTGAAAATGAGTTGGATGTCGCGCGCACAGCGCGTTTACGAGATTTGGGTGGTTGAACGCGGAGAGGGGGGTTTTCGTAAGAAAATTTGATATTCCTAGTTTATGATTTTCACCTTGGTTAGGATCTATATTTTCCTGGTTAGGATCTATATTAAAACATGCTGAATTAACACAGTGGGAAGGGCTTGGTTGCTTAGGGTTTCTATTGCATACACCTCCTAAAAGGAAATAATTTTTTTAATGCATGATTTCTCATGAATGGGGTTTTTAGATTTCGCAAAATCGTCAATTTAAATCGGTATATCATAAGAACGCAACATGCTACAGACCTCCCACATACATGTTACTCTTCCTAATGATACATTTATAAATAACTCTGTTTGACAAATTTTCGACATCTGACTCATTTTCACAGAGCAGGTCATGATCAGTGTCACTCATTAGCAAAGTTTAATGCCGAGCCCAAGGGCCAATTCCATGGAGGCACAAATTTGCTTAGCACAAAAAAAGTATTGCTCAGTAAAAACAGGTTACCAGCCAAAATTCCATACTGCTTTTCATGCTAAGCAAAAACCAGCTGAATACCATTTGCACACAATATACATCACCTGAAAATTTAGTTTGTAACAGTTTGTAACCCTGTTTTTGCCAAAGAAAAATGTTCATGCTTAGCAAAATGTTGTGTTTAACAGCTCCATGATTAAAAGAATGGGACCAATAAATAAGGGTCAAACTCTCAACCAAACAATTGGAAACGTTACGATTAAAATGACATCACGGTCATGTGTGCATGCACAGTGAATATTTAAACTGGCCCAATTAGCTACATGTACATGTTGTATGAATATTCAGTTGATGACCGTATATGTGACCTGGCACTACGAAATGAGCGGAAAGTCACACATGTCTAAAACAAATTATTGGCCAAAACGTTCATTTTTCAAGTGGTAGGTCGGCTTCAAGTTTTTAACGTTTTTACATACAGAAAACCCTTCTTTATCATATCCCACAATTTTATAGCTCAAATAAAACTCTAAAGTGCGTTTTTTTGTGGCTGAATTGCACTGATCGATAGTATAGTTGGCACAGTTCACGGACTTTGAACTCCGTTTTCTCAAAATAATGGAGCATGACTTCAGCTATTTCAAAAAAGTATAGCGGCTTCTAGGAATAAGCTACAGCAACACACAATACATCATTTGAAAGCTTAGGACTTCTTCCTTCTAGAAATGTAATGTTAATTTTTTTATTTTGCGACTTTTCACCCATTTCGTGGTGCCAGGTCACATATTCAGTATACGAGACAGCCCTAACTAAAGTATATCCCGTGTCGGTTCCATGGATCAGGATCGAATGTACCACTAACAAAAAGTGCAACGCTGAATTTAAATGTACCGGTAAGTCAACGCACAGGTTATCTATCGTCGACAGTCGTGTCGACTTTGTCACACGCTATCTGCATCCAACAAGATAAGCGCCACTTGTAAGTTGTAGCAGGGAAATCTTCATACACACGGCCAAACTAGGTGGCGTATTTTTTTTCTAAAATCCCCCGTTCCAAAAAAAGATCCTACTTTGGGGTGATTCACACACATGCAGCCGGCCTCTCATGGGTAATGAGGCAGGAATAAAGTGAAAGGGACAAAGTAAATGTACTTGTACATGTACATTTAGGTTAAATTCAGATCATACACATGTACACGTACACGTATGTATTAACATGCAAAATGTAGTATGTCACAACTACTGGTACACGTATGTGTACTAGTACATTTTCTGCTGATCTAATTTGATGAATTCATCTAAAAGCTAATTAACATAAAATACCGCTCTGTGATTTTGACAATCAGTACTGTATTACCGGTACATGTAAGAATTGAAATGACAAACACGTTTAGTTATTTACATGTTTTGTATCAATCAGCATGCACTAAACTCAATTTTCAGGATTATTTCACATGAAAGTACATGTACCGGTATGTACAGTGTATACAAACATTTGCAAACATAAAACAAACAAAACCCAAATTATGAAATATCTTGCTTGACTGTAGGAGAATAATAGTCTTAAGCATCCTAAGAAAAATGACTTCTTCAAATACTGCATACCACATTATGTTTGCAATTGATTGCACATTCGTTGAATACATTGTACATGTAGGTGCAGGCCGGCTAGACTGGTTCTTTCACCTAACTATTTCCTGACATTTCTAAGTTGACTCTTTCAGTCTGAAGCAGGGTCAGGGACCCAGACTACTAGAACAACTTTGTTCTTGTTTTTTCTGCATTTTTTAAATCTATATAAATCTAGTTATAAATACGTTTGAAACCATTTCTGACCGTTTCTCATTGTTGTGTGTGTGGATTGTGTATATACCGGTATTGAACCTGGACACGCACGTAAAAGAACCCAGTCACGCTTTTAATATCGCTAAGAGAAGGGGTTCGCCCCGGTGTTTCTGCTTTCTTGGAAGTCTGGTTCAGCGAGCGTGAGGCTGCTGAATACATTGTAGGTGCAGGCCGGCTAGACTGGTTCTTTCACCTAACTATTTCCTTACATTTCTAAGTTGACTCTTTCAGTCTGAAGCAGGGTCAGGAACCCAGACTACTAGAACAATTTTTTTCTTGTTTTTTCTGCATTTACATACATGTACGAACACAAAATTTTGAAAGGTCAGTGAAACAATATTTGCTATAAAATAATGTACTAACCCCAAAATCCATATTTTTTTTTTTAATTTCAGCAAAATCCAACATTGCATATTAATTGTACGTACATGTACATACACACGTGTATCTTCATTGTTTGACCATTTTGGGGTATTTCACAAAGGTACCGAAACCAAAACAGCAATATGAATCATACGTATTACAAACTGCATCAGTTTTATCCACTCTCATTTTTCATTTCTGAAATTACAACTCGACCGTGCCACATTTTCCCTTGGACACATTGCGGGGGCCGTGCACTCCATTTCAGAAAAGATCCCCCTTATCCTTTTAAAAGCCAGTGCATACAGTGCGTATAGTAGATGAGGTTCCCTAGTTGCCCAGAGCACTTTCGTGCCCCAATAAAAATAGAAAGAAGAAAACGTGTGGAGAGATTTTAGGGAAGAAAAAGTCTTGGGACCTACATCTACCGTACATGTACATGTAGACCTATGTAAATTGTGTGTTGTAAACGTACCGTGTATGTGTACATGTACATGTACGTTAGCCAGTGTGCAGAGTACCAACTACAGTTCATGTATGGTACATTTGTAGGTCGTTTACACATCATACTGTGGTTGACTACGGGTACATGTAAATTCTTATAAATGATTGGACCATGTACTGTACATCATACAGTGTATATGGGTGTACTTACGTACAGTATAGTATACTCACTGCATTGTATGTCTAAATGTCTTTAGAAATGTAAATGTATGCACGTATATGCATGTAAACACATCCATGCATTTTAACTGTATGTGGACCTACACATATACCTGTATGTAAACATTAGCATGCATAATATCTCATTTTTTGTATTTATAATTGAAGACATGTACATGTACATGTACATGTACACTTATTGTAGGTTTGAATTACATACACTATGCATACATGTGTTGTAGTACAAGAAAAGGCATAGGATACTGTATATTTATGTACTGTATACATAAAGTGTACATGTATGCAAATTGTGAAGCAACTGCCGTTTACTGCACTGCTAGCAAATAGGGTACTGTATGTACAAATGCATGTACTCTGTATGCAAATTGTGAAGCAACTGCCGTTTACTGCAATGCTAGCACTGCAGTGCAGCATAGTGAGACTGCACTGCCAGCAGAGAGGAAATGTTCCGTTAGACTCTAACTTAGAGTACAACGTGTACACATACACAGATCTACATGCACTGGTAATATTTAGCAAGAATTGCACATGTGAAATACGAATACATGTGCAGAGACACCTACAAATTGTTTTTTAAAGACATACATGTACATAAACATACATAGTGTATGTATGTGGGTCGTGTGCACGGGGGCCACAAAACAAAATATAAAAAATTGCTTCATGATTTGAAATTCCCTTTTGATTTATGTTTTTGTGAGAATTTTTTTTTATAGAATGAATGGGGAAACGATACAACTAAATAAACAAAACAAATTAAGCATTGGCAAGTTTAAGTAATCAATAACTGTAATAATCTAGCACGCCCACATAATAATCCAACTTTCAGAGAATTCCCCAACTAAGCGGAATAAGAAAAAACCACAACCAGATAGCCACTAGGATTAACGAATACCGTACTGCGATCCTTCAGAGTTCTGATCCGGCCTCCGTTTATTCCTTTTCTACTTGTAGATCATGTCCCACGCATATTGGTCTGGAACTCCCACTCACAATGTTTGAGATGGCGAGATCGAGTGACACGTTGCAGAGAATCTCAATTGATACACTGGCTTCTAATGCCAGCTATGGTAGATAAAAATGTGTGGGTGCATGGGATGTAAAATTCACCGTATTCCATTCACTGAATTTGCAAAAAAATATATTAACTAAATGTAGAATACAGTTCATACATGTACATGTACACACATCCCACCACCTCAAAATATACACAATTGGTAAATGCTTGAATTATCATGAATGGGTGGATTTGGGGGGTTTTATTTTATAGTAAATATAATTTAACTGACCTGTACGAAGTTTTATAATCATGAATGCCGAGAAAAGCATGAAAAACAGCATTTGTTTTCAACCGGCGTCGAGCAGTCTTATGTTATTTTATTAATTTCTCGATCGCCGTCCGGCAATCGCGAATTTGTCTTTATAAAATTCAATTTTTCGGAATAATTACAAGATATCTAGCGCAATAATTTTGCTTGATGCCTACAATTATTAGTTAATTTCAAATAAGTAAGATATTTCTGAATAATTCCGTAGTAAATATTTTCAATATCAGCAAATGGCAAACAGTCCAGTCAAGTATTTTATGATAATTTGGGGGGATGTTTGCAAATGTTGTAAAAAAAAACCCTCAATAGTTCTGCTTCCGGTTACCCTATCTACCCTATTTTAACAGCCCTGACCCTAATTTTTGTTTGGGAACCCCCCTCCCTCCCCCCCTCCCTCCCTCCCCCCCCCCCCTCCCCCCCCCCCCTCCCTCCCCCCCCCCTCCCTCCCCCCCCCCCCCCCCCCCCCCCCCCCCCCCCCCCCCCCCATCAATTACTACCTGTTACCCTTGACTACACGCAGACGGAGGACATTATGATTTGCACACACACACAAATGAAAAAAAGAAATTCCCTACCTACATACCCCATTTGTAAATGTCATGTATTTTGAAGCAGAACTGTGAATTTGTTGGCCTAAGCAAGTGGGTGCATAAAATGTGTACAATTAATTCGGTTATAGCTGAGAATTTGAGTGCCTGACACAAAGAAGCCCTGACCTGATCTGTATCTAAGTGTACACAGGCTGCCGGTCCCCTGGATTTCTTTTTTTCCAGGGAAGCCCCTGTTTACATAAGAGGCAAAAAAGAGTATCAAACCGCAATGTAACACTTCCTGGCACCGCTTCAGATTGAAACGTGCATGCTGGATTTGGCAGGAGTTTGTCTTTGGGCCAGGATTTTGTGCTTTCGTGTGTCATGTATGCACCTGTGCACGTATGGCAGAAACCAGTTTGACATCTTTGCACGGTCGATACAAAATGCAAATTTATGTATCTTTGGGAAGAATTCCATAAACGGACATCATTAAAAAAAATCCTGCAGTGACCTATCAGCCATCAGAAAGTGATAACATTTAGCAGAGAAAATATTTAAATATTTTTTGTTATATTATAATTTTTTAGACTAGTCTCATATAGTTTGTGCACAGGGTGTCAAGTGATGTCCAGGTACTACCGGTAGACTGTATGGAATTCGGGCTATTCACAATGCAGTGCACCACCAAGCGTTTGACTCAAAAGAGCCACTTTTAAACTTTACGATCGACTTCTTCAGTACATCATACTGTAGTGAAATATCTATTCTTCATTGTTCACGTGAGGTACAACACAAACATAAATGTATCCGGAAGCGTCGTTGATTAAAACATTGTTATTCGCAGAAAAAACAATTGAACTTTAATCGTGCGGTGCGCGTCCAAAAAAAACGTAAAAACTGATGAGTTCATGCAAAATGAATACCGTTTTTCAAACTGATGCCGACTTTTTTCCATGATGCACTGCGGGTATAGCAGGATTTGCGCCTCCAACGGCAGCTTCTAGGTATTGTGAATCGCTCGAATTGTTTCCATATCTTTTTGTGGAAGGCTGCATTACTGCAGGCGACTACACACTAAAGCAATTTGCATCCTCTACGCATACATACCATGTGACTGGACAACGCAGTTATTTTAAAACTACAGGATGTGGTTTTTCTTTCAAGTGGCAGCAGGATACATTAATTTATTTCCCTTTAACTGCTTTAACTGCTAAAACGATGGGAACAATGAACTGTCATAAAAAGTGGTATCTGGCAATTAAAAGCCTTAGTGTGCTACAATGTAAAATTTCACAAAAGACCTACGGTACCTTACATGTACTATACAGGTACCTAAATACACAAAAATCCTGAACATTTGGACAGCTAGCTAGATGGCGCGCTACAGTGCATTAGGGGTAATTTTCCATAAAACATTAACAAAATCGCCGTCCGCAGGTGTAGTACACAATACACAGGTCGAAACGTTACGCGTGTAGAACAAATGATGGTGTTGCATTTAGTGTGAACAAAACTTTTTCCTCGCTGAATGAAGACAAAATGATGTCCAAAGTACCTACCGTACATGTACACGTGTATATGAAATGTACCGGTAAGACGGTGTTTATACAAATGTGATCTGACTGTTTTTTACTAGTTGTACATGTACATGTACATGTATAAACTTATGCATGGTAGGGAAAGTGGAGGAATTCTTTGCCTGTCTACGACTGATCAAGCAATAGGAGGATTAACAAAAAAATAGCAACAACTTACTATTCACCCCTGTTCATTATGCACGAGACCATTCACGGATCAGTGGTCATACTGCATTGTACTGACAGCCACTGTACAAGTCTAATGGCAAATCACATGTACACTTTGATGAGCTTCTGATCATGTTCTACGAATTGACAGTGCTTCCTGGTATTTACAATGGAGCATGAAAAGAGCCATTTGACATGAGATTGACAGACAGATCCAACAGTGGTATTTTCTTTTATGTAGGGTAGGTACTTCAGCACTCGTGTATTTTGGTTCATTTCATTTTAAACTAATGCATGTGTTCATATTATTAATGAGCAGTTCATTTTATTTTATGACCAGCAGTACGACCATTTGCCAATAAGGTTGTTTCACGTTCCGCGGCCATCTTGGATTCAGCGCAAAATAGGGTACGCAACTTACCCGGATGATAGCGTGTTTATATGGGTGTTCCCCTCTCCTACATGTAGTAGGCCTACAGAGGGCGCTCTACTGAGCATGCGCAACTGGAACGTGAAACAACCTTATTGCCACATCATATGATAAAAATGTGAATGAGAATACTATTCTTTTTTAAATAAAAAAATCGGGATTGGCGGTATACCGTATTATGTTAAGGAAAACCTAAAAATGTATTTTAGAATTGGCCTCCAAATATTTGTTCAATTATAGACCTATATAATATACCATTCTGGAACGACAAAATCGTTTCAAGAATAAAAAAAAAAGGGTTCTAAATTAATAATTAATAACCACCCAGCATTTTGCATATTATATCATAACTGGTAAAGGCAATAATGTGCAACAATAGGGGGCTAGAGATTGTCTACTTTTTTTTCTAATTAAAGATTGCATTGTCGTCTTAAGCTTAACTTGCAACACAGAAAGCAGACAATCAAGCTCCAAGAGATTACATTCTTAACCCAAAATAGTGTTACGACAACTCGCGAAAAAAGAAACCAAATACAAACTCGGCAAACTCACTTTTGGCCGACGAGGCAGTTGGTGACCCACTCCAAACATTCTCCCTCAATCTCCTCCCTCGTCATGTGGCACGTAAGACTGGAAAACGGCAAGTTGTCCGTGCCCGCGTGAGTCGAACTAAACTCCTCCAAAAACTTCTTGAAGTTGGCCACGTCCAGGCGTGGGTCGGCTCCCATCTTGGGAAGGGGTTAAGAGGGCTTTGCAAGGTACAACTACGGGTGCAGAATTGAGGTGTTTGAAAGGTTTTTTGTCGTCGTACTCTCGGAGCTGTTTCGGACAGCTAGCTGTTCTGTATAGCGTTCAGTACGTACGTGTACTGTACAAATTGTATGCTGCTGCAGTACGCGGCGTACGCGTACGTACGCACGCATGGCAGGGTATAGACCGTTTTCAAAACTCCAGCTTAAGCTCTCATATCGGCTCCGTTACCATTTTCAAACCGCACGAACAAAGCCCAAGAGACAAAGCCTGAGGTTTAGAAAACGGCCGTAAGCGTCGGTCACGTACAAAATTAGGCCATTCTCATTATCGGGTCAAGTACGACGTCACACATTTGCCTCCAGTGATTTTCTGTTGTCTTTTATTATAAAAACAAAATCGGGATTATATTTCAGACTTCATAAAATCTAGCTGAAGAACACTTAAATAAAATAAAATTAAATTAAATTAAAGGGATGTCTAGTTTCTGTTGACGAATATGATCCGTTTTCTTTTTAGGCTAAAGGAATAATATTTCTGAAAAAGAAAGAAAGATGTGCTAAGGCGCCTAAAAACTAATTAAAATTAAGTATTTACTTTGGTCACACCCCCCCCCCCCCCCCCCCATTTTTATTTTTAAACGACCATTTATATTTTTTCTTGTTGTTTTGTTCTATTTGTTTATTCTCTTTTGGAATGACGTTGACGTACGTCTGTTACAGGTAAGAGGATACTCAGTGCGTTACTGTGGCAACAGCTGACATCATTTATAAGGATACTTTGAGGGTCGAGATGCTGAGTACAAAAGCACAAACGACAACAACAAGAGATGCATTTTTTTTTTAAACCACATTTTTCGTTTTCATTTTGGCAATATCACTAAAGAATTAAATCCCGAAATCTCCATATAATTCACGCTACACATGTCGTCGAAATTCGGGTGGAAATGGGGGGGGGGGGGGGGGGTTGGACACCAGATGACATTAGGAGCGTTGTTCATGATACAAATACACAAACCCTCAATGGCACAACATTTGATTTTAATGACCAGTTTATTTGTCCATATATATCTAAATCAGTGTATTTATCGAGAAAAAGGTTGGGGTCTGTGGTTGGAGCACTCTATCTACGGCTCTGGTGCATTGATGTTATACCGCCCTCTTTCTGAATCTGGCTAAGAATCGAGGATTAATCAGGGTCTGACAGAGGGCGGTATTACAACCAGACAGTGTGCGCGCGCGCACGAGTACTGCAGTTTGCCCACGCAGCTTGCCCACATTGCCCATAAAATTAAAATAAAAACAATTATTGAGTATCAATCCTCCAAGTGTTATATACCATTAGAAAGCTCCGATTCCACGGAATTTAGAAATACCCATATCTTAATTTTTGATTTTGCCGACTTTACGCTCTTTTTGTGACGACAGGTCACATATAGGCAGCTTGCCCACATTGCATGCTCATGGGCATATGGGCAGCTTGCCCATTAGGCCCATATGGGCAGCTTGCTTGCAGATATAGCTTGCCCATATTGCCCGTACACAGCAACACGTGTAAATTTGCCCCGTAAACAAGATGGCGCATATTACCGTGAAACACCTTGACATGGAGCCCATCGTTGCTTAGCTTATTATTAAAAGCTTGATGAAAGACACTCCCAGTTTTAAGATTAAAGTAAAGGAATTACTATTCTACCCGTGACATAATTTTTAGCTTTGGTGCACGATTCGGCAGAAAGTAAAACAAAACTATTTTCAAAATGAAATGGTCCGTAAAGACCACATTATTTACCACCAACTTTTTTGTTTTGTAAGCCTTACGCCACTTTTTTGTGAAATCGGCTGCTGGATATATATAAAAAAAATAATATAAAAAAAATCAAAATGTAACTTACTTTGTAAATTTGAACTCCTGGAAAAATCTTTAAATAGCAAACAATTAACACAAAAATCCATTTCAAATATCGATTTTATTTTGTTCCAACTTTATACATTTTTTTAAAGATTGATTACTAAAAGATAAGATACAAAAAATAAGTATGATTGGTTAATTTTTCTGCCTAGAAGATCTGAGCAGACCACATTATTCACCACCATTTTGTGTAATAATTTCATCAGTTTTATATTGTAAATTGCCGATAGATGGTCCTTATTATCGCATCCTGCTGAACATCGAGTTGATAACATGTACAGGTATACAGTTTCTTGTGTATGATTATAGGTACAAAATATTGAGCTCCAGTATGCACAGAAATCAAAAGCTTTCCCTCTGCCTTTGACAAGTTCTATGTCACAGTCTCATCCATATTTTCCCGCTCTCAAGCTTCTGAAAGGCATCAGGTTAAATATAAGGGGTCAATAAGAGATATTAGATGCGAGGGGTCATATAAGGGTGTGTGTCATTCTTCATGCTTCCTGGCAGCATCTGGCTGGGTGTCTGTATAAGGGGCTCTGTCGCTTTTCCTTCCTCCCCCTCCCTCCCCTCCGAACCCCAATCTGCAGCAGTCAGCTAACTTTTGGTTTTCCATTTCGGGATATCCAAAAAAATTGTCTGTCAGCATCTCCTCTGATATCTTCTTCATGATGTCAGACGGCATCTGGCTAGGTGTCTGTGAGAGGGGTCTGTCGCTCTCCTCCTGCCAATCATCTGCTTCTCCCCCCTTCAAAAGAAATCTGCAGCAGTGGCCCGACTTCTGGTTTTCCGTTTCGAGAGATCCAACAAATTGTCTGTCAGCATCTCCTCTGATATCTTCCTCATGCTGTCAGACGGGATCTGGCTAGGCTGCTGTGAGAGGGTCTTTGAGGGGGGTCTGTGAGAGGGGTCTGTGAGAGGGGTCTGTCGCTCCCCTCCTGCCAACCTTCTGCTTCCCCTCCTGCCAACCTTCTGCTTCCCCCCCCCCCCTTCAAAAAAAATCTGCAGCAGTGGCCCGACTTCTGGTTTTCCGTTTTGGGAGATCCAACAAATTGTCCGTCAGGGTCTCCTCCGACACGTCCCTGGTGCTTCCCGACGGCGTCTGGCCTGGTGTCCGTGAGGGGGTATGTTGCGGCGTACCTCTCAGTATAGGGGTCTTGTCCCCCGCTGGGGTTCTGGCGGGCGATGGGGTGTAGCTCAGCCTCAGTGCTTTGTCCGTTTTAAAACCCGCTAGTTTTTTGTTGACAAGCTTTTGAGCGGCCGGGGTCAGAGTGCGTAGCCTCTCTGCCGTTCCAAGGGTGCCAAGCCTTTTTGGTGAGGGGCTGTTGTTAAAAAAAAAAAAATTTCAAAATTAAGCTAGCAAATATTGTTACACTGACCCATTTAAAGTTTTTGTTTGTAGATGCTCAAAAAAACCAGAGAAAAAAATTCTGGTCTTGCAGTCTACTTACCCTTCTTGCAGTCTACTTACCCTACTTGTAGTTTCCTTACCCTACTTCATGCAAAACAATATATAGGAATTGTCTTGTTAGGTCAGGGAACCAGACTAGCTGGCTTGCACCCATTCACTGATGTGTAACCGATTACAAAAAAAATGTGGACAACTATTAAATTTAGGCATATCGGGTTTAGTATTTAGAAAAATCCTCATCTTACCTAACGAGCGACTCTGTGACCCTCTGCAAGGCCTTCTCTTTTTTGGCCCGGTGCTTCTTGGAGACTTCTTCCACCAGGGATAAGGTTAGGCGTTCCTTCCTGGGAACGTTTGCTATCTAAAAAGCAAAATAAACAAGACACTTCTGATTAACCAATTCGCGTCGGATGCTCAATTCTTATTGGCTCTTAACCAGTTCGCGCCGGGATTATTGTAACATTCACCGAGCCGAGGCGCGGGGTTATTTTTAACGAAACTCGATCCGACGCAGGTTAAGGCCGATTGTATCGGGAAGCACACCCACGCATTTCCGGCCTTGCTCGCTGCTAACAGACATTTCCGACCTTGCTCGTGGCGTGCATCATCCGTTTCAAGTCTCGGAAAAACTTTGCGTGTGTAGACGACTTCACAATAACAAAAATTGCACCAGACAAACAAACTCACGGTAAATGAAGGGCCGCGTGTATTGTGTACTGGTGTTTCAGATCCGTCCAATCGGAATGGAGTACCAGAGATTTCACCCCAGGTCATCATCGGTGATTCGTTGTATGCACCTGGCCAGCAAATCATAGATATCAAAATATTGAGTACAAAGTTAATTTCGGGTGGGCAAATATCTCAACACATGTTAAGGGAATAAATTCGTAGTTGGCAGGTTTTAAACATAGCTTATGCACCTTGACAGGTTAATTATCCATGCCGATGGTGAGGGGCATTAACAATGTCCAGGCCCATGAGCCGGTTTTAAACGTACATTTATTACCGGCCAACCACATATTTATTTACATTTGTAAATACCTTTCGGTAAAGCGAGTCAATTGCACTAGAGAGTTTGAGTTAAAAAACATGTAAACATCACCTTTGTAGTGACTTAATAGTGGCTGGATTGGCCATTCAACCTACCGGGTACAGGCGAGGGAGTTCCCACAAAGCCGTACCCTTTCACCTTGGGCGTTTCCGACGAGTTGATCTCCTTCCCGTCGTGCCCCACCCTGCCGGTCTTCATGGCGGCCTTGGCGGAGGCCGACTTGGCCATGGTGGAGCTCTGGCCGGGCTTGATGCTGAAGGGGTTGCCCGAAAAGTGTGTGTTCTTGTGCACCACCTGCTGCACCTTGGGCTTCTTGAAGATCTGCTCCTCGGGAGTTAAGTCAAGTCCTTTAAGCAAATTTGGGGTGATATCACAAAATGAGCTTAAAGTCAGACTTTTTAAGAATTTGGTTATTTATATATCTGAATTTTGCAGAGCAAGATCTCACCAATGGTATACAACATCAAGGGGTACTGAGTTCAGTAACAAAAATATATGGACCACCAACTTACTTTAACCCTAACCCTCCAGGGTATTTTGGCTAGAAACCCTGCCAGACGCAACAGATAAAGTGGTCAAACTGATTCTCAAGAAAATGGCATTTAAAATCTTACAGTTGTGTTTCAGTGAATGTATGATGACAAAATAATATTTGGATGAAATAGGTTTCGAACTTAGGCCGATGCGTTTTGGCTGGTAACTTGTCTTTACTGAGCAAGACTTTTTTTCTTTCTGCTAAGCAAATGTGTATGCTTAGCAGTTCCATGACCCGAGTTGTCAACGAGTTGGACACACCTTCAGGGACGTACATGACAGCGTTCTTGGCCTTGTAACCCCAGGTGATGACAGATGATCCTTCGATGGCCATGCCCCCCTCGGGTCCCTCCAGGGACAGCATGTCCCGCTGCTCCTGCCCGTGGGTCTTTTCTGCCTCGTACAGCCAAGCGTGCTTCTGCCGCCGCTTCTCGGCCGACGCGGCCATGATCTCCTCAAACGAGGTGTTGTCCTCGCTGGTGTGCGTGGCCAGGTATTTGTCAAGGGTCAGGGAAGTGTTACTTTGATCTGAGAAATGAAAGCCAAAGATAAACAAATCTATATAGTCAATCCCACAATTGATTATATATATACGTACAAATTACTAGATTAAGGAGTTTAACCGACCCTACCCCAAGTACGTAACTTGAGAGAGCTCGAAGCAGTGATGTGGCTGTCGAAACTGATCTTGGTCTCTAGGCCAGTTTGAACGTGTTCTTGGTCTCGAACACACATGGTCTCGGAAGGACTGCTGGTCTTGGTCTCGCACCGGCT
This sequence comes from Crossaster papposus, assembly GCA_037893245.1. Classification (NCBI taxonomy): domain Eukaryota; kingdom Metazoa; phylum Echinodermata; class Asteroidea; order Velatida; family Solasteridae; genus Crossaster; species Crossaster papposus. The sequence continues at coordinate 245,354 of JBAIAA010000144.1, read as the reverse complement.
GTTCTCAAAATGTTGGAATGAGACCATACCAAAGAAAACTGAAGGATAACTTTGTCATGCTGCGACTACACAGTATATTACACTGATAAAGCAAAGCCACATGCCAAGTTGTTGCCTTTACTGATAAACAGTAGTGCACCCCAATGCACTCCAGTAGAAGCTTTGAAAATCAATTGTCTGGTAATGCAAAGATTTCTCCAATGCACTGCAGCTGGAGTGCATTGGCATGTACCACCGACTTGCAATAAACAACTCTCATAGAGCAAGGGTTAAAAATTCACTTTGCACCTTTCTGGCCTTCTTGTACCTGAACAAAATCTTTCAGTTGCATTAAATACAAAATCGCAATTTCTTTCAGAGATTGGATGGTGCGGTATCTCTCCAAAAGTAAAATGACTGGTACAGATTTTAGGGATCTACCTTTCTTGGCATCATCTTTCTCTTCATTCTGATGCCTCGGTATTAACCTCTCCCTTGCCAGGGCATCTGTTCTCTGATTGGACGGTGTCTGTAGTCGGGGGTTTACCTCGGGCGTCTCAAATGTAGCAGGAGTAGCTTCAGCATCTGATGACCAAAAAAAGTATATAAGACATTTGCTTGATTTTTTTTTCTTCATTTGACAACAAAATGGCTCACAATCTTTGATGCAAAACAACTAATATGTTAATTATTCAGTGAAACTCTAGTACCTTAAATATTTTAAGAAAAACTATAGATATTTTGAGAAAAACTATAGATATTTTAAGAAAAAATATACATATTTTGAAAAAACATAGTGGCAATTTGATGATTTTGTAGAATCTAGGATGGTTCCGAGGCAAAATGGCCCAGGGAGTTAGAAAAGATATTTCATTGTGTGGGTACTTTTGTGTAAATTTCCATCAATACCACAATTTCAGAATACAGATTTGGCATTTTTTGGTAAAGTAAAAGTGAACAAATTATGAATAGCCATGTTTACAAGGTGTTGGCGTTGCAGTGTCGGGTCTGGACTGCCCGGTCGCGGCATACTTCAGAGCCAACTCTCTCATCCGCACTAGGTCATTGCGGTCCCTGGCCTCCAAGTATTCCTTCTGGGCCTTCAACTTGGAGAGGTCGGGAAAGAAATCCCGCTGGATGATCTTCTCAAGATCCTGAGGAAGGTGCACGATAATACGGCAATGAAACTTGGCATACAACGAAAAACATTATCAAATACAGACAATATTGGGCGATGATCAAGTTTGTTCCCGAGTGTTTGTATTTCAGATTAATTTGTTCACTGTGTAAAAAATAGTTTCCTGTAAATGTAAAAAACCCACAGCTCATTATTGATAATTCCAACCCCCAGCACATATTTTGGCCCATATATCTCAAATTCAGAATTCCCAAGTTTTAACTCATTTGTACTTGATTGCATCAGATACGGATAAAAAAAAGACAGAAGACATACCCCCAGGTAGGACTCTTCGTTTAAAATTGTCTTGGTCGGTTTGTCCTTCTTGGTATCGGTGGGCTTGTCATCCTCATTATCTTCATTAGCAAGAAGAGCTTTTCCTCCAACTTTTACCAACGCCATCATTTTCAGCAAGTGGCCTGAATTGCCCAGACGAAGAAAGTAAACTTACGGCCGAAGGTCGAGACCTGCAGGCTGCAACCTTGAGTTGAGTGCTGCAAAATAAATTCAGGCCAAATTTAATTTAATTCAGTTCTTTTTATTATTATTAACGTGTATTTTCCGACCAATTTTGTACACATTCTAGGAAGACTGTCTCCTTGACTTGCACGTCATATAATAGTCATACAGATTATGATGGTAATTTCTGACTCAAATCAAATAATTTTTCACGATATAGATGCACTAAGCGCCTTTGTGACGTCGCTAAGTAAAAAAACAAAAAAGTTCACATTCACAAAAAATCACACCAAAAAATGACAATATTATCAATTCTATCGTGATTAGTAGCACATTAGGCACTTACCAAATCCTACCCATCCATTATATATGGGCTTCAAAAACCAATTCTTCTGAAATGCCCAGGAAAACTCGGAAAAGGAAAAGCACGCATCAGTTTCTAAATCGCACAAACCACGTTGTTCGCTTTTTATAAAACTTTTTCATCGTACAGTTCGTGCCAAAATGCAGATCGCTCACTTACGTCACAGTTCCTCGCGCGTGTACGTGTACTACATGTACATTACTTATTATGTACACTGCCCTCATTCATTCATTAATTTTTTTCGCAGGGTGCATCGCGTACAAAAACAGTCATACAATAAATTAAGAATACAAAAACAAACATCTTACCAGAGAGTACATGTACACAAGGGGAGAGAACATCGGCGCACAGACCTGCAGCAGGATCACTAAAAAGCGAACCCAATCACTATCTCCTGATAACAGACAGGTACATAAAATAATATGAAAGACATGACAGGATTATTACATTTCTGCAATGTATTCACTTTTATGTGTATTCGCTTTGCCTGTTACACCATAACACCACCGGCGAACACAGGAACCCTCGCCTTTCACCGCTGTGACCCGGGTTCGAATCCAGCCTGGGCTAATCATGTGGATTGGGTTTTTAGTGCCTGATTCCGTTGATTTTCCCCTAGGACAATCTTCTAAAGTTTTTGTTATGAAAACAGGGTGAGAAAAACCTACTCAGCGCCCATGCTATTTTTGCCCCATCAAATTTGTTACGTCCAAAGAGCCACTTTTGCAAAAATGAACATCACAAATGTTTTTAGGTATGCCCTAAAGATCAATTTGTGAAAGTGTTGGGGATCACGAAAATGATTTTCTGAAAGGATTTTGTGACTTCGTCCCATGATCTATTATAGTTACGTAGGTCCCTGATCGAACTTAGTTGCTCCGTTTTCTGGTGTGGTGCACTTTTTCTGGTGTTCGCAGGTCTACTGCGCAGGTCTACTGCGCAGGTCTACTGCGCAGGTCTACTGCGCAGTTCTACTGCGCAGTTCTACTGCGCAGTTCTACTGCGCAGTTCTACTGCGCAGTTCTACTGCGCAGGTCTACTGCGCAGGTCTACTGCGCAGGTCTACTGCGCAGGTCTACTGCGCAGGTCTACTGCGCAGGTCTACTGCGCAGGTCTACTGCGCAGGTCTACTGCGCAGGTCTACTGCGCAGGTCTACTGCGCAGGTCTACTGCGCAGGTCTACTGCGCAGGTCTACTGCGCAGGTCTACTGCGCAGGTCTACTGCGCAGGTCTACTGCGCAGGTCTACTGCGCAGGTCTACTGCGCAGGTCTACTGCGCAGGTCTACTGCGCAGGTCTACTGCGCAGGTCTACTGCGCAGGTCTACTGCGCAGGTCTACTGCGCAGGTCTACTGCGCAGGTCTACTGCGCAGGTCTACTGCGCAGGTCTACTGCGCAGGTCTACTGCGCGAAAACAGAACAAGAACCACTGCCTGACTCCGGTTACAAACGAACGCCGTTTGTCTTGCTTTTCTCAGCATCCATGATTGTAAAACTTCAGACAGGTCAGTTAAACGATATTTAATATAAAATACAACCCCCGAAATCCACCCATTCAGGATAATTCAAGCAATTACCAATGGTGTATCCTACCTTAGACCCCGTCATGCACACAGTTGTTTACAACATCTGGAGGATATTATTTGTGGTTCAAAGTGTTCAGATTTCTTGTATACAAAGGAGTGTGGCCATTAGAAACGGAACGCGACGAATTCAATCTGGGCACCCATCAAGTCAAAGAGAGTGATTTACATAAAACGGGGGGTAAGCAGTGGTAAACAGTTCATATTTGTCCCCAGCAACTTTTCCCTGTGATGTACATACTCTATGGGGCGAGTGGGCTCGAGTCAATAATATTGGGTGAAAAAAAGGTATGGGGCAAAGTGGCTTTGGGGCAAATTTTTATGAAAACAAGGCGAGAAAAACCTACTCAGCGCCCTATGCTATTTTTGCCCCATCAAAGTTGTTAAGTCTAAAGAGCCACTTTTGCGAAAATGAACATAACAATTTTGTTAGGTAGGCCTATGCCCTAAAGATCAATTTGTGAAAGTGTTGGGATCACGAAAATGACTTTCTGAAAGGATTTTGTGGCTTCGTCCCATAATCTAGTAGTTACGTAGGTCCCTGATCGAACTTAGTTGCTCCGTTTTCTGTGCATCCGGTTCACAGAGTTTTAATCATAGCTCTATCGGCCCGTAATATGAAGCTTGCCCATATGGGAAGCTTGCCCATATTGCCCATAACATGAGCAGTTGCGGTCGGGTTCTGCGGTCGGGCCAACAGAACGGATGGGGCCGGCGGGTGGGGCCGGCAAGTGAGGTCGGGCTGGCGGGTCGGGCCGGCGGCTAAATTGCTCTTTATCTATAAATTGTTTCTAATAAGTTAAACATTTTTTTTCTGCTTCAGGTTTATCGGGAATTTTGTTTGTAATACTAATTTTCATAGGCAACTGCCCATATTATAGGACAGTTGCCATCTTGTTCACGGGGCAAAATGAACACGCGTTGCATGCTAAACGCCCGCATATTTTGAATGAACGCATGGTAACTTAGAAGCGCAACAGTTTTCGATCGACGATGCATACACGGCAACGCGTGTAAATTTGCCCCGTGAACAAGATGGCTCATAATACCGTGAAACACCTTATTGCTTGAATTATCAGGAATGGGTATACATGTAAAGATACACCATTGGTAATTGCTTGAATCATCAGGAATGGGTGGATCTAAAAGTAGGACACGCCATACTTGCTTGAATTATCACAAATAGGTGGATTTTTTTGTTTGGGGGAGGGGGGTTGTATTTTATAGTACGAAATATAGTTTAACCATGGAGGAATAAGAAGGAACTATTCCTTCATGGTTTAACTGACCTGTCCGAAGCTTTACAACCATGGATGCCGAGAAAAAAGCAAGAAAAACCGCAATCATTTTCAACCGGCGTCGGGCAGTTGTTCTTGTTTTTTTCGCGATCCTCCGGCGATCGTTTTTTGTTATTTTATAAAATTCAATTGTTGGGAACAATAATTACAGGATATCTACCGCAAACATTTTGCTGGATGCGTAGAACCATTATTTACTTTTAGATTAGTAAGATATTTCTAAATAATTTGGTAGTAAAAAAGATCGATACCTGAAAATTGTATATCCTACCTGAAAATTGTATATCCTACCTCATGCGCCAGTACAGTGCACGCCCCAAAATTGCAGTTGGCGCTACACCAAGCACAGTGTCTGCCTCACACCGACACCACGTATACAGACTAAGTTCCGCATATAACATCCACACGACTCCATTAAAGAACTGCACGGATAGTCGATCTCAACACAATAGACTTTTAATTCAATTTTTACAGTGGGGACAAGTTTTTAATTGTACATGATATAGTTTCAGTTTCAGGGTACTGTTTTTAGCACCATGATAACTTCTTATATTCCTATCATAGCGACTTCGGCTCTCGGGTACCAGTGCTTCAACTTTCTTTGTAACTACGACTTTCTTCTGAGCCCGCCGCCTGGGAAGTACGCGGGCAAGGAGCGGCACCGATGGCACAACGTGGTCACCTCGCTACTCAACGCGGGCATTGCATCCGGACTTGTTATTTACTGGTAAGGTCGAACAATCATGCCACATTTGGAATGTGGAAGTACATGTAAAGTATAGTCTTACTGGTATATGTACTGGTGCTAGCGCTAGACATTGTATTAGTATACTCGCCCTAATTTGATAGGGCTTTTTATTAGGGATTGCATCGTGAAGTCACTGTGGAAACCGTCCATTCACTCAGTCTCAGTCCTGGGGCCAATTTCACGGAGCTGCTAAGCACAAACATTTGCCTAGCACAAAAAAGTCTTTCTCAATAAAAACAATTTCCCAGCCAAAATTCTACGTGTTTTTCATGCTAAGAAAAAAAACCAGCTGATTGTCAATCAAAAACAATAAATATCACTTGAAAATTTGGTCTGTAACCTTGTTTTTACCAAGGACAAATTTTCATGCTAAGCAAATGTTTGTGCTTAGCAGCTTCGTGAAATTGGCCCCTGAAGACGGGCAGAGCTAGCATAATTGTCCAAAACGTTGTGTTCCGTCCGGTGTTTTTCAGAACCGCACAAACTTACGAAAGAGATTAACCACATCGAGCTACCGCAAACAACTATACACTGTATAACTTAAACCTAAGTTGCCCAAGCTAAAAACAAAATTTGATCATAACTTGCTCGGCGTTCAACACCTCAATTTGCATTATTTATAGTGCATGTATAAACTTCCTGTTGTCTTGATCTTTCCACACAATTTCCAGTCTGTATAGCCAGCCAGGATTATGGAGCGAACCATTTACCAGTGTTGTTGACTCGAGTCGGTGACTTGGACTCGAGTCCGACTCGAGTCGCCAATTTTTGTGACTTGCGACTTGACTTGACTTGGAGAAAAATGACTTGTGACTTGACTTGACTTGACGAAAAATGACTTGTGACTTGACTTGACTTGACGAAAAATGACTTGTGACTTGACTTGACTTGAGTAAATTTGACTTGACGACATTGCAAGTCATAATGTATTTACTATTTGTATGTTATTTAAACAAATTTGTGTTCAATCCGGCCACGGCAGCCGATGTATTTTTGTGACGGCAAAAATGTTTTTGCCGCGTCGCGAATCTGTACTATGTACTGCATGTACTGTGTGTACGGCTAGCTACGCACATGCAATATTACATTGCAAAGTCAAAGTGTGGGCTACATCGCCTACGGCCTACATGTCTAGTCTTCCAATCCGTCGTAGTGGAAGCTGTGTGAGCTTTTACTGTTAAAAGCTGTGCATTAACATTCAACACAATTTAACAGACAGCTGGAAACGAGGCTATAGTGACATTGTTAATTGTTTTAAGAATTTGAAAAGTGTTGAACAAATTATCGCAAATTTACCGTAAACGAAACCGAATAACTATTTTGACTCAAACTGTGTTGATTTATTAGTGTAAACATTATAGGGTACATGTACTTTTTAAATGGTTTACCCCCTAAAAAGAGAATTTTAAAACATTTCACGTGCGTAATGTTCAAATTCTCCTTATATCACCGATACACATGCATTTGGTAAGTTGTTTATCTCAGCGCGCATGCTTTGAGTGCATGCGCATAGCATGCGTATACACCCGGCCGTGTACGCACATGTACACACAAGCTTGTTGCTATGTACGGTAGGCCTGATCACTCATGTCGTGTTGGACACCAAAAGTAGTTACTTTCGGATTTAAAAGTTACGAAAGTTCGCTAAAAAGAGAAGTGCTGTGTGCAGAACATGTGACACAAAGGTAGTTGATGGACCTTCGACGACATCAAATTTCGTTCGCCACCTTTTTGAGTGAGAATATCCTTTTTAGCTGATGTCGTTTTGGTTTAATCCATAAGATGTGTCTTTCCAGGATGAATAAAACAACAAAGTGACTGAGCTTTGATTGATTAATTGAATATCACTTGGCTGTTAACAGATTGTGGATATGTACTTCAAGTTTGTCAAAATATTTCTTGAAAGTTGACTTTCATTCGCGACTATAAATGACTTGTGACTTGTGACTTGACTTGACAAAATTTGACTTGTGACTTGACTTGACTTGAGAAAATTTGACTCGAGACTTGACTTGACTTGAGAAAATTTGACTTGTGACTTGACTTGACTTGAGAAAAAATGACTTGGTTACAACTCTGCCATTTACCCACTACGCGGAGTGTGTCGACGTTTGTTTCGCCGTACTATCGGGTAGGGTTTTTGGAAAGATTGTAGTGGTATTATACCCTAGGTTGAAGCCACTAAATCAGCGGTTGTGTACAAAGTCTATGGAGAGTCAAGAACATTTTCTAAGTATTTCCTAACTAAATTGGAAAAGTTTCTCAGTCCCAGATCACGTCTTTTCAATATGTTTGCACTAATTGATGGACCTTCGACGACATCAAATTTCGTTCGCCACCTTTTTGAGTGAGAATATCCTTTTTAGCTGATGTCGTTTTGGTTTAATCCATAAGATGTGTCTTTCCAGGATGAATAAAACAACAAAGTGACTGAGCTTTGATTGATTAATTGAATATCACTTGGCTGTTAACAGATTGTGGATATGTACTTCAAGTTTGTCAAAATATTTCTTGAAAGTTGACTTTCATTCGCGACTATAAATGACTTGTGACTTGTGACTTGACTTGACAAAAAGTGACTTGTGACTTGACTTGACTTGGGAAAATTTGACTTGTGACTTGACTTGACTTGAGAAAATTTGACTCGAGACTTGACTTGACTTGAGAAAATTTGACTTGTGACTTGACTTGACTTGAGAAAAAATGACTTGGTTACAACTCTGCCATTTACCCACTACGCGGAGTGTGTCGACGTTTGTTTCGCCGTACTATGGTGTTCCAAAGACGACAGATCGCCGTCGCCGTCGACCTCGCCGTCGCCGTCGACGTCGCCGTCGACGTCGCCCCTGATGAGGCGACGTCGACGCCGACGGCGACGGCGACGCTAATGCAGCGTCGCCGTCGCCGTCGCCGTCGACGTCGCCCTTAGCCCATAGACTTGTGCACAAACAAACATATTCAGGGGCGACGGCGACGGCGACGCTGCCTAAGCGTCGCCGTCGACCTCGCTGTCGACGTCGACGTCGACGTCGACCTCGCCGTCGACGTCGACCTCGACGTCGACCGTCGACCGTCGACCGTCGCCGTCGACGTCGACCGTCGACCGTCGACCGTCGCCGTCGACCGTCGCCCGTCGCCGTCGCCCGTCGACCGTCGCCGTCGCCCGTCGCCCGTCGCCGTCGCCGTCGCCCGTCGCCGTCGCCCGTCGACCGTCGCCGTCGCCCGTCGACCGTCGCCGTCGCCCGTCGACCGTCGCCGTCGCCCGTCGACCGTCGCCGTCGACCTCGCCCTCGACGTCGCCCTCGCCCTCGACGTCGCCCTCGCCGGGGGCGCTGTTTAGTCTGCTTTTGTTTTGTTACTCATGGGGGCGCCCTTCACGTAACAACGATTTTGGCAAAGACTCCTGAGGTACGTCTTGCCTGCACGCCTTCTTTACATATACTTTGTGGCGAAAATTCCTCATTCTTCTTCTTGTTTGCACTTAGAATTAAGACTGAAACAGCAGAAAAGATAGCGCGCGCAAATCAAGATCGGAGAGCCGCATGTACACAAAATAACTTGCGCCCTCTTGAGGCGACGGCAAAGGCAAAGGCGAGGGCGACGCAAAGGCAAAGGCGAGGGCGACGGTCGACGGTCGACGGCGACGGTCGACGGCGACGGTCGACGGTCGACGGTCGACGGTCGACGGCGACGGTCGACGGTCGACGGCGACGGTCGACGGTCGACGGCGACGGTCGACGGTCGACGGCGACGGTCGACGGTCGACGGCGACGGTCGACGTCGACGGCGACGGTCGGGGGCGACGGCGATCTGTCGTCTTTGGAACACCATACCGTACTATCGGGTAGGGTTTTTGGAAAGATTGTAGTGGTATTATACCCTAGGTTGAAGCCACTAAATCAGCGGTTGTGTACAAAGTCTATGGAGAGTCAAGAACATTTTCTAAGTATTTCCTAACTAAATTGGAAAAGTTTCTCAGTCCCAGATCACGTCTTTTCAATATGTTTGCACTAATTGACCTTCATTGAAATGAAGAACAACATGCGGCGTCAGTTGCAACATTCTTTCCGGTTTTGTTCCCTAGACAATGGGATTTGCGATAACAATGACCCCGAGGACATACATGTACACTCTCTACAATATTGTTACCTAACGCGCGCGCCCCCTAAAAACCTAAAAAGAATTCCTGATAAACCACAACACTCCGCAAACACAATGAACACAAAGGAGGGAGGCCCCCTCCGACTCATATCTTGCTTCAAAATGTGGTCCTCGTTCGGTTTTTGTGTACAAACCTTATGGGAGCCGTTGAGATAAAGTACAAATGGAACAATTAAGTCCTCATAAGTAAAGGTGTTCAGAGGAGTAAAATTGATGGTCCATTTTCTTCTTGTTAAAGTTAAAGGTTTGGGGAAGAGAAACTAGCCCCTCTCTCTCAAACCGTGGAAATCAGTGATCGGAAGTAAGACTGTTTTCTTTTCTGTTTTTTCTTCTCCTTACTTAGGCTACTTAATCTATGACACATACGATCTTCTGACTAACTACCGCCTCGTCAAGATCTGGGCGCTTATTGTACACCACGTCATCGTAAGATTTCCAGCTCACCCATTTCTAGTCGAATGAGTGTGCTGTATAGAAGTTTTTTTTAACCCAATCCCGTTTGGGTATTTTTTACCCCTAGCCTCAACTTTCCCAACAAGAAACAAGAAACTTGTGCATAATAAAAATGTGCATGGATTTTGCACCCGAGATCTTACGGTCAATAACTCGAGCTGCTAGGCAGTTCAACCTCCCGGAAACTTAAAACATAATTTTAATGTACCAACCAATATTTGTTTACTCGCCCTGTGTTTTAGGAACAACGCCTTCCCGTTTCTCCAAATGTAACTTACATCCAATTACGTTCTAAACATTCATGTTCTAAACAAGTTTTCCTGGTTTACCCATGTACCGCGATAGGCGCTACTTATTATGTTGCTTTACTCAGTAGTTATAAGCATTAGCGACAAGAAAGGAGGGTTCGTACAGAGCCGTATCTACGGCTCTGGGGCCAATTTCACGGAGCTGCTAAGCACACAAATTTGCTTAGCACAAAAAAGTCTTGCTCAGTAAAAGCCGGTTACCAGCCAAAACCCCATGTGCTTTTTATGCAAACAAAAACCAGCTAAATACCAGTCACAAACAATATACATCACCTGAAAATTTGGTTCGTAACCGACCCTGTTTTTGCCAAGGAAGACATTTAATGCTCAGCAATTTTGTTGTGCTTAGCAGCTCCATGAAATTGGCCCAAATTAGCTGAGCAAAGTTTATTTCATTGCATTGTGTGTTTTTTTCCCGTTCTTTTTGTCTTTTAAAGTCGACATTCACACTCTTCTTAATGAGTATCGAACGCCTAGGAATGGGCCTTTTGACAATAGGCATGCTGAGCGAAGTGAGCGCCATCTTCCTTCATTCCCGCCAACTCCTGCTGATGCATGGAGTCTCCAAACGCACAACCTTCTACGGCGTGCACAGATTGTTCAACTTCGTCACCTTCATTCTACTGCGCCTGACGCCGTTGGTGTACGCCACGTATTGCGCCTATACCACCCATCAAGTGTCGTATTACCTGGGTGCACTTGCACCCTGCATGCCCGGGGTCGTTACTGTCATCAACTTCGCCCTGTTGTGGAGGCTGATCTGCAGCGATCTTTTGCCGAATGGTGGGAAAGGCCGGCACGTCATGGACAACTAGGCCATTTGGCAAAACTTTGCTTAGGCCTATATATTTTATTTAAACATGTATTAACTGATTTCATTTCAATACAAAGTTGAATATGCTGTTTACTTATTCAAATAGTACTTCAGCAGTTTCTCCTCAAATTAATTATGCTAAATCATGTTTTGAATCATAAAATCAAGATCTGAGTGTAAATCGTTTTCTTCCAAGTTTGAAAGTTAGGCCTGTTTTTGGTCACTCCTCAATCATTCTCATATTTGCACACACGGATACGCCACACATCGGGTACAACAAAGTCTACACTCTTCCGATACAGAATCGCCATTGCTAGGGCGCTTCAAGGCCCGACTCAAAAACAACCACAATACTCTCCTATCCTGGCCACCGCTCATTCTGTGAAGGAATTTGTCTAGTTCTAAACGCGACCAGTATAGGCCCTTGTGTGGAGCGTCTGGTAGAGTGGAAAGTCACGCCATCGTGTACCCATGATAGCGCTTTTGCATTCTTGTTACTATGCGGAATGACAAAAACCTTCAATAAAGACTATCACAAAAAAGATTCCACGGCGCCGGTCATGCGTGCAAAGATAAAGAAAAGATCAACTATATGCCCACTACAACTAAACCCCCAAAATCACAACAAGCAGTTTTGGACATCGAGGGAATCCGCTCACACGTACCACAATTTTTAAAGAGAAGATTTATTTTTCTCCCTTCAAGTAGTATCAAATCTGTTAGTTTCCGCTTAGCCCACAGAGTTAGTCATAGCACTACAGATCCTGCTAATCGATAATCTACGTGCTCTGTAAAGTACGTACGTCACGTGAATTTAATTAACGGCGCAAAGGGTGTAAAAATGCCGCACGCGCCATAAATCTACATCAACAACAACAACTTCTCCTCAGTTCAAACCAATTAGTTAGTACCACCGAACCTTTGTGATTCCCGAGTTCCAACCATGGCGAGTTTGTTCATCCCCTTGGCCGTAGTCTCCGCCGCCGGCTACCAGTGTTTTAACTCGGCGCTGGGTCGTGGCTTCGTGCCGCTACCGTCGGGGAAAGACGCCAGCAAGAACAGTCATAGATGGAGGAACGCTGCCACCTCGTGCTTCAATGGCGTTGTAATGTCGACCCTCATAGTGTACTGGTACGGTATGGGCCGAGGTTGTTAGATTTTTATTTATTTTGGTTAAAATTTAATGGAATATTGAGGATAGATACATGATGATGCAGCACTTGTTGATTGAAAAGAATATAGTCTTACTTAATCCAACACCATAGATGTGTCACTTTTTTACAGTTTGTTTGCCCATCCGGAGTCGTGGCGTGAGCCTCATACATACTATAGTGTGTTGGCGGAGGCCAGCTTGTCCATTATATCGGGTAAGTTGGACGACCATGAAGTTGACTGGTGACTCCACTTGTGCATACATGTCATGATTTTTAAGGGCATGCAATTATTTGTTTTCTCCTCAGGAACACATTTTGTACAACTTACTGCTCCCCTTAAATGCATAAAAACTATTTTGGATGGACAGGCTTTTGAGTCAGTGTTTTCACTTTTGTTCATCCTGGCCATCTTAGATTGGATTGTCTTTATTCTGCTTGTGAACTCCCTCCCACTCCCCCTTCCCCATTCCGCTCCCCTTCTATACCGCCCTCCCCCCCCCCCCCCCCCCCATCTCTCCCCCACCTTACCTTTATACATTTATTCTTTTTGATTGATATTTGTTATACCATTTATCTTTTATCTTGATTGTTTTTGATGTATGCCTTTTCCTACTTTGAATGTACATGTTTGTATTTTAAATGTTGTGGCCGAATAAATAATAAGAAGAATAAGAAGAATAAGAATAATAATAATCCCGTTTGATTAACTTTATAAGAGCACCCTTTTTTACGGTTTCAGTTTTTAAATTGCTTTACAACTGAGGGCGTTGTTGCTATGATGTTGTTTTTTCATTCCTGATAATAGTTCAAGCAATTACCAATGGTATACACTACCTTTACATCCACCCATTCCTGTTAATTCAAGCAATTGCCAATGGTCTATACTACACCTTTATAATGCCATAACAATCACAGTAATTGCTCCAGCTAGTTATAACAGTTTAGGTTAGCAGCTATAGGCAACAATCTTGTTTTTCTTCTCCGATGAACACCAGGGTATCTGATCTACGACACGTGGGACATAGTGATTCACACCGGTTTGGTCAAGAAGTGGACTGTTCTTCTTCACCATGTTATTGTAAGTATAGATTTATAGTATTCGGTTCGTAAGCGCGACGTCATTTAACAATTGTTGCCTGCTGTGACATGGTCCATGGCGTTTTGTACACCCGAGGGGGCAAATGGCACCCGAGGCGAAGCCGAGGGTGCCATTTGCCCCCGAGGGTGTACAAAACGCCATGGACCATATCACAGCAGGCAACAATTGTTTTGTTATACCACGGTAATAGATTACAGCACTGCAGGCAAGAATTGTTTGTTATGGGTCCGTTCCCGTTGCGGTGCAAAATTGCCGAAGTAGTCGCACTCGCACTGAATGTTCCGTGTTTTTCTTCGTACTGGCGCTGTCTTGCTCGAAAATCAAATTTCTGATCTCCTCTTTTGAACGAGACAGAAATCGCTTCTTTGGAGGTGACTTAATGCTGTCGTCTGCCGACATTACGGAGAAAATAAGGCAAAATTGGAACAGAAAAAAGCAGACGAACAGCATAAACGAAAGCCGGTGTAAACAACAATGGCGGTCGTTAGTCGTTGCCGAAAGTGCTAACTTCACTGTTCCCTGTTTACATCGCACAGGAACATACATCAATTTACGTAGTACCAGCTAATATAACACAGCGTTGCTAGACTCTAATATCAGTCGCTTCCATGGTATTTATCACAGAAATGGCCGGCCAGGCTATGCGCTAGCGTGTAAAAAAAGATTCCGCGACCTGGAAAAAGAAAGTTCATGTACCCCGTGGGGTACATGAACTCATGTACCACGCGTACTCAGCGTACATCACTCATCCCATGCTCATACATCGGCACACTCGGATACATGCGTTTTTGTGGCATGTCACGTGAACGCTTCTCGACCAATAAAAATTCACAATCTATTGCCGTGGTATAACAATTCAACTTGAACCACGTATACTTCACACCATTGGAACCGAAAGTCCGCGCGTTTATCCAATGAGCGCTATAGTGCTATGGCGAGGGTATGAACATGAAGCTACAAACGGTATGAAGAAATCACGAATCGGGTACACTGAGCTCGCGCTCATATACTTTGCGCGTTTTTCCATAACCACATCCGGGGACTGAGGCTAAAAAGTCAACATGCGTAGATATAGATAGATAACTGTGCGCCGTTGCGTTATTACGTATTCTAAGAGATCATGGTGAACTAATCATAGGATTATGTAACGAGCGGTTCGGGCTGAAATCCAGTAGCTGATTAACAACTAATCAATCACATTCAATTTTAGTTTCACATTGTGAACGCGGCAAATTTTCTTGCGACAGACAGATACGCATGCGCTGCCCCGCGCGTACATTATCCGTCAATGCTTACATTATATACAATGCTTACATTATATACAATGCTTACATTGTGTCTATACTTTCTATCCAGGTCGCGTCTTTGTACTACATGCTGTGCAGGGAGCGCATGGAAGTCGGCTCCTGCATCATCTCTCTGCTCACCGAGATAAGCGCCATCTTTCTCCACTCCCGCCAGCTCCTGCTGATCTATGGATTTTGCAAGAGCTCCCCGATCTACCGTGTGCACAGTCTGCTCAACCTCGCCACGGGCATCTCGTGCCGTCTGGTTCCCGTCGGCTACATCTGCTACCTGGCCTTTTTTCGCATGCAGCCTGGGATGCCGTTCATGCTGGCGGCCGTCATTCCACCCATGACCCTAACGGTTTTTGTCATCAACTGCGTGGTTCTTGCGCGATTGCTCCGCAGCGATTTTCTGAACTCTAAAACTGACAAAGTCGACTTCATAATGGAAAACTGAGAAGTAAATGATCGACCACATGCTGCTAAAGACTGGCAGATTTCTCTTAATTTTTCATCCACGTGCATGACTATCAAACAATAGGCCTGGGACCTGATGACGCCACGCTTGGTTTACATGTGCGCTTTCCTATGGGCGCCAGCGTCTCTACTTCGTCTGGCGTCCTGACTTCGGTCCCAATATGTAAACAAAGCCTTTACGTCATTACAGGGTCATTAGGTCTTATAGATCTATTGGGTTTTGGTATTCCACCACTAAATCAGATTAGGTTTGCAAAAGACATAAAGTACTTCCTTTCCAATCACGGGTGCTCGTGCAGTCATTATATCAGTAGAAAACTTATATATATCTTTAACCATGCTTGTAAATGCACCAGTAAATATTTCCAGATACTATTAACCAATTATTTTATTTTGATTACTATGTACTTTTATAGTTCTTTTTATAACACCTCACTCACAGATTCTGTGTCTTGATTGGCCGAGAGCGCGGCACGTGTCACTTGCTATTTTTACTATTTTGTACCATGGAGAAATAAGACTATCCAAAAAGACTATACCACGCAAAAAGGACTATGCGCAAAGCATGCAACACACGAATGCGCATAGCAACGAAAGCGTGACTGAAACCCAGACGTGTGTTTCGGTGCATTGCGTAAACTTTGCTCTATCACCTTCGCACCCGTTCATCAAGGCAACAAAGTACACGTATGATCGAGAGACGTATAATTCGGAGATTTTTTGTCATTACTATACTTTCAGGAAGCTTAAATTGTGCAGAATATGTGAGTGAGGTGTTATAAAACAAATATTGACTGCTTTATTTCGCGGTATAGTAAAACTAGCCTCCCTCGGTGATCCATGGAGCATTCTATTTTCCCTCGGCTTCGCCTCGGGAAAATAGAATGCTCCATGGATCACCTCGGGAGGATAGTTTTACTATACCACTCAAAGCAGTCAATATTTGTATAATATAGCGGTTTGTTGTATCTTTTGGGAGGGAATTCCCTTTGCGGTATTCGTATACTTGAATACTATGGAGATTAAAGACTCGGTGTAGGAAAATAATGCATTGGTTTAATAATTTACAACTCTGCGTCTGTTTTAAAATTTAAACATGAAGTCCTGAACAAGTTCCATTTCGATTTAGGTCCATTTAATTTGAGCCGATAGTTGATGGCCGCATGCCAGCAATATTGGAAAGTCACCCCCATACCAGAAAAAAGTAGCTACATGTAGCTACAACAAAAGAATCCTGGGCCACGCATAGTTTAACGGGCTCTTGAATTGTCGCCCTCAAACCCTGCGGACATTCGCAGCAATCATTAAACACGGTGGCCAATACATGAAATGAACGTCCACCCCTCGTAAAATGACACTTCTACCACTATACTTAATTTTATTGGCGTTTACGTAGCTTTTCAGTCTTTTATGTTTCTTATTCTGTATAATATATAAAAGCCAAGCTTTATTTCACGTTCTGTGCGTTAATTTCTACAATTTTTCCGATTAATTTAAATTTTTATGTGGGAGTATGAACATTTGTGAGAACACCTCAGATGTTCAAGCAAATGGACCAATAGAAATGCGCTTTGGAGTCGAAGTTGGTTTGCAAGCCTTGGGCTGTTTTCCGAACCCCAGCTTTGTCTTCGTCTCAGGCTTCATTCATACAGTTTAGCAATAGGCTGTAGCCGGAGACATAGCCAAAGCCAGGGTTTGGAAAACAGCCTTGGTCTGTTTGTAACGGAGGCTCTGATTGGGCGCATGAATCTTTGCGCTAATAATAACCACGGATCTTGCCGAATGTCCGGAGAGGTTTGAGCGCTATTAGTAGAAAGCTGTTATCATGCATGGAGGATAGCTAGCTCCGTGCTGCGACTGATTGTGCAACACCGCACGAACCGCTCCAAGCGGTTCCGATATATGTTTATGGGTTCCTTTCTCTATGGTTTTATGTACCCACCCGCGATAGGACGCCCGCGTAAGGTGTAACCAATTCGAGGCCGATCTCCAAAGTGAGGGCGCTTTACATTTCAGTTCATTGGACAATGTGCCATCTGGGGCCAATTTCATAAAACATGCAAGCACAACATTTTGCTTAGCACAAAAACAGTTTTGCTAAGTAAAAATATGTTACCACCCAAACCTCTATGTGTTTCTCATGTTAACCTAAAACAGCTAAATACTAGTCACAAATAATAAACATCGCCTGGAAATTTGGTTTTCTTTCTACATACTTCCGTAAGAAAGTTAAGTTATTTCCTAATTCTATCTTTATTAAAAAACACAATATAATAAAATACTCAAGACGAGAGTTTTGACTTTGGTGAACACTATAGTGTGCACACTGGTACACCTTGCTTTTGTTCGTTTAATAAACATTAACTATGTAATTTTATCCATATATTACAAGTCATGTTTACAATTCCAGTGTGTATGCAAACAAAGGTCACTCAAATGCGACAATTTTTATAAAATCACACGTTGGATGTAGTATACAGAAAGCAAGTGGGATAAAGTGCGACTTGCTAGGGTTTCACTCGACTATTAACACAATGATACTCGGTGTCGACCGCCAGCGTATTTTTTTTCCTAGGAGGGTTAGGGGTAATTATAATAAATGGGCGTATCTTCACCACACAGAGTGGAAGACACATAGGTTCTCAGATCCTTATTTTCCCTTAAATTAAACTCAATCGAACAACAAACTTGGAGACCAAAATAGTCAACGAAAAATAGGCAGATAGCGAATTCGAACCCCAGTCGAACGATCTATAACCTAACCCATTATCCACTAAGCTACCGTGAGAGGTCGACAGAAGCCTTTTTTTTCAAAGTGTACCTCTGGGCTACGTGTAACTAGTTGAATGAGCAATAACAATGTACTAGCGTCATCTTTAAAATACTGAATAATCATGACGTGGGGGTCTAGAGCCCTTATAATAATTACCCCTAACCCTCCTAGGAAAAGAATTACGCCGACGTGGCGCCTGATGATGGATCACCTGCGCTCGGTGGCCACGAACAAAAAACGGTGGTGGAAACGTGGGTTCCGGGTACGTTCTGGGCGGTCGGCGGAGGCGTATACTCCCCCTGAACCGAATATCCATTAAATATTTATTTTTGAACGGGTGGGAATGACTGGGAAGGGAAAGGCTGTGCCGTACCGATGGGTGAACGACATTGCGCTCGCGAATTTTTTTCTTCCCAAACGTGTTTGCCAAATTTCATAAATTATTCAGTAGTTTGGATGATAAGTTATGTTTATTCATCGGAATAAAACATGACGTCACAGCATTGTTGTTATTTAGTTAACTAGTTACAAAAAAATCACTTTAAAGAACAGCTGTTGCCTAGCTGCTATACGTAGTGTAGTGGATAGTGGGATGGGCTATGGATCAAAGTTCCCTGGTTCGAATCCTGCTGTAGTAGGTCACCTCGTTTTTCCTAGTCAAATTGATATCTTTAGAGTATTTTTAATTTAAGGGGGAAAGGAGACCTAGAACCTAAGTGTTGTACAGCGATCAACGCAACTACTGAATAATTCATGAAATTTGGCAATCACGTTTGGGAAAAGAAATTCGCAGTGCGCTCACGCTTATATGCTGATGGTTACGTAACTACTGGTATGCAAGTGTAAAGACACCGAAAAGAAATTTCGAAACCGAAAAAAATTTTCACTTGTAGCCCAGTTTTTGACTAGGAATAGTTTTCATGCTAAGCAAAATTTTGTGCTTACATGTTTTATGAAATTGGCCGGTTGTGTGCCGTAAAGTTAATAGAAACGAAATTGTATGCTTCATTGAGCCCATACGGCACTCTTTGGATTGATACTGAATGATGGGATTATACATGTAGCAGCAAAGGGGTCAAAATATTGTCCTTTTAACAATTTAACAGTCACAGACTTCGCCATTTCCATCTAGGTTCTAGCAGCCATGGCGAGTTTTTTCATCCCCTTGGCCGTAGTATCTTCCGCCGGCTACCAGTGTTTCAACTCGGCGCTGGACCGTGGCTTCGTGCCGTTACCACCGGGGAAATACGCCAGCACGGACCGGCATAGATGGAGAAACGCCACCACCTCGTGCTTCAGTGCGGTCGTTTTGTCGGTATTCGCAATCTACAGGTATATAGGTATACGTTAATGCCCATTCAATTTGACAGCGGTACAATTGCAACTTGCAAGCATTTCGTGTTTCCTTTAACATCACTGTTGTTTTGCCTCTGTAGTTCTCGTTAACATTAAAATAACAGGCTGCCTTAATTAATTTGATTTGTATAATTTCCAGTCATTCCAGTAATGCGAGAAGCAGTTTGGGCAGCAGTTTTATTCATTCTCGAACAGAGTAAAGAATGTTGCATCACGACCCATTTTTTCCCCTCTTCATTATGTATCATCTTATTAAAGGTAGTATACACCATTTGCGGATATCGAAAATATTTACTACCGAATTATTAGGAAATAACTTACTCATTTGAAAGTAAATAATGATTCTAGGCATTCAGCCAAATGATTGCGCTAGATATCCTGTAATTATTCCGAAAAGTAGAATTTTATAAAGAAAAATTCGTGATCGCCGGCCGGCGATCGCGAAAAAACAAAGATAACATAAGAACTGCTCGACGCCGGTTGGAAACAAACGCTGTTTTTCGTGTTTTTCTCGGCATCCATGATTGTAAAACTTCTGACAGGTCATTTAAACGATATTTACTATAAATTACAACCCCCCAAATCTACCTATTCATGATAATTCGAGCAATTACTACCTTTAAGGCAAGTCATTGAAAAGGCATTATAAGTGGGACTGAGAAAAACAATCTAAGTCAGTTATGTATAGTTTGTTACTTAATACTTGGAAACAGTTCGAATCTGCATATAATAACACAACAAAAGTGGCGTGCTCGTAGATAGTACATTTTTTCCTCAAACTATTTATTAAAGTTGCTTATTAGTATTACCCTTTTACACACCAGGTGTGTTTTTAATACGTATTCAGTCATAAATTTCCATTAATTTAGCATTTTGAATATAGGTACATGTACATGTACATGTACAGTATGCAAGTGCTATAACCGAGCGTTTTGTATGCACTGTGAGGAATGGGTGTACGCAGGCGGACTGGCCAGCGCCATCGGCGGTTCGGGACTAATTCCGATGAGCCAGTCTTAGTTTCTTTTTAAATTATACATATAGTAAATGTATGTGCGAAGCGGTCCACGGCCGAGCATGGGCCCTATCCTTCCCCTAGCTCTGTCTCTAGCTCTGTACACATTGGGTCGTGCGTGTGTGTACGAGTACAATTTTATTTTAGTATCTGTACGCTAATGGTCTGAGCTGATAAGCGTGTAGGTACGGTGTGTGCGCTTGGGCCGGTGCGTCTGAACATGGAGAATTTAAAAGGAATTCCTTCATTAGCCTCTGTCATGACCTTTCTAAAAGGTCAACGCGAGGAAAATTGTCAAAATGGCGGCGCTTACCAACAGAAACACGTGTGTCGTCGATGTCAGAACTTTATGGCTTACGACGGAGCTCTGAAAGCTGTGGTTATTTCGAAAGGATAAACCGTAGGCATAAGGCTAAATGTCATCCAAAACCGTAAAATTACGAAAGAAAAAGAAACAGCGACTGAAAAAATGGTCAGTTTGTGAAAGCGTGCTGCGCTATATACGTACGTGCGTAGCTAGCGGATGTCAGACAAGTCGACCGTTGAGACAACTCGACTCGGGACAAGTCGACCGTTGAGACAACTCGCCCGTTGAGACAACTCGCCCGTTGAGACAACTCGACCTTTGGGAGAGCTATAGCTGTACTTCGACGTTTACATTGTTTATAAACAGTTAGTGTTGGGCCGACTTTCCTCATGCAATGTTGCCATACTTCTTTGTTGACAAACTGCAAATTCATTGTACCTTTACCATGTTAATGTTATTAATGCTTGCTATTTACCCTCTGTTAACAATTTAGGTGTAAGCTTGGTCCGAAAAAACCCAAAACGGTGGCGTCCAGAAATTGTGCACACAATCGACCGAGTGCTCCCTAATTGGTCGTGGCGCAATTGAATAATTTTTGAAAAATCCAAGTTTAATATTTACGAACTTCTTTTAATGTCAGGTTTCAGTCAATAAAAGGATAAAATATTACTAGATTTCACAGGCGTCTGTACATTTAATGTGACAGTATTTAAAACTGGTTTTTAAATTAACATTGCAGGATCAGGAATTTTGAGGTTTAACGTCCATATAGTAGTTATGTGAACCAAGTGCTTGTGTGTAAAGCCCCAAATTTATATTTGATGTCAAAAAATAATTAAAAATACAAAAATAATATTGCTTGTACATGTATCAAGTTGTTTGTTTACTGTATGGCATTCAAATATGGCTTTCAAATAAAGCTTCAGTTCAGTGCCACTGAATTTTTTGTTTTGTTTAAATGTTAATTTGGCCTAACCGGTTTTCTAAGGAGCATAAATACACGGCGGGTCTTTTCAAGTGCAGGAAAGAAAATCTAGTTTTATGATTGGCCATTTTTTATTAAGTATTTCCCCGCAATTCATTAACTATCTGTTGTCTTTCCTCCATGGTATAGCTACTTACGTTAGTCTTACGCGCGAGCTCGAAAGCCATATTGACAAATTTCCGCAAAACGCCCTCTTCGGTTGATTTTCGTCATTTCATGACAGAGGCTAATGGTCTGAATGGCCCTGGCTGAATTAGTCTCCTAGTGCAGTCAGCCGCTTGGTGTATATACGCGCCTTGTGTTATCGGGTTTACTCAGATTTACGCATTACACAAATCTAACTTTAACATCTCGGTACAATTCTTTATTTAGTTTGGTCAGTCATCCGGAATTGTTGTTTGAGCCTCATACACACTATTCGAGGATCGCTGACGTCAGCCTTGCTATTGCAACAGGTACGGTAGGCTGTTGTACTTGTACCCGATTTAAAGTTATCCATACAAAAATGGTTGGATTGTCTTATTAATTAATAATAATAACAATAATACCAAATTGTCGCAAAATGCGACCCATGTTTGCGGCACCTCCCCATGTGGCCATCTGTACTGAGTAACCCCCGCCCCCAGTCCCTGGCCTAGTCCCCGGCCCAGGGCCCAATTTCATAGATCTGCTAAGCAAAAAAAATTGCTTAGCACAAAAAGTCTTGCTCATTAAAAACAGGTTATACTAGCCAAAATTATACATGTTTTTCATGCTAAGCAAGAAAACAGCTGATTATCAATCCAGAACAATAAAGATCAGGTAAAAATTTGGTCTGTAACCTTGTTTTTGCCAAGGACAAATTGTCATGCTAAGCAAATTGTTGTGCTTAGCAGCTCTATGAAATTGGCCCCTGGTCCGTAGCGATTTTTGAATGTGGTATAGTTATGGGTGACCTGGAAAGTCACGAGTATTTCGCGATAGCTAATCGAACGTGTTTCTGTATATCGACGTATACATGAAAGCCATTAGAAGGCACCCACTGCTGATGTTTTTACATGTAGTCACTTCTATTTCTTCCATAACCCCAACACTCGTGCTGAATTCATCAATTTCAATATCAATTTGCACACACCCTATGGCGTTGTCGTGTTTAAAACTCGGCGAACCATCACAACCTGAAACCAAAATAAAATGTGACCCTTCAGTTTCTAAACCTTTCTTTTTACTGAAACTTATTTCGCCTGAAAACAAATCTACTTTTTAGTTTAATGTTGTTTTTGCGTTTCAACGTTCCGTCAGGCTATTTCGTTTACGACTCGTGGGATATTCTGTGGCACACGGGCTTATTCAAGAAATGGGCGGTTATCCTGCATCACGCTACTGTAAGTATACCACGCACTTGTCCGATGAAAACTGTCCGATGGTACTAATTATCATGAAGTTATGATTAAGTGGTCTTTCTTCAAAATCAGACACTAGTTTTGTAGATTGTCGGAAAAATCGTTTGCATCTAAGTTATTGATATTCGCCAGAATCCAAATTCGCTCTATTTACATGATTGAAGTGCTCGTGAAGTACACGAATCGAGCTTAATTTATATGCTTAGGTCGCCAATTGGGTCATCCATTCCGAGATTTTTCTTATTTCTGATTTTCAGGAATTGTGTTTTTTCCTTTACGGCATGAAATGACTTGTAACTGATGGAATACATATTCTTTTTTCAGGTTGCTATTTCGTACTTTGTCATGTCAACGTTCAGGGCGGAAATGGGCATAGGCATAATCTCACTGCTACCCGAAATCAGCGCCATCTTTTTGCACTCGCGTCAGGTCCTGCTGATCTATGGGTTCTCCAAAGACTCCACCTTCTACCGCGTGCACAAAGTCTTCAACCTCGTGACTGCTATCTCGTGCCGTCTGGCGCCCATCGTGTGGTCGTGTTATCTTACGGCGACCGGCAATCACCCTGATCTGCACCCGTTTATTGTTTTCCTGGTTCCCGTCATGCCGCCCATTGTACTGGCCATTAACTGCACCATGTTGTGGCGATTGCTTCATAGCGATTTTCTGGGCACCGGAACCCACAAAGTCGACTTTATTATGGAAAACTGATGAAAGTGGTTAAAGTATTGTGTACAATTGCCATGTTTAAATGTGATGTTTTACCTTGGAAATTTACCATTTGTGTCGTGCACTGACCTTGTTTTCAATTTTCGTTCGACGCTATATTTTGGTGCTTTTTTGGTTTCTAATGCAAATTTCTATATTCAGGATTTCAGCATGGAGGAATAAGTGTGTTCTTAATTTATTCTTCCATGATTTCAGGTAGTAACCTATACAACTATTTTAGAGCCAAAAGTATATTCGTTTCTTTTAATATGTAATTCGTCAGTTTATATATATATATGGAAGTATAGCCAATAAGCACTTTTATCAAAATGGTTTTCAAATAACAATTTTTGTGTTGACATAGAAAACCATTAAACTGAACGGTGTTGTCCCGAAATGACGTCACAACAACAGCGCCCTCAGTTGTTGTCGGGACGGTATGTGAAATATTAAAGGTAGGATACACCATTTGCAGATATCGAAAAAAAAAACTTCTTCTTAATAATTAGGAAATATCTTACTTATTTGAAAGTAAATAATGACTCTAGACATCAAGCAAAAGGATTGCGCTAGATATCCTGTAATTGAATATAATGAAATAAAATTAACGATCGCCGGACAGCAATCGCGAAAAAAAACTCCAAGAACATAAAAACCACTGCCTGACGCCGGATGAAAACGAACGCCGTTTTTACTTTCTTTTCTCGGCATCCATGATTGTAAATCTTCGGACAGGTCAGTTAAACGATATTTACTATAAAATACAACCTCGCATTTAAAACGTCTCATTCATAACAAGTCAAGCAATTACAAATGGCGTATCGTACTCGAGTTTAATAAGAAGACGGAATAAAAAAAATATCTTTATATATTATAAGAGGTGTGTTGCACAAAAGGTTGCACAAAATGGGTTTCTAAGAAAAATTCATACCCAAGCCCATTAAATAGGAACTTTAAGAAACGTAAGAAACATAAGAAACGTGCATAAATACCTTTAGTGTATAGAGCGTTTTGCAAGACTAAACCACACCATGGAGGAATAACACCCGGGCACATGCGGATCTCTACAAGGTGTCCGAAAATAAGATTCATATTTTTGCTTTTATATGACTGGCCCACCGATCAAGGCCAATAAATGGGTATTGTGAAAGAAAATAAAGCATTTCCATTTACAACATATAATTATTTAAAATACTGCGAATTTATGACTATATAAAATTGCATTGGCTGACCTCAACTTCCGTAAACGAACACGTGGGAGTCTGTGACTAGACTACCGAGACACTCGCAGAAAAAGTGTTGATAAACTGGCAAGACTTACACGGTCTATTGGTCGAGAGCCCGTCACGTGGCCGGTTTTAAACGGACACAACACCGGGGCCAGGGGGGGGGGGGCGGAGGGGGGGCGGAGGGGGGGCCCAAGAAAGTGCGCCACCAACGTTGAAATGTATCTCATTCGTTCTTCCACGCTCATGAGCCACACATCTCACACAGTAAATACGTATAGATCGCTACCGCGAAGCGCACCATTGAAACACGTACAGATTTGCTCCGTGTATCGCTCTCCGCATTTAGTGATTCATACAACGTCCGCAAAGCCAGGTACACAGGCACGATCTACACGGATTTTGTTTGGGGCGATGTCATTTTCTGCCATTTTCGTTCGAAAACAACACGATAAAACGCAAGGGGGTCACAGGCAGATTTTTTAAAAAATTCAGTATATCACTGCTACATCCTTTTTTAACGTATCCATGGAAAAAAATGAGTGGGGTCAAAGCACGATTTTTCACAATTTATCGATTATTATTGCCCTTTTTAGGGGAGGTATTTGTTAACGTCGTTTGAGTATTTGTGCACAATCTCCACGCGCATCAACGGTACGTCAACGCTTAATTTTTTCGACTGCTTTTTTCATTTTCAATACAATTTTTGTCATTGGATGATAAACATTAAGGTAAATAACAACCTTGTACAACTACAACAGACAAGATGTTAAGATTGGATGCCAAAAACTCTTTATTTTTCGAGTGAGAAAATTGTTCCCCCCTATTTTGAGAATGGACGGTACCACAGCGTTTCGCAATCACAGCCTCGAAGGGCCCCCCCTCCGCCCCCCCCTGACCGGGGCCATGCCACATGCGTTCGAGCGTCAGGTTTGCAGATCAACGCCCAAGGTAAAAATATTAATCTTTATAATATACAGCATTACTGAAACTAAGATAACAATTTATTAGGTAGGAGGGAAAAGGTGGAAGTGGAAGGTACCACTGTTTATATATTATAGAAGAAAAAACCCATATATTCTTTACAATGCAGAGTTAAGTTGCAGACTAGTACTACTTAGTACTTGAATCCCAGTTTGCAACAGTTGGATTTAAAATAGCGCCCTCGCGTGGCTACTGATTCCTAAAACGTTTTTTTTTTGGTATGGTTTCCAGACACCCAATAAGAAAAAAAGCAATAGATCAGACACCGGCGATTGTTAAGGGGACAGACTAGACGAACACAAAATAATCACGAGAAATGAAATGGCTACACACTTGACTGGTGGTCGCATCAATTTAGCCGTTTGGAGGGAAGTTGCGAGGAGAGAGTTGCTGGAATGTCTGGACAAGTGTGTCGGGAGTAAAGTAATAATTATTTTGCCTAAAATACAGGCCTGTTTAGCAGATATTTGAAGCGTAATTATTAAATTGTGGCAGGTTCGAGTTTGACTTGGACAAGTTTAAGTTGGCCGACCAAAAAAGGGGCGTGGTTTGAGCAAAATAGTTGGCAAAACTGCCAAAAGTACCTTTGAAAGCGCCTTGTACTACCTTCGAAAGCGCCTTGTACTACCTTCTCCATATATCAAAGACTAACTAAAGCCGTTGTGTTGCTGTTGACAACCTCTCACCAGACGAAAATTGAAACTACATGTACTAGCGTGCCTGGTTCATGGGTATTAATTCATTGCGCATGCTGAATAAAGCTGCATGCCATGCCACTTTGTTGATGTACACGTCGCATCAGCTGGCTAGGCTGCAGAAGCAGTCACGCAATCACAATGCGGCGACACAGATGTATACAATGGTAGACGAGACGAGTATTGTGAAGTGACCATCATCAATATTTTTTTATCTTTTAGTACTAGTAGACCCCCCTTAACTCTTGTTCTGTTTCAAGTGAATTTTTAAGTAGCAAAAACCTCAAATGCCCTTAATCCCTTAATCCAAGAGGATTTTAGAAGATTTAGAACGGTTAGGCTTAGGCTTAGGGTTAAAGTTAATGTTTCTCTTTTCATTTTACAAGGCAATCGTATGGGACGACCACTTGACAGGACCGTTTGGACTCATAGCCGAGTATTCATTGTTAAAGGTATATTTTATTGTGGATCGTATAGTATATTTTATTGTGGATCGTATAGTATATTTTATTGTGGATCGTATAGTATATTTTATTGTGGATCGCTATCACTGCGTAGTGCCAGTGGCGCTGGGGTGCAATAATTATGATCTTTGCTTAAAACTTAGATAGAAATTGTCCTTAAAAACTAATTGCATTGGTTGCTGTGATCCATGATCGTTTAAACTTAATAATTTGTGACCCAGCACATCAAAATCAGGAATAAGTTGCAAAAGGACTTTTTGAGATATCATGGTAAGATTGAAAATGTCATAAGCTTTCTAATGATACCCATCACAAACCTGTAGATCGCCAATAACTTTCAACCTACAGGCTTGAGATAGGTATCATTAGAAAGCTTATGACATTTTCTTCCTTTTCACTATCAACATTTGAATATTAATTAGCATAACGGCTTTATGAACTGCTAAAATTCTGTAAATGTACAGAATCTTATGAACATTTTTGATGTAGAATTTATACATTGGGTATCCAGCTATAACATCACAGTGGAAACAAAATCATTCTCTTAGTAAATAAGAAATGCGTTATTGTAAATGATGTGACGTGTACAGTTTTACTTTTAGCAAAAAGTCATACTTCAACCACATTCATACACCAAGTTGCCCCTTAGATATTGCAAGGAAGACCATACAACGATCTTAAACCACCATTTTTCGTGTTCACTTTGATGCTGAATTTATTTTTTATTTTTTGTTATTAGGAGCATGAGGTGGACAAGATGTTCCCCCTGCGGCCTGGCCGCCTACCCATCACGGCCGGTTCTGGCCCGGGGAGCATGATCATTCAGAACATCATCTTTCTGGTCCGTCCCCGGCTGGACCTGATGGAGGTGGTGGCCGATGCCATCAGGCGCACCGAGGAGGCCGCGGGACGATTCCATATGGAGTTCCACATCTTCTTTGTGCCGCGGAAAAGCCTCATGTGCGAGAAGAAGCTGACGGTATGTAGGGGGAGACAGAGGCGGAGTCAGGGTGGGAGAATTTGGGAGGGGTGAAGTCAGGGTGGGAGAATTTAGGAGGGGCAGACTCGGGGTGGGAGAATTTTGAGGGGCGAAGTCAAGTTGGGAGAATTTAGGAGGGGCAGAGTCAGGGTGGGAGAATTTGGCAGTGGTGGAGTCAGGGTGGAGTCGAGTTCGGAGAATTTGGCAGAATTTGGCAGGGGTAGAGTCAGGGTGGAGTCAGGGTGGAAACATTCTGCAGGTGGTACAGTCAGGGTGGGGGACATTAAAAAAGGGTTGGATTTGGGATGTGAGAATTTGGAAGGGGGTTGGAATAAAGTCTAATTTTTTTGGATTGTTGGTGTATTCTCCTTTTACCAGGAGCTTGGTGTTTACGGCACTCTCACTACCGTGGGGGAGTACACCCTTGATCTTCTGCCCTTTGACAGCGATGTGCTCTCCATGGAGATGGAACAATCATTTAAGGTCAGGTCAAGTTGATTAACGTCTTTATCGTAGTTGAATACCTGAATTATTTCATTGGATTTTAAAAACCTTAAACTTGCCTAATCATAACTTCCTAGTTATATATAATTTACATGATATAATTGTTTGGTTGACTGAAACTGAACTTGAATTTGAAAGTCAGTTTTTCGTTCATGTGATATTTCCCCCCAAATGTTTAGAAAGTCTTGAATTGTGACCGGCTCTACAAAAAGGTGTATTATGTCACCAATAAAATGAAATATACATGATATATACATGGTTAGAAAGCCCACAATATAAGCTTTCATTTGGTGTATAATAAAGCTCTATAGCCAGGCCTTCATTTTAATAAATCTGAGAAGAGTGTGCATCGCTCTTCTTAAATCAAAAGGTGAATTAAGGAGAGTGATTTTAAAATCGCTCTCCTTAAATCAAAACAATGAATTAAGGAGAGTGATTTGCTCTCGCTAACAAAACGCAAGTTTAAAGGCCCTGGACACTATCTGTAGTTCCTCAAAATGACAACCAAAGGTGTCTATGCCTTTAATAAACACATACTCAAGAAAAGGAACACAACATTCACCAGTAGTTCAACTTTTGGTTAAGAGAATGATGGCGCTTTCTCATCCAGTGACATTTCTCTCTCTGTGACTTGTATGGCTTAATTAAGCGCGAATTAGTCTAGGCCCGTTATGCCCGAAATAAATGGAATGGGCAAACACGAAAGACTAGATGACCGTTGTTGGTATAAGATAAATCTGATGTGATTTTATTTGGGGGTGCAAGGAGAAAATAAAAAAATAAAAAAAAAATTAATTTTTTTTTTTTTTAATTTTTAATTTTTTTAATTTTTTTATTTTTTTTTTTGCTCTTGTTAAAATTGTAAGGAGCGCTTTTTTTTGCTCTCCTTAAATTTTTTAAGGAGCGCGGAGGAGCGCGAGCGCAATCGCGCTCCTTTAAAATGAAGGCCTGTATAGCCCCTCTTAATTTGGAGATATGACGTGTTTACATAATGATTACTTTCTCGAAGTTCAAATTACACAACTGAGAAAACAGGCTTTGAAATAGCCGGCTCTGTTGTACTGCAACAGAACGGTGCACACAAAATGGTCATTTTTCCACTTTATTCATCAGAATCAATATTTAAATGAAACCTGAAACTGTAGGTATTAAAGATGTCCTTCATGACAAAAAATAAAAATCGCATTTTGATGAAATGTTCACCCTCTCAACGTTGAGCGGGCCATTACATGATAGTGCACAGCGCGACTTAATACACCTTTTTGTAGAGCCGGTCACAATTGGTTTCTTCAGTCTTTCAATTCATCTTTGTGCTCTCACATCAACAGGAGTGCTACCTACAGAATGACTTGACCACAATGTTTTATGTGGCCAAGGCCCTGATGAAGATACAGGCATTGTACGGCGTTATTCCTAAGATCTACGGCAAGGGCACATTGTCAAAGGTTAGAAAATATAAGAGTGTCGATATTGTAGGTGATTCCCTCGCAAGTTGGACGCAGGTCCTTAGCGAGTGCCTCGCAAGTCCCTTTCGAGTCAGTCCGCTTATTTATTGATATTCTAACAGGCATTTTGTTTTTTTTCTTACAACTTTTTTACTCCCAGACACTCAATCGTCGCGAAGGTTAACGATAATTACCCAAACGGCAGAGGAATGTATTAGGAAAATTTCGGACATTTTTTTAAACGGAACAAATTTCTGTTCTTTTGGTCATGTGTCATTGGTGGCTGCCGGACCAAATGTTCATTAAAAAAAATAGTCAGAATCATTTGGTCTGGGAACCAGAATGCTTTAAATGTAAAAAAGCGTTAAGAAATTGCTTTATGAAACAGGAGCAATTTTGTTAAATATTTTTTAAAAAGAAGATAATTTTGATGTATTCATGTGAGAGTTATCTAAAATATATTTGAATTGAAGACTGTAGATGTTTCTTACAGTTATATGTACTGTTTGTATTTTGTAACCACACAGCACGTAGCCGACACGGTCCTGCGATTGCGTCGCGAGATGGCCGGCAACGAAAGACAGGTTCAGCCCCAGATCGACACCCTCCTGCTGATTGACCGGACGGTTGACCTCCTGACCCCACTGGCCACCCAGTTGACCTACGAGGGTCTGATTGACGAGATATACGGCATACACAACAGTGAGTGGGACGTAGTCGTAGTCGTAGTCTTTGCATAAGTATCAGACGTTACTCTGCACTGCGTTCTAATGTCTCTCCTAGAGGTCATTCTCGACTCTCCCTTCGTAACTTGTGCACAGACTCCATAGTTCAACTAACTTCACTTGAACCTGTGTTACACAGCCGAAGTAGAACTACTCATAAGTCCTTTACACAACAAATCTTGAGGCTGGGGCAGGGCTGAGGCAGGGCTGGGGCAGGGCTGGGGCAGGGCTGGGGCAGGGCTGGGGCAGGGCTGGGGCAGGGCTGGGGCAGGGCTGGGGCAGGGTTGGGGCAGGGTTGGAAACATTCAGCATTTCACGATTGAAAATGTTCAACCCACGCAAATCCTCCGTCGACCCTGAGATTGATTCCAACCCGGGTTGAACTCACCCCTGCTTTTGCCCTGGATTCCAAATAGTAGTAACTGATCAAAAATATTGTATGTTACTGGGTTTCTGGATTTATTGTCTTTACAATTGCAAGTTATATTCTCGTCTTCTATCGTGTGTCTCGTTTCTCGTGCCCCGTTTTCTTGTGCCCCGAGCAGCAAACGTAAAACTCCCACCTGAGAAGTTTGTCCGCAAGAACGAGAACGAACCCCAGCAGGAGCTGCCGACAGAACCCAAGAAGATTATCCTCAACTCGTCGGACGAGCTGTTTGCCGTCATCCGAGACAGAAACTTCAACGCCGTGGGGCCGGAGCTCAGCCGCAAGGCCAAGATACTGTCGGCACAGTACGAGGTGGGTTTTATTATCCCTTTGGCCAAAAGGGGATATTGGGATAGTGTATTCCTTCTGTCATATGAAAAGTTAGACTTCAATTTCAACCAAACTAACCAAGGTTAGGTGGGAGGGGAGTCTAATGACTTGAGACATTTGAGGTCAAAGGTTATCTAGCGGTCAAATGAGGTCATTAAGTCAAAGGCTTATAGTTTGGTGCTGTTATGAAAGGTCGGACTTTCTTTCTTAACCACACTGACAATTATAGTTGGTTAGGGGGAACTTCAAATGACGTTAGACGAACATGGTTGAAAATTATAACCCAAATTTTGTTCTACAAAATATATATATAAAAAAATTGTTGGTACAGGTTGCCTGTAAAAACAAAATTGTTCCCCCCCAAAAAAAATTCACAAATAACCCCCAAAACAAATTAAACTAAAACCCCAAAAGGCAAGGGTTAACGTGAAACTATTTGTGTGAAAGTCCGATTGTGCTAAAACTGAACATTTCAGATTTTTCAGGTTGAATTTCAATACATTTAATCTGAACCAATTTAAAAGTGGTGTGCAAAACTATAAATTATTTTGAGTGAAGTGACAA
Organism: Crossaster papposus; assembly: GCA_037893245.1. Classification (NCBI taxonomy): domain Eukaryota; kingdom Metazoa; phylum Echinodermata; class Asteroidea; order Velatida; family Solasteridae; genus Crossaster; species Crossaster papposus. The sequence goes on along the minus strand of JBAIAA010000144.1, from coordinate 213,126 downwards.
GGAATGGCCCAAGTATATATTGTCTTTTTGATTTCTAAAATAATTATTAAATTGCTCGAATTATTGATAATTGCTCGAATTATCATGAATGGGTGGATTTGGGGGTTGTATTTTATAGTAACTATCGTTTAACTGACCAGTCCAAAGGTTTACAATCATTCAAACGACATTCGTTTTTAACCGACGTCGGGCAGTTATTCTTATTAATTTTTGTTTATACAATTTTATTTCTCGGGAATAATTACATGATATCTAGCGCAATCATTTTGCTGGATGCCTATAATTATTATTTACTTTCAAATAAGTAAGATATTTCTTCAAACGCAAAGATTCCCCAGATTCTAAACGGATGACGCATAAACACGCCAAGTGCAAGGCCGGAAGTGTCTGTCAGCAGTGAGCAAGGCCGGACATGTAATGAGTGTGCTTCCCGGTACTATCGGCCTGAACCCGCCTCAGATCAAGTTTCGTAAAAAATTATCCCGCGTGTCGGCTCGGTGATGTTAAAATAATCCCGGCGCGAACTGGTTATTAAGTCGGTAGTAAATATTTTCGGTATCTGTAAATGGTGTATCCTACCTTTAAATTATTAATTTAATAATAATTCTTGGTTTTGTATTTCTTTTTTAAGGAACGCAAAGATGCCAAAACGGTGCGAGACATCAAACAGTTTGTCACCAAGCTGCCGCACATACAGGCAGCCAAGGCCTCTCTTGCAACTCGTAAGAAACTTGGCATTCCTTAACCAAAAGTGTCCACATTTAAAAAATAAATCACGGGACTAACTGTGGAATAAAAAAAAAAAATATTAGTACTAGGGCCCGCGTCAATTCATATCTTGGACGAGTTTTGGTTACAATCGTTCACTTTGTCCAGAAGAAGCTCGGAAGTCCAGGAGAAGTTTGTCCTAAGCATGTTCGGGTGAACATTTTTTTATCGCCAACTGCTTGACTTGCCAATACTGATAACTTTGTTTTTCGGGAAGATTGGGGGAAAGTTGTTCAGAATTCTGCAATCTATACATCTGATACAGTGTCTGGGACTTGTGCGAGACTTGTTCGGGATAGGATTTGAAACGGACCCTAACTGCCCGTGCCCCGACAACTTCTGCTATTAATAATATTTGAATTATGAGGGTGTTGCTGAAGCAGTGAAATAAAATAAAAAATTTTGGCAATTTTGTATTAAAGATTTATTAAAAAACTCTTTGTTTCTTCGTTTTTTGGTGTTTTTGTGGCAGAGTATAGATTAAATAATAACTAACACAAAAATTGGGTAAATTAAGTAAGAAATACGTTTTTTAGAAGCATATTTTTTTTCTGCGCCTGCACAGCCAGAAATCTGAAAAGCGCGTGGTCAAATCTCCGTCTGTATGTAAACATATGACGTCATTCTGGGAGACAGTGGCACTGCATATTGTATGCAGTGCCACTGTCTCCCAGAATGACCTCATATGTTTACATACAGACTTTTCAGATTTCTGGCTGTGCAGGCGCAGAAAGAAAATGCCTCTAAAAAACGTATTTCTTACCTAATTTACCTTATTATTTTGTTTATTTATTATTTAATCTATACTTTGCCACAAAAACACAAATCGAAAAAACCCAAAAAACTGTTAGTTCCCCTTTAAAATATTTAGCCATGATGCGAGTCTTTTGACACATGCAAGGCGATGAAATGCGTAGTGATTAGATTTAGGCTCAATTCTATTTTAGTAAAGAACTACATGAACCGAAACTTTGACACTTTTTATCTAACCATTCAACAATGGTGAACTGCATGCAAATTCAGCAAAAACTGTAAAGCTCATCTCCTACCTTAGGCTACAAACTTAAGCTCTGGAGAAAAAAATGAAAGTGCTCTAGCGACAGAACCATTAATCCCTCCTCAAAAAAACTAAGTGGTCAACAAATGTAGCTTACATGTACATTTTCAACTTTCAAATCAGTTTTTATGTGGTCTTTCGTTGAATCTCAGATACGTCCATAGCTGAATTGGTCAAAGAACGGACCGATTTGGAATCGTTCATGGACTCGCTTCAGACACAGCAAGGTCAGAAATCCAATAAATATTCCTCAATTTTTGTCTCGCCCAAAACAAAGTTTTGGGAGAAACTATAAATCCCCATATTGCAAAAAAGTTTCAGGTTGTTTTTTATTTTATTTTTTCAACTTCTATATGTTTTTTTATGGATTTTGATGGAACTTAGATGTAGTGGCCCTTGGGTGGAAAGACACAATTCTTCATCGGGTTACTGAGGTCAAAGGTCATTTTGGGGTCATTTCAGGTCATTTTTCAAATGTTTCTTTGGTCTATAACATAATTTATTAGATTTTAATGCAACTTAGATGGGGTGATTCTTAGGTAGGGGTTAATCACAACCTTTTTGAAATAGGTCATTTAGGGGTCCTTTGAGGTCATTTAATAAAGGAAAAAGTGATGTTTGTAAGCACTTTTCTTTTTCTCACTGTGTAGAATTCATGAATGGAGTGGAGACGGACAAAGTGAACAATTACATAGAGGAATGCATTGCCAAGAGAGAGCCACTAATTAAGGTAAGAATAAAAGAACGGAAACCATTAATTAACAGTTTTTTTTTAGCCGATTAAAACAAATTGAAAAGAAATAAATCTAAACAAACTATATATCTGCACACACAAATGTGATGCGATCAAGCAAAATCAGTCGGAACTCGGCAATTCTTGTTTTGAGATAGGGCCAAAATCTGTTCGTAGGGGTGGACAAATCAAAATTGACTTTTTAAAAAAAACAGAAGGGGAAAATATTTTTCTTTTACATGAAAATACTCTTTTAACCAAATTCAGAAGGGAAGTCATACAAAAACTTTATTTTCTCAGTTTCTTTATTTTTAACGTGCTGGTGTTCAAATGGTTGTATTTTTTTTAACCAAAGGTCGTATTCGCATGGGGTTTTCACTGAAATGGAGCCTGAAGTACGCTACAAACGAATATGTAAAAATCCCAAAAATGACCAAGGCCTACTTCAGACTGATTTTGCTTGATCGCATCACAAATGTGACCAGCTCTGGCAAAACATGCTTCTTGGCATTTCCTATTACCTTGAATAATTGGGTTTTTTTCTTATGCACATTGTTGAATTGTCTCGTATATACATGTACGTCCGACACCGTGCTGTGATGTAAATCAATATTCTGCAAAATGTCAATTATTTTTTAGGTTTTGCGACTGCTCTGCATGCAGTCTACCGCAAACAACGGTTTTAAGCCCAAAATATACGACTTCTACAAACGAGAACTCATCCAGGTGAGTCGAGCCAATTTAATTTTGGAAGGTTTGTTGTGTGCGGAGAGGTATTTCTTAAAAACCCCCGACCCCTTGAGCGATTTACCGGGAGCATTTCTCATTTTTGCCAAATCCAACACAATATGGGTCTAATGCTGCATTCCAATCGCGTCATGTTTATCGTGTTCACCATGAATGTCTCCATGTTCACGAGTAGGTTGCATTCCTAACGCTACTCACCAAGACGCACGCGCACAGTCGAGTTAGTCGTGCGGTAAGGACTCTCTTTATCGCGCAAGAGCTCGTACGTAATCGCACACGCATGCGCGAGTATTTCATTCGTTATGAAGTCGTGAACATGGAGAAACAAATACCACCTCGAGTTCACCACTGGTGAACACAAGTTTCCAGGCGATTAGAACGCCATTATACGACTCGTGAACTCGTGAACACGATAAAAACAACGCGATTGAAACGCAGCATATGGCATGGTCGTATGAGAGTGCTGTTCACTAATAGCAACCGTACTTCTCATAGGGAGTATGTCACTGGTATTACGCACTGCGCTCTGCGTTCATTTGATACTCGTATACCAGTTAGATTGCTTTGTCTGTTTGCTGACTCTCTTAATTGATTTTTATTAAGAATGTCATTGGGGTATTAAAGGTAGGATACACCATTTGCAGATATCGAAAATATTTACTACCGAAATATTAAGAAATATCTTAATCATTTGAAAGTAAATAATGATTCTAGGCATCCAGCAAAATGATTGCACTAGATATCCTGTAATTATTCCGAAAAATATAATTTTATAAATAACAATTTGCGATCGCCGGACGGCGATCGCGAACAAACAAAGATAACATAAGAATAACTGCTCGACGCCGGTTGAAAACAAACGCTGTTTTTCTAGCTTTTCTCGGCATCCACGATTGTAAAACTTCGGACAGGTCAGTTAAACGATATTTACTATAAAATACAACCCCCCTTAAATCCACCTGTTCATGATAATTCAAGCAATTAACAATGCTGTATCCTACCTTTAACCAGACTCTTAAATTGAAGTTGGGTATTTTGACGTCGATATTACTCCCCAATTTGCTTTTTTACTTTCACTTGGGGGGCACTTGTGCACAGAGCCTATAAGGTGATTCCTACGGCCAAATTGTTGGGCTGGGTTCGGCATTCTGTTCTTGTCATGTGAAACTAGTTTTCGCGCTCGAACAGCGGGAACGTTACCCAAGAGCATTGCACCCGGAACAAGAACACAAACCAGCTATCCATCAAGGTTTTGCACGAACCAGTTTCGCTTGTCGGGAACGAACTGCCTAAACCCAGCCTTGGACTCTGATTATGACGGTATGTCTAACCCTATAAACAAAAGCATAATCAGTTTACAAGTGCAATATTCGCTCCAACAGATTCTAACAAAAACGGTTTTTAAATGAGATTAAAAGCTTTGCATGGTGGAGACGAGACTTGGAAAGATTTGCGGTTACACCATGTGAAAGGATCTCTTTTGAGAAGAGGTAGGGTGGTTCTGATAAGAACAGGTGGTTTAACACGATGTTTCGACCAGTATGCTCTGGTCGTCCTTAAAACAGGTTTTAAACGTTTTCAAAGCGTTACAGATTTGGTCTTGTAGTTCCTTTCTTGCCACAGAAGGATTTAAGATGGTGGTAGATCGACACTAGTCAGGTTGGCGTAGCGGTTCTTTCCTCGCCTTCCACCACTATGACCCGGGTTCGAATCCCGCCTGGGCCAATATTTGACCTGTCATCACAAAATGAGCGTAAAGTCGCACGGAGTGATTTCCCAGTACGGCCAGTCAAAGTCCAAATTTGAAGGGGTGGTCGATTTTGAGATTATGTTTTTCTTAAGACTAAATCCCCAAAAATCAATTCCCAATTTTTCAGGACGATCAGATAAAAACAAAATTAGTTTTTGAGACAATTTTGACTATGCTTTTCCTGGCCTTTCACACAATTTCTCGCAAGAAATGCCCGTTTTCTCATAATCTCTGTATGAAGACTCCAGACTAAAAAATAAACATAAAAGTATTGAGTATCAAACCTCTAAGTGTTATATACCATTGGAAAGCTCTGTTTCCACAGAATTGAAAAAAACCCATATCTCAATTTTTGATTTTGCCGACTTTACGCTCATTTTGTGATGACAGGTCACATATGTGGATTGGGTTTTCAGTCCCTACCTGATTTTGTGGGTTTTTCCCAGGATATTCTTCCGGGGTTTTCCTCCCACCTCTAAAACTGTACCTTTTTCTCATTGTCTTTTTAAAAAATAAGTTAAGAGGGCCTAATATTTCGATCTTAACAAGATCTTCTTCAGAGACATAAGGACTGTGTACAAGAAACAAACATATATAGGGCAACATACAGCATGATGCACATCATAGCTGACGGGAGAAACACAAAAGAAAAAGCACATACAGAGTTCTGTGGAACAACAAAAGGAGGATTAGGCTGAAGAGTGTCTTTTTTTCTACAGGTTTCTTCAGGCTTGCGAGCTACAGTGCCGAGGAATTTGAGGGATCCTTGGTTTCATTACCAGAAATAAATAATAATAAAAATAATAATAATAATACTGAATGCCTATTTATTTCACCAACAGACGTACGGCTTTGAGCATATTGTGTCGTTGAACAACCTAGAGAAGATCGGTCTGCTGAAGGTGCAAGGCCAGAAGACGTATAGCACCATCAGGAAGACACTGAAGCTGGTTGTCGAAGACGTCAACGAACAGGTAGATGGCAACATAAAGCTTTCTTATCTCTAAATGTGACCCGCTCTGTGAAAATGAGTCAGATGTCGCACAGCGCGCTTACGAGATTTGGGTGGTTGAACGCGGAGAGGGGGGTTTACGGTACAAAAATTTGATATTCCTGTTTCATGATTTTCACCTTGATTAGGATCTATATTTTCAATTTCTACATTAAAACATGCTGAATTAAATCAGATTTAGTGAGATAAACCGGTTTTGTATTCTATTGCATATTTCTCCTAAAGGGAAATAATTTTTGTAATGCATGATTTTCTCATGAATGGGATTTTTAGATTTTGCAAAATCGTCAAAATTTAAATCGGTGTATCACAAGAACGCAACATGCTACAGACCTCTTACATAATCAAAGAGGACAGTGCACTCTTTCTAATGGTATACATAACTCTGTTTGTCAAATTTTCGACATCTGACTTATTTTCACAGAGCAGGTCACAACTTCAGATTATCAATATGTCAGTTCCTTTTCTTTAACCTTGGTAGATGTACTTTTCAATAAGTGTAAAGCATCGAGACTCATCCCTGGGCTCACGGTGGTAGAGACACATGAAATTGAGAATTTAAATTTTTTTTTTTTTGTCTGTGCTAACTTGTATTTTCTGCGGCAGAATCCTCACGATATATCCTACGTGTACAGTGGCTATGCCCCACTCAGCGTGCGGCTTGCCCAGTACCTAGCCAAGCCCGGCTGGCGAAGCATCGAGGAGGTTTTGAGACTGATTCCTGGACCCACTGTAGAAGAGACACAACAGATACCATACGGGCTGCAGAAGAAGAGTGAGTCGTTGGCAAATGGGGGTAGACTTGGTTTTGAAACCTTGGCTTCGTCTTCGGCTTCGACTTCCGAATCACTGAGAAGTGAATAGAAATGGAAGCAAATGGAAATATTTGAACTTTTAGGTTTATATCGATCAATTGAATGTTTTCTAAAGCATAACAGGAACAGAATGTCTGGAGTTCCTGCAGTTGGGAGTCTAAAATACCTTAAGACGAAGATTAGTCAGGGATTCGAAAAGGCCCTTGATATTCTACTTATTCATACCAGAAAAAAATGTGTGCATTTTAAACAGTTCGCCCTGGGATTATTTTAACATCACTGAGCCAAGGCGCAGGATAATTTTTAACAAAACTCGTTCGAGGCGGGTTTAAGCCGATGGTACCGGGAAGCACACCCACGCATTTCAGGCCTTGCTCGTGACGTGTTCATGCGTCATCTGTTTTGAATCTGGGGAAAAATGTGCGTGTATATAGTCCTCCGGCGCGAAATAAAACTGTTCCATGAGCAATTAACTTAGAAGTACATTTATACAAATATGCAGAAAGATCGGTGATGTTCTTTTAATTGTTTCTCACTAAATCGGGCACACACAAGGGTCACATGAATCGGTCAGCTATTTCAAACAATATTCACTTTTTTTTCCAAATGGGCTTTTCACCAGTTCGCGTTGGAGGACGTGTGTATACACGCACATTTTTTTCAGAATTTAGAATGGATGACAGATTCTTAAACACGTCAGGAGCAAAGTTAGAAATATGTCAGCGAGGGAGGCCAGAAATATCAGGGTGTCCTACCCACAGATGCTGGCCTGAACGCGTCTCAAATTGAGGTTCATACAAAACGAGTCTTATATCTTGTCTGAGCCCGGTTTTAATTTGTGGTTTTTATTTGGTGGGGGGGGGGGGGGGTGACCAATCCTATTTCAGGGGCCAAAAAAGAAAACCATAGAAAAAAAAGAGATGCCCTTTACTGACCTGAAAAAAGAAAAGCCCTAATTTTTATTTCAAGTTTAAACTTAAAATTTGACTGTAATTTTTTTTTTTTACACGTTCGAACCAAGCACTCTTTTTTCTTGTTTTTCTTAACCCACTTACAGGGACGATATGTGACAGTCAAACAGACAACCAGAAGGTGACGTTAGTTTTCTTTATCGGAGGAGTGACCTACGCTGAGATGGCTGCTCTTCGGTTCCTCTCAAACCAAGATGACGGTAAGAGACTGTCTTTTTACTTGGGCTGTTTTCCAAACCCCACCTTCGTAGACAGAGCCTTGATTGAGCTGGGGTTTGGAAAATGGCCAACGTTAGAACTCATTGACTTTAATTCAGTCACATGACATTAAAGGTATGATACACCATTTGCAGATATCAAAAATATTTACTCCCGAATTATTGAGAAATATCTTACTCATTTGAAAGTAAATAATGATTCTAGGCATCCAGCAAATATTTGCGCTAGATATCCTGTGAATATTTTGAAATAACGGCGATCGCAAAAAAACAGAAATAACATAAAGAATAACTGCTCGACGCCGGTTGAAAACAAAAGCTGTTTTTCGTGCTTTTCTCGGCATCAATGACTGTAAAACTTCGGACAGCTCAGTAAAACGGTATTTACTATAAATTACAACCACCTAAATCTACCCATTCATGATAATTCAAGCAATTACCAATGGTGTATCCTACCTTTAAATCATTTTCCCCATTTTAGTTACAAATATTTCATGGTGTGATTTACGTCATACACCGTGCGTTTTGATTCCATTTATCGTGCGTTTTGGTTCCATTGACTGTGCGTTTTGGTTCCATTTACCGTGCGTTTTGGTTCCATTTACCGTGCGTTTTGGTCCCATTTACCGTGCGTTTTGGTTCCATTTACCGTGCGTTTTGGTCCCATTGACCGTGCGTTTTGGTCCCATTGACCGTGCGTTTTGGTCCCATTTACCGTGCGTTTTGGTTCCATTGACCGTGCGTTTTGGTCCCATTGACCGTGCGTTTTGTTCCCATTGACCGTGCGTTTTGGTCCCATTGACCGTGCGTTTTGGTCCCATTGACCGTGCGTTTTGGTCCCATTTACCGTGCGTTTTGGTCCCATTTACCGTGCGTTTTGGTCCCATTTACCGTGCGTTTTGGTTCCATTTACCGTGCATTTTTTTTTTTTCCAGACCAGACTCGTGGCTGTTTTCAACCAATCAAATTACTGTATCCAAGCACATGATACAATTCTAGTTAATCCACGAGCGGAAGTGATTAATATTTGTTTGTTTGCACAGAACATGTATTTTGTTGCAAGCACAAATTGGATAAAACTAATTTTCTTCAAGCAAACTTGATACAATTGATTTAAAAAGCCAACCGACACAATCCCCTCGTATGCGATTAGTCACCAATGTTGTATATGTTGCCGGCTCTACAAAAAGGTGTTTTATGTCGCAAAAAAATGAAATTGAGTTATATACATGTACATGGTAAGAAAGCCCACAACGTAAGCTTTCATTTAGTATATAATAGAGATCCATAGCCCATCCCGTTTTAGAGACACGACGTGTTTACATATTGATTACTTTTTCTGAGTTCGAATTACACAACTGAGAAAACAGGCTTTGAAATAGCCGGCTCTGTTGTACAACAAAACGATGCACACAAAATGGTCGTTTTTTCCACTTGATTCATCAAAATCAACATTTCTTTTAATGAAACCTTAAACTGTAGGTATTAAAGATTTCATTCATGACAACAAATAAAAAACACATTTTGATGAAATGTTTACCCTCTCAATGTTGAGCGGGCCATTACATGATAGTGCACAGCGCGACTTAAGACACCTTTTTGTAGAGCCGGTCACATATTCACTCATTTTGTAGTAACGGATCACGTTTTGTTTTTTTCGCCGTCCCCTCAGGACCCATGGAGTATCTTATAGCTACAACCAAGGTGATCAACGGACATAATTGGCTACGTTCCATCATGGAGGATCTGGTAGTCCCGACGTTCTCCGAGAAAGACTTTGGCACGACAACCGGGGGTCAACTCGGATGATAAGCATTTTACTCTTTTTTTCTATATATTTTTTCCAGTTCTTGCTATGTGTACAATTCAACTTCACCTTAAATGTTTGCATTGGAAAAAAGCACGCTTTTAATTATACTGCATGTCAACAAGAAAGCCGATGTCAACCAATAAGATTATAGTATTTAAAGGTAGTATACACCATTTGTAGATATCGAGAATATTTACTACCGAATTAATAAGAAATATCTTACTTATTTGAAAGTATATAATGATTATAGGCATCCAGCAAAATTATTGCGCTAGATATCCTTTAATTATTAAAAAAATTATAATTTTATAAAGAAAGATTTGCGATCGCCGTTTGGCGATAGCGAAAAAACAAAGATAACATAAGAAAAACTGCTCGACGCTGGTTGTAAAAAAAAGCTGTTTTTCTTGCTTTTCTTAGCATCCATGATTGTAAAACTTCAGACAGGTCAGTTAAACGATATTTACTATAAAATACAACCACCCAATCATGATAACCAATGGTGTATCCTACCTTTAAGCACGCGATATAACAATCGTGTTCAATTTCATGGCAGATCTGGAGAACAAAAATATCAAAGATATTTATTTGTGATAGCAGAAATTTATTGAAACCTAATTCTAAACTACAAAATCTAGATTCCGTACACAAATTGGAGACAAACGTATTTTTTGTTACAAGAATAACATTTCACGAGTACAAGATGAGGTTAAAATGAGGTTTGGATTAAATACGGCTAAAACCTGACTGACTGAGTACTGATCGTTTAAACATTAATGTTAAACTTCAGCTTTTTTGTTGGAAATCTTTAAAATAATGCTGTTTTCAATAGAGCGGGAATGTGTGTGAATACAAGAATCTTTTGAACAAATTTTTTTTTTTTTTTTAAACAAATCTTATTCTTATTTTATTCCGATTTGGGTGGTCTGAAAAAAGGGTTTTAATTTTTCGCATAGATGAACGCTCACTTCGACAGCGAAAATTCCATTTATAACCAAGTGCAGGTGGATTTTGTTTTTTTTGTTCGATGTCTCATTGAAAGTGAATAATTGAGTGTTGCTTCATCATACCAAGTCAGTCAGATTGGTGTACAATATGATAAAATTGCTTATTTGATAAAAGAATGGAATTTGGCACAGTATGTAATGAGAAACGATATTTGGCGATAGGGCCATAGCAGATTTGTCCTTGGAAGAAATATATATATATTGTATAACAAAAATCTGATAACTTTTGACAGAGTAATGAGTATTCTTCTAAGAAAGGTCAAATTGAACTTGCTAAGGACCAACCTTTTACAATTAAATTTTTGCCCAATTCTGAAAAAAATGCAAGGCTAAACATTCCAAATTTAAAAAACAAAATACAAATGCAAGCCTAACCCCTTACGATTCTAAATTTTGGTAATAACAATTGCAAGGCTTACTTTAATATCCCCTATGATTTTAAATTTTGCCATAAGTTAAATGTTAGTCAATTTTGATAAAAATGCAAGCCTAATCCATTCACAAAAACATTTTGTTTTGCCTATTGGAGGAAAATGCACATTGCAACACATCCAAGTATAATAACTTGGTCCTGTGGTCAATTTGACCTCTCTTGGGAAATTACTTGTAACTCGGTCAAACATCATAACATTTGGACGATTCATGTCATTTTTAAATGGAAAGGTGCATCTTTCAAACCATACCTTTATTATGTATATGTTGGTATTTTTTTGAGACACTGTATGAGTTAACATTGTAAGTCTTGTTTCCATATCATGAAAAAAGTTGATATTGATCTTATCAGGAGTATACAAATAAATGTTTAATTAACCCTTTGCACGCTATCGGCGACTCCAGTCGCCCAGCGCATTTATTCCCACACTGCTATCGGCGACCACAGTCGCCCGCGACAACGTTCTATTTATAAATGAATATGACAAACCATTGACCCCTGACCCTCACCCGGGTACCATTGGATAGATGATTACGAGGCTAACGTTGTTCAACCAGAAATTCACACTCGTTTCTTACAAAATTCTCTGCTATTTTCGATTGAAAATCTGTCCGTTCCACATTTCGAGTGTGCAATGGACGCCGGCGCTGCATTTCAGGAGATTTTCGGAGACTCAGACCCTAGAGATTCGGACTTAAAGCCTTTTTCAGGACGATAGTGTCGACAATGAGTATGCCAGTGTGTACGAGAACGTGATGAAGGTTCCATTGATAACGATAGTAGTGATGGGGCACAACGCTACGATGGCCCCGGTGAATTTTGCCAGCAAGCTGGAGGTAATGCGGCTCCTAACGCGGCTCGGATCGCAGCTCGTAATGATGCATTTCGGAGGGCTTACCACCAGGACTAGCTGATCAATTGTAGCCATCCTCACGGCCACCATTGGAGAGGAAATTTCATACTGAACAAATAGTTTATGTTGCATTTTCCTGTAAAACACACCCATCATAGAGTAAAAAGCTTCGGAACATATTAGTGTGCATTACTTAGTGACTTGCACAGGAAACCCAGCGCCATGGGAATACGTGTGTATATGAATGGTAGCATGCTAAGGGTTAAAGTATCCAGCTAACCTTTCTCAGTTAGTTGATGAGCCCTACCCCACGGTCCCTAGTACAACCACTACTCACAGGAGGGGAACCTATGCCCAAATCTTTTAAAAATTTAAATTGTCTATATTTCAACAATTGTCTAAAACCCCCTCTCTTCCGGCCCCTCTCAGGTCCTGAGGAACCGCCTGTGCTTAGACCTTTTGCATTGCGGTCCTAGGCTAATCTTTTTTTCGAGGATGGCACTGCCTGGGCTTGAACCCAGGAACCTCCGCACTGCAGTCCTAAGCTCTACTGGCTCTTGAGAAAAGAATTCTCGGATGTTATTATATAAACCTTAGGTTGACATAATGTCAAAACAAATCATTATTGCCTTAATGGATATTCATCACATATTTCAGTGCTAAGGAGACTATCGCAAAAAAAATAGGTGGGGGTTGAACTAGGGAACTCATTGTAAGTAGCCCTATGCTTAACCACTGCTAGAAAAACAAAAAAAATAGACCAAAGATGTATTTTTAGTGGAAAAGAAAATATTGTTTTAATTTAGCCAAAAATTATTAACAAGTAATCCTGGGATCTACAAGCTAGGGGTAACGATTAATAGCTCCACAAATCTTATAGCTATTGGGCAGAAATACAAGCAATTTTTAAAATGGCTGCCATTTCATGTTAAAGGACAAATCTGAGATGGCCCAAAACGCCTTTCTTAATATTTATGCCGTCGTCACATTATTAATGCCATAGCGAGGCTATGGATGGTAAATTTCAAGAAGACGGTCGGTGAACTCAATTGGGATCCAAATGTAATTCCTGACATACCAATATCTCCATTAAAAAAAATTTGATATTTAGTCGAAGACTGTTTAAAAGAAGTGGTTATACACGGTGGGCGAGTAAGAAAAAGGGGGGGGGGGTGGAGCTACACCCATCACTCCCAGGTAAAAAGGTATTAGAACTACACTACTTAAGGCTGTCTCCTAATTACTTGGCTGAGCATGAAATTACACACGAGTCTTGGTAGCGGCTGCAGCCACTAACAAACACGTGTAGCCACAGCCAAGTAATTCAGACAGCCTTAGCCAGATGGCTATGGTTTTGCAATGGCTGCGACTTTTCCTCTCAGCACGCCAATGGCAAAAACACTGTCCAATCCCGACATAGCCTTAGCCGTCTACGCTAGTGCTCCCATGGGATCCCATGCTGGTAGGAGCTGCGGCTCTTGGTCAAAGACCTCCATGATTTCCTGAGACACAAACTTCTTGTCGATGATGACCTCGTAGACGAACTCGGAGAACCAGTCGTCCGTCATCAGCAGGTAGCCTGGAAATACAACAAGAAAACGTCAAAACAGAGAATCTTGTTTATCTCTGTTGAATTTATAAACCACACAAAGAAAAACTGATTAGGCTCCATTTTTTATTCAGATCTGGACTAAATTAAACCAGTTCGTAAATGTATGTCAGCAGCGTGGGTGTGCTTCCCGGCACTATCAGCCTGAACCCTCTTCGGATCAAGTTTCGTTAAAAATAATCCCGGCGCGAACTGGTTAATAGCTCTGTTAACAGAAATTCGCACTTGCCACCGCCATTTTGTGCTAACCCCTGTAAGCACAGAGTCCTTGGTTTACGAGATGTATGCATGCACAGAAGTCAATATTCCTTGCTAACGTGGGAAATATGCTTACAGTAAGCAGATATTTTATTGGTAGGTAACAGAGCATGAAATGGGGCCTAGTGCTTTAACCAGTTCCCGTCGGATGCCGTGTACACATGCGCAGGTTTTCTGAAATTCAAAATGGATGGCGGATAAACACGACATGAGCAAGGCCAGAAATATCTGTCAGCAAGCAAGGCCGGAATTATCAGGGTGTGCTACCCAAAGATGCCAACCTGAATCCCTCTAAGATCGAGGTTCGTGAAAAACAATCCCGCGCCTGGCCCCGGTCAATGTCAAAAAAATCCCGGCGCGAACTGGTTAACTACCGAGCAAGAATGCCTACTCCATTAACCCTCGACTCTTACTGATCTTTGACCCTTACTGACCTTTCTCCCCTCTGTCTTCACCCCACGAGTTCTCCACCCTCCATTTGGTGGTACAGTCGCTGGTGGTGTCGCCCTCAATTGGTTCCTTGGGTGAAGGAAAGAGTACCAAATAGTAGTTTTGGAAACCACTCCGTACAATAGAAAGACTGTGCTATGACTTGTGAGAAGAAAACAATTCCCAACTTCTCTAACCCACAACGTCATGCTTTAAATTATTTTAAGACGATATTCTGCTTATCTTTCCTCGCATTCCACCACTATGACCCGGGTTCGAATCCGGCCTAGGCCAATATGTGGATTGGGTTTTCAGTCCCTGCCTGACTCCGTGGATTTTCCCCAGGATATTCTTCTGGGGTTTTCCTCCCACCTCTAAAACTGTACCTTCTTCTAATTATCTTAACTCTACAGGTTTCTTCAAGCTTGCGAGCTACAGTGCCTAGGGCACTTTTGAGGGATCCTTGGTTTCATTACCAGAAATATATAATATTTACCTCAGTTGTGACCCCCGTTAAAGACATTGCATGGGTCATTAAGGATTCTCCAAAGATCAGTCTGTCAGATTTGTTCAAATCCATCATGGATACGCCAAATACAAGGTCATAGTTCAATCTGTAGAGAATGAAATGTAAACTCCAATAGAATAAGATTTTCTAGTATTCCTCTTAATTTTCCTACTTTTTTCTTAAAAATCCTACACACTGTCGTATGTAAATCATAAAATGAAGGGCTTTGGGTGCAGGAGTACTGCAACTGTATTTCCAAGAGCTTTAGTTGAAAGTACAAGTTGTGAGTACAAAGCATGCCAAATTATGTTGTTGACATAGGCACGTATTAACAACAAATATTCCTGAGAGCTCGCAAAAGTCCTATATTTGTGATGCGATCTGTGAAAACCCGCCACATGGTGGCAAAATAAAAAAATGAGTTCTTTACAACATCTTAAACTTGAGATCATCCTCTTTCTAATGCTTTTTCAGTCAGGTCTCTAGGACCTCTATATCAAAAGTTACGTTAAAATGAACGTCGATTATTGGCGATGCGAAGTTCTGAGAAAACAGCGTTTAACGATAGGGTACCAGAATAGCAATGAAAAATCAATGACAAAAAATATATATATATTTTTTGCTTTTATGGGACTTGCAACTTTGCGACATCCGACGGGTTTTCACAGATCGCATCACATTTATCCTGATTTTGTAAAACTTTTATCCAATTTATTGTTTTTTTAATTTGTATCCAACTATGTCATATTTTTTTACTGGGGCAGTTGACAAAAACCAGCTTCATCTCCGTCTTGGGCTTCGTTCATGCAGTTTGGCAATGGTGATGGAGCCGGGAACGGAGCCTAAGCTTGGGTTTGAAAAACGGTCCAGGTCTGCTTGAAAGCCCGGTATGTGCCTGCCTCAAAACTTCCCTAATTCGAGGCGAGTTATGCTGAAAGTTACTGGAGAAATTGAGAAACGGTCTACTTACATATTTGTGTCAAGTTGTCCGGTCTTACCGCTGAAATGTTTGCCAACATCGCAGCCAAACCACACGGGCTGCACAAAAAAAGAGAGTTTATAGTATACACATATGGACTGGCCATGAGGTCACTAGAGCACGTCTATTCCCCCGAGGGACTGTGAGTGACCAGAAGGGGGCTGAGGGAAATAAGGCCCCCTTCTGGTCACTCACAGGCCAGAGGGGACATAGACGTACTCCAGTGACCGAATCATGCCATTCCATATGTGTTTTATAACACACCTCGGTCCAAATTATGAAATAATCGTGATCCGATCCAGACGCCGCCATTTTTCATATTGAGATGAGCCTGGCAAACCTCTTGAGGGCGCTGTAACCAGCCAACATTTTTAAGTCTATTGCCCGCTTCTGGAACTATTTCCCGCAAATTCACGGTGGCGCAAATCCGTGTTTCAGCCAACCAGAATACAGAACTAGCAAGAGGTGTGTTATAACACTGAATAATGCACTTTAAAGTATAACACACAGTTCAATGACAATGTCAAGCAGATATAAATAAATATACATGTACGCGTAAAATTAACTGTATGGAACAAACATCAAAAACTGAAAACTTTTATATTTTAACCAGTTCGCGCCGGAGGACTTATATACACCAAAGTTTTCCTCAGATTCAAAACGGATGACGCATAAACACGTCACGATCAAGGCCAGAAATCCTTGTCAGCAGCGAGCAAGGCTGGAAATGCGTGGGTGTGCTTCCCGGTACCATCGGCCTGAACCCGCCAGGGATCGAGTTTCGTTAAAAACAATCCCGCGCCTCGGCTCGGTGATGTTAAAATAATCCCGGCGCAGACTGGTTAGAACTAAATTTTCCTAGAAGCATCTCCCTAAAAACTTCATTTAGGCCACACACAAATGCACACAATGACAAATTGTTCACTACCTTAATGATTCAAGTAAACATTTAGGAATTAAGGAATCAAGATCTTATTTTTGTCTTGGCCAAGTACCTCTCCCGATTTGATCATCTCTAGCGAGAGTTTCTTGAGTACATCCATTGGCTGGTTGTTGTAGATGGTCTTGCGTCCACCCGCCATGTTTCCTAGGAACTCCACGGTTAAGGCCTTGCCGTAAGGGCTACCTGGCCGAGGATCATTGATTAGGCAAACCTGTAGGGATAAATATCAGTACAGGGGCTAGATTTAGAAAGAATAGGCAATAACCCGGCTTTAGCGGTTCGTAGGTGATCGCAAAAAAAACTGAGAACAACATGAGAACCACTGTCTGACGCCGGTTGAAAACGAACGCCGTTTTTCATGCCTTTCTCAGCATCCATGATTGTAAAACTTCGAACAGGTCAGTTAAACCATGGAGCAATAAAAAGGGAAGGAGTTCGAACGGCCCGCACAAATTCCCAAGACAATTATCCGCCAACAATGGTGAAGCATAGAGCTATTGTCTGGCCCACCGAAACCCTATAGAATTCCCCCTGCTGTGCAAACAGATTTACGACCGAGATAAGCCTCGCTGGGTCTCAGTATGCAGACTCAGGCACGCCGCTCGTCCGTGCATAAAACCCGATTGCAGTTACTCCTATTGAAGTAGTGAACGCTGAAACAATCTAATTATCACATGCGCAGTAGCTTCGCGCGTGTGTTTTTTATGCGCCATTTTTATTTCTGCATTCTGTCCAAAAAAAGATTTTGCCAGACTTTTCCATTTTACAATTGGACCATCTGTTGCCAAATTACGATAAGTTATTTATCAAATTATCCGGAGAAAACAGGATTTATTTTATTAATACCAAACTTTTACAGTGTTTTGTGGATGACTTTCTCTGTCCGTTCGTGTATGGGGCTATAGTGTACGATGGTGTACGTAATCTTTTTGTTTTTAAACTCATAATGCTTTCTTTGCGGTTGCAAGGCCGTGCACGTAATAGCTGGTTTGCGGTTAATCCTAACAAATTTAACGAGCGCGGTGTGAGAGTTGGTTTGTTTGATCTCCGGATCGTTCGACCTCCTTCCTTTTTATAGCTCCATTGTTAAACGATATTTACTATAAAATACAACCCCCAAATCCACCAATTCATCGTACTCAAACAATTACCAATAGTGTATCCTACCTACAAAAACAGACTGACAATTATTTGCCTCGCTTCGATTTTCAAGATGGCATACCCCGTGATCTATTTTTGTTGATAAATTACCTTATTTGTCAGATCGTAGACTGGTTTGATGTGTTCGTCATAGAATCCCTTAGGGGTGATGGGGCCGATCTTGTGGTAGGCTTTGTTCTTGTCGTGGTATTCCCATGTGATGCTGGAGGGAGGTGTGCCTAAGCATATGGCGCATATACGGTAAACCTAACGGAAAAAAACATCAGAAATTGAAAAAACATAAAATACAAAAACACAAATATTTAAACAATACCCAATTATTGATTTGAATTACTTGTACTAGTGTGTAAACTTAAAGGTAGGATACACCATTGGTAATTGCTTGAATTATCATTAATGGGTAGATTTGGGGGGTTGTATTTCATAGTAAATATCATTTAACTGACCTGTCCAAAGTTTTACAATCATGGATGCCTAGAAAAACATGAAAAACAGAGTTTGTTTTCAACCGGCATTGGGCAGTTATTCTTATGTTATCTTTGTTTTTTCGCGATCGCCGTCTGGCGATTGGGAATTTTTTTTATAAAATTATATTTTTCGGAATACTTGTAATTACAGGATATCTAGTGCAATAATTTTTCTGGAAGCCTAGAATCAATATTTACTTTCAAATGAGTAAGATATTTTTTAATAATTCGGTAGTAAATATTTTCGATATCTGCAAATGGTGTATACTACCTTTAAAGGGATACTACCCTGGTAAAAAAACGTTGTAAATGTGGTAACTTAAAAAAGCATTTAAAAGTAGGGTATAGATTTAGACGTCCACACAACCATTCTTAAAATAATTGCCATTTTTGTATTGTTACACTTGATACCTACCTCCCCAACCATCCGATTAATTTCCTTGTTAATCTCTTCATCAGTGGCTTTGCGCTGGACCATTGCTTGAAGTTCTTTAGCGTATCCCCGCACCTATGGGAAAAGAAGACCTCATTTAACCCTTCCCCTTGTTTACACTCAAATGCACTTCGAAAGTCGCCTTAAAAAAACCTATTTTTTCACATGGCACTCCAAATCACTCCAAATAATGCCACATTGGTTAACGGGTGCAAGCCAGCTAGTCTGGTTCCCTGACCAGAAAACTCCACAACATCAATAAATTTATCTGTTTCGTCTGAAGTAGGGTCAGGGAACCAGACTACAAGAACAGCTTCGTCTCACGCCAAAATGCACCCGACTTTTGCACCTGATGCACTGTGCTTATGTTGGGCAAGTTTTAAAAATGCCCGATTCGGTTTGAACACAATGGTGGATTATGAAGTATAAAACTTACAATCCCCATCCAGTCAAACTCCAACAGCAGGTTTTGTTGGGATCTGTTAGGATGGGTACTGGACCCCTAAACCGATTTATTTTATACTAGGGTTAGGCTTATGCTGCGTTCCAATCGCGTCGTGTTTATCGTGTTCACGAGTCGTATAATGGCATTCTAATCGCCTGGTAACTAACTCGTGTTCACCAGTGGTGAACTCGAGTTGGTATTTTTTTCTCCATGTTCACGACTTCATAACGAATAAAATACTCGCGCATGCGTGTTGGTTCACGTACGAGTTCTTGCTCGATAAAGAATGTCCTTACCGCACGACTAACTCGACTGTGCGCGTGCGTCTTGGCAGGTAGCGTTTGGAATGCAACCTACTCGTGAACATGGAGAAATTCACGGTGAACACGATAAACACGACGCGATTGGAACGCAGCAATACCTCCAGAATCAGAGTTTGTGAGTACAGTTTGCCATATGGTGTTGGGATTTGCCAGGATGGGTATGGTTCCTAGTAAATTACACTAGAGAGTTAGGGTTAATGGAAATATGTGACCCGCTCTGCAAAAATGAGTCTGATGTCTGATGTCGGAAAATACATTTTTACGTAAAGGGCCGTTTATTGTCTCAGAAGTAATTTTTCTTTCAACAAATAATATTTTGGTTTTAAGGCATTTTAGTTTCTCCGACACCTATATTTTCAGATCTGATCGATTGAAAAGATTGTTTTGATCCCTAAATTAAATTTAATACAGGTTTTGTCATTCTCTTACCATAGCATCTGATGAAGCACTACAATTGTAAATCTTTATTTCTTTTCAAAGACATTTTGAATATAACTGAGAAAAAGCAAATTTACCAAAATTGTAGAAGACCAATGCATTACACTACAGAGTTGTGCCATATATCAAATGAAAGCTTATTTCCTGCTTTTTCTGACCAACTGTAAAGTTGAATTTTCTTTTTTTAACACATCAGACTCATTTTTGCAGAGTGGGTCACATATTTCCAGTAAAAGAACATTGGCAAGGGCGTTAGGGTTAACCTTGCTTTTGAGGGTGAGATTCATCCGCCGCGAGGCGCCGGACGTGTGCGACTCCGGGAAACACCTCTTGGGCACCAGGCCATACTTGTCAATCAGGTTGATGAGCATGTCCCACTGGCCCCCGTCGCAGGTCGGGTCGTGCAGCAGGAAGCTGACAAGCCTTCCCTCTACAGGCTCGCCGCGACGGAAGACCTCCACGAAGGTGTGGAGAAAGTAGTTCATCCTCTCGATCTAGACAGGGGAAAAATCAGAAATGGGACGAGGATAAGAACAGTGGTGGAGGAAATTGAAGATTTCAATATCAGTTATCAAATTTGTTTTAAAATCAAATACCGATTATTTGATTTCACCGGAAATTCTCATCCAGCTTACAATCCAACAAAAAGTGACGAGTGAGGTGGCGCATGAAATGCCCTCCCAATGACTGGGTATACCTAATAGTTTGCAGGATTCAGTGACCACTGGGCCTTTTACCCAAAAAACTCCAGAGCTGTAATGTGGGGGGAAATGAATTTGAATACAAATAAATTCAAAGAACAAAAAACAAATCGGGAAATATTCCAGTTGTTTTCTTAAACCATATTCCACAAATTGAAGGATAAATTTGTTTAGGTTTAAAGGTAGTATACACCATTGGTAATTGCTTAAATTATCATGAATGGCTAGATTTGGGGGGTTGTATTTCATAGTAAATATCGTTTGACTGACTTTTCCGAAGTTTTACAACCATGGATGCCGAGAAAAGCACGAAAAACAGCATTTGTTTTAAACCGGGGTCGAGCCGTTATTCTTATGTTATTTTTTTTTTTTTTATCGCTGTCTGGCGATCGCGAATTTTTCTTTTTTAAAATTCAATTTTTTGGAAAAATTACAGGATATCTAGCGCAATCCTTTTTCTGAATGACTAGAATCATTATTTACTTTTAATTGAGTAAGATATTTCTTAATAATTCGGTAGTAAATATGTTCGATATCTGCAAATGGTGTATCATTATTAGATTTTTTTAAATCGAAACGAAATAGTAGAATTAAAGTTGAATATTAAAATATCTGGTTTTAAATCCCACCACCAAGGCATGTAGATTAACCCTCCCTCTATGAGAGCATATCACTGCATGGCAGTGGCCAATTGGCAATTTGCGTGTGGAATTTAAATAATATCTGGTACACTGACTTGTTCACACAGCTTGGCACAGTTTACATTTAAATTCTTCAGACCAAAGACACTGTTGCTATATCACGTGATTCGGGGCAAGCCTTACGCTAGCAACCCCCGGCTCTGGAATGGTCTGGTGTATTTGTACCATTCTCAACCATTGTGAACAATGTATTGGTGCTGAGCGTCTCTAACGTAACTATACAAGAGCTTGCCCCGAATCACGTGATATAGCAACAGTGTATTTGGTCTGGATAATTTTAAGTCAAACTGTGCCAAGCTGTGTGAACAAGTCAGTGTACCAGATATTATTTAAATTCCACACGCAAATGGTCAATTCACACCAGCTATGCACACTTTAGGATGATGCACATTTTTGTTAAGGGGGTGCATGTTGAAGTGTGTTGGAGAATAAACAAGAGCAAAGTTAATTTAAACCTTCTAATTTTCTCAATGCTAAAGCGAAGCTCTCCATCTGTCAAAATCTATCAAGTGAGATGTTTACAGTTCTGTAAACCGGCCTGTTTATTGGTAGAATTGACAGGCTGTGACTTTCTTTTACCTTGTCCCAGAAGAAGAGAAACGACTGGCTGAACTCAAAGTCCTCCAGGTTGAGCTTCTTCATGATGGGGACCCGGACGACGTTAAGACAGGCAAAGATCCAGCAGCGCCCGCTGTTCTTCTGATTGGTAATTGGCTTGACATCTGGAATCTATAAATAATAACGGGCAAGTCATCAGGTTGGCGTAGCGGTTCTTTCCTTGCCTTCCACCGCTGTGACCTGTGTTAAGAATCCTACCCATGCCAATAATGTGGATTGGGTTTGCAGTCCCTGTCAGTGCCTGATTCCGTTGCTTGGAAGGAATTTAGTATCCTGCGCCACTTATTTTTTTGAGTACAAAGTCTATATAGAGAGTCAAGTGCATTTGTCAAGTATTATCTAACCAAATTTGTAAAGTTTCCCAGTCCCAGCTTCATGTCTTTCCAACATTTTTGCAAAGACTGACCATTATTATTATGATCAGAACATACACACTGTAGCTGTTGCTATGCTCAACCGAAACTTACTTGTCCTGTTTTTTAATCTTTTGCGTGTTTTGTTTAAGATGTTTAAAGTAAGTTTTCTCACAAACACGTTTTGTGAAACCCATGACTTTCTGGAGCGTTGTAAAAGGATTTTTCGCAAAACCCCCAAGTGTTATGTACCATTGGAAAGCTCTCTTTCTCAAGAATTTGAAAATACCAATATCTCAATTTTCAATATTTCCGACTTTACTCTCATTTTGTGGTGACAGGTCACATATTTATTTAACTTTGTGCTCGACTGTTAGATTATATATTTAAAACAAATAAAAGAAGAAAAAAAAGGAAATCTCCAAACCTTGTGTTGGAAGGCATGGTGAGCCTCCTGCAGTAGCCTGGAATCCACACACACCTCCAGTGGGTCAAACTTGCAGGCTACATTTTGTGCCAACTTGTTCTTGGGGTCGGACTCAAAGTCCGCTTTGAAAGATTTAACTTGGGCTGCTGTCAATTCTGGTGGTAATGAAAATGTGTACTTCAGTTGTTGGCAAAATAAGATCAGTAATAAAAAATATAAAAAAACACTCAAAATGACAATATACCTGTAAAAAGTTATGCCGGTGATAATCATATGCGACCTAATATTCTGGACATCAGATAATGTATTGTTATGCCGATTGCCGAGGATGTCCCAGCTTTACCATGTTTAACTTAGTTTACCACAATCTTAAAGGTAGGATACACCATGGATGCCGAGAAAAGCACTAAAAACAGTGGGTTTTTTCAACCGGCGTCGAGCAGTTATTCATATGTTATCTTGGCATCCGTTATCTTTGTTTTTTTGCGATCGCCATCCGGCGATTGCAAATTTTTCATTATAAAATTAAATTTTTCGGAATAATTACAGGATATCTAGCGCAATCATTTTGCTGGATGCCTAGAAATGAATTAACATTTACTTTTAAATGAGTAAGAATAGATATTTCTTAATCTTAATAATTCGGTAGTAATTTAAGTAAATATTTTTGATATCTCTGCAAATGGTGTATCCTACCTTTAGTTGAAATGATGCTTAAATGTTAAAAAGTTACCTGTCATGCTCCTGATCTGGCTAATTCTTGATGCCACTGATTTAACTTTGATCAGAAATCGAGGAATCAACAGACCTGTCCTTGAAAACAACATAAACTAACACCGGGCCAAGTTGTGGGTCGACTGTGCGTAAAATAACCGTGCCACAGTCACTCACTCACAGTGTGGTGAATATGGAGCTCGTGATGCGTAGCGTACCGCCGGTAATAGTTTGCGTGACCTTCGCACAAACTGTTGCAAATAAATTAGATATTCCTGATAATGCACAACTATTGCCAAGCGTTCGTTGAAAATTACAAAGGTCAAAACACGATAAATCCCGGGAAAATTACGTATAAAGTGCACGAAGTTGGACTAGAATTTAGAAGAATTAATAAAATAGCGAAGAGTAGTCGGGTCCCATGCACTTGTTAATGAAAAATTAGGTTACTGTCGTCCAAACACTTGACATTCCTTGTTCTCGGGGCAATTGTGGGCACTGTATATATTTGTTGTGTTAACATAAAAACGAGGTTGAAATAAAAAAGTTCGATGAACTTTGACTGTACCGCAAATTCATAACATAAAATGTCACCAGAATCACAAGCAGCTGCAATGTTCACAAAAATTGTTTAGAAATAGCTGTGGTTTCTCCATGGTTACACCAGTTACAGATGTTTGTTTTGATGCAGTACGAAAGCGGTGTTAAACTGACATTTGCAACACAATAAGAGACGTAAGAAACTGTGTTTTGTGTTTGTGAAGAGGGGGCGGGAAGGGTGGGGGTGGGGGTGGGGGTGGGGGTGGGGGTGGGGGGGGGGGGGGGGGGGGGGCGTGTTTACAGTCTAACTTATTTTATATGGGGTACTAAGGGAGATTAATCTTTCTGTCTCATCATAATCACTATTGTGCTGTTAAACTACCCATATTTTGTATGTTTTGAGAGCAAATATTTGGTTTTAATAAATTAAATATGTGATGATTTTCACAGACTTGACTGTCAAGTCTGTGAAAATCATCACATATTTAATTGTCAAGTTGACAAACATGCTAGACAAAAACCAACAGTATAAAGTAGGTGGAGCCGGAGTATATTTAACCATGGCACCCCAGGCATTTTGCTAGGAACTGTGCAAAAAAACATGCGAAAAGCCTATGGAAAGAGTTTTATGGAAATCCTGACGCAACTTCAGAGGTTGTGTAAAAAAGTCTGTGGAGGCGAGGGTCGAGAAATTTTTTAAATGTTTCTCAGTCCCAGATTCATGTCTTTTCAACATTTTTGCACTGGTTGACCTTTTATATTTAGATATTGTATGATGAAAAAGTGGCTTCAAGATACATTCTTTGCTTCAATTAATGGTTAAAACATGTGATTAAGTGTGCTCAATTTCATTTTCGCTCTAATTCATCAATGGTTTCTCACACGCTGGATTTATTTCTTGTCTGTAAACAGATCAGTGGATCGGATCCCCAATTATGTGCTACCCCAGCGATGCCCCGTCACTATGACAACTGTCAACTGGTTGTCATGGAAACAGCCCTCCCAACTAACCTTCAAATCCCAATGTACTCTTGGAGCAGAACTTTGAAACTAGTAAAGAATCTTGGAAATTGAGATGTGGTCGTGCAGGCGCGTTTGTTGTATCACTGTCCGATATTTTCTGCTGTGAGATTTAGCAGGGATCCGTGACAATCGGCATGGACGAGACTGATGCAGATATTCTCCTGGGCGTGCAGTATGGCGACGTCTTCCACAGCCAGTATGTCACGAAGATGTTGCTGGGCAGGTGAGTACAGAAGTATTTCTCTGAGATACGAAGATACGATACATTTGGGAGGGTGGGGAGGACGGTATCAGGTTGGTGTAGTGGTTCTACACCAACTGCTATGTTCCGGGTTCGAATCCCGCCTGGTCCAATATGTGGATTAGGTTTTCAGTCCCTGCCCGATTCCGTGAGTTTTCCCTAGATTATTCTTCTGGGGTTTTCCTCCCACCTGTAATTTTGTCTAATTTTTGGGGTATAGGTATCTTCAGAGTTGTGAGCTGTAGTACCTAGGTCACCTTTTATAGTAATATTTTGTGACCAGATATCATAAAAATAACAAAAATAATATAAGGTGGGAATAAGAAATTCTGGAAAAAAGTAATTTGAATTGGAAATGCAACCCCCTCACTGCTTTTTCTAGAAAGTATCCTGAATCCGCTACAGTCCACCAAGTTTGGTTTGCAAAAACTGCAGGTGTCCTGAGTCCATCAGACTCTACCAGTATGCATACTGGAGATATCCTGAGTCCATCAATAATCCACCAGCAAAAGTTGATGGACTCTGGCGGATTCAGGATACCATGGTGGCATACAATCTATGTTTCTCCATAGAGTCCATCACAGTTCATCACAGTCCATCACCTAAATTTCTGAATCCTGAATCCATCAAACTCCTGCAGTAACGCTAGGCTTAAAATCCTCAATCCATCACACTCCTCCAGTTTGTTTAATATGGAGGTATCCTGAATCCGCTAAAATCCTCCAAAACAGGAAATGGATTTTGATGGACTTAGAGTGGTTAGGGTTAAGGACATCTTACTTTTCTGCATTTCAGTTTGCATAAATTGCATGATCTTGTTAAAACGTGTCATTTTTTTATTCCAGGAAGTGTGTAAAAAAACCTAAGAACTAAACAAGGATATGTTCGATAAACAAACAAGACAACAGGCATTCAGTGCACATAATGTACATGTACAGTATCAGGGCTGATATTCATAAAAGCCTGCTAAGCCTAGTTGGCTGCTAAAATGGCCTCTAGTTGACAGCTAAGCCTAGTTGGAAGCTAAGTGATACTCATAAAACTTTGCTAAGCTTAGTTCGTTGCTAAAGTTAACTGCCATTAGGCATAAAAAAAAAAATGTTATGTTGGCGTAACCCGACCGACCCTAAAAATACGGCTGACCCTGGATATTTTTTTTTTCAAGGGACGAAATTTAATGATTAAAATCTATATAAATCTAGTTATAAATACTTTTAAAACCATTTCTGACCGTTTCTCATTGTTGTGTGTGTGGATTGTGTATATATTGAACCTGGACACGCTATCGTGTATCACTACCGGCTGAAACAATTAGAAAACATATCATTTTCATTGCTGGGAGGAAAAAAAAAAAATAAAAAAAAAAAAATAAATCCCGACCTACCTACCCTATTTTTTTGGGCCCGTTACGCCAACATAACATATTTTTTGTTTATGCCTTAGAGTTGATCTGGGGTGTCTCTAAGTCACTAGCTGGCAACTTGCCTAATGTCCCAGCTGCGTGCTTAAAATATCTAGCTGTCAACTAGCTAGTAACATTCTTAGCAAGGTTTTATGAATACAAAATTAGCTGGTGACCATGGAGCAGCAAACTACGGATTTAGCGGGTTGCTAAGGCCTAGTTGGCTGCTAAGTTAACAGGTTTTTATGAATATCGGCCCTTATATCCCTATAAGTACTCTGTTTTTTGGGTTAGAATAAAACATACAAGTTGAAAATGTATCACTATACAGGGGCATCAGCAGCACTGTGCGCAAATGCATCCAACGAGACACGGGCCAGTTCTACGCCGTTAAGATCATAGACATCACCGAGACTAAGGCCGATACAGAGGAGTATGAAAATGAGGTTGCCGTCCTACGACAACTGTCTGGCCCGCCCAAACACGTCAATATCAGTAAGTAGACGGTGGCTGTATTAATAGGTAGTGGCAGGCATCGGTCGAAGGGTTATCTTTTCTCTTGATTATGTGCATAAATTTGTTTATCGTCTCAAAATCAGTAGACTGTCTTTTCGTTGAAGTATGAGATGTCACAACTTTCCAAGCAAATTTATGCAAATACATTTAGCAGCATAAAACTGCAGTGTCGTCACCATGCGTGCTGTATATGTGGCCTGATCTGGGGAAATAAATCACATATCGTTTTCCAGTGATGCTGAAAATCACTTAAAATTATATATTTCTCATCACAAATCAAAAGATACTTTGGGAATATATAATCAAAGAGTTTATTCAGTAAATACTACATTAATCTCAATTTCCAAAAGAATCTACCTTTACTAATTTTTCTTGATTGGGCCACATAAATGGCCAAGTTCGATCAAGGACTATAGTTAACTATAGTTTGATTAACTCTGATCGAACTCGGGCTAGTCGACGATGGTTGGACTAGTCTAGTCGACTAGTCACGACCAGCCTACCGCGGTTGGTCGCATCGATGGTAACCAATAGCCGCTTTAATAGCACAGTACAAAGAGGACCAGTTTGGCAGTTATCAATAGTTCGACTATAGTCAATCGCGCTTCAACTTCAGTGCGCATGCCCTAATGACGTCACGAACTAACCACTAGTTAACTATAGTTCCTTGATCGAACTTGGCCTATGTTTACTACGCCTCGTAAATATTCATTAACAAATTGGAGTGCATCAGATGATTCTGCCGCGCGTCCGGGAAGTAAAAATGATACGCTGTCATGTCACGTCATCGCGGAGCGTATCCAGCTCGCTGCCGTGTGGTATTCTTTTCTGGTAGCACCAAATGTTCCCTCTGGAACCTGCCTCGTAGACATGTAGTCTGTGGCATGTAATATTCACAGAACCAGTCTCACTAACGTTACTAGATTTCCGTCATTGACTGACAAAGAACTTGAATATCTTGTGCTGAATATAGATGTAAAATCCACGAAGGCCGTTATCGACAAGGCAGTGAATATTTATGAGGTGTAGTAAAACAAATACAGCATGGTTTATTTCTGTAAAATAGTGGGTGTAGGTCAGCTCGACTACCTCCCTCCTTTTCGTAATAAGCCATTTGCGCGTGACCCCGAGTTAAATTTGAATAACACCTGGTACACTGACTTGCTCATGCAGCTTGGCACAGTTTAACTTTAATTTCTCCAGACCAAAGACGCTGTTGCTATATCACGTGATTCGGGGCAAGCCTTACGCTAGCAATCCCCAGCTCTGGAATGGTCTGGTGTCTTTTTGCCATTCTCACCCATTGTAAACAATGTATTGGTGCTGAGCGTCTCTTACGTAACTATGCAAAAGCTTGCCCCGAATCACGTGATATAGCAACAGTGTATTTGGTCTGGAGAATTTAAAGTTAAACTGTGCCAAGCTGTGTGAACAAGTCAGTGTACCAGATATTATTTAAATTTAACTCGGGGTCACGCGCAAATGGCTTATTCCCCCGACTTCCCCTCAAATCATGCTGTATTTGTATAATCTTTCATGTGGTTCTGAATTTGCAATAAGTCCATTAGCAAACAACTCATGTTAATAATAGGAAGTATGACAGCACAGGAAATGAGACCATTGATGATGATTAATATAAACAGTACGCACACGATTCTAATTGTGATATCATGCAGGACAAAGACATTAGTTATGGGGAAAAAGTTGTTGGTAAAACCAAAACGCAACCATTTCTCAAGTCATTATTAGAAGGGGCTAGAACTGAAGTCGGTCAGCAATTTAGATTTCATTTCTCATTTTGTGTGTTGTTTGCAGTTGAGCTGTTTGATTTCATCGAGACTCCAACTTACTACTTCATGGTATTCGAACTGTGAGTGCATGTATTAATTCCTTCGCAATTTGATGAAGATATTTCGTGGGGAAATATATGAAACTTGACTGGCACAGAATGTGTACATGTATTCAGTAATTTGCATACATGGGAAAGAACAAGAATGATTTGAAAGGCCGTGTAGAATAACAGAACCCTTATAATAGGAAAGAATGTTGCAACATGACGCTGTTTTTTTCTTTTCTTCATATATGTGACGATCCACGACAAAAGGGCTGTAAAGTCGCCAGAGCTTATTTTGAGAAAAAAAGCCAATTAAAATACGTCAAAAACAATACAAAACAAAGAATGTTCATATTCAGTGTTACATAGTTAACCTTATGTGACCTGTCACCACAATATGAGAGTAAAGTCGCACGATGTGATTTGGAGATACGGCCATCCAAAGTCAAAATATGAAGGGGTGGTCCATCTTGAGATTTTGCGTAATTTGGAAAGCCTCAGTCTTCCTCTACATATTCCCATTTTTTGGGTGCGATCAGATGATCGGAAACCTCTTAAATTACGCGATTTTGCGTAGTGTTTGCGCAGTTAGTGTTTGGATTAAAGTCCATTAGTGGTCTAATTAACACGGTAATTAAATATGCAAATCAGGTCCTCGTAAGTATCCCACATTTTCGAAATTTTGATATTTTGTTGTTTATACACTATCTTGTATGTGTGGAAAATTTCAAGAAGAAAAAATGATTAGAGCATAGTCATTGCTATGCTCAACCGAACCTTACTTGTCCTGTTTTGTAATTGTTTGCATGTTTTGTTTAAGATGTTTAAAGTAAGTTTTCTCACATTTACACGTTTTGTGAAACCCATGACTTTTTAGAGCGCTGTAAAAAGTATTTATCGCAAAACCCCTAAGTGTTGTATACCATTTGAAAGCTCTCTTTCTCAAGAATTTGAGAATACCAATATCTCAATTTTTAATATTTCCGACTTTACTCTCATTTTGTGGCGACAGGTCACAAATACCAACTATGTCTTGTAATACATCATTTGAAAGCTTATTTCTTGTAGATTTCATTTCTCTAAATATCTCAAAACCTCAAGATGCCTACTTTACAGCCTTTTCGTCGTGGACGGTCACATATCATCATAAAGGTCAATCAGTGCAAAATTGTTGAAAAGACACGAATTTGGGACTGAAAAACTTTTCCAATTTTGTTAGGAAATACTTTGTACGTGTACATCCATGTAGACTTTGTACACAACTGCCGAAGTAGCGTCAAAATACTATACACTCTTTTCTTCTTATATAGTTTACACTTTATTCTTGTGAATTTTAATTGATTTGCCCTTTTTCGTTTATTTTCATCAGGTGTCCCGAGGGCGAGCTTTTTGACTACCTTACCAAATTCGTCACGCTTTCTGAAAAGAAAACTAGGTGAGAAACAAGTAATTTTGTGCTCAAACTTTGTCCTGTTTTGCAAATTCCAACGCCAGTGTTTACATTGCATTGTTTTGAACGAAGACCTTTTTGTTTCGTTTGCCATTGCCAGGAATATCATGAAACAGATTCTAGAAGCTATACAATACATCCATGACCACGGAATAGTCCACAGAGATATTAAGGTAAATATTTCTCAAGCTTTTTTTTAGTTTGAAAAAAGTGATTGCCACATCACTAGAATTTATTGGGCTCAGATGAGAACCAGACTTGTGTTTGAGTCATGCTTTTCTCAGCATCCATGATTGTAAAACTTCAGACAGGTCAGTTAAAACGATATTTACTATGAAATGCAACCCCCCCAAATCCACCCATTTATGAGAATTCAAGCAATTACCAATGGTGTATCCTACTTTTAGAGCAGCATTTTGCAGTGTTAAAGTTTTCTAACACAGCTGGAATTAAAACTGTGGCGTTCTGTGATCACATTTATCTATCTAAAGCTTGCTTTCCAATTTTTCTAATTTATGCACAATTTCCAACAAAAGTACATTGGGTTTGGAGCGTGTATTTTGTTTTGGTTTGAAAATGCATCTTGAATTGGAGTCTTATTGCCTGAATGTATTTCCGTTTTCTTTTTCTTTTTCAGCCAGAGAATATTTTACTGAAAGAAAATCTGAGGGTGAAGATATCCGATTTTGGCATGGCTGCTGTCATCGATGAAAATAAACTGCTAACAGGTAGAAATGTATTCAAAAACTGATGAAACATCTCTTCTTGGTTTTCAGACATTGCACCTAGACATATGTGACCGACTCTACAAAAAGGTGTATTATGGCGCAGAAAAAGAAATTGAGTTATATACATGGTTGAAAAGAGGCTCACAACGTAAGCTTTCATTTGGTATATAATATAGCTCCATAGCCCCTCTTATTCTGGAGATATAACGCGTTTACATATTGATTACTTCCTTGGAGTTCAAATTACACAACTGAGAAAATAGGCTTTGAAATAGCCGGCTGTGTTGAACTACAACAGAACGATGCACACAAAATGGTATTTTTTTTCCACTTTATTTATCAAAATCAACATTTCTTTGAATGAAACCTGAAACTGTAGGTATTAAATATGTCATTCATGACAAAAAAAGAAAATCACATTTTGATGAAATGTTTACCCTCTCAACGTTGAGCGGGCCATGATAGTGCACAGCGCGACTTAAGACACCTTTTTGTAGAGCCGGTCACATATATCAGTAAATGCTAGTTCACAGAACAAAAAATATACAAAACAATTAATGATATGAATTTGTTTATGATTTGTAGTTTAAAATCTATTTTTTGCAGAGTTGTGTGGTACTCCTGGCTACATGGCCCCCGAGACGTTAAAGTGTAGCATGAATCTAGACTATATCAAAGGTTACGGGAAGGAGATTGACCTTTGGGCCTGTGGGGTCATCATGTACACACTGTGAGTGCGGTTAACGTTATTGTGATAAATGTGGTACTGGAACTAAGGACTTAAAAAACAAAAAAGACAGATGTAGTGATGATGATGTAAACATTGTGAATACAAATCATGT
This sequence comes from Crossaster papposus, assembly GCA_037893245.1. NCBI lineage: Eukaryota > Metazoa > Echinodermata > Asteroidea > Velatida > Solasteridae > Crossaster > Crossaster papposus. Next base: position 180,869 of record JBAIAA010000144.1, on the reverse strand, counting down.
CAGTTTGTATAGGACAACCCATAGATTGATATAGCAAATAATTAATTTGTGCCGGGATTATTTTAACATCATCGAGCCGAGGCGCGTGATTATTGTTAACGAAACTTAATCCGAGGCAGGTTGAAGCCCATGGTACCGAGAAGCACACCCACGCATTTCCAGCCGTGCTCGCTGCTGACAGACATTTCCGGCCTTGCTCGTGGCGTGTTTATGCGTCATCCGTTTCGAATCTGGGGAAAACTTTGCATGTATATACGTCCTCCGGCGCAAACTGGTTAAAGACCTGCTGCCGATTTGACAAAATAAGTGCATAGCCCTTCTGTAATTTCGAGTTGTTTGGAACTTGACACCCAAACGTTCCTTAACCAGTTCGCGCCGGATGACGTATATAAACGCAAACATTTCCCCAAATTCAAAACGGATGACGCATAAACAGACCAAGTTCAAGTTGGGAAATGTCTGTCAGCAGCGCAAGGCCAGAAATGCGTGGGTGTGCTTCCCGGCACTATCGTCCTGAACCCGCTTCGGACTGAGTTTCGTTAAAAATAATCCCGCCCCTCGGCTCGGTGATGTTAAAATAATACCGGCGCGAACTGGTTAAAAACAAGGTGGCATTTTCTTGTGCCTTAAATGGGGGAATCTTATGTCTCCCAACATTCTCACATCCAGATTGCCAAAATTATAAACGAACTTTCGAAAATCAATTATCACTTTGGTGTAATGAAATGAAGTACATCGACACAAATGAATCAAGTCCATGTTTTGTTTTCATCCACAGTCTCGTTGGTTGCCCACCGTTTTGGCATCGACGTCAGGTCATTATGCTGCGCACCATAATGGAGGGGCGGTACTCGTTTGGCAGTCCAGAGTGGGAGGACGTCAGCCAAACGGCTAAAGACTTGGTAAGACCGCTGGTCACCGTCGCAGCTCAAATCCAAATTTTACATACATTACCACTTTCCACTCTGTGCATCCGGAGGAAAATCCCAGCACAGTAATCATCTTTCAAAGTCTTCTAACGTGTTATCTTCCACGACTGACGGGGCTGAAACTACACGTTTCACTTCCATTCACTGATTGAAAAACCTCTTGTACGTCGGCATTTTGCACGTAAAAAGTATAGTTGAAAACTGCAATATCATGCAGTAAATATCAATTATCTCATAGCATAAGGGTGTTTATTGTAGTGAGATTTGGCAAAAAAAAAAAAATCACTTGGTTTTGGTTTGTTGAATAATGTGACCTGGCACCTCGAAATGGGTGGAAAGTCGCAAAATAAAAAAGTTGACATTATTACATTTCTAAAAAGAGGAAGTCCTTAGCTTTCAAATGATGTATTGTGTGTTGCTGTAGCTTATTCCTAGCCGCCACTATACTCTTTTGAAATTACTGAAGTCATGCTCCCTTGTTTTGAAAAATTGGCGTTCAAAGTCTGTGAACCGTGCCAACTATACTACCAATCAGTTCAATTCAGCCGCAAAAAAACACACTTTAGAGTTTTAATTGAGCTATACACTTTTAGGATATGATAAAGAAATAAAAGAATATATGTATGTAAAAACGTTACAAACTCGAAACCGACCTCCCACTTGAAAAATTGACGTTTTGGCCAATAACTCGCTTTGGCAATGTTCGACTTTCCGCTCATTTCGTGGTGCCAGGTCACATATATGCTTTGATGGTGTGTAAAGTTTAATTGCTTTTTACGGGGGAAAAGTCATCAATTATTCCAACTTGCATTCTTTTTGACTCGCACTGTATATATTTATATTTGTTTAGATAAAGAAACTTCTAGTCGTCGACCCATCCGAGAGGTTGACGGCAAAAGAGGCGCTGCAGAATCAATTCTTTCAATTCTCCGACACGCCGACTAAAATCGTGTTCACGCCTCGGAAGAAGTTCAAGGTAAGATTATCTATCCTTAAAAAAAAAAAATTGTTTAATTTTTTTTTCTAATTCAAAAACTACTGAGCACTATGCATACAACTTGAAATTTAGTGCTTACAAGATTCGCATAGAATTTTTCTGCTTAATGCTGGTTACGTGATGGGAATTCCGTGGTTAGCAGAGCTATACAAATGGGTCGTGTTCGAAAGTCTTAATAGGGACTAGTAAGACAAGATATAATATCGGTCTGGTCTCCCGTCTTAACCAGTTCGCGCCGGATGACGAATATAAACGCAAAGTTTTCCCCCGATTCAAGGCCGGAAATGCATAGGTGTGCTTCCCGGTACTATCGGCCTGAACCCGCCTCGGATCGAGTTTCGTTAAAAATAATCCCTGCGCAAACTGGTTAATCAGTACTAGTAAGACGTGATATAATATCGGTCTGGTCTCCCGTCTTCATCTTCCCACAGGCTGCAATCCTGGCCGTGAGCGTCATCTGCAGCCTATCCCGCTACAGCCTCCAGCGTTCCATCCCCATTGGCCGAGTCCGCCAGAACCCGTACAAGGTCAAAGCCATCCGCAAGGTCATCGACGGCTGCGCGTTCGGCATGTACGGCCACTGGGTCAAGAAGGGCGATGTACAAAACCGGGCAGCGCTCTTTGAACACACGCCCAAGACAGACCTGAGGAACATGGTGGAGAACAACCGGGGCTCCTCCCCCCACATTAGCCCCTCCCCCTCCTTCATTGGGACCGGAGTGACGTTCGGATTATGAAGGTTTAATTTATTTGAAGAAAAAAAAACTGAAGATGCAATAAGATGTGTGTGCATGATTGAGTAGACCCAAGGAATGCTGTTTGGAGTTTTGTTGTGCCAAAAGGTCCGTTATACACATTTAGGCCTATATTTACAGAGTTCAACAGTTTAGGAATCCACTACCACCTGGAAATCGATAGCTGTGTCCAGAATTTGCACACGGGTCTATGAGAAGTGGCTGCAGCCACTACCATACTCGCGTCTAGTTAAAAGCGCTAGCCAAATAATTCCGCCAAATGCTCCGTTTGCCGACTACATCTGTGTGCGACAGTGCACAGAAACCACAGTCCAATCACGTTGCAAATTGTGTGCGCGAGACTCTGAAGAAACAGGAGTTTGTATTCCGTGCGTGAAGTCGAGATACATATTGAGGTGGAGACTGCAGGAATTTAATAGTACATGTGTGTGACAAAACTTGGCATCTTAAATGTTGCTGAAGTATCGAAAACAGAAAGCTGTGATGTCGCTTTTTCGTTGGGTGTTCAAGATGAACGCCTCTTAAATGTTTAGCTTTATTTTCAGTCAAGTATGTACATGTATTCATGAATATTTATAAGGCTCTTAACAGCCGTTAAGATATTAACTTACGTGTATTAACTTACGACAGTTAATTTATGACAATCATATTGTACTGAGCGAAATTTATCAAATTGTACACTTTTGCTTACTAGATCTGGTATATTGGATCTCAGAAGTTGTGGGCAATACAAGGCTGAAAAGTAAAAAAAATCTAAATCTTCTAAAAACGTCACAACAACAAACGTGGTGTTAAATTAAAGGGCTTCGAGAAATCTTTAATTTGGGTGATTTACTAAAAAGATGGAATTTAGGCTACATACAAAAAATTGATTGTTTCTCATCAGCGGCCGGGCCAATTTTTCGTGCCGGGTGGATATTTTTTTATATTTTATAAACAAAATATAAATGTACCGGACGCCCGAAAATTCCAAGATTTTTTATTTTTATTTTGTATATGCTGTAAAAACACGCTGTTGAAAGCAATAACAGTTAAAACTCACGCGGGCCAAGTTAATGTTTTTAGTGGCCATACATGTTCCAGCAGAAGCAAGCCGGAAAAATCTAAATCGACGGCGGACAGGAGATCGGAGAAGCCGAGTATAATAGTAGTGAGAACGGTGTCTGTGGGCCTCTTTCATTAAAAAAACCTGGGGTGCTCAAAATTATATGGGAAAATAAATCGACTTAACATTATTTGAGCTTTTATTCTATATGAAATGTGTGCATTGGTCAGTTTTGGTCAGTTTTGGAAAGTAAATCAACGAAAACAATTTGTAATTTAGATAAAGAATGCAATGTCCCAACGAAGTTTTTGTCAACTAGCGCTTTCACCCCCGCACGCGGTGGCGCCCATACTATAACTGGGCGCTGGAAAACACCTGAAGAGCTTCATAGATTTCTGTGTAGAAAAACGCACGGCATTCTGGGTAGCATACATGCTCTGCCGCGCAGCTGAGCCACGGAAGTAGTAACCTACGTTCGCAGGTCGCAACAAAAATTATCCAATCAGAGCTAAATGCACATCAGCGCTTACCACCAACGCCCAGTTCATCAACATGTACATGTATGTATATGCAGTAGGCACGAACGAAACCAGCGCGCCTGTAGTTGTTTAGTCAGATACCGGTTTCAAAGATATTTTTATTCTATAAAATATAAAATATAAAATGCCCTGACGGGCCATTTTTTTCAAAAAGGTTCTGATGAGAAACAATTCATTTTTTTTATGTAGCCTTAGTTGTGATTTTGTGTTATGAATTTGTAGTCATTCTGGCACCTTATTTTAACATGCAAATAGCAAGTTTTTGTGTTTAGGTAGCTTCTCACTCCACAAAAATTAAAGGGATCGTATACTGCATATTTAGAAACTTCACACTTTGAAGTACTGCAGTTATGGAAAAAGATATCACTTTTTATCCCCCAAAATTTGAATCTGAGAAGCGTTACTGCAGTGACGTTTCTCAGATTGTGTATTCCAAAAGTTCCAGATTTTCGGCAATATCTCAAAATCGCTAAGTGGGTTCCAATTACCAAACGTATACAATCCCTTTAATTTTAAAGACAATTAAGTCTTCAATATACAATACGTCATCTTTTGTAATCACAAGAATGATGCAATTTTTTACTGTGATGTTAAATCAGAATACCTAGTGTATAAAGTACAGTGCAATTGAAAGTTAACCTCAGAATGGGAAATTCTTTTCATATCTTTCCACACAAGTGGGAAATCATTTTCTCACTCTTTCACCAATTTTTCCATTCCCATACTACATTAAAACATTTTAAAAGGTTCTGTACTAAAAGTCACAGGGTTTTGACAATACATAAATGAGCAAACAAATACAATCTTTTTGTGTCACGTTGTTACCTTGCTCAATAATATTCATATTAAAAAATTGTTCTAAACAATAAACTTATGAAGTGTGTAGGTTTATATTTGCACTTGAAATGTGAATTATCTTCTAAAGTGTCACGCTATTGAAAGTGGCCTTTTGTAATAACTATTTGTTATTGGAATAGTATAAATGTACATGTATCAGTGTGTGAGCTCAAATTATATTTCGCATGATCCTTGGTACAGTCAAACCTGCCATTGCGGCCACCTTGATACAGCGGCCACCTGGCTTAACTGGCCACCTTTGCTTGGTCCCAGTTTGATTCTTGCATAAACCTACCATAACCATTTCTGCTAATGCGGCCACTGCGTAACGCGGCCAGTGGCCAGCCCATAATAGCCCACAGCAAATAAAATGTGTACAATTACATTGCCGTGAAACCTGTGTACTCCGGCCGCAGAAATGAAGTGCGCCCTCTGTTGACTTTGAAATCTCCCCTGTTGTTTGGTTCCTGGACTTCATACATGTACATGTATGGGTGTGTGTACATGAGTACGTCTTGCTATAGTGGCCACTTGCGTATAGTGGCCACGAAAACCGGCACCGTCGCTGGCCGCTATATCAAGGTTTGACTGTACTTCATTGCAGTCAAGTAAGGTATTTCATAAAAATTCAGTAGTTTGAAGTTTGCAAATGGTGTATACTCCCTTTTAAAATAGCGACCCTGAAAAAAAGTTAACTTCTCTCTTGAAAGCATGTGTAGTAACGTTCCAGCCAGCAATCGTTGGAACAACCCAACTTTTCAAATACTACCCCCAATTTACCGTTAAATTAAGTTCAAGTTCACATTTTGTTTACAATACAGTTACACATAGGTGCAAGCCAGCAAGTCTGGTTTCCTAACCTGAAATTCCCTTGCATCTATACATATACATTGCTGTTTCATTTGAAGAAAGTCAAGGAACCAGAGTACAACTGAAGAAAAAAAATCTTGAATTTTACAGATCTATGTCACAATATTTACTGTAAAATATGAATTCCCCTTACCCATCCATTTGTGAAAAAAATATAGCAATATTTCAAGCTTTAAAATGCTTCCTTTGTTACTTTGTAAAAAATTGTGTGTGAAATTTGACAAACTATTTTTACTTTTCTAACCAGGTTGACATAGATTGTGGCATTCAAAAATTAATGTTACTTATCATTTGTACAGATACCCGCTTTTGCTGTCCTTTTTTTATTGCCGCACAATACTGTTTTGGTTGGTGCTATTTGTTTAACAATATGGGTCGCTTTACTATAATATTCTGTAAATAAGAATTTAGTAGAACAAAGGCAAGAGTTTGAGAAGTATACATGTATTTTCAAATTGATTTCCCTTTTTTTTTAAATTGTTCAAATTGATTTTCCTTTTTTTTCAAATTGTCGAAATGCTTGAATGTGAGCAATAAATTCCTACACGATATTAAAAAAGAAGAAGAAGATTTGATGTAAAAATAGTTTGAATACATTCCGCTTTAATTCTGAGGATTACTACTTTTGGTTAGCAAAAAACAATCCCTGCTTACTGGGCTTAAACTTCCATGCCAACGGTAAGCATATATCGCAGGTTATATTGGTACATCCCGTAGTAAGGATTCAGTACTTACAGGAGTAGCACTGAATTTTCCTGCTGATGTTAGCAAAAAACGGAGATTTTACAATCAAAATTCTGTGGTTAGCAGAACCATAAAGTTCATTTTTTTTTTTTTACTTGCTAAGGATGATCTCTGTCGCTGCATCGGGATCATACTCTGGCTCACCACCCCTATCCCAGAATGCACTGGGCAGGTTCTGTAGCCTCTCCGACGGGAAGCAGTGAATGGATGTGTCGTTGAAAATGTCCGTAAAATGGAAGGTATTTTTGACGGGAACTTCCGTTGTGTGGGGTATGATCTGAGAGGATTCAGAGAGTTAAAGAATGCTAAAACTTGGCGACACTTAACCAGTTCGCCCCGGGATTATTTTAACATCACCGAGCCGACGTGCGGGATTATTTTTAACGAACTTGATTCGAAGCGGGTTCAGGCCGATGGTATCGGGAAGCACACCCACGCATTTCCGGCCTTGCTCGTGGCTGTTATGCGTCATCTGTTTTAAATCTAGGGACAACTTTGCGTTTATATACGTCATCCGGCGCGAACTGGTTAAAAGTTCTAAGCCTTGTATTTCTCAAATTTCTAGCCTTGTACCATTTGGCTGTGGATTTTTACTGTCATGTATCAAAGTACAAAACAATTTGAAGCAGACGACATTCATCTCCTGTGTTCGTATTCGACGTGCGAGAGTGTTACCGTTTGTTTTGCGCAGTGCCGGATCACATGATCTTTTGTATGAAACAAACATGCCCCAAGTACCAAGATAGCAGGAACATAAAAATGTCACATGTTGGATCCTAATTTTTTATAACAAAAGGATACTTGATGAAGGTAGCTAAAATCTTGCAACACTCGGCTTGGCAATCTAAATTTTAAATACAAAAAAATAAGGTTGAATGAGTACAACAAATTTTTTTCTATTATATGACATTACTGGAACTAGTTTTAAAGAATTCCAGAATAAATTTGGAGAAAGGACCAAAAATGTTGACAATTTCAGAAAATTCTCCGCCAAACTTTTTCACTTTTGGAAGATTTTCAACTCGAAGGAATTACATGAATAATAAACGAAATTGAGTAATTTTCTTGCCTTTCTTGAATATTGTTGAAGCTGTTACCGATGACGATGACATCCGCAAGTCCCCTCGCATTCCAGTTAGCCCACAGCAGGTTGTTATACAGTGGCTTACCGCAGTGGGGCATATAGAAGAGGGTTACCTCGTTAGCTGTTCTTTTACACTCCTAATTACATCGAGGCCGAAAATTAAGAAACTTGTTTAATATCAATCCTAACTCCCCAGATTCTTTTACTAGAATGCACCATAAATCCTGCAAAATTATCAAACTGCCTCCATGTAAAAACTGGATACAGCTTCAGTCCTCTAAGATTCTCCGTTATTTCTTAAATTTGTTCACCGGAGGGGTTGCCACTGCATCAATCCTACAAAATCCTCCAGCAGTGCTGTTGATATGTTCAAGCAGGGCTGATGATATTTCTACTAGAAACAGTGCGAATGTTTTTAAGTATTACCCAGGTCTAAGCATACAAAACAATGTACAGCCTAGACCTTGACACTATTGGATCCTTCAAAATACAACTAATACAGCCTCAATTCATTTGGCAAAGAAGATTTTTGGAGGATTTGGGAAGAATAGGGTTAACTTTAAAAGGTAGACGGTCGATTTGATATTTGTTTTCATTTAAAGCAGCAAAAGTGCTCAAAAATCTAAAAACAGGTTCTTGGCAACTGACCCGATGATGTTTTAGCTCTCTAAACGCTGTACACTCTGAGCAAACGTATTCCAAGATCTCAATTTTTAATTCAGAAGTTGTCGAGTCAAATTTTGAATTGCGCCTGATATTAGCCTTCGTGACATGTTCTCATTCAGCCGATTGCAGCTATATGCAATGTTATGCATTTTTTTTTAAGAAAGAAGGAGGCCCTTTTTTTCTTTAAAATGGCCGCCCGACACATTTGAATGCGAGTCATGTAGTGAACATGTCACACCCTATCTTCCTATCTAAAATTAAAACATGGCTCGTATCACCCACGATTAATTTTTTTTTTTAAATAATAAAATTTATCATTTTTTTTTCAACCCAAAAAAAAGAAAAAGAAAAAGAAGCGGCCTATAAAAAGGAAGTGGGCGGTAACGCTAAACATGTTTTTTTTAATTTGGCCTAATACGACGAATATCATTACATGCTTGCGCGAATAGAGAATACTTTGAAGTGCACTCAACTCTCCATTGAGTTTGTACACAACCAAGGTGGTGGCGAAAGAATACTACATTGTACATTATTTCCAAACTCTTTCCTTCAATAAAAGTCAAATTATTCAGGAATTAGGGCATCTTAAAATGAAATTCTGTGACTTTTCAATTACGGGCTTTCCATGATTGCTAGTATTCAACATGTACACCAATATTTTGAATATCTCACCTCATTCTGTGGGATGATCGTTAGACCCAGACTTGTCAATACTTGCGTCTCCTCAGTTGTAAATCTTGGATCATACAAGTGGCAGTTAGACGACTTCACCTGTTGGTTATAAATTATACCTAGATTAGAGTTAAACTGCAGTCTTTTTTTATTTTTCAGTACACCATATCTAAGTTCAACATAAAATCCATTTCCGTGGCATTATAACCTTATAACCTCCTAGTGAATGATTTACTAGAAAACCTTCCTTGATCCCTCTTGCAAAATCCATGCCCAATACCATGCATACATATGTAGTTCAAATTTTGATAATTTGCATTCCCATTTATTTATTTTTTATAACAAGGAAATTTGTAAATAAATCATTCAAGGAATAACACAGATAAAAATGTTTGTGTCTCATTTTTTTAATTTTTTTTAGAAGAAAACGATATTATTTTACACTGGTAACCAAGAGCGTTTACCTGCAGGCCATCACAAATGAGCAGCAGCAGAGCCAACTGGTACCTTGCAATAGCACAGTCGGAAAAGTTGCCAAGTCCATAACACACTACCGTCTGTACTGGTCGGCCGATGACCTCTCTGCTGGCCTGACCCTTGACCTCACCGCTGGCCTGACCCTTGACCTCTCCGCTGGCCTGACCCTTGACCTCTGTCACCTCATCATCTCCCATGAGTGTGTCCTCCTCTGTCCGGAATTCATATTCCGTATGCGACATTGTTCTCGTTCCAAAATCTGTACCATCTTGTAAGTTCTTGAAGGAACTTTTGCCATCTTCAAAAACAGATAGCGTTTCTGCAGAAGAATGTGTTGCTTGTTCACGACTCTCTTCTGCAATATTCACATTGTCCTTTTCAATAAGGGCTGCGCTCGCTTGTTTTAAACTGTCAAAGAGGGACACTGCAAGGCAAAGGATAGAAAATAGAGTATTTACAAATTCCTATTTAATACAACAGCTTTGCATGTTTTTTTGAAATCATTATTTTTCCCTAGTCCGAGTAACTTGGACCCAAAAATCATCTTTTTCAACATTTGGACATGGTCGGGTGATATTAGGGTCCAAGCAAGACCCATTGGAATCGTTGTACAACAATAAAAAAAAGTGTTCGTGTCTTCCTTGATCCTTAGTCATTAGTGCCTACTGGGGACAAGCAGCATTTTTGTAAGTGGCCGTTTTCCGTGACATGATATTTCTACTAGAAACAGTGCAAATGTTTTTAAGTATTATCCAGGCCCAAGCATACAGCACAATGTACAGCCTAAACCTTGACACTATTGCATCCTTCAAAATACAAGGCAAAGGATAGAAAAGAGAGTATTTACAAATTCCTATTTAATACAACAGCTTTGCATGTTTTTTTGAAATCATTATTTTTCCCTAGTCCAAGTAACTTGGACCAAAAAATCACCTTTTTCAACATTTGGACATGGTCGGGTGATATTAGGGTCCAAGCAAGACCCATTGGAATCGTTGTACGAAATGTCTGCACATCGATCTCCCATGACCTCTCACACTTTTCCCCAAAAATGTCACACACAAAAAACGACCACTTACAACAATAAAAAAAGTGTTAGTGTTAGTGTCTTCCTTGATCCTTAGTGCCTACTGGGGACAAGCAGCATTTTTGTAAGTGGCCGTTTTCCGTGACATTTTTGGGGAAAAGTGTGGGAGGTCATGGGAGATTGATGTGCAGACATTTCGTACAACGATTCCAATGGGTCTTGCTTGGACCCTAATATCACCCGACCATGTCAAAATGTTGAAAAAGGTGATTTTTTTGTCCAAGTTACTCGGACTAATTTTTCCCCACAAATTACTGCCATAGGTAACACTTTTACCCTAAACTTCCCAAATCCATCCAAATTAACCCCAAATCCCATGTTGGTAGATTTTGTGGGACTTGGTCCTGCATGCACAAGAAATATAACTTTTGATGGGCTAATATATGATAGTCTTGGCCAGAAGGCCTGAAGCAATCTGATTGATTTTGCCAAAGTCCTCTAACACCAACCAGGACATCAGTGGCGGTTCCATTATTATCCTATCTATATAAGTGCAGAGTAAGTGATGGATTTTGGGCAAATTAGTCTAGTAGTGTAGTACTAGTACTAGTGAAAATAAACAGAAACAAATTATATTATTAATATAATAATAATATTCTTTATTTACCCTAGGACATATAATGAACTGACCCTAACCCTAACCCTAACCCTAACCCTAATTAATTTGTTTTATTTGTTAACTTATCTTTCAAATTAAAGTCATACTTGCCTTGAAAACTCCGGTAAAATTCACTGATCTGCAATTCGTCCCTGTCAAAAGAAAATTGAAAAAAATCCTGACGTGACGTCACTTGGCAATGTATGTTTGTTTCTTGTACACCGTCTCTGAAGAAAATCTTGTCAAGATCGAAATATTTATATTAGGCCCTCTTCTTAGTACTAGTACTACACTAGTCTTAACTTATTTGAAGAGTATGAAGATTTAGATGTGCTCGAATTAGAATTGAAACAGGTCATTCCTCTTGACGAAAGACTGTGTACACTTTTTGTAAAAATGGTATAAAAGATGAATTTCACTGTTTTATGACCTGTTATTAATAAAACTTAACTGTAACTTAGTAAAGAGCGCCCTCGTTGGTGTGCAAATGTACTACTTAATACTCACTTGCCGGTACCGTGCGACTTACCTAGCAAGCAGGATTTTGTTTTTAACGGTCTCTTTATCAACCTTTCTGCCCCTTTCTGTGATCTGAAAAATCTTGAAGTTCCCTCTTCTCTCCTCATCTACAAAATGTCTCTCACTTTGTGCAAATGTGGGCCTTTTTCCTCGCCTTTTTCTGCCCACTATCGTGAATCCGTCTGCATCATGATCCCGACCGCTACTCATTTCTGCGTGACATTTGACCTTTCAAGGCAAGCTCATTCTTAAAAGGGGTGCCCCTGGAAATGTATAACAATCACGAATGCATTCCCGTTATTTCATCCACCCATTTTTCAGAAAATACTTACTAACAAACTTGAAATTTACAAATTATATAGGAATTATTAATGAAGTTATGTTTATAAATATATATTGGGATTATTGGTTCAAGGTTAAAAATTCAACGCCCACGTGTTGCCCCTTTTCTATTTGTGGACTCTCCGTATCATGTGGCGCGGTTCTGCTCATATTTACCATTAACTATATATAGTATGCAAGGTGCAACTTCGGCAGAATATTAATTTGCTCAAATTACAACTGGGCTTTTACCTTAGCAGTGTTAATTGGTGAGTAGTGCATTTTATGTACTGATGACGTCACACTTTGTTTACACACAGTGGCGGAGCTAAGATTGTTTTAAGGGGGAGGGGGGAGGGGGGAGGGGGGAGGGGGGAGGGGGGAGGGGGGAGGGGGGAGGGGGGAGGGGGGAGGGGGGAGGGGGGAGGGGGGAGGGGGGAGGGGGGAGGGGGGAGGGGGGAGGGGGGAGGGGACACCACCTCATGGTTCTGAATATGATACACTTTGATTGTGAGCAGTATCTCCTCCATTTATCTTCCCACAATTCTTGTTTATATCCATTGTTTTGCTAATCATGTGCAAAGTCAGTATTTGCGATAAGGCTTATGAAACTCCAGCTAATTGTTCATAAGTGTTGGTCATAGTTCCAACTCTACTTTTTATTTTGATCTGACCAATTTTAAAGCCTTTTTCAGTTTTTGTCAAGTTTTATTCTTCCAGAATTTGTCAAGATGCCAATGTTAGAAATCAGCACCAACGTTAGGGCGGCGGATATTCCACCCGATTTTCTGGTAGAGACTTCAAAAACGTTCCAAGAGATCATTGGCAAACCATTGCAGGTTGGTATTTTTAAAAACTGTTGAAAAGCTTGTTGCAAAGATTCGACACTAAACTCTCTGTCGTGTCTGTAAAAGACAACCAAGAGAGAAAGAGAATTTGCCAGTCCTTTTATTCTTCTTTTGCCCTCCAACGCCCTACTTTTACAGGATTTTATAATGTTTGCTTTTTCTACTACTGTTCTACTTGTTTTGCCTGGGTCTGCTTGAAACTGAAGCCTGTACATGTAATTGCTAAACTGGCAAAGTATCAGGCTTACCGTCTTTTTTGTTTCTTAACCCGTTCACGCCGGAGGACATATATTCACGCAGTTTTCCTCAGATTCAAAACGAATGACGCATAAACACGTCACGAGCAGAGCCAGAAATGCATGGGTGTGCTTCCTTGTACCATCGGCCTGAACCCGCCTCGGATCGGGTTTTGTTAAAAATAATCCCGCGCCTTGGTGTTGTTAAAATAATCCCGGCACGAACTGGTTATTATTATTATTTAGTTCTGGTAATGAAACCAATGTTAAATAAGGGTTAGTCCATGAAAAAGGGTTAGGTCCAAAATTTTGGCATTTTTGGGTGTCCTGGTTACACCTGACCTAGTAAATTAATATGCAAGTGTCACCGAAATTGACTTCAAACTTTTTTATTTGTTTTGCAGGTACATGTACTTTGCTTTACGTTACGTATAGAAGGGATAAAAGTATGCGTCTTGAATAAAAAATTAAATCTGATGTCGTTTGTAACATGGACAAGAACAATTTGATCCCTATTTTTTGGACAGACCCATAGTTAAGTGCCTCCCTGTATTTTCCACCCCGTTGTAGTATATTGCAGTGCATTTGCAGGCGGGACAGCTCATGGCATTTGGGGGTACCACCGACCCGTGCGCCCTCGTCAAGTTTATCAGTGCCGGCAAGATTTCACTGGAGGAGAACATCGGGTATTCCAAAGGCATCACGGAAATACTGGACAAGCTGGGCGTGCCACCAGACAGGTTGGTCAACGGTTTCTTCTTGTGAAAAGGAAGTTAAACCACACTCGGCTTAGAAGGCGCCAGATTTGTACATGTAGTTGTAGTCGACAACAAAGTCTATCAGAAGTTAAATCAAGTCCAAGCACAAATGTCACGTCAAATTAAAACTCATATCACACGTCTAATCACACATCCAACAATAAACATGTACATTAAAAACAAAATAATAAAATTACAGTCGACTCGCGGGACCTCGTCATGGTGTTCATTATATCCGAATTTATTAGGAAATGCTAATTTAAATTCTTTACTTGTTTGGTTTTTTTTTCTTTCTTTCTCTAGGATGTACACAAACTTTGTGGATATGTCCAGAGAAAACGTCGGATTTAAAGGAACCACCCTTTCTGGTCTCGACAAGCTGGCTGGTAAAAAATGAAGTCGTGAACTACAGTTGCTGCGGTGACAAAAGCAAGTCGGCGACCAATAGCAATCAAGAATTTGCTGGCTTGTACCGATGATAAGTCACATTTTGTTTGCACGTGCTTTTTGATCTAATGGGAGCTTCGTAGCGTGACAAAGTGCGTCTTGAACGCAGTGTTTATACAATTGTCTTTACATGATCATGTCAGTCCTAGTACAAACATGAGGTTGTAGGCAAATATTTTGTTATTCATAGTTAAAGCTAGGATACACCATTGGTAAATGTTTGAATTGTCATGAATGAGTGGATGTTAAAGGTAGGATACACCATTGGTAATTGTTTGAATTGTCATGAATAAGTGGATGTAAAGGTAGGATACACCATTGGTAAATGTTTGAATTGTCATGAATGAGTGGATGTAAAAGGTAGGATACGCCATTGGTAAATGTTTGAATTGTCATGAATGACTGGATGTAAAGGTAGGATACAATATTGGTAATTGATAAATTGTCATGAATGTGTAGATTTATAGGTAGGATCCTGAATGGGTGGATGTAAAGGTAGGATACACTATTGGTAATGGTTTGAATTACATGAATGGGTGGATTTGGGGGGGTTGATGGCGATCATGATTTGTTTTCCAATTACTGGATATCTAGCGCAATCATTTTGCTAGATGCCTATTATTTACTTTCAAATAAGCAGTAAAAATGTTTGATATCTGCAAATGGTATACAAATGTATTCTACATTTAAGTTGTTAGTATAAAATTCTCCTAAAAATCCAAAATGCAATAAAAATGCCTGCTTATTCTATAAATCTTGTGTCTTGTGGTATTTTGTGCAACAGAATCTAACCTTTTCCTCAACACTTTCATGTATTATTTATCTTATTAAATATTTAAATAAGTTGTTTGCTACACCGTTCGTACAAAATATAATATAAAATTGAGTGCAAAATACATAAAACAATGCCATTTTCACTGAGGTAGACAAATATTCAACATTAAATTAGTATAAAAAGTCTTTTTAGAAATAATTCCACTTTTGGACATTTTCCTAAGTTCCTGTGCACAAAACCTATAAGCCACGATAGTATTGCATCAATGATCATTCCTAAACTATTTTCTTCAATAAGGATAATCCTCGACATAACAGCATCTGATGTTTAAATATAGAAATCTTGTTGTCTGTTTTCTTTTATTAGGCCTTGCGCTTCTTATTTACTCGTAATCTTTCCAACCGCATTTTTCTGTGCACAAATCTCATTCATCTTTTGCCTCCACTGGCACGTGTCGTAGAAAGCGCAGATCCTGCACTTCCAAGTGTCTTCAATGTCAACCCCTCCCACGTCCCGCTCCCCTGCCCAATATCCGCGGCAATGGTCGAGTCGCTGTCGCAGCCAACCGGCATCAAATTCTATCGTCTCCTTGGCGACAGTCGCACCGTCCTCCCGGCCGCTGAACTCTAACGTGAGGACTTCAACGTGCGGCAGGAACTCGAACTGCTGCAGCACTATGGTCATCAGCTCACCGAGCGTAATGCTCGTTCTTGGACTACCAGCTAGCGATCTGGCGTACTGAAGCAGTTCATCAATTAGGACCTGATCTGGGTCCATTCCAAGCTGCCTCAGTACCTCTTGGCCGTCAACTCGCCCCCGTGCCAAGTCATCCAGCATCCGTTTGTATGTCATCACTTGCATCTTGTAGGCTTGCATCTGCTGTCGACGTATGGGACGCGACGGATCCCCTCTCGTTTTAAACTCTACGAGCTCAAACCGGCCCAGATTGTCGAATCTTAACTCGTCGATCGTGCCGACGACTAGGAACTCTCGGCCAAGGGGCGTCCCAAAGATGGGTATCTCTCTCGCACACGGTTCCCCTCGCAGAAGAAGTCCTTGTAAGGAAACGATGATGTTGACGAGCCTAATGCCGTATCTGTCCTCGCGAGTCTTGGCTTTGACTGGGACATACTTATTCACTTTACAATCTGCAATTGAAAATATTTTTTTTTAAAGAAGCATTCATATTATTAATTTTATCAAAATTACAAATGTTACAATTTGCAGAAAATTAACCCCTCGATCTGAGACGGTTTCATGCCGGCATCTGTGGGTAGCACACCCAGATATTTTCAGCCTCGCTCGCAGCAAGCCAGTCGCCGACAGATATTTCCGGCCTTGCTTGCGCTTGCGATGTGTTTCTCCACCATGAATCCGGGAAAACTTTAAGTACACGCATGTATACATGTACACGTCCTCCAATGCAAATGTAGTTTTGAAAATGTTGACTCCAATAAAACCAAATCTTGTAAAAAGAATTTGCCAGTTTTTAGCGTCAAAACTAAAATTGCCTACTGGTTTTACTTTGGTGCAACAAACCCACCTCGCTTTTCGTGAATTTTGTTCCCTCCACTGGCGGCAGCCACTACCGCCTTGACTGCGGCTCTATGCTTAGCGGGCATGGCTGGTGTGGTCTCCACGATGAATTCCAGGTTTGGCTTCCAAAAGTTGTAGACCATCTGCTGTTCGCACCACAACTGGGCAACCAGGTTAGATACCGTCAAGTAGGTGTTTCCAAGTCGTAAAATGCGTGGATTAATAGAATTGCCTACATCACCACTACCGGCCACTGAGGTTTGCTCAAATGCTTCGTAGGCCTCGTGCAGGGCTCTGGTCTGACTCTCACTCTCAGTCATCAAATCTTCTTGGGAATCTTCTTTATCTTCGAGTTCGACATCCACTGTAAGTACTGCAGCAGCATCTGTTGTCTCAAACTCAAAGGCATCCAAAGCCTGATGGAGCAAGACATCGTCTTGAGAACCGAACGTGAATTCTTCATCATGTGCATCCATGAGCAAAATGTTAAACTGAATATTTTGAAATCAAATAAGTTAAGAGGGCCTAATATTTCGATCTTAACAAGATCTTCTTCATAGACTAAATGGCTGTGCATCATGCTGTATGTTGCCCTATATAGGGCAACATACAGCATGATGCACATCATGAATGCTGAAGAAACACAAAAGAAAAAGCACAGATTACAATGGAACAAACAACAAAAGGAGGATTAGGCTGAGGGATTAAAGGGTGAGGTCAGTGTGGGTAGGATCAAAGGCAGGGTAGGAACAAAAACAGAAGGGGTAAAACCACAAGGAAGGGGGTCCAGGGTGGAGATCAAAGGGAAGAACTAATAAAGAAGTATGAATAGGAGTAATGGGGGGGGGGGGGGGGGTTGAGGGGAAATAGACAGGAAAAACCAGAGGAGTGAAAACAGACAAAAACAAAATTCTGGCAAGGAATGAATCTGAAACAGATGACAAATGGAGAACAAATTAGAAGTTAATCATTTCCTAGTTGGATATTAAGCCCATGTGGTTAAATAGTCCGAAGGCGATTCATCCAAACTTTCTCCCGGCTGAGGCGGACTGAGTCTTTCCGATGGCCAAGTGATTCTATGCCCTGAAGGATCATATCAGAAATGCAATGGTTAGGCTTGTTAAAGTGATGTCCTACAGGGGTATCCAGTTTCTTGGTGTTGACAGTCGATCGATGACCGTAGAAATGCTTTTTTAGGGCATTTTTGGTCTCTCCGACATACTGAACTCCACAAAACCTGCAAGAGATGAGATATATGACATTAGATGTACTGCAAGTGATGTTACCAATATTTTGATGAGTAGTACTAGTAGTACCAGAAGAGTGGCCAGAAAAGGAGTCAGACTCCTAGATGTGGATCTGGCAAACCGTATGTATCTGGAACTGCAGCAGTATTACTATTAATTTTATTCATGAATATTTTGAACGGATTTTTCCAGAAACGATTTACGTAGGTTTTGTTAAGAATTTAATGTTGGAGTGATGACAAGACTTTGGTTAGATGTTGGTTAGTAACTTATTGCCTTTTTTTCTATCGCTAGGTCATGTCAAAATGTTTTAACCCTAACCCTTTTTACTACTAGTACAGTAGTAGTAAAAAGTAGTATGCAGTACTCTCACTGCAGTGTAAGGTGTTCTAAACTCTCCAGCCAAATTTGTCACTTGGGACACAATGGGTCAAGGCTGGACTACTGCATTTTTTTGCCAGATAAGTATACTAACCTGTATTGCCACTGTTAGTATTTTTTAGTTGGCAATATCTGTACTCTGAGTGTCAGTTACACACCCAATCATCAGTCACTGAGAGACCCAGTGCTACAAAATACTAAGTAGTATTCTGTAGTAGTATGCAGTTCTTTAGCCCAAAGTAAGGCCTAGGGGGTTAGGGTTAAAAGGTGATGAGGTCCAAGTTAATTAGGAGGGGTACGTAACACTACCATCAATTCATCATACTCATTCAACAACTGACATGTTCATGTAGTTACTTACATTCGCTGCTCATAATAATGTCGATTTGAGATGTTTTTTTGTTTGCGCCTTCTATTTTCTAATTGTAATAATAGTCTGCTGCCCCCAAAAGCAAACTCTTAAAATTCGGGGTGTTGTTGCATGTTGATATTTCCCGCGAAATTGATTGTAGTTTATGTCGTATTAATCCGCTGTATCAACGTAAATTTTAATGGCAATAAAGTGTATTCACGATCGTAGAAATAAAGAGAATCGGCGAATATTTCTACCAACTATTATAATTAGGAAATAATGTTCTCATTTTGAAATTTCGGTTACAATAACAAGAATG
This sequence comes from Crossaster papposus, assembly GCA_037893245.1. NCBI lineage: Eukaryota > Metazoa > Echinodermata > Asteroidea > Velatida > Solasteridae > Crossaster > Crossaster papposus. Next base: position 161,830 of record JBAIAA010000144.1, on the reverse strand, counting down.
TTGGGCCCTATATTCACTAGCGGCGAGTGGATTATACTGCTTAGCAGTGCATCGGCTGCTTCCGAATTCAAAGCCCAAAGGTACGGGTCAGAGGTCAAACGATTAATAAGCGTTTTTCTCCTTGGAGATATAATGTGTACCGGTACAGTGTGTTTTTGTTAAATTGTGTGCAACGTTTATTGTGTTGTTTCATCGGGGAAAAACTTTTAATAAATAATGTAGCATAGTTTTGTGAAATATGTGACATTAAGTATGGATGAAAAACAGTCATCTGCCAAAAAACTGTCCGGGGACAAGCAGAAAAAGTCGACAAAGAAACGAAGGAAAGCAAAGCAAAAAGACCGAGACTCCGAACGGAAGCGGGCGTCTGGTGGTAAACGTCACCCGGGGTTCAAGTCGTCCAGCCCCGGCCCCGGCCCCGACGTCGACGAGACATACTCGGACAGCGCGCTAGATTTAGGTAAGTGTTTCTTAGCATGATGAGACGAAATTGAAGTTCAAGGTTGAACATTACAGCAATTATTTTTAAAATCAAATTACAATTTTTTTAAATAATTGTGGGCGAATAATAATTTGTTAATAGGACTCTTTTAATTTGATATCCAGATATCATGACTGTGACTGTGAGAGTGAGAGAGTTTGTGTTAATTTTTTCTCACAACAATTCTGCATTCAAAGAAATGCGTAACATATAAACATGTCAAATTGATAAAATGAAATGCACACCCTGTCGTTGCGAATTTATTTTGAGAACTTTTAACAAAAATTATGTTTATGTTTACTTGGAACATGAATTAACAAACTTTGGTATAATTTAAATTAAATGACTCTATAGAGTGCTGGAGATTTTCCATCTTAATTATCTAACTTTGGTGCATTTTTTTAATCATTTTTTTGGAAAGTTAAGTCATAAAATTTAAAAGATTTATGATATATATTTCTCCACTTGGGACATCGACAGTTGAACAATTCACATTCACTGATAAAATAATATTTTCTATTGATTCGAAAAGTACTCTTGACTGACCTTTCTGGAATTTGTCCAAATGGACATTATTTTTTCGGACTCAACTACAGAAACAGATGTTAAAGGTAGGATACACCATTGGTAATTGCTTGAATTATAATGAATAGGTAGATTTGAGGGGTTTCATTTTATAGTAAGGACCGTTTTACTGAGCTGTCCGAAGTTTTACAGTCATTGATGCTGAGAAAAGCACGAAAAATAGCATTTGTTTTCAACCGGCGTCGAGCAATTATTCTTATGTTATCTTTGTTTTTTCACGATCGCCGTCCGGCGATCGAGATTTTTTTTTTATAAAATTATATTTTTCGTAATATTTACAGGATATCTAGCACAATCATTTTGCTGGATGCCTAGAATCATTATTAACTTTCAAATGAGTAAGATATTTCTCAATAATTCGGTAGTAAATATTTTCGATATCTGCAAATTGTATCCTACCTTTAAACAGATGTTATTTCTTTTCCCAGATCCTGTCCAGTGAAAAAGATAATATGAGTTGATTGTACCATGGAGCTATTAAATTAATAGCTCCATGATTGTACACACTAAAGAATAGCACACAAATTAAACCACAAGGGTTTAAACAAAAATTAAAAAGGAGGGGGGGGGGGTGGTTATAAAATGTTATTTCCTTTTCAAGTAATTTTGCATTTATATTGTAAGACTCTGATTATGTACTTCCAGTACACTGAAAAAGCCTGGCATTCGAGGAATTCCATAGATACACAAAAAAGGGTAAACGCTGTGGTTTTTAGCCAGAGGGTTGCATCCCGGTGTTTAGAATTTGTCAAAAGACATGCTGTCAGCAGTTTTGGATGCCTTGCAAATTTTGGGTCCAACCATTTCACCTGTTAAAAATGAAACCACCCAGGATTATGGGGCTAGTGGGGGGAGGTGGTACAATATGATGTTGACAAATGTCTAAATGGCAAGGTGTATATCCAATTTATGCTTCCTAACCAGTAAGTTCAAAGGGAAAGATATCTATAACAACCAATGCAAGAACAGTACTGATACATTGTACAACATTGTACACCCGTACTACATAACACCCCCTCACCCCCCCTCACATTGTAAATTGAATTGTCACATTCATCATAAATCATGTAAATTGTGTATACAATATATCTGTTTTGTACATAGCCTGGTATCTTTTTTTAAAGGTATCCACAAATGTGACCGGCTCTACAAAAATGTGTATTATGTCGCAAACAATTAAAATTGAGTATACATACATGTACATGGTTAAAAAGCCCACAAAGTAAGCTTTCATTTGGTATTTCTTTGAATGAAACCTGAAACTGTAGGTATTGAAGATGTCATTCATGACAAAAAATTAAAATCACATTTTGATAAAATGTTTACCCTCTCAAAGTTGTGCTGGCCATTACATGATAGTGCTCAGCGCGACTTAAGACACCTTTTTGTAGAGCCGGTCACTAATTACATTCAAATTCTTTCTCGTACATTGTCTCAAACGTTAGTATTAGTGACATTTAAAGTTGGTTTTGGGTACTGGATTCCATAATCTGGAACCAGTTTCTGACATCAGTGGTCAGCTACACAGGTTCTGGGTAGTAATTCCGATCATGCACAGCTAGCTCTCTAGTCTTATTCATGGTTTCTGAAGCGATAGTCTGGCACAAAGCCCACGGCCTCAATTCAGTAGGGACAAGGTCCCCAAGGAAACCTGTACACAGTTTCGCTAGCTCTGTAATCAGTTAATAGCTCAAGTTGCATAACACACCCGCTTTAAATGTATTGCTGGAGCTATGAGCCCTGCAATTGCTGACCTCGACTATTGATGTCTTTGGCCACAAATACCAGTCTCAATAGCCAGAGAAGGCTGTTATTAAATGCACAACAAGAGTACACAAATTGGATGAATGGTTTAGCTGACTGATTCCCTCCAGGTCACCCTAACCCTCCTCAATCCTCAAAAATCCTCATTGCAGTTTTGGAGGATTTTTGAGGATTGAGGCTGTATGGGGGTTTTTTTTAATGAAAATATTTGAGGATTGAGGCACAATGTTGTTTCACAATGTTTCAAGTGTGGAGGATTTTTGAGGATTGAGGCACAATGGGGTTTTTAAAAAATGAGGATTTTTGAGGAATGAGGCTGAATGGTGTTTTCAAAAAATCATAATGAGATTTTTGGAGTATTGACTTTTTTCAATCCCCAGAATCCTCATTGCAGTTTTGGAGGATTAAAAAAAATGAGGATTTTGGAGAATTGAGGCACATGATGTTGTTTTAAGTGTGGAGGATTTTTTGAGGATTGAGGCTAGATGTTTTTTTTTTTAAATGAGGTTTTAAAAAAAATGAGGATTTTGGAGGATTGATGATGGTTGCTAGCAAAAAGGGCCTAGGGGGTTGTTAAATTAATTAATTTTAAAGTTAGGCGAATACACGGTCTGATGTACTTTTGTACCCTCTCCTCTTCTGTGGCTCCAAGTTGATTATCTCCTGCATGAGGAATTACATTTGTCTGCAACAGCATTACAGCAACTTAATTGAGCAAGATTTCAGATTTTTTCAGGATACACCTCGGACGGTGACATTTTGAAAGTCTAGTTGCAAGTTTGAGGAGAGTTTGATGAACTGTGCAGCTTATACAAAAAAACTGTGGACAACAGTACCATGTATTTTGCCATCTTCAAGGACTTATCTAAGTCCTATTCTCTGTAACAATCAATTCACTTCAGTGACAAAATCCCCCAACGCTGCAGGACTTTAAGGGTCTTGCAGTAGTACCTTGGGGGAAATTGCTGTAAATTTTCAGCTGAATGTTGAAAGTTTGATTGAAGTTTAATCACACTCCAATTGCTTGCCAAGCAAGATAGGCTTCAGCACAGAACCCGGACACAATCTGGAGCTGTCCTCAGGGGACGCAAGAGATCATCTTGGCATCGAGAATGATAGATGTCTTGATCGGTTTGACTGCATTAGACAACCTTTTTGGATATAGCGAAGAGATTTCATTGTACACATGTAGTTCTTAAAAAGATTTTTTGCTGTCATCAGAGACAAATATTAAAGTTACTTGATTCAGGCTTGATTAAAGATGAAAAGTAGAAGCCCGTTTTTTTGGAGCACTGCAAATTTGTTCTGCTTCAATATACATGTACTGAAGAAAAGATAAGGAAGGAATGTTCCCTGTGATCTGATGTGGTTAGGAAGTTGAGAGTTCTAGAAGGTGGTTATCGAGATGTCATCGCTGTATGTTTTCAGTTTTCAGGCCAGTTCGCCAGATAAAATTGACAGTGTTGGATGCTTCGGGAAGACTGTGCATGTGCAAAGCAGGAGTCTGTTTTGTAAAATAAAATTATTGAGACAACAAGAAACTAGGTTTTCTTGTATGATTTGCAAGTGGTAGTCTTACACATTATGCATCAAAACTGAATTTGTTTAGAACTGCAGCCATCCACAAATGTTATGTGTGAAGGGTCTGTGGGTTAGGGTGCAGTTTGTCCAACTATGAAAGGCTTCTACTCTGCAGAAGATACTCGGTCGAAAGCAAACATGAGGATCAAAGCAGTGACAGGTGGCTTCAAGTGTTTCCTAAATATTGACTGCTATACTATTTCTACAATTGACATTGAAGAGAAGCACGAATTGGTTGTGTATTTGTATATTTTGTGTAAATGTGTACACGATCAATGTAGCTCTTTACTTTAAAGTTCTAGTTCAAACCTCTGGAATGACTCTAGTTTGTAGGCCTTCGGTATATTTCCAGTTGTCAAAATGTGGAAACTCAACTGTGAGGATTTTGTGATTGATGATGAATTTTGTATTAATACGAGGCAGTGAATGTTTGAGTGGCACAGTTTTCATGACCAGCATTGTTTCACGTACCCGACGGCCCAGGGGGGATAGCGGCAGGCCCAGTGGGTCCTACGGAAGCCCTATCACCTGCCCAAGCTTGATCACCTCGCTCCCCAGGTGGGGCGTGAGGGGAGAGTGTGCTCTGACCCCTCGACTGGAGTTGATAGGTACTTGATTGAGGGGGGGGGGGGGGGGGGGCAATAAATGCCTTGTTTGATTTCAGATACTTATCCTGAATAATTTGGCATGTCAGGAACCAGTTCCAGATTATGGGATTGTGTACTTTACAAATTACTTAATAATAACTTTAAAAAGTTTTAAATGCCATTTGTGGGAATTTTCTAAATTGAAAACCATACTACGTACATCAAAAGTATTTTCAAAATTTAGGGTTCTGAAAATCGCTCTGAAAGTTGCTTGAAAACTGATCAAGCAACACAGTGCATTTTTGCTTAAGTTCTTTTTCCACCCAATTTATGTCATTACTTTTTGTAATTTTGTATACGGCACAGCAAAACAACATTCTAAGAAACACTCGAACCTCTCTGCGAAGCTCAGGACTCAAGACACGGGTGCCAAACACAGTCTGACCAGCGTCACCTCCAACGGTTCCGCCTCGGCAACAGCCAGGGGTACACGGAGAAGCAACGATGGTTACGAGGATGAGAACAAAAATGTCGGACCCAGAAAGACAAGCCAGGAGTCTGTAAAAAGTCGGACTTCTCAGTCCTCGTTTGAGTCGGACCTGAGCGAGACGGTGGCCAGGATCGACGAGAGCCTGCGCTGGGATGACGTCTGCTCGGATCCCGAGCAGGAGGCTGAGCGCATCCAGATCTACAAGATCAACCGGCGCAAGCGCTACCTGGCCGAGTCCCTGCGCAAACGGAAGGACAAAGGGAGCGTGCTCAGCTTTGCTAAAGAGATTGCTGTATGCGATGACCGGTGACATCGGTCTCTTCTCTTGAGGTTGATTGTTAGGTCATGCCAGCCAGCGTTCCACCAGCAACTGAGATGAGCACTATACCTGCTGAGGACGCACTATACCTGCTGAGGGCGCACTTAGTTCCCACGGAGCAGCCGTCTTATAGTGTCACACACTCAACCCCATCTGTACCTGGACAGGGTCGATAACAAAACTAAATCGGAATGTTCCGTTTTCTCTTTGAGAGGGGATTTCGATTTTCAATTTTTCTCCTTGACACACCCACACACACTTGAGGGGAAAAAAGACGAAATTTATAAACATTGACAAATTTAATGTTTCTTTTGGTTTCAAAACTTGCCATTTCAACCCAAGGTTTTTCTCCAGAGCTATATAGAATAACATCCTACCCTTTGAACTGTTAATCATTTTGAGTACATAATTGCATACCAGCAAGTTAATAGTTCCTCCATAATTCAATTTTGAATCAGCCTAAACAAGTCAAAGTGCAGTTTCCCCAGTTGAAGAGCACCATTGATTGATGGGTTGAGAGGTACTTGAATTGACCCTTTGCCACTGCTAAGCCCCCCCCCCCCCTCAAAAACAAAGTGATGGGTTGGAATGATTAAACAAAATGCACTGGGTCAGATTGTCACGATTGACATAAAACACATTTTGTTCCTGGACCCAGAAATTGCTTACATTGCCAATGAAGTTGTAAAGAAAGAATGTGACGGGTCACAGGTTGCCCCAGATGAAGATTGAAGTGGGTCATTCCATGAGGTTGGGACACAAAACTGTGACATTTTGCTACAGTTTTAGCTTGTTGTACATGCCGTCTATAACCTAAGTTATTTGAAGAATTTATTCCTGATTATTTGTCTTACGTCTTTGACTTTGGAAAGTTTTATGCCATTTGAACAAGGAAAGTTGTACAAATAAACCTTTAACTGCCTTATGAATTAATAATATACACTGAACAAAAATATAAACGCCCACAAAAATGGTTATTTGTCTTGATTTGTAAACAACATTTGTGTCCACCATCTCTGCCAGTGAGGAATTGCTTAGTGATGCAGTGATTCCAACCACATCTGTGTTGTGGATGGAATCACTGCATCACTGAGCAATTCCTCACTGGCAGAGATGGGCACAAATGTTGTTTACAAATCCAGACAAATAACCGTTTTTGTGGCATTTATATTTTTGTTCAGTGTAATAATACTTCCTTATGAAGTAATACTGCCTTATGAATTCTCCCAAAATGTTTTGATTTGATTTCATTTCATTTCATGTCTTTTTACCATGCCTTTGTTTGGATTCCTCATTACCATTCTATTTTTGTAGCAAGTTGAGTTGTAGTTAAAAAGTTGATGTTGACAATTGTGTAGTGTATTACTAGGCTTGATATAAGTTTTTATTTGTGCATTTTTAACTATAAAGACAAAGTGTGTGTTTTTCTTTCAATACAAATGTTAAACATTATTTGTTATTCCCTTAATTTTCAGCATTGATTTAATGTCAGCAGATTTTTTTTATAACAAATGTATATTTATTGAAATCGGACTTTGACAAGAGGTCTTTAAACTTGTGCATGTACATTTTTTGTAAATTTTGTGTATGATTGCAATTGATTTTTTTTTTAAGCAGTTTTGGAAAATGCAAAAAAGCAAAAGAGCTTTCAAAGAAAATAAAATGCATTGAAAAGAATTTTGTTTAGTTGTACTTTGATTTTTTGAGCAAGAAAATAAACGGTACAAGACAATAAGTTAGTTTCATTGTTCTCAATAACTGATATTGATAATTTAATGTTCATCTGGCACAATAGAGAAAAACACAGCATACATACAAAAGTACAAACGCAAATTTACGCAATACACAAGTACATGTATTTATTTGATCAACACTCTTTATGCAATTTGATGTTTTGTTCTGTTATTAATTTTCCAAACAGTGACATTTTCATTAAAAAGGAACTCAATGGTGTTTTTTTTCTTTTCAATTTTTTTTGTTTTTGTGGCAGAGTATACATGTAGATTAAATAATAAATTACAAAATAATTTGGGTAAATTAAGTAAGAAATTCGTTTTTTAGAGGCATTTTCTTTCTGCGCCTGCACAGCCAGAAATCTGAAAAGCGCGAGGTCAAATCTCCGTCTGTATGTAAACAGAGATTTGAACTCGCTCAGAACAAAAATGCCTCTAAAAAACGTATTTCTTACTTAATTTACCCAAATTGTTTTTTTATTTATTATTTAATCTATACTCTGCCACAAAAAAACAAAAAAAACAATGGTTACCATTTGAGAAAATCCCCTTTTTTAAAGAAAAACGCAAAGGAAACTTTGCAAATCTGGGTCAACTTTCAAATTTTGAAAAGAAACCCCAAAACACCAAAACGATAAGATCGTACATTTTAGTTTTGACGTGGTATAGGAATGTTAATATTAATTTGAAGTTTGCATAGGATATGCCTATAGCAAGAAACAATGTGGAAGATATGTTTGTTTCATTGTGGAATGCATAAATGAATTTCCTGTACACACATGATCAAAAGACTAATTCAAAAAAATTCGGCCATGGTGAACTGTTCCTTTCTCTATGGTTCGGCATAACATCTTGTGAAAACTCTAAGAGGCATGGCTGTTTTGTACAAACATTCCATAAGTTGAGAAATGCATGCATATAACACAGTCACAATCACACACACATTCGCATTTTTGTATCACTGTGGAGACATGGCTTTGTTCTCGTGTACAAAATGGTTAGAAAGTCGAGCACGTTTTTCAAAATGCTCCCATTTTAACCATAATTTGTTTCCTGGGTTGAAATTTCGACCCAATATACCCTATATTATACCCTAACCCAAACACTAACCCTAACCCACATCCTAATCATAGTCTTTGAGTAATTTGAGTACAATCCAAAAATCTAATTCGTGAAATTCCCAGTGGAGACCTATTCATCTATAGAAATTTACCCTCCGGAGACGTTTTGTCTCCATTGTACACATTGTGTTTATGTCTCCAGAGGGTACCGTATTTCGCACCACTCTGACATGACAATCTTTTTTCTTTCTTTTTTACACACAAACTGCAAAGGAATGTATACAATGTGTATCATTTAAAAAAAATACTTTAAAGCATTAACCCTTGCCCTTGTTTACACTCCAACGCACTTCAATATTCACCCCCCCCAAAAAAAAAAATGCCTGTGTATACAAAACTATAATCTTCTAATGTACATTCTACACAGCTAGCCGAGTGGAGTGAATTGGCATGTACCACTGACATGCAATAAACAACTCTCATAGAGCAAGGGTTACTATTAAGTGTGCATGTCATCTTGCCACAGAAAAACTCTCTGTATTCTAGTGTTTGCCAGGGTGATATGCCCTTAGTCGTGGACCATAACTTAAATAGCCCCTCCTATATTTGTCACCCTGGCTCCGCCTCTACATTTAGCAATAAGCAAACTTTCTATATTACAACTTATACGACAAATGCACAATATATATTTTAATAAATAAACAAAATTACATACTTTAATACCCACCCCTTCCCCCCCCCCCCCCCCCCCCACAACAAATAAAAATAAATACTAATAATATTTACATTGACTGACGATAAAAATTTAAAGATTTATAAAAGTAGGCAATTTTCTTTTGGCCAATGGACAAATTGGATGAAATGTATTGTCAAGTTTGATGACTTTTAAATAATGGACTAAAATGTTGTTTGACAAAAACATTTTTTTTTTAAATTTTGTATCATTGTTACTGGGAATCTCTACTCGACAAGCTTTGCTTTTTAGGGATCTCCATCCACATATTTTATATACATTATTACCCTTTTGGTTGGTTCCTTTTTTGTGGAAAGTAAAGTGAAGTGAAGTTTCCCATATAAAACAAAAGTTCAAATTCAGAAATGTCCTCATGCGAAAACAAGGGACAAAGGAGCATGTTTAGTTTCTTCTTGGGCAAACATTTTAACCAAAAACACATTTTCGTGATTTATTAAATAATCTAATTTGTAGGTAGTGCCTGAAATAGAAATGACCTGTATGCATGCACTGGGCAAAGCAGCTTATTCCTGTTATTCTTCTAAGGACAGGACAAAAATAGAAATGTGCTGAACCTTTTTTTCTTATCTAGGTCACGGGACCATAGGTCCAAAGAATTTATATTGTCAACACAAAACATGTGCATGAATTGAAATGTTCTGAAAAGTACTTTACAATTTTTTTTTTTACGAGAACACTAAGTTAATTTTTTTCTAATTCGTTAAAAAAAAATATTTTATGTTTAATTTCAACTTAAACTTAAAGTCGTGGAAATTTGTGAAAATGACAAGAGCCACAGAAACAAGATTCAATCCTGTAAATAGGTCACATGACCTTCTTTATAAATATCAATCATTGATAAATTAATCTTTCAGATTTAGACTGTATAAACCCAAAAGTATTTAGCAGCATATCCTTAAAATTAAATATTGTTTTATTTATTTTTCGCAAAAAAAGTATAGCAAGAAACCGCCATTGTTGGGTACAGCCTCGTTCCCAAGGTATCGAGCGATATTGGAAAATGAAAATGAGTTGAAAATAAAGTAAGGTAGGGTTTTGGTTTTTTTGAAAAAAAATTACAAGTCGGTTAGTCCTTCCACCTTTTTTTAACATGCACTACAAGACCAGGAGCAGTTTACCCATCAAAAGTGATTCAGAAAATCACAATTGGTCGGTTTTGGACACGATTTATTTACTCACTTTCAGTTTTACCAGACTTCTTCACAGCTCGCCAAGCTAGCTAGCTAGAGATCGAGACCGTTCTGTTCTGGCCGTCAAGGTTGTTCTCCAAACTCCAGCTTCGTCTCCGTTTTGGCTTTGTTAAAGCAGTTTGGCAATGGTAATGGAGCCCAACAGAGCCTGAACTGGAGTTTGGAAAACGGCCCAAGTTGCCCCCCCAAAAAGGGGTTTCCCAAACATTGGATTCGTCTTGTTATGGCTACAATCGATTTTCAGCCTCAGATCATTGATCGACGACGGTTTAGGTCTTGTTATGCGATTAAGGTGAAAAATTGGTTTAAATGTTTATTTAGTTTGGACATTAACAACAGTCAGCGGTGCATGCAGCTTTCTGCAACGGACCCAACGTTTACAAAACCGCCACGCACCTGGGCCGTTTTAAAAACTCCAGCTTTTAGGCTATATGTAGCCTTTTGTCAAGGCCTTCGTGGCTGCGATCCCAAGCGACCGGAACGGAGACCACGCACGCGAGTGGCGAAGCCTCCCCGCTTCGCCACTCGACTGGCGCGCGTGGTCTCCCTTTCCAGTCGCTTGGGATCCCAGCCACGAAGGCCTTGACAAAAGGCTAGGCTATATGCGGTTCCAGTAGGAGTGTCGTGGCCGAGTGTGGTTAAGAGCGTGTGTTTTCTGTTCCACAGAGCGTGAGTTCGAATCCCGGCCGTCGACACATGTGTCCTTAAGCAAGGCAATTAAACCACTATTGCTTCGTCCTTCGGATGGGACGTAAAGTTGTAGGTCCCGTGTGTTGTATAATTTATAATGTGTGTATATATCTTTCGCATTATAACATTATAAAATTGTATAATGCACGTAAAAGAACCCAGAACCCAGAACACTTATCGCTAAGAGAAGGGGTTTGCCCCGGTGTTCCTGGCTGACACAGCCTCTGTCTACGGGTTTCTTCTCGCTTACGAGCTACAGTGCCTTGAGCGCTTTTGAAGGATCCTTGGTTTCATTACCAGAAAATAATAATAATCAACATTGCCAAACTGCATGAACAAAGCCCAAAGACGAAGCAGAGTTTGGAATACGGCCCGTAAACAAATACTGGCGGTTTAAGTTAAAGTGACGTCACACTAACACACCAACGAACCGAATAGGTGCTACGCACAAAAGAATTGCGCTACATTTGTATTTTGGTCGCCCAAAAATTTGAGGAAGAAATAATTTATGTTGTGCAGCTCCCATGGGTCCGGGATACTTGTAAATAATGTTTAGAGATTTATTAAACTGCTATTCTAATTTATATGTACAACTATTTTATTTTAATCAATATACATATACAATAAACATCTAGAATCTAAGTATCTTTTAGGGGAGTTTTTTACTCTGTCCAATTTACAACTAGTAACGGCTGCGATCTGGGGGGGGGGGGGTGTCCTATACACTATTGTCGTGTATACATAAGGGACATGATCGCAATGGCAAGTGGAACATCAGAGAAGGTTCGTGCAACGATGAAGCCTTTAGTCCGTGATCAAGATAGGTGGACCAGTTTGACTGAGACGAAGTCCCTAGCCTCCAGCTCGACCGCCACCCGGTACCACTTGATGGTCTTCCCCGCGTGATGCTCCAAGCTGCTCACCACGTTCCTCCGTGGTAACTTAGGAAACACCATCACGGCGGTGGTGAATGTCTTCGGGGGCGTCAGCGCCGCAGCCCCGGGGATCATGTACACAGCGTCCCGGTACCTGCGGAACTTGCTGTTGATGAAACACTGAGTTGTGGTGCTGTATCTCGTGGTGGGTTTGGCGCCGAGTTGCAGGCGCACCTCTTCCCGGAACGACCGGCGCGGGTCTTCGATCACCCACTCCAGGCCGTAGTACCGGCGCTGGTACGGCGCGCGTTCCGTCAGCGTGACGCTCTCCGAGTACCGGCGGTACGGCACAGGGTAACCGTCCTCCTCGGGGCCCGCTGCAGATCCGTCCTCGTCTTCGGACTCCTCGGAGAAGCAGGAGTCAGACTCCGAGCCCGAGTCGGTCCGGGAATAGCTGCTGGACGATGACGTGCCCGAGTAGGAGGAATTGGAGAGGCTCTCGCCGTAGCTGAGACGCTTGCTTGGGGGGTGGGCGCGGCCAGGATGGCCGAATGGGATGTCTGCTGGATCGATGTCCTTCTCCGTAACCTCCTGATGTAAAGTGAAAAGAGAAAGTTGTTAACGTACGTAATTAGCAGACATGTTGAAAATTGTCTTTTGAAACCGGCTTCCTTTATTCACGTCGTCGCTTCTTTTCAAATAGTACAGTTGTTTTGTTCGTCTAAAAAATATTTGTTTAACATTTTGATTGGATAAATGTACCCGGTTATAATTCTCAATTTCCCAACAAAGCACGGGCAACTATTATCCAGGGTTTGTGTCCTTTGGGACAAAATGGGTATTTTGTTTTTAAAAGAACCTGACCCCAACTTATATTTCCGCTCGTTAAAATTGTCAGGGGGGAGGTGGGGGGGGGGGGGGGGGGGGGGGTAGGGGTACTAGTAACCGTTTGTGGAGTGCTATCGCTTTCGATTCGTTAAAAAAGCATATAAACATGTCCCGGGGCCAAATATTGCCCAATCAACGCATAACCTTCATATCACCAGTCCATTTCTAATACTGTATCCGCAAGGGGAGTGTTGGTTTATATTTCCCGTAATTATGCCATATATCGGCAGCACAGCAACACCTATTACCTTCCGCTTCGTATCCTAACAATTGCCAGCAGTGATTCCATGCGAAACAGCAAAGATAACAAAATCATAAACAGGAAAATAACTACAATGCACCCACAATGGCCTACGGACAGGCATATCCTACCTTAACGTCGTTAGAAGTATCCATTTCGCTTCAAGAAGCTAAAACCAAAACCCTTTTGGGTGTAATCAACGCACAACAGTATACGGATGCGGAAATGTCTAATCAAAATTCAGCAACGGCATCTGTATGTGCAGCACAAGGTTAATTCTCATACAAGTTCGCACATAAGCGTTGGAACAGGCTTTACACTTCGTCATGCACTGTACTGCCAAACATATTTACAATTTCCTGGTACGGCGAGCCGAAAGTAACGCCAAACGCTTCAGAACATCTCCCCACTTGTTGACATACAACTGCCAGACAAAAGGCGGGAATCAAAAGCGCGTGAAGGTGAACAAAATCCAGGGGAGAAAATCGATGTTGCCGCTGCGTGATGTGACTATAAATAGACCTTTTTATAACTCCATGTTCACACTATGTGCATGAACTACACTGGGGCATAATATTTACAATCGTTCAACTTTGAAAAAGAAAAAAAAAACTATTAAAATTTGAAATAGCCTGGGGCCAATTTCACGGAGCTGCTAAGCACAAAAATTTGCTTAGCACAAAAAAGTCTTGCTCATTAAAAACAAGTTATCAGCCAAAATTATACGTGTTTTTCATGCTAAGCAAAAAACCAGCTGATTATCAATCAAAAACAATAAAGATCAGGTGAAAATTTGGTCTGTAACCTTGTTTTTACTAAGAACAAATTTTCATGCTAAGCAAATTTTTGTGCTTAGCAGTTCCGTGAAATTGGCCCCTGGTCTATCGTCTCCCCGTGAATTATAATCTCCATTTCTCCGTTGCCGTGGAAACCGAAGCCATAATAGTGACGAACTTGACCCTGTGCCATAAAGCATCGAGGGGAATAATAAGCATCGTCGGAATAATAAGCATCGTCGGAATAATCAGCATCGTCGGATTAATTAGCATCGTTTGTTTTCTCCATGGACGTCGGCATCAGGCGTACATCAATATGCGGCGTAACATGCATGGGTCTAGCTCATAATAATAATAACCATTGACATATTTTGCTTTCACAAAAACGGGAACGATCATCTAAAGTTCAAAGCATGTTGTAATTATAATTCTTTCTTCTATACGTTGACACATACTGTACATGTAGTACAAAACAGCACAAGTGTTGGACAAATTTCAACTTAGCAGCCAAAGCGTCGATGCTCTCACATCTTCGCTCGTATCTCTGCCCAAACAGCTAGTTAGGGCACTATAGGAAATTAGGAATGGCTAATTATTTAGGATACATGACGTTGTTTCTTCAGACACTTGGGTAGGCTTTATTTGAACAACAAATTGTGCTTGCTTCAACAAATATTGTCAGGTGAGCTATCCCAAGCGACATAATTCCGTTGGTATATTATGATCGTGATAGCGGCAAACTTTAGACGTCATGCCTAATTAGGTTGCCTTTGAAAGTGTCTTTGTTCACATTTTTCTCACACTGTTGAATACACCGTCGCACGTACGCACATTTACGTACCTGTTTACAGGGTCGTCAAAAAAACACGGGACCCCATACTTCCAATATCCAAGAACCTATACCATTGATACCAAGAACTCCTGATTTTGTTTAGTAGTAATTTGTTTCCAGCCGCATTTTTGTGAACCAGGGTTAGGGGTTATTTGGTCTTGGATGTTCACTGAGTTCGATAATCCTCCGACTTTGGTTCACAAAAATGGCGCTTGAATCAAAACTATTAAACCAAATCGGGAGTTCTTTGTACCAATGTTCTTCTGACAAGATTTCCTACCCATTATATATAAACAAAAATGTAGGTTTCTGAAAAGACGAAGTATGAGGTTGTGTTTTCTTTACCATCCCTGTATAACGACAGTAACCGTGATTTTCGTTGACTTCCGTAAACAAAACTGATGTGTGCCATACGTCACATTATTTAGAACCTTTCCTTCTGTTTTTTTTCCTCACACAAACTGGAACGCTTGGTCCCCTGGGCTCGCGGCTAATTTAAAAATTAAACGAATGAAATGAAGTTTAATTAGAATTCTACCGATTAAATCACCGACACTGAAGGACTTACAATGAGATTACACTTTCCACCGGAGTGTATGGTCACGCTTGAAAGATCTTGAAAAGAATCTCTTCCCTATAAAGGGCCACCACGCCCTGCACGCCTCAATACATTTTTAGGAAAACTTGCCCGGCGCACAAGGAAAAAAGAGGGTGGGTTAAATAATGCATAATGAGCAGTATATGTATATACCAATTGTGGAGGGAGCGTAAGTCCTTCAGTGTCGGTGATTTAATCGGTAGAATTCTAATTAAACTTCATTTCATTCGTTTAATTTTTAAATTCTACCTCATAATCACCTCCACTTCGGACTTACAATGAGATTTTAGAGCCCAGGTGCAACGGGCAAGACATGTAAAAAACCCATAAAGAGTCGTACAGTACGAGTTCATTTCTCATGCTCCTGTTATTTAATTGGAAACAACGTTGCTTTGCAACTTATATCAGTGTCAACCAGTTTCTGATTCACTGTTGAAGTTATATTGTAAAACTTTAATCGAAAAGAAATGTTTCTGTATAACCGTTCAGAAACTACACAGTTAGAAGCCTATTTTGCTCCCCAACTTAATACGCCGTCAGCAAACTTCTGACTAATTGGTACAATCGTTTTATTATAAAACTTGGCAAAGGTACTACTCCTTGCCCATTGGGCAGTGGTCAGTATGACATCCAGAGGAATTCCTCTCTGGAAAGCTGCACTACACGCAGCGGATCGAGTACTATGCGCCTTAAATATACTTATGTCAATACCTGCATCTTGCAGAGTCATTTTAATCCAACGAGAAATCGTCTCGGACCCTACAGGCTTGTGTGGGGAAGTATAACTCAAAAATAAATTTCTTTCCCGACCTCGGAAAGCTCTAGTTCTAATTAGATATTCTCCAAGTGTGCTTAAAACACACAAGTTTTCGTCGTGCGGATACTTTGACAACACGACATTTATCGGCTTGCTGCCAACTTTACTGGTCTTTGTTAACTTAGTAACAATAAAAGTCACGTTGCTTGTAGTAACATTGACCTGATCTAACTCAAGCAAAGATAAGGTCTGACTCCTTTGTCCTGAAACCAATGCAATTAACATAACAAGTTTCATGGTAAGCTTTTTTAAAGGCATTTTGCCAGAGGACCTAATTCTTTTAGGTACTTGAAAACAATATTTACATCCCAAGTAAAATTATATCTGGGCATAGTCTCAAGTTGTACACACCTGTCATAAATCTTTTGATCAATGGGTGCGATCCAATAGAAATCCCATTTTTTTGAAGTACAATTGCCGACATGGCACTACGTAGGGTATTTACTGAGCTATAACTGTTACCCTTATGAAATTCTTCCGTTAAACAATCTAGTACGAGTGTTATAGGTGCTCGAATGGGATTAACTTGTTCCCGAGCACAGAATAGAATCCACTTTTGGATTGCCGACCTGTAAGGATAATGTCTGCAGCGTCTTGTGAAATTCCTTGACGTTGCAGGTTTTCCCGGACAAATGGCAAGCCATCAGCTGTAGCCGTTCTAGCAATGGATGGGGTCTGCCCGAGGAAGGAAGCGAAAGTATATTAGCCTTTTGAGGCAACATGACTGGTTTATTTATCAGTAGTTTCAACATCTTGGGAAACCACACCTGTGTTTGCCAACGTGGAGCAATAAGTATGGCGATTGCCTTATCAAACTCAATTTTGGCCAAGACTTTCCCAATTAGACAGAATGGGGGAAATGCATAGACTTTGTATTCGGACCAGTCCAGTGTAAACGCATCATAATTAAATGCCCCCGGATCAGGTTTCCATGATACATATGGCTGGATTTGATTATTCAATCTTGACGCAAACATATCAATGCCAGGAGTCATAAATCTTGCAACAATTTTGCGAAAAACTTCTGGATGTAATTTCCATTCCATATCTTCATGGAAATTTCGTGATGCAAAATCTGCCCTGGTATTATAAACCCCGGGTAAATACGTCACAGATAACCATATATTCCTGGCCATGCACCACAGCCAAATTTCCCTCGCAAGTTCGTTTAACTGCGGGGAATGTGTGCCACCAAAATACTTGATGTATGAAACAGCTGTTGTGTTGTCTGTTTTTAAATGCACATGAATATCCCTCTTGTTATTGAACAGGGATTGCAAAGCAAAAAAGCAAGTCTTTAACTCAAGATAATTAATGTGGAAATTAGACTCGGCAGCCGACCATTGTCCACCCAATACCTGACTGTTGCACTGAGCACCCCAACCAACTTTGGATGCATCGGATTCTACTAAGAAATCCGGCTTATTTCTTTGAATGGGTGAATTTGCATACTGCAAATTAGCATGCCACCAACTTAAATCTGTCTTGGCTTGGTTAGATAGCGAAATGTTTGCCTCAAAATCATTGGCATTAAGAGATAAAGCCGCATTCTTATCTATTTCAATAGATCTTCTGAATAAAGCACCATACGGCACGGCTATTTCACTGGAAACCAGAAGCCCTATCACGTGTGCAACGTCCCGTATTTTCGGGCGAGGAATTGTGATCAAATTATCAATGGCAGTCAGAATTTTCTGTATCTTAGGAGCAGGAATTGAAATGGTCATGCTGACCGAATTTAGAATAAACCCAAGAAACTCTATGGTCTGTGCGGGTTCTAAAAACGATTTCTTATTATTGATAATAAATCCTAGCTCCTGAGTTAGTGTCAAACGAGCCTCAACATTAGTTTTGCACTCGTTAATTGTTGAACCTAACAATCGTCAATATAATCACATGACTCATGGCCTCTTTGTCTTAACGAGGCAATTAGCGGTTTCATTATCTTTGTGAAAACTCTAGGGGCGCATGCCAAGCCAAATGGCAAGCAGGTTAATTCGAACAAATTGTCTTGCCATTGGAATCGCAAATATTTGCGATGTTCCTTTGCAATAGGCACGGCAAAATATGCATCTTTTAGGTCAATTGATGACATAAAGCACTGCGGCCGTATAAGTTGCAGTGCGAACTGAATGGTTTCCATTTTAAAATGGTAGTAAGCCACTGATTTGTTCAATTCCCGAAGATTCAAAATTGGCCGAAAAGATCCGTCCTTCTTTGGACGAATAAAAATGGTAGAAACAAACTCCCCAGCTTCGTGGGTAGCGTGTTTGATCGCTCCTTTTTGAAGAAGCTTATTTATTTCCACAGAAATAATTTCAATCTCATTTTGAGAAAATACAATTTGTTTAGGTTGATACAATTGGACAGGTTGTTCGCCAAATTCTATACGATAATGTTGTATTGCATCCAAAACCCATTTGTCCGAGGTTACTGTTAGCCATTTGGCTACATAATGAGACAATCTACCTGCAATTTTACTATTTGTAACGCATTGACTCACCAGTTTGTTTGGCGAACCTATTTCTTGGGTTCTGCCGACGTCTGCGGCTTGCGGTTCCACCGAGATCCCTGGTGCTTGCCGTAACGCTGGTAGTTTAAATAGCTACCACGTCTCTGACTGGCATTAGTAATGTTCCCTCTGTGAAAGGAACCTTTGTTGGCCCCCCTGAAGCTAGAAAATCCAACTTTGTGTCCAATTTTGTTTGTTTGTTGGATATCTTTACATTGCTGGGGTAAGTTATCCCCAAAAAGAAGTCCGGTTACCGGAACATGTGGGGAACACAGGCCAGAAAATTGCTTGTTTAGGTCGGGCTTAATCAACTCACGTCTTCTCATATTGAGTTCGTGGTTGGCATGTCCGGTCACTGCTACGGCATCAAGCAGTTTGGTGATTTCACCCTTAACGTCTACATTTGCAGACTCTAATGACCCACTTGGACGTTTCATGAGCGAATCTATTACGCCCACAATCGGCACTACACCTTTCATGAGTGCCTGCTGTACTTTTTGCAGTTTTATGTCCTGCGACCGAGTTTTCGGTTTCAGTGAGGTCCAAACCTCGGGATTGACTCGTGTACATTCTAAATTATTAATGTTAGTGGGTCGTTGTAGAGCTTTTAGCTTTTCCACGGCCTTGTCTTCAGGTAACTTGCTACGCACCATTTTATCAATGACTTTAGCCAGTTTTTCATTAACTGCAGCAGCAGTTGGGGCATCCTCTGTATACAGCTGTTCGAAATTGTTCAACAACTGGTCATCCTGGCCTGTAGGGTTTGAACCTGTGACTGACTCCGAGAGCAGTTCGTTTATAGCCTTTGAGGCGCTTGCATCCGAGTCAGATTCTGAGGCCAGACGAGGCCGCTTTGCGGCAGGTTGGCTGAGGATGGCCGTTTGGATGGTCTCAATGGCTTCTGCCATTGTGTCCAGCTTTTCTGTCACGGCGGCAAATTCTTGCCGAGTAACAGTCTTGTTTTTACGAGACTTTTCTTTTGGCTTGGCCAAAGCATCTTGATACTCACCCGTATCCTGTTGGGTGTTCGGCTCGTCGACAGAGTCCGACGGCCCGGCCATTAATTCTAAAAAATCTGTCTCTAGTGTGCTATCCATTGGGATGTACAGTACAATGTATAACTCTACGTCGTACACACTCTATACGATGTGACACGCTCCGGCACGAAAAATGTATTGAGGCGTGCAGGGCGTGGTGGCCCTTTATAGGGAAGAGATTCTTTTCAAGATCTTTCAAGCGTGACCATACACTCCGGTGGAAAGTGTAATCTCATTGTAAGTCCGAAGTGGAGGTGATTATGAGGTAGAATTTCAAATAGGCCTACTGTAAATCAGTCTTGCCACATACCGCTAAACCGTTGGCGTATCGTAATCGAATTTCAGGGGCAGACAATGGGTTAAGGCTATAACAGTATAAGTAACTCTTCCGGCGCATGGCGTCTCGGCGCTGCATCGGACTACCTCAGGCGAAAAACAACATAATTTGTGAAGGGGAACTATATGCAAATAAGACGTACATGTACATTATTATGTATCGTACATCAGTCGTACAGACAACTTCAAAACAGAGTTAATATTCACATGCAAACTATTATATTAGGAGGGTAAAAATACTAAATGGACCAACAAATGCCTTGCCGGGGAGATCATGGTCTTTTTAAAACCCACCGTTTAAACATTCTTTAAAACTTTGAACATGCGGCATTGTACCAAACCTGTGTACCCAATTAATTGTTTTTATTCAAAGAAATGTTTGGGATTGGGCCGATCGAGTTAGGATACACAATTGGCGATTGCTTGAATTATCATGAATGGGTGGATGTAAAGGTAGGATACACCATTGGTAATTGCTTGAATTATCAGGAATGGGTGAATGTAAAGGTAGTTCATTGTAATTGCTTGAATTATCATGAATGGGTGGATTTGGGGGTTGTATTTTATAGTAAAGATCTTTTAACTGACCTGTCTGAAGTTTTACAATCATACCGAGGAAACGGCGTTCGTTTTCAACCGGCGTCGGGCAGTTGTTCTTATGTTGTTCTGGTTTTTTTTGCGATCGCCGTCTGGCGATAGTGACTTTTTATTTTTTATTCAAATTTGTTGTTACAATTATAGCATATTTAGCGCAATCATTTTGCTGGATGCCTACAATCATTATTTACTTTTAAATAAGTAAGATACTTCTTAATAATTCGTTAGTAAACGATTTCGATATCTGCAAATGGTGTATCCTACCTTCAAGTTAAAAGAGTGAAAAATAAAAAATACCCCTCTGTGATTGTGGGCAGAGGCCAACTTTGTTTCTGACTGTATTGGGGATTATAATATGAGAAATCGAAACTTGCAACTCAACAGGAGTTGACAGGTGGGTACCTATTGGGCGAGACATATTGGCGAGGATTGACGTAAGGTTTGACGTCATTCTGGTAGAACATGCAGCGTGGCTGTTGTTATAAGTACATTTTATTACTTCAATTGACAATCTTCCTCGAACGTTTAGGTGGGCGTTTTTGTTCCAAATGCCGTACCGGACATTTTTTAAACAATCTTTTTTTTCTGGGTGGTCTTGAGATAAAAGGACGATTTCAGAATCCATGTACATGTATTGGAATGTTCAGTACATATTTCAAGCAATGTCAGATAATGATCTCAACTCAATCCTACATTATCAAGTAAAGCAAGAAAAATGAAATGCAATCCTTCGTCATTCGTCCCTTATTTCTGATTTAACTTGTACATGAATAAACTTGTTGTGAAGTTTACTTTTAATTCAATCTCCTCGATAATATGAAATCGTTCTTGACAAAAATGTTTTAATCCTTTTTTAGATTACATAAAGCTATACAAAGCGTTGCCCAGGTATTTTTTTGTTCCAAAATGAAGCCGTGCATATACTAAAGTTTTATGCAATTTCCGACTTGTGAATGAGAAAAGGTGCACATTTTGTAGACACCTTTAATTCAAAGTTTTGACGTCATCTCTTCCAAAGAAAGTTATTTAACCCACATTTTGCCAGCGGGTGCCGGTGACTACTTCGATAAAAAGAAAACAGCGCGACTTTCGTTTATATTCCGGACCCCTGTGTCGGCGGGGGCAGGATAGGAGCAACTTCACCGTGTGATATAGTTTCGAAAAACCAATCTTCTTGAAATGTTTTCCTACGATGAATAATGTCGTGACGTCACGATCGAAACCTGACGACCAATTACCCCAGTTTCTATCAGACTTTTGATTCTTTGTCTTGTTGCCTGTATAGACTCGAGATTTATTGGTTAAACCCTGGGGCCAATTTCATAGCTTAAGCACAAAAACCATTGCTTAGTAAATCAGGCTAGGAGCCAAAATTCTATTCGATTGTTATGCTAAGCTAACAACAGCTAAGTACCAATCACAAACAATATGCGTCGCATGGAGATGTGGCTGGTAAACTGGTTTTACTAAGCAAGAATGTTTTGTGCTTAAGCAATTTTTATGCTTAAGCAGCTCTATGAAATTGGCCCAGTGTGACTGGGACGGGAAGTGATCTTAAGACAGGGTTCCATGCTACGCTGTCTAGAGTCTAGACCCTGTTTCTCTTCCTACTAGTACTAAGTACAATACTCTTTGTGTCAAGTGTGTCAAACTCAGGAAATCGTCTGTCGCCCTAGCTTTGTGTCTGTGTTAAATCATGTCCTGGCTATCTCAAAGTCGAATATGACTGAGCAAAATACGCAGTAAACTTGCTGCAAAATTACCAATCTCTTGTTTCGACTCAGCTGAATGGCTACAAAGCATTTCATTCCATGCAAAGCTGTAAAAACGGTTTATTTTCGTGCGTACTTCGGGTAAAAATAAATAGATCAATTTCACTAATCGTTTTTTTTTCAAGAGTGGAAGAACATTGATGTATCAAATCTAATTAAGAAAAAAAAAAGATGAATCTAGATTACTTTCTTGTTTACTTACCTTGTATTTTTTTTTACATGTGTATACGTAGGCCTATACTAGTAGCACTGAACCGTGACTATAAACACGGGGAAACTCAAATACACACAGCGTTTGTGAACCTACATGTATGTGTACTTGTACATGTACGGTAAATCGAATGATGGGTGTTTCCAAATGCTCGTTTACCGACTTTACGCTTGAAAATGTTCAAGTTCAAGCCTACAAGTCAATGCCAATATTCTGGAAATAAGTTTCGCAGAACTATACTTGTTGCAAAAGTGATGAATAATTATGAAGATTAAAATAATTTTACCTACAAGCCTTGAAAATCTGTTTAAAAAAAGTAAGAGTAGACACAACACAATAGTACAAAATCACATAAAACATCTACACTAATTACAGTGATATGGAAATGTGAAAAAAATATCATACCATTTTACGCAGAATATCCATTCTGTCTATTGGCACCGCTTTCTCAAAAAGACTCCACTTCTATTCTTGCAAAAACAAATTATGACAAAATTCACCACAAAACAAAACTGGCGGGAAAAACCACTCAAGATCTGCACGTTGTCGTCTGCTCTTACTCCAACGCTAAGTGAAATTGTTCGTAATAGCCAAGACGATAACGCGTACAGTATATATAGCCTACTACGAGTCCGAGAAACGCAAGTGTAGTTTATCACCGATTGGGTTGGACGGCTCTGCGAAACAAACTGCCCGATGCCTTTCCCGGGGGATTGTCACGTTGTGACGTGACCCACGAGTTATCGGTTAAAGTTACACACTCTACACGGCACGTCGGGGATCACTCGCAATCTGACCCCGTGGGGCCGATTTGTGCTGTTTTAATGGTTTACATTATCGGATTCCATTGCGATGTTTTATGTGACGTTTTGATGTATTTTGTTCGCATTTATTTGGTGACTTCTTTATCGAGGAGCTATATCTGGTGGTGTTAGCGATATAAAAACAAAACTTTAGATATAAGCCAGAATACCCTCCGTAATATTTTGTCTTTACGTCGAAAAGTTGAATATTCAGAGTCGTAAACGTTTTCTTAGCGACTTAAACCTAATTTTTTTTTAAATGTTAATTTCTTGCCTTTTTTTCTCGAGTTATGTAGATGAAATAACTGCCATGTTCATTCTTTCATTTATTAAAATTCCTTGGCTGTAAGCATTTTGTTCGTAATTGTTTGGCTAGCCCATAAAACGTACCATCAAGTCCTTGTCATGTCAAACCAAACCGCGGACACAGTAGGGCGCCACCACCTTGCGAAAAACCAAGCTTCCCCACAAAACTGGCAAGAGTTTTGACGATAGAGGGCGCTAAACGATATGAGAAGAAAACGGATCGTTGAAAGCACAGTTGAAAGGTTGATGACCGAAGAGGGCGCTACGATAGGTTTCCGTATCGGCAGACTTCACAAATTCACAGAGATTTGAAACGTTACCGTCTTTGTAAATATGTATACACACAGCCCACAATTGTAGGACGCACGTTCATCCAATTCCATTTCCCCTTTCATATTTGGTTTGGTTTTTTTGGAAAGAAACAAAATCGGGGTCACATTCTGGGGTTGTTAACTACTTTTGATCGCCAGCCCAAACAAATATAGAACAACCCGTATATTTTGCGCCGCTTTGTCTTAGAGAACGATCGTGGAGAAATTCTAATTAACCATTTTTTTTGTTTCAGAGCGTATCACCAACTTGCAGAAATCCTCCAAAATCTACAATACTGTACACAGGCTTACTTAGTTATAACATAACAAAATGTTTGCAATAATTGTTTGACTTGGTAAAATACAATACACGTATACATGTACATATACTACAGAAAGCTCCTACGAATTTACGATTATCAAATTAATTGAATACACAGGTCAATGTTGCATGTACTTTTTATATTTATTATTAGAAAAAAAGTATATGGTAGGTTATACAAAGATCTATATACCATTTAGCTAAGGTTATACACCAACGAACCCGCACGGTGGATTGAAACGGATGACTAATTTCTATATAAGCTAATAATCTTTGTCAAAGTAAAAAAGATCAAATAGCCTAAACATGTGCGTGCGTTTCTCATTAACCGTCACAAGAAAAATGAAAGACAGAGAAAACACACACATGTGGGTATGACTCGATCGTGTGTGCAGTAGATATTATGCGACGCCCTGGCCACAAAAAGGGTATTATATCGCAAACAAAGAGACTAAAATTGATTTGTACATATTGTTGGAAAGATGGAATATATAATAGAGCTCCGTAGCCCCTCCCGTTCTGGAGATATGACATATTTGCATACTGATTACTTCCTTGGAGTTCAAATTACACAACTGAGAAAAACAGGCTTTGAAATAGCTGGCTCTGTTGTAGAACAACAGAACGATGCACACAAAATGGCTGTTTATTCATCAAAATCAACATTTTTGTGAATGAAACCTGAAACTTTAGGTATTAGATGTCATTCATGAATACAAATGAAAACCACCTTTTTATGAAATGTTTACCCTCTCAACGTTGAGCGGGTCACTACGTGTATATTGCACAGCACGACTTAAAACCCTTTTAATTGTGGAGCCTGTCACAAATTGTCATGGCAATGCCGGTTACCTAATTCGAGGCGAGTTATGAGAACGTATGTGTGGACATTTCTTGTTATTAACGTCCACTGCATTATGACTCATTTGAAGTCTGAGATTCTCTCTAATAATGAGCATTTTTATATGGGAAATTCTCATTCATTATGGTCCACGGAGTGATGTGTGATGAACCCATGATTGTAAATGCATTGATCATATAACCCGTTGATTCCGTAAAGGTCACAAAGGGAGGTATGAAACGAAAATAAGAGACATTTTAAAATAACAAATTTAAACCAGATATTTTGTACATGACACACTGGTGAAATTGGGTAAAATCTTCTTTTCTTATTTGAAACTGAATGTACAGTGGTATTTGCTAAATTTAATGCTTTACGCAAATTAACCAATTTGCAGCAGTGACAATGTTTTTTCGTGTAGGCCTAAATAAATGTGTAGGCCTAAATCGTAATCTGGTTGTGTTAATTTAACAGATACAAATAAAAACTCGGCGAAAAACTACTAGCTGATACACCCAGCAAAATTGAAACAGAAATTCATCCCCAATATCCCGTCAAGTGAGAATGTTTTTGAAAACTAGAACTTGAAAATACTACCGTTTAATTAACAAAAATGCCATCGTCTCGTTATTTAAAAAAAACCTCCACGATGTCCACTGCACATTATTACGAACCTCGTAATCTGAACTTGCTCGAGTGCACAAATTGGTCGTCCAAACAAACAAAAGCAAACAAATCGACCGCGAACGGGAGAATAAATCGTGTAAATAAAATGGTAACACGATACAAGCCATGCAAACGTAGGCTATACCGTGTACTCTACATATAATAACCGTGTATTCGTGTTATAGTTCGCGAATGCTGACTACAAATTGGCTGAACAAAAATTGCATGGTTAAAACAATTCATTGGCAATCATTAATGCAATAGTCGTCTGTGAATGCACGTATAAGTTGATCATTAAGCAACATTATTCGAATGCAAATATTTACTAAATACAAACAATGCTGCTGTATATATGCTGAACTGGGCTACATATTGATATGGGTATCAGTCTGAGCATCCTACAGACACTAGGTTAGCCGCCCGAAGATATCGTATACACTTACCGTTCGCAGTACGACGATTGATCGCTGCACAAGCAACACCATCTTTCCACTCAAAATTATGTGGTTTTTTTCCCGAAAAGGTAAAATATCTGCAAGCTTATCGCAACGTGCTATTGAATAAAATTATCAGAACAAAAACAAAACCTAAGAATCCATCCTCTTGTATGGCGGCAGGCTACGGAGACAAGTGCATGGAACGCGCATCTAATAATAACGGTACACTGTCAGCCGCAACCGTGTACGGTTATGCTCCGTTGATGTTCGCTGGCGATGATGCATTCATAATTATTGCACTCCACGCGACCCACGTGTTTGAATGAGGAGGATTGGTTGATTAGAGACTAACGACCTGCTGGAGTTTATGATGAGACCTTGAGAGAAGACTAGCGATGTGCGGGTGATGTGTCATTGTTATGTAAATTATTATTTTTTAGATTTTTTTAAAAAGCTTTTATAATTTATGGTATGATTACAAACAAAACCGTGGTAATATTGTTGGCTGTCCCCCCCCCCCCTCCCTAGGCCCTTATAGGTGTTAGTAAATGGGCGTGGTTGTATTTTAATAATTGTAATGTTCACTTTACTTTCTCGTATTACTATAAAAGCTAATCAATTAGTTAGTACTCATAATCATGCAGGAATATCGGCGATGGTGTTTTTAGGTATATACAGGCTCCCCCACAAAAAAAAAAAAAAAATAAAAAAAAAAAAAAAAAAAAATAATAATAATAATAAAATAAATACAATAAACATTAAATTAAAAAAAAAAAAAAAAAAAAATGGTGTTCAAATAATTTGTATAATTGGTATAACGGATGGAGAGTCTCCCTAGAGGAAAAAGATACGGGACATTGTGTAGAACCAGCTGCAAAGACCATAAGGATATCGGTGTAAAATGTGTTTACATTTCACCCGAGGACAGACAAACAAAGGGAGAACAACGGGCTCTTTGTTGTCCTCGAGAGTTCGTCTTATGTTGACAATGGTCCTCGGTCATTAGTGTGTGCGCTTAGTCTATGGGAGAATGCTGTTAGCAATACATAAACAAAGGGTGAAACACAAAGCCTTGTCCTCGGAGCTCAGAGAGTCGGGGGGAAAACAAAACTGCGTGTTGCGTTATACGGTGAATTGAAAGGTTTATTTATTTATTTATTTATTTACAACCATCTTTAATGAGGGTAACCCATCCAGCAGGAGCTGATCATTTGGGGCCCTCAGTAGAGAGAAGACAATGAGAAGAAGGTACAGTTTTAGAGGTGGGAGGAAAACCCCTGAAGAATATCCTGGGGAAAACCCACGGAGTCAGGCAGGGACTGAAAACCCAATCCACATATTGGCCCAGGCGGGGTTCGAACCCGGGTCACAGCGGTGGAAGGCGAGGAAAGAACCGCTACGCCAACCTGAAACAAAATATAACATACGTTGTACTCTACGAATGCCAAAAAGTGCATTGTCCCCTTGCCAACGGCCAGTACAAACATATTGAGGTTCTGACGTTATTAATTGTTATTTTATAGGCAGCAATTATTGTTGGGGTCAGTGGCAATAT
Organism: Crossaster papposus; assembly: GCA_037893245.1. Taxonomy (NCBI): domain Eukaryota; kingdom Metazoa; phylum Echinodermata; class Asteroidea; order Velatida; family Solasteridae; genus Crossaster; species Crossaster papposus. The sequence continues at coordinate 133,862 of JBAIAA010000144.1, read as the reverse complement.
TTTTAACAGCCGTGTTGAAAATTTGCCCTTTTATACAATACCGTGGTTTTGTTTACAATTATATTTGCGGAGATAAACGATAATAAAAATAATAGCGACTGACCTGGGTCTAAAATGCGGACTGTTTTTTTTTTTATAAATCGAGGGTCAAGTGCACAAAAAGATTAGTTTGTGGCTAATAGATATCAAAATCAAAAGTATATCAAACCATTCATGCTTACTGTACCGCTGTGATGGGATCGCTTCAAAGAACATACAAATAATGTATTTCAAATTCTAGAGAATCCTACATGTACTTAAAACATAAAGGGATATCTTGGGCAGATCTCAATTTAGAAAAACGGGGGGGGGGGGATCCAAAAGCATTTTGCACCGTAAGGCAATTCTAAGATCAATTTATATACTTGAACATTCCATTTTACTGAATGGGGGGTTGGGTTGGGGAGGAGTGCGATCCCCAACCCCATCAACTGCGTTTTCAACTTCATCTTGTCGAACATAATTTATTCATTTCCAAATGTATTGCGCTGTGTAAATTAGATGGCCAAAAATCTATATCAAAATCCCATAACCTGTACTAGGTATATACATTAGCAAGATAAATTATATACCGTCAAACGAAAAATGCCCCGGTTCCACGATGAGTTTTGTAAGCCCAGCGTATTGTTGTAACAAATTGTCCAGTGTTCCAACCTCTGTGTCTTTGTTATTATAAAGATTATCAAAAATACATATATACATTACATGGTCAAACCAGCACATTTATTTTCCTGGTTCAAATACTAGATGCAAATTAGACAGTTAATCTTTATTATACCCGTATGATGGAGATAGTTTCTTCTATACATAAATTAGGATTTTACTTTTAACGACTCTTTCGACGCCCGATTTATTTTCTGCTGTGTTTTATCTGTTTTAAGCTACTGTGGTTTGGTCATGTTGGAGCATACCAAACTCCGGTTGTTTTTTTGTAGGTCGTGAGGCCAACTCCTCACACCGACCTCACTGCCACTTGGGTCTGATAAGCTTCGATAGTTTTTTTATAATCTGGACACGCGTCATCAAAACGAGCGTCACATAATATCCGCCACAGTCACCAAGTAGCATAATACCGGTATGACCATGACGTAACTGCGCTTAATCCCAACAGGGCTTAAAGGGATCGTATACGTTTGGTAATTACTCCAAAAATTAATGGCAATAAAAGTACAGCAGCTTTGGATAGTATAATGCATTTTTAGAAACTTTTCACTTCGAAGTACTGCGGTTATGGAAAAAGATATCACTTTTTATCCCAACAAATTGGGAATCGGGGAAGCGTTACTGCAGTGACGTTTCTCAGAGTGTGTATTCCAATGCAAATTATTCTTCCAGCGTGGACAAAACCGCTCCAGAATTTCGGCAATACTATCTCAAAATCGCTACCACCTTTTGAAATGAAATTTGTACAGGTTAGTTTTATGGTATAGATCTATAACTATATAGGATTGAAACAAACAGTGGGTTCCAATTACCAAACGTATACGATCCCTTTAATCCATTGATTTCAATACGAATTTTACGCACACACACTAGAGGATATTCAGGGTTAGTTATCATAATTTACACATTCCCAGGGTCAAGTTGCCCTAGTGCCCTCGGCTAAATTGGACATGGCAGTTTGAGATGGTCAGTGCAGTGGGGTTGGATCATCGCGTCAGGGTTCGACAATGGGTGTTGGGGTTATGTGATTACCGCGAACCCTTCCTGTATTTAAGGGCTTGGGACATTGCGTTGGACATAATGGCGCGGCGGTATGACCGTAGGAAGGGCGCCACGCAGCGGCGATTGAAAGGGTCAAAATAATCCTCAACAATAAACAAATTATAATTGAATTTCCCTGAACGTCAAACACTGGCGTTGAATCGGGTATTCTTCTCAACGTATCGTTTCCATCAATCTTTCAGAAAATTTAATAAAGCCTCCATATTATAATGTTGGACCCTTACGACATAACTTGGCTCTAGAAAGTCACATTCGAATGTGCTGTCATGCAATAATACGAACACATACAATGTACATGTGTTTACGTACATGTACATTTGTTCATGCAACAGTGCATAGGTAGTAAACCATTAATATTTACAGGGTTTAGAAGTTTTCTGAAAAAAATTGGGCTTCTGAAGTGAAATGAAAAATTGCGACATTTACGCTTTGAACTGAGTCCACTACTACTATTAACCTCTGACCTTTGGCTAGCCTCACCTCAATACGTTTCTGAGTACAAAGAACCTGTATCCTAGTATTATCCAAACAGTTTTACGTATCCTAAATTTTCACGCCCCCGTGTGAATAATGACGCTGCATCATTGACAATAATTGGGTAACTTAAACATGCATTAAACGAATAAAGTGAAGTTCGTTCTCTCTTCTTTTTCCTGCAAAAAAAAAAGTGGTTCAAACGTCACCCGGAAAACCACATTCAACTTTTTGTTTCCGTTTCTTGTTTATAAACTAAGATTGCACGCCGGACGAAAAAAAAGCTGCAATCACACGATGATAAAGATAAACAAAATGACCTTTCAGCGACTTGGCACGGATCATCAGTTGGCAGAGTTTATTTTCTCAAAACCCCGAACTTTATTTTGTCTTCTCCGATAAACTGCTTAGTCATAATGAACAGCCAAAAACCCCGAGGGTATATTTTCATTCTGACGTTTTATTCGTCCTGATCATTGTTTTGGCAACCATGCACTGACCCCTTATCCATCTTCTCATCCGTTACTTCCAATAAACAACTTGGCTGAACAACGCGGAAAAAAACGAGAGAATTCCAACGTCGGAAGTCGGGGCACCAAAATGTGGCCGGAGCTGATTTGGGCGCGTAGTTTGTATAATCCCCACTATGATGTCAACTCGCACGCGCGCATGCCGTATACCACCTAGTCTTGGTTCCAAGACCTTCGTGTTGTTTATTCCGCGATCACTGACACAAACCACCGATGTTATAGAGGGCGCCCTCTACAGACGAATCGCACCCGCGAACTCAGTGGACTCACTCGAAGGTCTTGGACAAGTTGGCACACAGGGGGCGTGGTCAGACTATTGTAATATATGCATTATTCATATCACGTGATAATGATGGACGGTTATAGGCAAATTCGTGCGAGGGTTACGCAAAACGTTACACGCCGCGATTGACCCGGCCGGCGTGATGTGCATGTACTATACTGTACATGTATTCGCATTTTTGTATCACTGTGGACAGAGACATGGCTTCCCTTACCGAACATGACATGTTCTCGTGTACAAAATGGTTAGAAAGTCGAGCACTTTTTTCAAAATGCTCCCATTTTAACCACAATTATTTTCCTGGGTTGAAATTTCCAACCAATAATACCCTATATTATACCCTAACCCAAACACTAACCCACATCCTAACCCTAGCTTTTGAGTAATTTAAGTACAATCCAAAAATCTAATTCGTGAAATTCCTAATGGAGACCTAAATATAAATCACCCTTTGGAGACCTTTTTACTCCCATTGTCCCCATTGTGTTCACGTCTCCAGAGGTACCGTATTTCGCACCATACAGTACATGTACATGTACATGTACTTTACATGTACATTGACACAGCAAATCATAGCTGCCCCGGCATTTATTTGTGACTGCGGGTGAATTGAAACAACTTTGCTCTATGGTGAAAACCTCCAAAGCCCCAGTCCCACCGAAAGCCGGATACGCTACGGATCAACCCGGATTCATATCCGGGGTCATCCGGAGTGGAACCTTAGTCAAACCGTGATAATCCGGGACTATCCGGGACTATCCGGGGCCATGCATCCGGGACCATCCGGGGACATCCGTAGTGAGTCCGGGAAGTCGAGCGTCACCCTGGATCAGCATCTAGCATCCGGAGTGATCCGGGGCCATCCGGGAAGGGAGAGGGGGGCGGCGAAGAACCGTAGTGAAACCGTAGTGCGATCGTGATGATCCCTAGTGTATCCGGGATAAACCGTAGCGTAACCGTAGTGTAACCGTGTTTATCCGGGATGAAACGGGAGTTGGTTCCACTACGGTTCCACTACGGATCACCACGGATTCACTACGGTGTCACCACGGTATTTCCCGGATGAACCGGGATGAACCGTAGTGTATCCGGGGTCATCCGGGGTGAACCGTGGCACATCCGGGATGAACCGTGGCGCATCCGTAGTGAAACCGTGGCGGAACCGTAGTGAATCCGTGACCATCCGGGGTCATGGGGGAAAAACAGGCTTGAACCGGGGTGATCCGGGCCCATTCGTGGCAGAACCGTAGTCAAACCGTAGTAGAACCGTAGTAGGATCGGGGAACATGTCACTTTGTTTTTGATTGCCTTCCCGGACCACCCCGGATCAAACGTAGTTTCATCCGGGGTCATCCGGGGCGATCCGGGGCGATCCGTAGCATATCCGGCTTCAGTGGGACTGGGGCTACTAATTTATATGGTGGCCCTGAGGGATATCAAAAGTCGTGAACATTTTCGCGACAAATTTGCGACTTGTCGTTAATTTATTTGCGACTAGTCGTAAATATTTTTGCAACTAGTCGCAAATAATTTCGCAACTAGTCGTGACAAAATTTGCGACTAGTCGCGAATTTTGTCACGACTAGTTGTGAAATTATTTGCGACTAGTTGCAAAAATATTTACGACCAGTCGCAAATAAATTAACGACAAGTCGCAAATTTGAGTCCTGAATTTTTTACGACATATTTTTTGCTACTAATCGTAAATATTTTTTCGCGAATAGTCGTCAATATTTTCAATAGTCGCGAAAAAAATTCGCGACTAGTAGCGAAAATATTCACTAATAATCACGAATTATACGACTAGTCGCAAAAATATTCACGAACAGTCGCAAAAATATTAACAACCAGTCGCGAATAAATTCACGACAAGTCGCGAATAGTTTCACAACTACTCGCAAACAAATTCACGACTTTTATGTCCCTCCATGCAGAGCCACCATAAATTTCCCCTTTTATTTCAGGGAAAGGTAGTTTTTGCAGGTAATTAACTGTTTGCCAAAATGAAGCACGACCTCACTAGATTTGAGGCTAATACTGACGTACTGTACGTTCGATACACTGGAATACAAAAAAACGCACCGCGCTGAAGCACCATAACATAGCGATGCTGCAGCGGGCAGACCCGCGGTACGGTACCGGTGGCCGGCTGTAGCTAGCTTGCACTGCCATGCCCCGGAAGATCGGACACACGTACATGTACAATGCTATTAAAAGTCTGCACATTTCGCGCAATGCACGTGCATACAGTCACCATCACATACATGTACATTGTACATGTACACTGTCTTGTGTACACACACACAGTATCTTATATTTGTGTATAATGAATAATTCATGATGAGGCTCAAACTCGGTCGCTGATTGGATCCCTCGGAAAAGCGAGGGAGATTCGTCGAAAACTAAGGTTAAAGTTAACAATTGCTAGCCAACTAGTGCTAGACCCTTCTGGGAATCCAAAATCATGTACGTTTGTCAAACGTCGGCTCCAGTGCGAACATGGATCCAGCCGCATTTTGTAAACTACGCATGCGTGAGACCAGAACGCACACGAAGCCGGGATTTGAAAAAGAGACAGCGTTAACGAATCTGCGCGCGTGGTGGGCGCCGAAATAACACAAGGGTCTAGGGCTAGACTATATACCACCCAGCCAAGTTCAAGCCGCGTGCACAAACGTGTTCCGGTGAACTGGCCAATTAGGAATTATGACGTGCCCTGATTTGCGGTTGGAATTTCTCCAGAAAAGGCAAGCCAGGGGGAAATTACTTTACTGGCCCGAACTTGTTTAAGTTTACTTTTGCTATTCGATTGACTGTGCGTGATGGTCTTCTGTGGATGTGAAGCTGTGGATGTAAAAAAATTATGATAGCTGTCGTTTATGTCGAATGTTGGTTTGGTATTAGGCTATCATAATTGGAAGCGTCCCTTTATATTAAGCCAAACTATATGAATATAAAACATGGTTCAACTTGGTTAGTTCCTGCCGAGCCCTGTTGCCCCCCCCCCCCCCCCCTCCCCCCAACGAAGGAGACGGTCTTTGTTTGAGATCACAGAGCATTCCAATAGAAAGTAAGATTAATATAGAAAATTCAGAAATATTGGGAAATTGGCTCCTGATCTTTCCCATAAAGGGCCGGGACCGACAGAGACGGGTCAAATCCGGATCCGGACCGCTGGTTTCGTTTTATACATGTACTTGCCGGTCGATTCCCCCACCCCTTTCGACCACCCCTGCGGATCGGCCCTACCCCCCTGCGGCACCCAGCGTAATCGCAGCGATATATGCTCAAGTTCCCTTCATCTATGTAATCCCCCCACCCCCCTGCTCATTTGAAAATACCAACATATAGTACATAGAACCGGAGGGTCTACTACTAGCCATAGTACTATTTCTTTGTCTCGGTATTTTGGGGCTGTACCCCTGGCTTTCTTAAACATGTCCATATATGGTCAGCTAGTTTCTTATCCACCTTATACGTGGAGGTGGAGGTGGAGGTCAGGAGTATCAACCTACTTTTTAGAGGGAGAAATGGGGGAGCTGGAAGTATAGTGGAGATCCCCTGTCATGCATTGACCCCGAACGGCAATTAAAAATATTGGTTCAACTTCAAGGTAATTATAATAGTGCATCACCGACGCAGAATCACATGTACTTCATGTACTTTATATTGCTTGTGTGTACATGTACAGTACAGTACAAACGGTTGTGTCAAACATTAAACTGATCCCTGACAAGTTTGGGTGAAATGTATAATTGCATTGTTTGCAGTTTTTGTTTTTGTTTAACAGTTGGAGACAAACGAACCATGCAGAATAGCAATTAGAAACTCGGTTTTTCTTTCGAGTTGTAAAAGTGTGAAAAGGAGGGGGGGGGGGGGGGGGGGGGGGGGGGGTGGGAGGGGTGGGGGTTGGTGGTGTCAATTACTAAGGCCCAGTAAAGTTGGATGGTTGCAACCAGAGATGTTTTAAATGATACGGTGAAAACAGATGATAGCTTACTAGCTATGTCCATCAGCGTATTGCAGTAGTAGTAGCTATATACTATGAGGATGTATAACAACAACAAAATGAAAACCAGGAATAAAACACTGATCTTTTGGGTTGTTTGGTTTGACCTACGACGGCATGTGTTTTTACTACAGGAATCTGATGCCATAATGAATTTTGGTCCCTGTGTGGGTATATTTATATTTTAGTGGGGTTAGTTGAGTTCACCGGTGTTGGCTACTTGATCTTTGACCTTTAAATAGTGACCCTTCCCCCTTCGGATGCTTGTGACCCCAGATATGATACACCATTGGTAATTGCTTGAATTGTCAGGAATGGGTGGATTTGGGGGGTTGTATTTTATGACATGTCCGAAGTTATACAACCATGGATGCCGAGAAAAAAAAGCAAGAAAAACGGCGTTTGTTTTCAACTGGCTTCGGGCAGTTGTTGTTGTTGTTGTTGTTGTTGGTTTTTTTTACGGGATCGCCGTTCAATAATAATGGTGTATCCTACCTTTAATGGCATCGTGCAGTTGTTGACAATTTTTTTGAACAGGAAAACTGTTTAGATTTTCCCATCTGAAAATTTAATTCTATTTCGTTGCCAACACATGTTTCATCGGTGCAGCGAGACGCATTTAATTTGGAACTATATTGATCGCTTCACAGTGTGTAAAATCATGATCAACAATTTTTTTGGAGACAAGCTCCGGTGCGAAATACGGTACCCTCTGGAGACATGAACACAATGTCTACAATGGAGACAAAACGTCTCCGGAGGGTAAATTTCTATAGATGAATAGGTCTCCACTGGGAATTTCACGAATTAGATTGTTGGATTTTACTTAAATTACTCAAAAACTAGGATTAGGATGTGGGTTAGGGTTAGTGTTTGGGTTAGGGTATAATATAGGGTATATTGGGTCGAAATTTCAACCCAGGAAATTATGGTTAAAATGGGAACATTTTGAAAAACGTGCTCGACTTTCTAACAATTTTGTACACGAGAACAAAGCCATGTCTCCACAGTGATACAAAAATGCGAATACATGTTGTAGTACATGTATATAAACGCAAAATACGTACAGGACTGTGACACAAACACAATAGCCACAGTGTGTTTTTTCGCCAGCCCGGAACAAAACATTAACAACTTCCGTTCCCAGTCACTCACATTGAACTTATCTTTATCTACCCATATCATTTTGTTTTCTGCTGGTTCGTGTAATTCTGCTTCACTTTTGTCACCCCCCCCCCCCGCAAAAAAACCAACAACAACAGTGTACTGACAAATCATGCACAGATCCCAAAACACATTCCATTTTACTTGGCTGCCCAACCGGACCTAAACTGTGTACTTATAAAGCACAATAAGTTCATTGACAAACTTCAAAATAATTTGGTTAAATAGGCCTACTGGTACATTTTTACCATGAGTGCTTGACTGTTGAACCTTGGTTAACAATTTCATTGCTATTAAAGACATTTAGTGCGAAATTCAAAAACCGTTGCCGTCCGAAAATTAAGCACAAAATCGGCCGATCGTTTCATATTAACGTGGCACTGTCGGAAACTCACAAGCTAACGTAAATAATCTCTTCAAATCTTACAAATTCGGATAAACTCGCTAACATTTCCAACTAGATGGTCATTAGAATTGATTTTCATAATGAACACATTTAATAGGGGTTTATTGTGCACCTAAAAATAACATCAGATGATCAAGCCAAATAAGATAAATGTCTCTGTTTACTTTGTAAAACGCGGGCAGGTAAACTCAAAAATATGAACAAGAATGTTTAGAGCTCGATACAATTTCACTCACTCTGAAATTTGAGGTAAAACAATTTTGCTCCAGCAAGGCGCTTTTTGAGGCGAAAATCAAAGTGCGCCACGGATGGGACATCAACAATACCATTTCATATAAATTAACAGAAAGAGTTTTATCTATGTTCTTCCCCAACAAATTTCAAAACTGACAAAATACCTTACCTGTCTGATTTTTATGATGGACCGCTGTAGTGGTATGAAAACCATCTTTACTTCCTGCAGCCGACAATCTTCCAGATAATTTGAGATATGGTAGTTTCGTCACCGGTGCAAAATACCACTGCAATAAGTTGGCCGCAAAAGATCGTCAGACTCTTGAAGAAAACTGTTTACTCAAAATAGTGTCCAGATAAAATGGCAATGCGTTCGCTCACACCGAAAAAAGTTCGAAAGGACGACACGCGACGCATAGGCCTACAGTAAACACCCAGCGTTCAATGTACATTGACATCTGAGCAGACGACACTTCACGACATCAAAAAAGCATTCCACATCTCCAATTTTTGTTTAATTTATTTACTAAATCCAAATTGAAATCGACTGGTTGGCAACTATTTTTCAATTGCAGTTTTGCCCAACGGTCAAAGAGTCCAAATGGTAGAAAATAGTGAGCTTATCTCAGCAAAATGTCTGTGCAGTGTTCCGTGCGTGCGCGTGCCACGTGCGTGTGTTTATACTGTCTTCTTACATGTACTACATGTACATGTACTTGAGAGTTCAGACAAAAATAAAACAGCCGTGCGATCGACCGCGCGTGAACAAAGGGCGTGCGAGCTATAAATAGATGCTGACATTCTGCTTAAAGGGGTAGCATGAGTTAACAATTACAAAGATGAGGTTAAGCAAACTACTCGATCTATTAAACAAAAACGACGGCTGTATTAAAATCATTATAATATCCATTATATTAAATTGATATTCCCAACAACTATTAAACATGATAAATGTAACACTAATGTTTGTGGTTGGGGGAACAAACGCATGACATACTTTTGTTATTTTGTTTAATATTTGGAAGAAAAGAAAGATCTGTTATGTATTTTCACGGCGTGATTTTCGTAAGTTAAAGGTAGGATACACCATTTGCAGATATCGACAACAAGGCTACCGAATTATGAAGAAATATCTTACTTATTTTAAAGTAAATAATGATTCTAGGCATCCAGCAAAATGATTGCGCTAGATATCCTGTAGGCCTAATTATTCCGAAAAATATAATTGTATATACAGTATCAAAATTCGCGATCGCCGAATTAACATAAGAATAACTGCCCGACGCCGGTTGAAAACAAACGCTGTTTTTTGTGCCTTTCTCGGCATAATTATTGTAAAACTTCGAACAGGTCAGTTAAACGATATTTACTATAAAATACATACATAATCGCTAACTATTTTTAGAGTTACAATTTTGGAGAGCCCCTTTAAGCATCCAGCTTCATTTTATGCAAATGTTATGCTAATGAACTGGTTATCTTCACGGGTACTTTAGACAGCAAAGCTAAAATCAATGCAGATCGATAGCGATAACAAAGCAATCGGTTTCCGCCTTCATCGTGAAATCGGGGCCGACAGCTGTTCGAAGAACATTTTAACAAAGCATAAACAAATCTGAAAATCTGTTTCCTTTAAAAACCGAACAATAGCGCGTGGTCTTTGCAATGTCATGTGACTGTGCAGATAATTTCCCAGCCATGCCAAACGGCCGTTTCCTGAACGAAAGTACAATGATGAATAAAGCTGCGATTACTAAACCACACCGTCATTGTGCTAAACCGAAACAAAATTGTCGTTTCATTTCATTTGTCATTCCCTATACTTAAAACAAGTCACACCTTAAAAATGTGTTTTGTATGTAGTGCAAAGTACACGTTTCGATAATTTATACAAATCAATTTTTATACAAAAACTGAAAGAGTGCTCGTTATCGAACAATCTACCATGCGGTTATTTGCATTCAACAAAACTGAAATTGTTTACTTCACATAAACAAACATGTTTACAAAATAAAGTTACTTTCTAAAAAACCGAAGTTTCACTTTTCTAGTTGTGCCAATGAAAACATGTTGGGTGTAAAAGTCTATCCAGGGCTGTTTGCCAAACCCTGGTTTCGGCTCTGCTTGGCTAATTTGCCCATTGCTAAACTGCATGAATGAAGCCCTCGACGAAGACGGGCTTTGGAAAACGGCCCAGGTTTAGGATTCTAAAATGTTTTCTTGGGTTCGGATTAAAATTAAATTAATGATTATAGTCACTATTTGTGTTTTGAAACGAAATTGTTAATAAAAACTTCTAACATGATGCATGTAATTTTATGATTATCACGATTCAAGTCTGTATTTTGTTCAACATTTTTCCTTCCAACAATAAACCTTTAAATCTTTCTAGATTTTAATTTCCTTCGCCTTTAAGCTTCATCTTAAATTGTTCCAGCGCCCTCTTGCGGTCACAAAATCACCATTACCTGTCTTCAGTGTAATGAAGAAGAATGCCGCGCCGCTGAAGATCTTAACATCAAAATATTTGACCTAAAAAACCACCCCAATCAACACACAAGAAAGAAAAGTCGAGAGCAGAACTTAAATATTTATTGAATCATATATTTTTCTGTTTATTCATTGATGCCACGAAAAACACAGAATACAAGAACATTATAATTCGATCGTCTCCATAAATTACACACCAGAAATGTAATGTACAATCGAATTGGCATTTTGTACAACGTAAGCAGTACATTTATTCCTTGTTTCAGTAGCGTGAAACGACTAAGAATATTTGTATTCCCCCTGGATGTGATGCTAGTCCATCGCAGGTTACTCCCCAGCAAATGATGGTTACTCATTACTGCTGAGTGCTGTGATGTGCTGGGTACAGACAGGCAATTGGGGTGAAGTGGCTTGCTCAAGGACACAACATATGACCAACAGCTGGATTCAAACCCCTGACACATCCTAACTCCTAGGCCACACTTCACCAACATGGTTTGATTTAAATTTTAAAAAAGGGGGAGGTGGTAGAATAAGCCACTTCGACATTCCAACTGCGCATGTGCACAACAAGATTCAACAATGTTTCTCTTGGGATAAATACGGCAGACAAATGCACACAAGGCTATGGGGGACGTGGTAACCGAATCCGCATTTTGTGCATTTTCTTGTGAAATCAAAAAGACGATGGAAACTTTGTTCGAACAAAAGTTTGGCCACACAAAACACCTGAAAACACCAAAAACGTAAAAAAAAAAACACGACGATCTCTTTAAATTTGCTGGTACCCCGCTATGCTTTTGAATGCAATCGCTGAAATGTTTATCTCAAAAGAAAAAATCGTCAAATCTCCATGTGCACACGTGCAGCGGGAATATCGAACTGGCTTATTTCATACACACTTTTACAAACTTGGCCCAGAACTTAGATATCATATATATTCTGTAAAAATTTTAACCTTGAAGTTAGTGGGCCCTGGATTGGTAAATATTGTATACGCGAGCACGGACATCTAGGAACTTCTTATTTCTTCACATCTTATTCCTGGACCAACCTTATTGTTTATTTGTTCATCTTGTTTATTTTAGGCTTTCGCGAAAAAAACAAAAAACGAAGACAATAATTTAATTTAATGAAAAATAGTTAAACTTCCCAAATTGGCAACAAACCCAAACCAGTATATTCTACAAACATTCCATGAGATTAAGGGTATGAAAAAGTAAACAAAATCAAATAAGTTTCCAAATTGTCTCTGAAATGGGACAAAACTGTTGGATGTGAAAATAAGTGTGATATTAAAACAAAATCTGGGCATAACAAAAATTACTTTAATTGTTTTTGGGTGATTAGTACAATTTACGCTAACTTCAAAAAATATTAAGAATGCTTTGTTTCTCATCTTTTCCTTGATTAAAATTGGTAAAATTCTCATAATATATGGCTTCTTTTTATATAATAATAATAATAATAAATATGTACATTATTTTACACTATTTACTTTCTTATGTACAGTATGTATTACTTTTAAATACAGATTGATTTTAATACTGGTTTAATACAGTGTAGGAAATACTCATTGGATATGGTGTTAAAAACCTGAACTATTGAATTGGAATACTTCTTGTGGATATCAAGATAAATTGTTAAATAATTAAGCCAATTGATTGAAAATCAGCATTTGGCAAAAAAAAAGGTTCAAGAGATATTTACCTGCATGACACTTTATAGTGAAACATAAAAAAAGTATTTAAAAATAGTGTTTAATTAACACTATCACAGTGTTTAATTAACACTATCACAGTGTTTAATTAACACTATCAGTGTTTAATTAACACTATCACAGTGTTTAATTAACACTATCACAGTGTTTAACCCTTTCCTTAGGCAGACAAGCATAATACCTCCCGATTCATTTACTGGGAGTCGATCATAATTTAGCTCTTCTTTTATCGGCTCCCGCTTGAAAAGGAAGCGGGTGAACTGTTTAACTGTACCCTGGGACGCTTGGCATTCCTGGCGCCCCATACACATTTTAAATAACAACAAATCCTGCGGTTTTCTAGCCAACCAAACTGGCCACTGATATACTGGAGTGAACTGCCAGGGATTAAAATAGCAAAGAGGCTCCTAGTAAATGAACCTGGAGTATTACGCCCGCTCGCCTTATCAATGTCGAGTTTACTCAACCGCTTGGGCATAGTGTTGACAAAAAAAACGTGTTAAGGGGTAATTAACACTACTATTAATTTTGTTGAAAAGTCAAACGGTACGATATTTAGATTTTTTCTTCGAACAGTGCACACCACACACCAAAGTGCCACACACCGTTTGCAAAACAGTGACGTTCGTTTGAAGAAAAATAACCCTTGGGCTACGGCTTAAGCCTCAACTCAGGACTAGGGTGTGGCTTCCCCTCTGTTTAAAAAAAGGTAATGAGAGCCTGCGGCTTAACCACAACAGCTATCAGATCAGGTAGGACTAAAACGCCCCTTTTCACCCCTAATTAGCCACAGTTTAACAACAAAATGCACCGAGGTTTCCCCACAAATACTGAGTATTTGAAAACAGTTCATGAACTGATTTACACAGAAAGAAGCTGCACTGATTAAATTAAAATTGTGAATTCTGCTAAAAGTGTCAATAGGTTTTTAACAAAAAAGTATTCACACATTGAAGGTGGACTGGCGGGTTTTTAATTGTAAACTAGTTTCTCTCGTCTATCAGCAGATACTAGGGTGACTACCGAGGTCATCTGATGCTCGGTCTAGATCCCCACCTTCTTGTGATTTCAAGCTGCTGTTGACAGATTCCGTCTCCTCCCCGGGATTTATCGTTATCCTCAGCTCTGAGTCTGAGTGAGCGTCACTGCGCGCATCACCCTGTGTGTCACTGCGTGCGCCCGTGTCCCCCTCCAGACTTGGGAGTTCACAACAGGCCCCCGGCGATGGCGTGTCGTTTTGGACCGGGGAGCGGATTGAGCGGTTTAAAGTTGTCCGTTCGTTGTCGGCGCAGTCCGATTCGTTGTCCTGCTCCTCGGCGGTGCTGTCATTGTTGATGCTGTCACTGTTGTCCTCGTGACACTGACACTGACACTGGCACTGGCAGTGGCACGGAATGAACGGATCGGTCTCCAGACCCTCGGCTATGACGCAACAGCCGGGGTTGTCAAGGTCAGTGCAGGAGGCGTGGTGACACTGAGACACCCCGTCCTCGCTGGTGGCCATTCTTTCCCCGTCTCGTAATCCCTCCGCGGGGGATCCTCCGTTGCGTTCGTCGTCTTCTACGCTATGCCGTTCGACGCTCACCTCGCTCTCGGTGCAAGTGTGCTCGCCCCGGCTGCTGCAATCGCCGTGGTTACTGTCGTCACGGAAATCCCGCATGGGGATGCTCTCCTCATCGCGCTGGGCCGCTGCCGGCAGCGTCCTCCCGTCAAACTCCGTCCCAAACAGGACCCAGTTTTGCGGGTAAGTGCCCCCTAAGGGGTCGGGAACCTTCTTGGAGCGACGGTAGCGCGCCATGAAGAGAACGCAGTTGATCATGAAGGCCAAGATGGCGACACAGAAGATCCCCAAGACGACATACATGCCGATCTCCAAGGGACTCAACGACTCCTCCGTGTATGGATAATTGCTGTTTTCATCACCCGAGCCGTCCACAATTGTGTCATCCACTGGATCGAACCCGTCGATGGGATCATAATGAAACGGAATATCAATAGGGATAGATATGATCCCGCCTTCTCCTTTAGTTCCCCCACCCCCTCCTCCCCCGGTCTTCGGTCTCCTTGCGACGGTAGGATCGTAATCCCCGCGGACGACGCCGTAATCCACTGGGCCTGCTACCGGAGTGAGCTTGATCCGTCCTCCCGCGTCACCGGCGCTTCCAAGAACATCCTCGTCCATGCCGCTGGGCCACCACTGCTTGGGCTGGTTGGAGAAGGACACATTGACGGGGATTACGTCGAAGGCCACGGCGCTGTTGCGCTTGCGGCGCTGGCATTCCGCCGGCAGCGCCACCTCCAGCATGAGGGTGGTGGAGCCTTCTTTAACGGCGATCACCGTCGGGTGGTGGGAGGTTGAGCCAGGGCTCTCGGCCACCATCTCGGGGTTCAAGGTGGTGATGACGGCCTCAAAATGCTCAGGGTCGATGTCTTGTAAGGCCACCTCTGTACCGTCGTCAAACTCCAGTCTGGCATCCATGACGGCTTCCTAGGTTGCAAAGACAAATGAAAAATGAAAGATTTTGAAAAACAGAATTTTATGAAGAAAACAGACAAGTGACAGTCATGTCATTTACTTTAATGTTGTCGTTTTTACCTGGGTTAGCCCTAGTTACTCAAAGCTCCCTCATCCAAACTGGCTTAGCTTAGGACAATTTGAAATTGCTGCTAAGCACCTTAACTAAACAAATTCATAAGTTACAGTTGATGATGCTTCTAGCTTGTACCATACATGTACAGGGTTCCCACCAATTCATGAAAAAAGTTTTCCCTGATGAATTTCCAAAATTCCAGGATAATTATTTTGACCTTTATCCAATTTGACACCTGGCTCAAGAAAGATAAAAGGAATTTCCACACTAAAAAGCCATCATAGCCAATCATCTAGTGAATACGCTGTTTGACCACGAGACCACAGACTGACCACTTTCAATCAATTTCCCTGACTTTTCCCCGACTGTAAACGACAAAACTCATTTTCCAGGTTTTCCATGATTTCCAGGACTTGGGAACCCTGATGCATATAACTGCAATCAGACAATATTTAGCCAGTCCAACAAAAAGTGGGTATAAAGAGAAGAAAACAAGAAAAAGAAAGTACAAACAACAAAAAGAACATGATCGACACTAACAGTATTGTGACCTGCTCTGTGAAAATGAGTCAGATGTCGAAAATTTGACAAACAACGTAATGTATACCATTGGAAAGAGTGCACTGTCCTTTTTAATTTGATATATGTTGGAGGTCTGTAGCATGTTGCGTTCTTGTGATACACCGATTGTAATTTTGACGATTTTGCGAAATCTAAAAACCCCATTCATGAGAAATCATGCATTAAAAAAAAAAAATTCCTTTAGGAGATGTATGCAATAGAATACAAAACCGTTTTTTCCCCACTAAATCTGATTTAATTCAGCATGTTTTAATGTAGAAATTGAAAATATAGATTCTAACCAAGGTGAAAATCATGAAATAGGAATATCGAAAACCCCCTCTCTGCGTTCAACCACCCAAATCTCGTAAGCGCACTGTGCGACATCTGACTCATTTTCACAGAGCGGGTCACATATTAAAACCATGCTGCTTCACAGCATAGAAAACCCTGCTGTTGCCATGGATTGACCAATCACCTTCAAGAAATCAAACAAATTCACTGACCTGGAACTCGGCAAACAGAGCGCTGTGAGAGGTGACCCTAGTCAGGCTCCTGTCTCTGCCTCCGTTCTCGGGGCCCAGAGCCACAGACTGCATGGCGAGTCCTGAGACCAGACCAACGTGGAGTTCAATCACTTCCACTTTGTTGTCCGACACCGAGATCGTGGCCTCGCCGAGGACTTCCTGCCCATCTTGACCAATAACCTGCGTATAAAAGGAAACAGAAAATAGGACTCAGGGAAAAGAATGTAGTATCATGACGCTACTTCAGCGGTTGTGTACAAAGTCTATGAAGAGTCGAGACAAATGTTCTCGACATTTTCCCAACAAGTCTGAAAATGTTTTCAGTCCCAGATTCAGGTATTTTCAACATTTTTGCACTAATTGAACTTTATTGAGATGATATATAAAGAAACAAGCAGCGTTAGGTTGCAACATTCTTTCCAGATACAGTTTGATAAAAAAAAGTTTAAGAAAAAAAGTTTGACAAAATGTGGGCTACAGAGGGCGGTATACAATACCACCACCACTAAGAATGCCATGTAGAATTCCATGGCCCAGTGGTTACGGTGGTCGACTCGTGTCCGTTTGTGCCCTTGGGGAAGACACTTAACTACAATTGCCTCTCTCCACCTAGTAGTATTGACCTGAACATTGTTAATGCCAGAGCCCAATCCAGGCCCATGAGCCAGGTTTCCCAACCATTTTGTATTCCCATTCGGTCAAAAGCCCCAACGTTTTCAATTTTCCAACGATTCTGTTCAACAATTTAAAGGTAGGATACACCATTTGCAGATATCAAAAATATTTACTGCCAAATTATTAAGAAATATTTTACTCATCTGAAAGTATATAATGATTCTAGGCATCCAGCAAAATGATTGCGCTAGATATCTTGTAATTATTCTGAAAAATATAATTTTATAAAGAAAAATTCGCGATCGCCGGATGGTGATCGTGAAAAAACACATAACATAACACAAATAACATAAGAATAACTGCCCGACGCCGGTTGAAAACAAACGCTGTTTTTCGTGCTTTTCTCGGCATCCATGATTGTAAAACTTCGAACAGGTCAGTTAAACGATATTTACTATAAAATACAACCCCCTAAATCCACCCATTCATGATAATTCAAGCAATTACAAAGGTGTATTCTACCTTTAAGTCCGAAATCTCACCTGGATTTGGGTCAAGCCTTCCGCCAGACCGGTGACTCTCATGCCTTGTACATGGACAGTGGAAGGGTCTACTGCGTGCAGTTGGTGTCGGGTGTGATGGGTCACGTGATGGCGTATGTCGTCCCCGTACAGATACTGTCTGTGGCCAGTCACACGGGGAACTGTTAAATTTATCAAAGTACACCGCAAAAACTTATAGAGAATGATTATTTGTGGTTATCTAATTGAATTTTGATAGAGGAGGGAGGGGGGGGGGGGGGGGGGGGGGAGGGGGTCTTCATAATGTTATCACTTTGGTAAATAGACGCCAACAAGAGAAATATCAGTCACCATATGCTTATTTGTTAAGAAGTCTTGACTTGACTTTAAAGGAAGTGCAGACCATAATGTCATTTGTGCTTTTCTTTTCAAAACAAAACAATTGTTGACTGCTGTGATTTTTAGCCCCTCAGGGACGCACATCTCTCGTGGTTTTAACAATCGTCATACCGGTATCTCACATCACAGCAGCCAGCAATTGTAAACCCTTCGACGCCAGTATTAATTCCTTACTGCATTATACGCATGACTGCACAGCAGCCTTGGTCCAGTAGCTGCACTGCACAATGAACACGAGCGTACAGCTGTAACACAAGCCGTGTTCTATGGCGTAGCATGGCTGACAACAGCTTTCCAGACAGCTTAGCTAGCCACGGCCATAGCCGCAACCATAGCGGCGACCATAGCGGCAGCCATAGCGACGACCATAGCCGCGACCATAGCCCGCAACCATAGCCCGCAACCATAGCCGGCGACCACAGCCGCGACCACAGCTGCGGCCATAGCCGCGGCCATAGCCGCGGCCATAGCCGCGACCATAGCCGCGACCATAGCCGTTCACCGTACTTGTCTCCTTACCAGTATTTGCTTGAGGAGCATAGAACCTAGTATACACGTCCACGTTGGCCTGCTGGTACCTCAGTTTACATTTGCCCTTGGCCGTGTTGTCTCTCCCGATGTCTGGCTGCAAGTTGCCCGGCCCTAAGAGGCCCAGCGTTTCCGCACCCAAGTCCAACGTTGGCTGGGTATCCCGTCGGGACCTGAAAAAGACAGCATCGTAGCCCAGAACCAAATTATGAATTGGAAGTAGGAAAGTTGTACAAAATGTGCTTTTTAACACGTTGACTTCCGGGCATAATTTAACAGGGCGCCCCTATTTGCCAAGCATTGTACGCATGCGCATACTTAATAGGTACATGTACTTAAAAAAAAAAATAGAACATAAACATTTCTGTCCTCACCACTGCCTGCAGCGTATTTGTTGCGTTATCAGTGATGCCAGTGTATTCAATTTACAATACAAAAAACCTTTCATTTTCAACGAGTATATAGTGGCAGAATCTGGTACACCTGTTACTACGACTATACTCGTAGTCGGCAGTCAACATGTTAAAAATATTGTATTGGACGTGTATATGATATCAAAAATAAGAGATTTGAAAAAAACACATTATAATTTAAGTTCGCTCCAAACAAGGCCAAAAAAAGCCATACGGAACGAAATATAGAAATGTTTCAAATATGTTATTTTTGCGTTGGGGCGATGTAAATTTAATATTAGGTTTTTCCACCCACCAACGTCATTTATAAAAACTGTATACTCAAGTGTAATTCCGAGAGATTGTCCCGGTGTTTGAGTGCTAAGGCGTCTGCACTAGAAAGCAGAAGGTGGTGGGTTCGAGACTAACCCAAGTGATTTTTGTTTTTTCTAATAATCTCTCGGGGTGACAGCACTGAGTGTACAGTGTTTATAAAATATGTCGGCAAAACCCAATATTAAATTGATATCGCCCCGACGCAAAACTCCACCTTTTAGAAACGTTTAGAAACTTTTAGTTGCGGTACCCGCTGTTATTTAGATTCGAACCAGCCAGCCTACCCCTGCTAGCTCAGTGGTCGAGTGAGTGGTAAGACGTCTGAACTAGAAAGCAGGGGGTCGTATGTTCGAGTTCTACCCTGTTATCTGGAATCACCAAAGCACATCTTAAACGCCTCACCAGTATTCAATACAGAGCTGCCAAACTTGTTCTCACTGTTAACTGTTGGAGAGCTCATGGATCCCCCTTACTCGCTAAACTACATGGCTACCCATGGAGAAACACATCCAGTTCAAAACTCTTCTATATGTTTTTTAAATGTTTGAAGGGCATTGCTCCACCTTATCTCTCTGATATGTTTCATCTTCACCAAAGCAATCGTCAAGGACTCCGTTCTTCTTCCGATAGAACTCGGCCCAAACACTCACAACTCAAGTTTATCTTATGGCAAACAAGCCTTCTCACACTCTGCTGCTGAACTTTGGAACAGTCTCCCAATTAGTGTCCGTGATTCTACTTGTTGTTACATTTAAGAGTAAACTTGAAACTTATCTTTTTCCTAAATAGTAGATTTAAGTTTTGTTCTAGTTTGTTTTAATTTATCCTTTCTTTTGTTATGCGCTTTGATCATGTTTTGGAAAAGCGCAGTATAAATGCCTGTTATTTGCGCTATACATGAATGTTTTTTATTATTATTACCAGACCAACAGTTTGTAAGGAACATTTGATTCTCGAGCTCGCCCTCATTTTGCCTTTTGCTCAGTTTTGTCGCATTTTATTCCACATTCTCTCAACTCACCGTTCGTCAGTAGCCGGGATCTTCCACCCTCTGATCAGGCTTAGCTTAGGATCGGACACCACCACCTCCAGCGGGAACTCGGGGTACCAGACATTGAATGCCCGGTACACCTCCCGGCCGGCAAACGATACGCGGATCTTCTTGCCGAGGGCGCCGCTCGTTTCGGTCCCGTCCACGTAGATTGCGCTGCAATCTTGCTTGACCTACGAAGAAAGCAAATTCTCACGGGCTCAATTCTCGAAAACTTCCAACACCTGGCTCGAGTTACTACATTGTACAACCGTTACCCATATACATTACAAATGTAGGCGTCATTTTGATGTCTTGAGTTGTTTCGTTTTTTAATAAAACATTGTGATTTAGGCAAAAACTAAATATCCAGGGGAATTTGTAAAAACAAAGCGAGTCCGGACAAAAACCCTTTTTGACTTGTGGCATAACTGAATCCTGCACACAGATAAGTTTCATTTTTGTATGTGTATTAATTTTATGTAAAGTTACCATCAAAACAGCAAGTCCTGTGATAACTAGATGATTGAATTTTGAAAAAAATTGAGGATTAAATTCTTTACATTTCTCATAGAAAAAAACCCCCAATCAATTTGGAGGAATAAACAACTATATCTAAACCCCCCCAAAAGAAATATAGCCAGCTTGTTTTCGCCACTGAAATCACAAAGATTTTGAGCGTTTTAGGATAATTGACCTTATCGCGACAGATTTAAGTCAACGCATCTTGTGAAATATTGTCCAATCACATGAATTACAAATCGACGCGGAACGCGCAAAAAACCGAGACAAACAAAAATGGCTGCACACAATTTAATTGGGTTGTCAAAAGAAGCGTGGCTACATGTCAGGAAGCGATAGGTCAATTACGATGATAAATTCACCTCTTTCATATGCACAAAAGTTTTACCGACCAGAAAATATCAGAAAAAGTAAAACAGTTTTCCCCAAAAAATTGGATAACTACCGACATACAACTGTGAAATTGCCATAAATAAACATTCCATAATTTTTTTTAAATTTTTGTTTACAACCTCTGTGATTTAAACTTTGCGCTGTGCCATCAAAAATTCAGAAATGCTTGACCAGTTGCTAAGTTAATTTCACGCTGGAGGATCAAAGCATTTTGTTATTACAATTTCTGACCTTGCTCCACTGAAGGGAGCAGCACTTTATGGCCTGTTGACTGAGAAGAATTGCAGTTGCCTAGATACCCATACATCAAAAATAACCTTTAAATTGACCGGATAAAAGCCCTTTTTCAGCCATACAGCCTCTCAACCCAGTTGAACGCGACCCCTGACGAACCCTCTACTGACCCGGGTTTAAGTTTCGGATTTGTTTTAACTCTGTGTTCAAACCCTTTGTCGCTTCACACTTGCTTTGTGCCAACTGAGCTTTCTATTTTGATCGGTTTCTACTATTTTGAATCCAGGAAGGAGAGTTTTGACCCGGGGTTTAAAATCTCAACACTGGTCTGGAGCTGGCACGGTGGAGTCCAACCCAGGTTGAAATCAATCTCGGGGTGGATGAAGGTTTGGCGAGGGGGTGAATTTTTGCAAGTGTGAAACGCTGCATATTGTCAATCCTGAGATTTGTCTAGCAGGAAAAAGGCTAAAAGCCTTCCCTTTTAAAGTAGAATAACAAAAACTCCTGCAAAGAATTTTCTTTCCAGAGCGAGGCCAAAATCAAGGTTTCAAAAACTTCGAAGATATTTTTAACCAAACTAGTCGGAGCCACTTGCAAAGCAGCTCCAACCTCCACCATACATTGCAACTGGGTGTACTACCTTGAGGACATCGGGATCTAGACTGGTGCACTGCGCAGAGGCCGTAATGTTCTGCACCTGTCCCGATTGTGTAACCGTGACGACACTCATGGGCAGTGATACCCTCTGCCCATTTAGAACGGCTGTGTTGACGATGTCATCCGCCTGTGTAACAGCCAAACAGGAAACAGGGCATTATGAACCAAAGACTAAGAAATTGTTCCTTTAATATGACACAAAGCCTATTTGGAGTCGGTTACTAATACTACTAGGTGCAGAAAGAATTTCACTGGCTCCATTTTGTTAACTCAATAATTCCTTTGGGAAGACAAAAATTGTACTTTGAAATACAAAGTAAAAGTTACACACTGCATATAGTGTCTTTCTCGATATTCTTAAGAGTAGAATACACCATTTGCAGATATCAAAACATTTTACTCGGATTACTTGCAAATATCTTACTTATTTGAAAGTAAATAATGATTGTAGGCATCCAGCTAAAATGATTGCATTAGATATCCTGTAATTATTATATCCTGTGATTTTATATTTAAAAAAATCACGATCGCCGGACGTCGATTGCGAATAAAAATAACGAACATAAGAACTACTGCCCGACGTCGGTTGAAAACGAACGCCGTTTTTCTTGCTTTTCTTAGCATCCATGATTGTAAAACTTCGGACAGGTCAGTTAAATGATATTTACCATAAAATACAACTCCTCAAAACCACCCATTCCTGATAATTCAAGCAATTACCAATGGTGTATCATACCTTGAAATCATTCTTTTTCTGTGCATACACCTACATTTTGTGCGTGTCAAACTTTCTATCACAACATGCATAGCATTTTGAATTTTGATAATTTCTTGTAATAAAGGGGAAAATATAGAAAATTTTTAAAATGATATACAGCCAATTTGAGGAAAATGTCTTGTTGGTCCAAGTATAGACTTATATTTGTCTTTGACAATCAATGAAAATTTTGAAAATTTCCAATTTTGCTAAACAAATATTTATCTCGGCAAGGCAAGTACGATGTATCTTGTGCTTCGCAGCTTCCGTGACATCGAGACCCATTGTTGGCTCCGATTTCTTTTTTTAAATGCCTTGTCATGCTTCCATGCACGACGTGCTGGCAGCACGGCAATTATCGGCGGCGCCGCGGTGCTTCAGGTAGGTTTAGCAAACCAGATGAATCAGACGGGACAGGTTTTTTTTTTACCGACTGGTTGCTCCTACGAATCAAAGACAGGTGTTCGGCGGTCAGAGCTGATAGACAAGGAGGCTCCGGAATTGTGGGCAGGGTCGGGGTGGAAGGGGAAAGGAGGAAGAGAGGCTGGGAACGCAGACATTTCACAAAGTTACATGTAATTCTTCAAAGAGTCGCGCTTACATGTACTAACACTAAACACCTGTGGTGAAGTGCTGAACAAGAATCGTGTTGTGGCTGAGAAAATATTAAACCTTAAAGGGATCGAATACGTTTGGTAATTGGAACCCACTGTTTGTTTCAATCGTATATAGTTATAGATATATACCATTAAACTAACCTGTAAAAATTTCATTTTAAAAGGTGTTAGCGATTTTGAGATATTGCCGAAAATCTGGAGCGGTTTATGTCCACGCAGGATGATTAATCTGCATTGGAATACACAATCTGATCAACGTCACTGCAGTAACGCTTCTCAGATTCAATTTTTTTTGGGATAAAAAGTGATATTTTTCTCCATAACCGCAGTACTTCGAAGTGAACAGTTTCTAAAAATGCATTATACTATCCAAAGCTGCTGTACTTCTTACCAAGAAAGTTTTCATTGCCATTAATTTTTGGAGTAATTACCAAACGTATACGATCCCTTTAAAAGCAATCACAATCTTGAGAATACACAAATAAACCACAAGGGCAACTGACTTGGCAAATTCGCATAAATTCCAAAGTGAACAGAGAAGTTGGCATGGCGGGATTCGAACCTGCGACATCCGTAATACCGGACCGGCGCTCTACCAACTGAGCTATCTTGCCCTATGCTGGCAGTCTCCCAAATTGTCAGTATCTCTGTTCGAGGGCGCTAGTAATGTTGGTTCTTATATAGCGCTTTAGACTTCCACAATGTGGGTGTATCAAAGCGCTTTACAACTATTATCCCTGTTCACCAGGAACGAGACCATTTCTGCAGCAGCTCAAGATCAGCGCATGTGGTCTCTACCTTCACAGGTACCATTACTCCTGGGTGGATAGGGGACAATTGTAGCAAAGTGTCTTGCCCAAGAACACAAGCACCATGTTCCCTGCCAGGGTTCGAACCCACGTACCATCGTACAGGAGTCAAACACAGTAACCACTGAATCACAGTGCCCCACAGTCAGAAGTCATAAACACCAGAATACTGTATGGATAGGAAGCACGCCCAATTTTACGATACATCCTTGGAAGCGACATTGTGGGGATCACTCAATGAGGATACGACTTGTTATATTATAATACACAAATAAACCACAAGGTCAACCGACGAGGTAAATTTGTATAATTGTTGGGATTTGCGATAATGAGAAAGGTTCCTTGTAAATCACCAAACGTTAGGGTCTTAAACTGTAGGATTCAAATTTTAAACTTTATCATTACTATTTAAAGATTTGAACAATTGTTCCTCGCCAAATATAAGGTCTCAGGTAATGCACAGCTACGGGGATTAAAAATGGCATTCAAATGGTCGTAGCCAATAACGGCTGCTTCAAAATGAGCCCTAAATCAGGGTGTGACAGAGTCTAAAACGGTGAAGGTCACTAGTTAACACCCGGTCTTAAAGATAATACCCCCCCCCCCCCCCCGGCCCCCGGCCCCCCTCCCCCCAAAAAGAAGGAAAAAACGCAGAAATTAAAATTCACCAGACAATTTTTTCAACACTTGTTCGTCACAGGCTTGCAACTGATAACAATCCTGGCACCATGGAGGATTCCAGTTTTGCGGCAGGATTCTATTTGCGGTTGACGGCCGCAGCCTTGGACGGATTAGCAGCGACACTAGAGTGGGAATTGTGGGTACTGTGAAATGTCAGGCTTTAGTCTGGTTCCCAGTCGGCGCAGGCAGGAATGAAAGCTATTGGTGAGTTAGCGGCTTGTCGTAAAACCATCTCCGATGCACTTTCATGATGGCGAAAAATAATAGCGATGGTTTATCTCTAATTTTAAACCAACTGAAAGGGTATGATTAACCATTTGCAGATATCTAAAAAAAATTAATACGGAATTATTAATAAATATCTTACTTATTTGAAAGTAAATAATGATTCTAGGCATCCAGCAAAATGATTGTGGTAGATATCCTGTAAAATTGTTCTGAAAATTTGAATTTTATAAAAACAAATTCACGATCGCTGGACGGCAATTGGACAAATTTAAGAACAACATAAGAATAACTGCCCGACGACGGTTGAAAAACGAACGCCGCTTTTTTCTTGCTTTCCTCGGCATCCATAATTGTAAAACTTCGGACAGGTCAGTTAAACGATATTTACTTAAAATAGTAAAATTTCAAATTTACCCCCAAATCCACCCATTCATGATAATTCAAGCAATTACCAACAGTGTATCCTACCTTTAATCTTGGCTGTTCCCACTTTCAGGATATATATTTCAGAATATATATTTTGTATCTATTTATTCAGTTACTGGTAGCTTGTTAAAGTCAAATTTCAGGGTTGGAAATAAAGCTGCCTTTAGATTTCAACTAATACACCGATTCAGTAGGCCTGACACGCTATAGCAACTGCCTAGATGCGTGACGCGTGCCTGGGCAATCACTTGCACAGTGCATTACACCCTAGTGTAATTACATGGAAGTACTAGTAACGCCTGTGGTTTATTGGCACAAACACATACATATATGGCACAAAGCACGCACGACTAATTTTATTTTGAATGTGCACAAGCCATAGTGTTTTCACTTGAGCATTTTCACTTGAGCATTTTCACTTGAGCATTTTCACTTGAGCATTTTCACTTGAGCATTTTCACTTGAGCATTTTCACTTGAGCATTTTCACTTGAGCATTTTCACTTGAGCATTTTCACTTGAGCATTTTCACTTGAGCATTTTCACTTGAGCATTTTCACTTGAGCATTTTCACTTGAGCATTTTCACTTGAGCATTTTCACTTGAGCATTTTCACTTGAGCATTTTCACTTGAGCATTTTCACTTGAGCATTTTCACTTGAGCATTTTCACTTGAGCATTTTCACTTGAGCATTTTCACTTGAGCATTTTCACTTGAGCATTTTCACTTGAGCATTTTCACTTGAGCATTTTCACTTGAGCATTTTCACTTGAGCATTTTCACTTGAGCATTTTCACTTGAGCATTTTCACTTGAGCATTTTCACTTGAGCATTTTTCCGCGAGCGTTTTGCCGCGAGCGTTTTCACTCGAGCGTTTTCACTCGAGCGTTTTCACTCGAGCGTTTTCACTCGAGCGTTTTCACTCGAGCGTTTTCACTCGAGCGTTTTCACTCGAGCAGTTTCACGCGAGCAGTTTCACGCGAGCAGTTTTCCCGCGAGCGTTTTCCCACGAGCATTTTCCCGCGAGCATTTTCCCGCGACAAATCAGGTGTTTTTGACCATACGTCCAAATGTTACTTCCAGTAGTTTCCCCTCCAAGTGGAAAACTGCACACAAACAAAATAACAAAAACCTGATAAAAATCCTGACGTTTTTTCTATTTTTTTACCCAAATAACAGGAATAATGGACTGCCCGGACGTGGAGGCAACCGGTATGGTAGTGACGACGGTGGTGGTGTGTTGCTCCTGCTCGTAATCGATGCGCCAGTTGACCAGACGAGAACTGGACGTTGTGTTCTCCACTTCAAACTCAACGGTAAACGCTTGGACATCTGCGGAAGCTCTACTGTGGGGGAGTTAAAGAAAAAAATGAAGAAAAAATGAAGACAAAAATATCAATTTGATGGGTACTATTACATACTTGGCTGGAGTTTGAAGTTTGATAGAGTTTGATGGGCTAGGGTAGTTAGGGTTAAAGGGATCGTATACGTTTGGTAATAACTTCCAAAATTAATGGCAATAAAAACTTACTTGGTAAGAAGTACAGCAGCTTTGGATAGTATAATGCATTTTTAGAAACTTTTCACTTCGAAGTACATGTACTGCGGTTATGGAAAAAGATATCACTTTTTATCCCAAAAAATTTGAATCTGAGAAGCGTTACTGCTGTGACGTTTTTCAGAGTGTGTATTCCAATGCAGATTATTCTTCCTGCGTGGACATAACTGCTCCAGATTTTCGGCAATATCTCAAAATCGCTACCACTATTTGAAATGAAATTTTTACAGGTTAGTTTTTTGGTATATATATATCTATAACTATATAGGATTGAAACAAACAGCGAGTTACAATTACCAAAAGTATACGATCCCTTTAAACCCCATAAAAACTGGAACATGTTTATTTGTCCCAATTAAACTATTTAAGCATTGTGGACAAGTATTTGGCAAGCTGCAAAGGCATGGCTGATACTAATCTGATATTAATCTGATAATCCCCCATTGCCACACCTGTTTATTTGCCCTAGTTTCTATAATGGCATGAAATATTAGGCACCATTATAATAGCCTAAAATATTTCACATAACAAAAATATAAAAAATATCAGGGTCAACCAACCGATTAAAAAAAAAAGTAACCTCATTTTTGGGCAACATGTCTAGACAAATTCATCAGTCCTAACATGTCGACGCCTTGTTTAAATAATCGGCGTCACTTTTAAGAAAAGAAATCCTCGAAATCCTACAGAGTATTGGGGGGAAAGGGGATTAAAATGAACAAATCAAAAAGGTTGAAAATAAGGCGAGTACACAGCTTTTACACTCCTTGCTCGCTTTTCGTCCCTTTGGAAATGTTCATGATAACAATATCACAGACGACATGGGCATTTGTTGTCATTGTGTGCCTGCCGCTATCTTTTTCACGATCTTATCTTCTTCTCAAATCTGTACGTGGAAAAACCCAGATTTTTACCCCAAACAACAAAAGTAAAATCTCCAAGAGTAAAATCGTTGTTTATTACAGGTTTCTTATTTTCAGGTTTTGCACCGAGGGGAAATTTACAAAAGGAGGGGAGTTAAAAAAACCCACCAAATGTTGGGAGAAAAAGGGAAAAAAAATACCCTCAAGATTGAAGGACCATTTCTTTCATCGCACCAAATTAAGTGCCATGAGCACACTTGACCTCGTTTGACCTGTACAGGCTGTTTTCAGTTTTTTCCAGTCTTTTGATCCAACCAGATAAAAAAAAACTTGACTATGGGGATTTCTGCAGGGTGGTTTAAAGGTAGGATCCTTGCTCTATGGTCCATTTACTACCAAATTATTAAGAATTATCTTACTTATTTGAAAGTAAATAATGATTCTAGGCATCCAGCAAAATGATTCCGCTAGATATACTGTAATTGTTCTGAAACATTGTTACGCCGGACAGCAATCGCAAAAAAAATAATAACAACAAGAACAACTGCCCGACGCCGGTTGAAAACGAATCCGGTTTTCTTGCTTTTCGGCATCCATGATTGTGAAACTTCAGACAGGTCAGTTAAACGATATTTACTATAAAAAAACAACCACCCAAATCCACCCATTCCTGATAATTCAAGCAATTACTGATGGCGTATCCAACCTTTAAAGAAATGACTTCAACACTGTTTAGTTTAGGCAATTTTGGTAAGAGCAAAACATGTTGTTATTTTGAGTGTTCATTTGTTTGTTCGTTTACTGATTATTTATTGTTTTTATCTGAAGGAAGTTTTTATGTTTTCATGTAACTTCAACTTCAACTTCAACTTTTTGGTGTTCTGACTGTTTGTTTGTTTTAAAATGTCATTCTGGGGGCAAATATATGTTTTTTAAATGATCATTTCAGAGGCAATTTTTTCAGGTTGTTTCTGTGTTTTCATGGAACTTCAACTTCAAAATTGTCAGTTCGGTAAATTTTTAATGGAGAAAATCTGTTGGCATTATGACTATTGGTTTGTTGGGGTGTTTGTTTTACTGATCATTTCAGGGGCAATTCATTAAAAAATGTATAGTTTTGTATGGAACTTCAACTTTCATTTTTTGTTCTGGACAAGGTCTATACATTGATAATGTATATCGAATACTCAAATAGTACAGATATACTACAGAATATATAACAATTTGAATTTGCCCAAAGTCCCCATAGGTCCCCAATACTATTCTTGAACCGCATTATAAACTTGGAGTTGATTTTCAATTACTTTTCAATTTTCTTCCCGCAATTTCCAAAATATCGGATGTTACGGCACAGGGTAAATGAGAAGCCATTCCAAATGGAAACCAAATAGTCCCAAGATCAAGGCAAAGACCACGCAGTTCAAATTGGAAAAGGATTGCCTTGCAACTCGGCCCGCTTTTGGGCCCCGCAATCGATTCCTGGCTCTCTTGGAAGTTTAGAGACTTTGTGGAAAATGACGGCGGTGGGTCTTGGGGAACCAGGGTGAAATTACAGTCGGTGGGGGGTAAGTTTCCGATTTTGTGTGTGTGCTAGAAATCAAACTAACAGAACTTCTCTTTCTTTCGACTGAACAATGGAGTCTAGAAAAGGGTCGTTCTAATTTTAACTTTTTCACCATTCGCAATCTGTTAAACCTTTTTTCATTGTGCAATTTCGAAAGAAAAAAATTAATATATTTACGACTGTTAAACACATCGGTTTAGGGAATGATTTGTGGAACTGCCTCGAAAATGTTGACTGACTTCCAGGAAACCAGCTCTAAACGACCAACTCTCCGGTGTGGTTTTAATCATCCTATCTTACACAACCAGCAGGAAATTATAATGGGAAATATAATTTCCAAAGAATTTGCCACACTTCAACTTCAACCCAAGAGGTGATTACATCGAGCTTAATAAATCTTTTTTTTTCCCAAAAAAATAATAAAAAGTATGAACTTTTGCCCCAAAGTTTTGCCCCCCATTTGCCCTCCCCCTTGCGCATAACCCTGACACATTTTTGGTCTGGTGAATGCTGGTCTAGTCTCGGTCTTCCACTGGTTCGAACACGTTACCAACATCGTTCCCAAAAGAGACGAGCAGTCTCAGAAATAAGTCTGTATCATCCCTTCGGATTAAAAAGTTCAGCTGAACTCATTTTCCCGCTAAAGCCCTCCCTTAATTCATCTGGGGGGAGTGCTGGCGTCACTAAACCCGGAGATCTAGACTAGACATGTTCCATTCTCTTTATTTTTTGTTCAGAAACAAATGAACTAATAAATATAGACAGAGCAGTATTTATAGCATCCCGCTGGGGGCTTAAATAAAACCCACTTTAACTTTAGTTTTAAACAAAACTGGTCGATTAAATCTTGTACATTTGTCCTATTAAAAAAGTTTTGTTTGTTAAGACTTTAAAAGCCTATATACACCACAGATATGTAAAGCAGATTTTTAATTTTGTTTGTGTGCGAACTTATTACAGGCTTTTAAACCGACCAGGATGAAAAAGTAGAATCAATAAGAAAAAAAATCCGAAAAATTGAATGTTATAAAAAAAAAATCACGATCGCCGGATTTTGTTAAAAAAAACATAAAAAAACCAAATGCACAACGCCAGATGAACAAGAATGACGTTTTTTCTTGCTCTTTTCTCGGCATCCATGTCTGTAACATTTTGAACAGGTTAAGTAAATGATATTTACTATAAAATACAACCCCCCAAAAAAAGATCTACCCATTCCTGATAATTCAAGCAATTACCAATGGTGTATCCTACCTTTTAAGAAAAAGTAGAAAAATTAGGAACACATGTGATTCGATACCTTATTGTTTCTCAAATTTGTTGTTTATATGGCACCAATGTGAGGGTGCTTTTCAAGATCTCTTAACATACAAATATATTGGTACAATGTACATGTACATGTACCGACACATATATACACTGCAGTATTAAGCATATTTTTTCCCCAGCCATTTGTTTTTCAAACGGTTTTCATCCACCCAAATTTAATCAAGAGACCAAGTTTAATGTTCTTTCCTTCTTCCTTCCTTGACAGAAAAGGGATTCAAATTGATTGCATCATGGAGCGAGTGCTCATATTCTATCTTCCTAAAGTGGGGTGACTTGCTCTAGACTTTAGCTGCGCATCCAGGGGACTATACCCGGTACATGTACGCCCCGTTCTGTCTTACTAGCAAGTACATTTAGGTCAAAAGCAGAGGGTTCCGGGGATTAGACTCAACTTTACGGATCACGATTTCATCAAATGTCGTCGTCCAGGGGGATAGGCATGACGGTACTTAAACGTCAGGGTGTATCTTCAGCTGTCCACACGTGACCATCATTGGTTTTTTTGAGAGAGAGGCGTAAGTATCTTTAAATCCGAAAGATGGGTATGCCATCTTTTTCTTGACAGTAATGGACTTTGCAGGTTTTTTTAAAGCTCAAACTTTGCGCAAATCATTTGAAATATGAACGTGTGTATAGCCAGGGTTTCAGAAAACAATTAAGAGACGTTAAAAGGCAGGATACACCACTCGCAGATATCGAGAAAAAAAACACTACCAAATTATTAGAAAATATCTTACTTATTTGAAAGTAAATAATGATTCTAGGCATCCAGCCAAATGATTGCGCTAGATATCCGAGATCGCGTAAAAACAAAGATAACATAAAAATAACTGCTCGACGCTGGTTGAAAACATTTGCTGTTTTTCGTGCTTTTCTCGCCATCCATGGTTGTAAAACTTCGGTTAGGTCAGTTAAACGATATTTACTATAAGATACAAACCCCCCAAATCTACCCATTCATGAAAAAAAAAAATCACACCCTCCCAAATTCACCAATTTATGATAATTCAAGCAATTACCATTGGTGTTTCCTACCTTTAAGCGAACTGCTCATCACCACATGCGCTTCGTTAAAAATTTAACTATGGTCTAGTGCAGTGCCCATTCAAAATGTGCCTGTTCGTAACAAGCAGACACAGTGATCAAAGCACTTTTGCAAGTTTAATACTACGTGTAAAACGAACAGCGCCCTCAGGCGACACAGAACATATCTTTGTTTGGATCCTTCTATTCGTTTAATAGCCGCGTCTGAATGTCTTGTCTATGGCTATTGTCTAGGTGTTTGTCCATTACAATGGCGCGTGAGCAGGCTGACAATAGACGTAGCCATAACTTTCTATTGTGGACCCCCCTATATTGCCCCTATTTTGTTTGCACTGGCCTCTCATATGTTTTGCAACAAATTTCAACCATGGACTTTCTGTCAATTGTGGACCCTATTGTCTCATATTGTACTACATCAGGCCCGTACGCAGGGGGGGTGCGACGGGTGCGTACGCACCCCCCCCCCCCCCCCCCCCACCCAAATTACTAAAAGGTCCACATTTTCCGGATAAATAATGGTATTTTGATGTAGAAATAACAGTACTGCAGGCACACGGAAAATTTTGGTCCCATTTTTGGTCCCATCAGTACAAATTCGCCCCCCAAATTACCAAAAGGTCCACATTTTCCGGGGTAAATAATGGTATTTTGATGTAAAAATAACGATACTGGCCAGAAAATTTTTGGTTTCATTTTTGGTCCTATCAGTACATATTTGCACCCCCCTATAAAAAAACCTGCGTACGGGCCTGTACATCCACCCTTTGAATGCTATACACACCCAACGTGGTGGTATAGACCACTCCGCACTGTTGCTAATAATTTGAATACACTCTATTAGTTAATTTTTTGAGAACCGCTTCAAACTCGACACTGCATATTCTTGGGATCAGAGCAATACACCTGGCGATTTTTAACATCCGGTTCTGGAGATAATCGAATTACGACAGACACACAGAGTTGTGCTAACTATACACTAATTCGGCGACAGCCATTTTTTTTAGGAGCCACTGCTGTGGCGCCAGGCTTATGTGAGTCACACTCAGGTACCGTACCGTCATGCACGTACTCCGTGCCCTTTACCTGTACTTTGACCAATAGTCTTACCAAAATGCTCACACCTCAGTCTTGAGGAACACGTGCAGCCTGATCATTAATTGAGTCAGATTTTTGAAACTTTTTTATTTGTTATTTTTGTCCCGTTAACTACCGTACCGTTCTGCGGGCGGGGCACTTGTCGCCTCGCCCCTCAGCACAGTCACCATGGTGGAGCCGCCCTTTTGCTTGACCCGGGACAAAATGACCCATGCGTTCTGATTGGTTGGGTGGACTTCAATCACTCGAATGCCACGCCTTGCTTTGGCCCTGAAGAGAAAGCAAGGAAAAACAGAAAGCAAAATGTGAATGGTTTTAAATTAGATAATGATGCTAACAAAATTTGCAAATTCAAGGTCTTCAACCTTGAGCAATATAGTAATCGTAATGCTTAGCGCTTTCTATCATATCAATACTCTCACAGTGCTTGACAATTATCACCCATTTATCAGCCTCGACCCTCACAGGTACATGTACTGGTACATTTGTACTCATTTACATAAATTCCTGGGTTGAGAGAGGCAATATGGTCAAGTATCTTGCCCAAGGGCACAAATGCCACTGTTCCTGGCAGGGTTTTGAATTCTGAAAGTGTGAGGATAAACCTTAAAAAATATGTTGAAAATACACTAAAGGGAAGCTATTTGAGTACATCAACATATTTTTATTTAATTTGTTTTACCATGTAGTTGTACAGTGTACATGTACCCTATAGTTCCAGCACCCAAACTGCTGGACTCTGATTTAGGGTGGTGTACCTAACCCCATGTAAAGCATAATCAGTTTACTAGTGCAGTGCTTACTCCAACGGATTCCAACAAAACATGCAGTTGGATGTTGAAGGGTAGGGGTGGTTAGGGTTAATGTGGCACAGAATTTGCTGGTTTTTGTTTGGTTTTGATACAGGCAAGAACATTTAGAACCCCAATCTTGCCTTCTATTTTCCAATGCAATTTATGCAAACAATAATTTCTCTCAAACTTTAAAAAAAAACTCTGTACTCCCACCAGAAAACTATCACAAGTTTCAACCTGGTCTCTGTTTTCCTAGCAAAGAGACAAAACGTATTTTTTTTATTGCATGGCCACAATGATGTATAAAGAATCCCCAACAATTTTGGAAGAAGAAAAAAAAAAACTAGAAGTATAAACCTCAAACTCTTATAAAGTGCACCACAGGAGTTCACTGGGCTATTCAAAAGACTGTTTTTCAATCTGATGATAGCTGATGATAGCTACTGAGGGGGTCCGTGTTTTTGTAATCCCACCAAACCACAAGATAGTGATTCACCTCTCCAATGTAAAGACCTTGAATTAATTGCCAATGCAAAGCCTATTCAACAACCATGATAATCAAGGCACTACAGTCTGGTGCTACCATTCCCTGCATTAATGATCAACAAAAGAAGACAGGATACAAGACCGTTTTTTTGTATTCATTATGGATGTAAATGGAACAAGGGTTGTTACTAAGCAAATTAGAGTTCGTAAATCAAGAAGGTTTAGGTACACATTTTATGACAGTGACAATTTCAATGGAGCAATAGTTGCTGTTTCCGCCCACCCAACATTTACCATCAATGTCCCCCAAATTTAATCAAAACAAATGCGCACATGATTATCGCCCAAGGAGCACCTCTGAATAACAAATATTTGCAAAAGTACACAACATTTTTGAGCAGTGGCGTGCTGGCAATAGACTTTTAGTTAATAAAAAAAAAAAAAAAAAAAAAAAAAAAGAGAAAGTGTAACAGTTTTGGAAAAACAAAACTGATGGTTTAAGAGAATTTAAAGAAAAAACAAAAACGAAATGAAAATGTGGCAAATTAAGTGTTGATAGATCTTAATTTGCCCCTTGCTGGTGCACTGATGCGATCGCGTCTCAGAAAGCAGTGGGTTGCCTGATCCCCTCCCCCGGCCGGTTCCCTGCACCTGCTGATACCTTCGCACCGTGTAATTATCCAGAAACGATGACGAAGAGACTACCCACTAGTAACACTCACCTCTCCTGGGAGGCCAAGAATTTTTTTATTTTTTTTTAGTAATGCCCCAATTTTAGTGTATCCTTCTCCCTTTCCAGTGTATCAATTTGAACCAATCACCCTAGCCTAATTGGAAAATAACTGAGTTGGTTTGCGGGCAGCGTGTTCCGGGGACGGAAATTGCGAGGTGAACGAGAACACAAGAAAACGTCTTTTTCGGAATCGGCTGTGATTGAGGCAAACGAGAACGGATGAAAGGTTGGAACCAAATACCAGAAGGAAAAGGAAAAACAAAAAGAAAAACAAAAACCTTCACCGCAAATTGGATTAGTCTTGCCCGTGTGTGTACAGAGCAGAATGGATTGATGCAGTTATTGGCTGATTGAAACTAACAAGGTTTTACATTATCCTGGAGAGATCCCCTAAAAAAAGGCTGATATTAAACTAGAGTTGAGCGATTTCGACTAGAAGTGAAAGCCACACACCACGCTAAAGTAGCCCTGGCAAGGAAAAAAGGAATTTTTTTTCGGGTGTGCGAGGGGGGGAGGAGAGAGAAAGAAATAGAAGTTCCAGGACTGGAATCTGTCAAGTTCAGCTAATAAAAAAAATATCCAATCGGCTTCAGGAGTTCGGCCAGAGAAGGTTCTCTTTTGCCTTACCAGTGAATTATTTACTATCGAATTACGCCTGACAGACTGATTAGGCAGCCTAATTGGAAGAAGGGACTGGGCGAACAAAGGGATTTTTTGTTGTTGGATGATTGATGTCAGGACCTGCGAGGAAAAAAAAATAGCACTTATTCACTTAAGGAGAAGGTACAGAAGAAGGCCAAAATATATCCAGAGAGTTTTGTGAACTCATGTGTTTTTCCTGCACGAGCTTGAATTTATACATGTAGGTTAATATTAATTACTGAAAGCAGCAAATTGTGAAAGATTCCACATTTCTAGCCCGAGGCAAGCAAAACATGTTTGTTATTTGGAGAATGCAACCCGAAATATCTTGGAATTCACCTTCACAATACAGTTGTGGACAGTTTTCCATAAATACAATTATTAACCAATTTGGCGAGTTTGTAAACCTAAAAAAAATCAACGTTATTAATTAACCTAGATTTTTACTACTTTGGATATTTAGTTTTTTTATTGGAAGGTTTTTCTTTCGAGAATATTTGCCTCTTTACAATGAGTAATAAAGTAAATAGGTATGTACATGTAACACATTTGCTTTTGCTTTAAATTTCAGAAATGATTTGATTTGGGGTTAATTTAAACATGATCTAAATATATAAAGTAAAGTCATGTGTGGGTGTACGAACATTTCATACGTACTGTGGACCTACGAACAATTGACGTCCACAGGATGCGGGAAGAGGTTACTGATTGTGAACTTGCCCATGTCCACAGTCAGTTTTACCCTTTCTAAAAAAGAGCTTAAAGCCGTGTTTGCACTGGACTTTTTTTTGGGAAGGTTTTACTGAGACGATGGTAAAATAAAAAATGGTCAAATGTTACCACTGTTCGCACTTGGACTTTCGACACGGGAAAGTTTTACCGAGACCATGGGATAAGTAGCCGAGCTGTCATTATAATGACTCGTGAGGGCGCTTTGCGTTA
Organism: Crossaster papposus; assembly: GCA_037893245.1. Taxonomy (NCBI): domain Eukaryota; kingdom Metazoa; phylum Echinodermata; class Asteroidea; order Velatida; family Solasteridae; genus Crossaster; species Crossaster papposus. Next base: position 96,914 of record JBAIAA010000144.1, on the reverse strand, counting down.
CCTTTCTGCATTGACCCCGGTGTACCCATTTGCATCAGCGTGCCCGCACGTAAACAATGCAAAGAGTGCATGCGCGGTGTCTTGTGTAGCATGACCTTGCACTGGAGGGCCGGATGTACGTTTTCCTGAGACGCTTTTACCGACTCGCGCTGTTCGCACTGGACTTATCGTCTAGGGAAAAGTGACCAGGGAAGTTTTCCCGGGCAACAGTTGGCCGGTAGAAGTACCCACTGGACTCGGGAGAAGTACCTGAGAGGAAAACGTCCTAGGCTGTCCGCACTGGACTTAAAATGGGAAAAGTACCCATCGTCTAGGTATGTTTTATCATAATAAGTCCAGTGCGAACAGGGCTTTATGAACAATCATTTGGATGGTTACTTTTTTTGTTCTACATGTAGTTGCAGAAGGTGTACTACATGTATCTCTTTAATACACATGTAGTTCATTTCGACACGTGTGTTTGCACTGAGTGAAGCTCTGAATAGTGCAATGTTCTTTGTAAGAGAATCTTTACATTAAAAATATTTACACTCCCAGCTTATACTTTTCCAGTTCCTCGGGGGCCAATGGTTTGATCTGCAAATATACAACGAGCTGCCCATTACAAAGACCATCCTATTCCTCACGTTTAGATTTCTTTTTTTCTTATTTTGACTTTTTTTTTAAATTTGATTTAGAGGGGTTTTCTTTCTGTTGCTTGCTACATGAATATATCTGGGTCAGGTGAGTGCGCGTATGCTAAAAAAAATATTCGTCGGAGGATCAGATAAACAGAACAAAGATACGATCACTTGGGTATTTATCAGATTTATAGGGAAAAACAGACTACATGTAGTTTGCTGGCACCCATTTACGGTTGTGTAAACCTATTGCAAATAAAGTGTGGATGAAAGAATTTTGATAAAATTGGCGTCGAATTTGAATATAGTCTGGTTTTTTTCTAACGATGGTCAGCCGACCATCGTTGGAAATTGATAAAAAAATTCAATTTTTAAAAAAGATGTTATATCTTCACACCTTCAAAGATAATCGTCACAAATTTCTTCTAGGGCCATCTGTGGGTGGTACTCTAAGTGTGTGCAAAGTCGAACGGAATAGTAAAGCGCCAAAGTGTATCATGGTCAGAAGTCAGAACAACCATGTACAAAATCGAATAGGCAAAATTACTTAAAAAGAAGAAAAATCCGGCTTTGACGATCGTAATAACTGCTTCGTCAGTGATGCCAAGGCAGCAACAACAAAAATCCCCAAACCCAGCGGGCTTAGCAGCAGGGAGTCGGCTCATGCGAGAGAAGGACAGCGAAAGTCAATGTTATTGCAACAGTGTTTCTTGCCAATCTGCCAAGCCACACACACACACACCAACACTGAGAGAAAGCGATCTGGTAGCTAGTCTGAAGGCCGTCCTGTTGACTATGTTTCGGCCCCGGCTGGGTACTACTACTACTAGGGAGACTTGCTAGGTGCAGCCAGTCGGGCCTGTCACCTTTGCCTAGCTGGGGCCCAGTGTGGCTTCTTAGTTACAAGGCGAACAAGTATTTCTGAGATCACAATTTAAAAGGACTCCATGGACAAATGTAGGACTTTGGAGGACAACAAATTTGGCTGTTGCGTGCTTTAGTTTTCGTTGATGCTCATTCGTGTCCACTGTATCATAAGTAAAGTCCGAAGTTTTCCGCGATGCGGATTTTCCGCGAAAATCGCGGAATCGGCAAAATCGGCCCAAGAAAGCGGAAAACGCGGTTTAAATCATAACCCTATTAGTCAGGGAGATTAGTGAACATTTGTTAAATCAAATAATGAAAGCATGGAATTTGGCACAGAATCATAGCAAAATCATGTCATAAAAACAATATCCAGCTACCGGTACATATATGGCCATTGCAGATTCGTCCTCTAAAAAAATAAATAAAGGTACCACTAGATTAAGGCCATGTTCGAATTGTTGGCTTTGGCTGTGACTTCGGCCGTTGCTATGCTGTTGCTAAGGGCGGACAATGACCGCCCATAGCAACGGCTGAAGTCACAGCCAAAGCCAGCAATTCGGACACAGCCTAAAAAGCAAATTACAAAATTTTCAAAATGGCTGCCAAGTACAAATCTGAAATGGCCTTATAGCCAAATATCTTTCTTAAATGACAATATGTGCCATGATTTTTAAAAGTGAACAATTCTTTCATATTGTGCACCAATCTGTCCGACTATACGTGTATGTAGGCCCTTGAAACACATTCTTGAAACACAGAAGCAAGATTTGTTTTCTACAAAGTGCTTTGTTGGTCTGTGCCCAGCCTCTCTTAGTTGTAACAGTCCACACAGAGTAAGGTGATATGACAGGTTAAAGCAACCACTCCGCAAACCGATCAGGTTAATTTACCAAACAAAACAAGAAGCTCAGAGGCTGGTAAACCAAACGAAAATAAACACTCCGGGCACAAACAGTATCGCACTACATGTACAAGGGCATGCAGTCCGAGGAAGAAAAAAATGCCCACATGTGACAATAACTGAAGTACATGTATCAGTACAAATGTACGACTGTCCTCACCTACATGTAGTCTTGCAACACATTGTACATTTGTTGGCGTCCCAGTTACATTTTTGTTGCTGTCCATGTTTGATCGAAGACATTTTTGGTTTCGACAGAACAAACTTTATAAGACATTTATGACACAACTCAAAATGCTCATTGGACATTGACTCCTTAACCAGGTACTGCTTCAAAAAGTAAACCCGATGGTTTCAATGGTTGTGGTTAAATTAGACCAATGTGTCATGGAAAACAAGGTGCTTGTGTCCTTGAGAAAGACGCTTTACTACAATTTCCTCTCCATCCCGGAGTATAAATGGGTAGAGACCAGAATGCCCTGATCTCCGCTGCAGCAAAGTGGTCTTGTGGCCTGTTGAACAGGGGTAATAATTGTGACGAGCTTTGACACCTACGGTACCATTAGTGCAAAGCACTATACAGGGTGACCCAAAAATATCCGGACAAGAATACCTCAAAGGACAAGCATACACTGTACATATACAAAATGTCCTACTCTACAAGTTCCACTTCTTCTTTTGTACACAAGTTTTCACGACCCAGATGCCCAAAACTTTGCTACCTCTAATGAAGGATGGAGAATCTTTCTAAAAGAAAAATAATACCAAGATACATGTACATGTACATTATACATGTATCTTGACATGATTTGGGCTAGTAGTTTTAGCTCCAGATCTTACATGTATTTTGTGAAGTAAAGTCAGAGGTCCCTTCGCACCCAGAAATAAGTACTAAAACCACGTCTTGTTAAATTCGCTGGCGCAGTCAAGTAATTTTGTGTGTGCAAAAGGCCCTTTGACTTTGGGCTTCACAGAATAGCTAAAACGAATTGCGTAAATCCAGACATCTTGGTATCACTTTTCTTCTAGAAAGATTCTCCATGTACAGTACTGGTTTAGGTAGTTTTGGCCTTGAGGTAGTGAAAGTATGATTGTCTGTTTTTTTGTGGGCCACCCTGTTTAAGCAGACACCACACACTATCACACCTAAATCCAGTGATGGTACCGGTAGGTTTATAAATGCGTTTTGTAAGACGGGCAGAGAAGGACTGTTTGAAAGTTCATGCCCTATTTGGTTGCGAGACCAACTTCTAATTGAAGACAAGAGAGATGGTGCATTTCCTCACCTGATGACACAGCCTGGAGCTGTGAAGTTCCGATGGATAGACACGGAAATCTGAAACCTCTCTCCAACGGCCACGTCCGTCTTCGGCACATACAGCCAGATGTTCTCATCCTCCTTGATGGTCGACAGCACTTCCTGTCGCCGCTGGAACTGCACGTTGCCCAGACTGCGCTCGGGGACCAGCGGCAGATCGCCGGTATCAGGCGAGCAGCTCGAGGGCGAGTGCACAGAGTAGGACACGGCGAGCGTCTGGATCCCGGTGGATTCTGTATCCTGCCACCATTCCGACGGGATCACAATCTGCGCCAAACAGGACCGGGACCGACCCGACGGGGTACAGCCAGCTGCCGCCTCCGATTCCGAGTACCGGGCTCGTGCTCGCAGACAAGGCAGTGTCCCCGGTCCCCCGCGGCCCAGATGCTTAGGTTTCACCAGGAACAGGACCTGGATCCGGGAAATGTGGGGCGAGACGAACTCGCGCGTGGCGAGCTCCGCCGTGATGTCGTAGCCCAGCGGCTGGGAGTTGTTGGCGTGCTGTTCCAGGGCGCTCTCAACAGCGAACGGCCCGTAGCTGGCGCCCACCGCCCCAGAGTGGGAACCGATGATGCCCACCATCTGATCGGCATAGAGCGTCCCTCGGCTGGGCTTGGATCTGGATTGGAAGACGCTGCTTGAGTTCCAGGCCATCTTTGACAGGAGAACCGACTGGCTGTCAAGTGGTGCAAAGCGCACCGGAAACTCGGCCCATGGTTCGCTCTGAATGTCGCTGCGACGGAACTTGGCTTCTACCGGTACATTACCTGTATCATACAAACAAAGATTCAATAACAGTAATTGTCAGGAGCAACGAAAGAGCATGATATCTGTCTTGCTTTTTATAAAATAAGGCTGATATGAGGGGCATATTTGTGACCTGTTCCAACGAAACCCGGACAAAGTCGCACAATGTGTTTTGTCACAATGTACTCCTGAAGTCATTTCTGGATGGATTTTACCATTTTGAGGTTTTAGGTTTTCCTAAGTCACTCACTATTAATCTACAATCTCCTCAAATTTGAACAAAATCCGTCTACCAGAAGTGTTTTTTTTGGTCAATTTTGTGAAACATTTGTGTATAGAAATAATACGCTTTTCTGAACTTCAAAGCTGTTTATCTCATAATTAGGTTGTCAGGGTTTTATCACTAAATCAAGACCCCAGGGAAGATAGGGTGGGGGTACATGTAAATGATACATCATTTTAAAGCTGAGAACCTAGAGAATTTGAAAAAAGCATAATCTCAAAAACTAAAAAGTCGACTTTGTCCGGGTTTCGTGGGAACAGGTCACATTTACAAACAAGCAAACTCGGCACACGAGAATGCCTTTCAGTTAACTACAAACCTTTGTGATTCGTGTGAGCTGACCCCAAAAAATGAGTACAACATAAAAGCTATTAAATGCATTCCTGCTCTAGTTTTAAGAAATGTTCGCTCAATCCCAGTTCATCATTCACACGTGGGGCATTTTCTCCAATACATTTTGCTTCCCTGTTTGACATTTGTAACTTGACATTCTAAATGTACAACTGAAGCTTATAATAACTTTTATAATTTTATATTTTGCACATCCCACCAAACTACATGTATTGTTCCAAATTATTGTTCAAAACTGTTTACCATCAGATTAAAACAAATTTTTCAACCAAAAGAATCTGTCACCTCCGTTCATTTAATCCAACACTTTTTAAACTTAACACTCCTCTTACAATCCCAAGTACTTGATATTGTTTTACTCTACAACTCATCACCTCTACTGACACAAAACAAATGCATTTTCTCCCTGATCAATTTCATCTATTTCCCCTACTTTTTTCTTTTCCTCCTACGGAATGGACACGACCCACGACCCTTGTCCCTCGAAACCAAAGGAGGGTCTCTGAACACCAATAGATCATTATTCGTGGAGACTGCAATTTGCAAGATTCGGGGCCCAGCGCCTGATTATCCTAGTTCCAAAAATAAAAAATAAAAAAACCAATAATGCCTACCAGTCCCCAGTGAGTCTATTGAACTTGACGACTTTTGACCTGTGACTGGTCTTGGCCGTATTTCCTGCCTGAATGGGACAAGCAATGGGGCTCTGTTAGGCCAAATAATAAAAAAAAACGTTTAGCGTCACCGCCCGCTTCCTTTTTGGGGGCCGCCTCCTTTTTTCTTTCTTTTTTCTTTTTGAAATAAATGATAAATTTGACCATTTTGGCAAAAAAAACCCAAAAAACCAAAACAATTGTTTAAATATAATACAATTTTAGAATCGTATTTTAGACTTTAGCATCACTGTGTACATGCTCTGGAAATATATTTTTTTCTAATAGGAAGGCTAGGGTGTGACGTGTAGTCGTGTACAGTACATACTTGATCGACCCACATGAATTTTAATTTCTAATTGTGGGTGAACCATGTTTTAATTTTAAATTGAAAGATAGGGTGTTACATGTTTACTGCATGACTTGAATTAAGATGTGTTGGCGGCCATTTTGAAAAAAAAAAAAAAAAAAAAAAGGGCCTCCTCCTTCCTTTAAAAAAAAAAGGCATGACGCTAAACATGTTTTTGGTTTTTTTTGTCCTTATTGTCACTTGTCTGACTCTGAGCTGAGGACTGTTTCTTGCATCAGTTTTTCTCCACTCCCCCTGTTTCAATTACATGTATTAGGAATTATTTTCCCTAAACCTTTAGGTCTGGAGTTCTCGGGACTGTTTACAAGATGTAAGCTGTCAGTTTGAGTTACTTCTGATTTCTGCAACAGAAGTTACAACTTTTTTGGGAGTCTTAAAGTGGTATCTCTGTTCTTCGAGAGATTGAGTATCAAAGAAAAACGAGGCCAAAAAGCAAATCTTCCGAATATTTTGGGTCAATTTATTTTCTTAAACCCCAACACAGTCCTGAATCCTCAAATTTTAGTACAAATTTGCACACCCTATGGAGATAGTGATTCTTAAGCCGTGTTCGCACTGGACTTATTTGTGGGAAGGTTTTACTGAGATGATGGTGTCTTGTGTAGCATGAAATCGCAGTAGGGGGCCGGATGTACGTTTTCCTGAGACGCTTTTACCGACTCGCGCTGTTCGCACTGGACTTATCGTCTAGGGAAAAGTTACCTGGGAAGTTTTCCCGGGCAGCAGTTGGCCAGTAAAAGTAACCACTGGACTCGGGAAAAGTAACTGAGAGGAAAACGTCCTAGGCTGTCTGCACTGGACTTAAAATGGGAAAAGTACCCATCGTCTCGGTAAGTTTTATCAAAAAAGGTCCAGTGCGAACAGGGCTTTACCAAAAGGTGAAGTAATTTACATTCTTCTCTTTAAAGTTTTGAAGTAATTTGTGTGTGGTATTATTGAAGTTAAAGAAATTAGCAGACGATTTTCAAAGAAGAATTATTGTTGAAGACCGATCTTCAAAAGTCGTACTCGTGGCGCCTACTTTGCACTATAATATTCCCGCAAACCAGTACGCAAATGTGGTGCGTCCCCCGATGGAACTCTCAAACGAAGTAAAAAGCGCCTTTCTTGTTTGCGCAAGGAGCCCATGATCAAATTACTCAAATTGTTTGAGAGAAAACAATTTCAACATCTGCCATGCTGCAATATTATCCCCAAGATGTATGCCGTAAAGCATCTATGTAATCTGCACCACATCTTTCACACTCATGAAGTGTATACGATGGTCGTAACATGATGTTTACAAATTCCTCCTTATATCAACCAAAAATGAATTCAATATCTGGAAAAAGTGCGGCAACAACAGATTTACACACTAGACATAAAAAACCAGGACAATTTGTTTTGAAAAAGAAAATAAAACACGATGCATTACATGTATATCAAATTCAAAAGATGTTGTATAAATAGATATTTACAGAAAACAGATACACGGATACTTTTGTGGGTATGCTGTGGCCCACTTACTGCCGAGGACGTTGAAAAATGGGGCCAATTTGTTACATTTTCTCCCCAATAAATTTTGGGGTAGGGTAAAAATGATCCCAGCAAAGTTGACAACATTGTGTAAACATGCATAGTTGTACATGTACATGTACTGTACATGTAAGCCTATACATAAATACATGTACCGGTAGCAACTTTAACCAGTTCGCCAAGGGCCTACATGTACACATACGGTACATGTACACGCAAAGTTTCCCCCAGATTAAAAACGGGTGACGCATAAACACGTCACGAGCAAGGCTGAAAATGTCTGTCAGCAGCGAGCGAGGCCTGAAATGCGTGGAAATGCGTGGGTGTGCTTCCCGGTACCATCAGCCTGAACCCGCCTGGAATCGAGTTTCGTTAAAAATAAACACGCGCCTCGTTTCAGTAATGTTAAAATAATCCCGGCGTGAACTGGTTAAGAAATCTACATACACTAGAGCCCTGTTATGTTTGTTTACCTTTTGTAATGTTTACCTTGTTTAAAAAAAGCAAGAAAAACAGGGTTCGTTTTCAACCGGCGTCAGGAAGTGGTTTTTATGTTGTTACTGGGTTTTTTTTACGATCGCCGTCTGGCGATCGTGATTAAAAAAATATATATATACATGTATATAATTTTTCTGAACAATTACAGGATATTTAGCGCAATCCTTTTGCTGGATGCCTACAATCATTATCTACTTTCAAATAAGTAAAATATTTCTTAATAATTCAGTAGTAACAAAATTTGCTATCTGCAAATGATGTATCCTACATGTACATACCTTTAAGCATGTACAGTACCATAGCATCAATTATCATTGCACACTGCAAAATGTGAGAAATGGGTTGTTACAGCCATTTGTCATTCCTTTAAATATCAAACGTAAAATAAACACACGGAGACCGTTCGATCTGCAAACACTGTGCAAACAACAGTACGTAATCAACGCTTAAGGGGGGGGGGGGGGACCTAAAATTAATAACATTTATAAAAAGACAGGTTGATTGTACTTTTTTTAAAGTGCATGGCTCGCTAATTTTGGTTGGCAGTATTATTTTTTTTTCCTCCTGGTTCTTGAGGAAAGGCACTTTGTAATCGCGGCTGACATCCTCAGCCGCGCGCACAAAATCAGGAGGAAATTTATCGCCCGTTATTTGCCCAGAAAACAGGCAGGTAAACTTTGCCTTTTTTTTTTTCAATACTCAGGGAGTGGAGCTGGGCCAATTAGGTCTCGTTGTGATATCAAACACATGGCCAAGGTTTGAAGTGATTGATTGAGTCGGTACCCACAGCCAAAAGATGCTGATCGTAAATTTTATTATTTTCTTCTGGAGATCAGCATTGGTATTCTGTTTCTCTATCTTTTACTTTTATTATAAAAAAAAATTCTTTAATAAAAAAAAAAAAAATAAGGTTGTGCCTGGCTTGATGGGCGACATTAAAATTGGAATGTGCGCCGGTGTTTTTGTTCACTAGACCCTTCGCAGACAAGAATGTACTCTTTTAAATTTTTCTAAAAATTCCCGAGAAGGTGTTGATGTTAAAGGTAGGATACACCATTTGCAGATATCAAAAATATTCACTATCGAATTATTAAGAAATGTCTTACACAATTGAAAGTAAATAATGATTCTAGGCATCCAGCAAAATTATTGCGCTAGATATCCTGTAATTCTTCGGGACGGCGATCGCGAAAAAAACAAAGATAACATAAGAATAACTGCTCGACGCTGGTTGAAAACAATTGGTGTTTTTCGTGCTTTTCTCGCCATCCATGGTTGTAACACTTCGGTTAAGTCAGTTAAACGATATTTACTATAAGATACAACCCCCCAAATCTACCCATTCATGATAATTCAAGCAATTACCAATGGTGTATCCTACCTTTCAAAGGGAATTTCATGTCAATTTTTTTCTGATAAGGAACTGAAGAGATTAAACGGAAGTGTGCCCACTAAATAAATTTTTGTACAAATATTACCTTGTGATTTTACAAGATTATTCAAGTGCATCACTTTAGGGAACATTCGGTTGATTTTGTGCCTAATTTTCTAACGCTACCGTTTTTGAAAATTGGGCTAAAATTCATGATTTTAAAATTGTTTACAGAGGTTTGATAACAAGCGTTCATTCAGTATTTAACTGAATGAATTTTAGGTTTGGCAACACTGCATGTGGAAAGTTGAGAGAAATGTTGAACTGCACCACGTTAGGGGACTCCACTACGCCCTGTTAGGGGACTCCATGCTAGGGGGCATACATGTACATGCGGTTAATATGTGCATTAAAGGATACACCATTGGTAATTGTTTGAATTATCAGGAATTGGTGGATTTTTGGGGTTGTGCTGGTAATTTATTGTAAATTTAATTTAACTGACATGTCCAAAGTTTTACAATCATGGATGCCAATTACAGGATATTTCAATCATTTTGCTGGATGCCTATAATCAATATTTACTTTCAAATGAGTAAGATATTTCTTAATAATTAGGTAGTAAATATTTTCGATATCTGCAAATGGTGTCCTACCTTTAAGTCTTGCAGCCAAGCCACACAAAAAAAGAAACAGCAAAAACCTTTAACGACACGACCTTTGGAATACAGATAACTGATCAATGATTATTGCCAACCCTTTTGGGTGTCAACAACACGCCCTACTGTACGGTAGTCCGTAACCCGCTGTATCTCGCAACCCCTTGTTGTCCCTCATTTTTAATCTGATTCTGAAATCTGACCTCAAATATGCACAACGTTTTTTCATTGAGGGTGTCTTGTTCGAACATGAGTTTATCAGGTTTATGGCTGCTTGTTGTGTGTGTGCACGAATGGAACCCCCCCCCACCAAAAAAAAAAAAAGGGAAAAAAAGGGGAAAAAAAGGTAATATCATGACTCGATGCAAACGCTGCGTGCAGCGACATTGCTACCTTACACACTACCCTACTAGTTCCTTTGTGTAAACTGCTACTTTGTGTCGAGCTGAACAAAATTAAATAAAATAGGTTGGGTGACTTGCATGCCGTTTGTGTCAAGTGGTTGGTTGTGTGTTTGTCGTGTTGTGTTTTTTGTGGCCACTGTACTTTTGTAGCCATGAAAGCTACCAACAGAAGCTGCTTATTAGCTGTTTGGTGCGTGTAAAATGAAAAAAATTAATTGGAAAAATAAGAGTCCAATTTGGGTGTGCAAATTAAACCCTTTGTTATGTCGGCTGGATTTAATGGAATCACGAAAGCATGAACTGTGCAAGGACGAGGTAATTTTGAATTATATTGGAACGTCGGTCGCAACTCCGTTTTTAAGATTCGTAACAATTTGCGGATGGTTTGGACAAACAATTTGGACAAGAAAAACTGAAATGCACTGAGAACTTACATTTAGTAAGATTTGTCCACGTGGATACCATCGTTGTTTATAATCAGCTTTTATTGACAAATTTTTAGTTTGACCTTCGATGACACTGGTACCCTTCAACTAATCACATGACAACAAAACAGACAAACTAGTGTACTGAAGATGTGGCGGGACCAGTCTGTGACCCCTAATTTGTAGTAGTTCAGATGGTATCCATGTCCACTGGTTGGTTCCCAATTTAATAGCATTTCAATAAATAAATTAATAAATACTGGCGGGCAGATGGCATTTCGCTTTAAAATCAGGAAAAGAATACAGGTTACATGACAAAACTGCTGGAATTTAGATAATTTACACGCACGGTACAAAGCAACAAATGATCAAAGCAAACAGGACAACTCTTTCACCTTTGACCTTGTGTAGACTGCCATCTGCAATAAGTATAAAGTTGGAGACTACATGGTTCAGGAATGCACAAATCTAAATGGTGGGGAGGGACTGTGGTAATTTATATACCATGCAGTTTGACACACTTCTACATACTTAGGCCCTAATTGCAACAGTTTGTAGGTTTTACATGTGGGACCTAAAAAGAAATCGTCAAATTTATTAGTGTAAATTTATACATCAGTACATGTACACAATGTGTACAATGGAGACAAAACGTCTCCGGAGGGTAAATTTCTATAGATGAATAGGTCTCCACTGGGAATTTCACAAATTAGATTTTTGGATTGTACTGAAATTACTCAAAAACTAGGGTATGGATGTGGGTTAGAGTTAGTGTTTGGGTTAGGGTTAGGGTATAATATAGGGTATATTGGGTCGAAATTTCAACCCAGGAAAAAAATTGTGGTTAAAATGGGAGCATTTTGAAAAACGTGCTCGACTTTCTGACCATTTTGTACACGAGAACAAAGCCATGTCTCCACAGTGATACAAAAATGCGAATACATGTACAGTTGTGTGCAAGTTCATGTACACTGAAATCTGTTTTACGTGTAAGATGATAGGGCTCATTTGGTCAAAAAAAGATCAGCCAAAACGTTGAGAAAATGGAAAAATCTATCTTTGAAAACAAATGAAGAAAAAAAGGGCATCATCCACCCTTTTTTTTCTTCAAAAAGACCAGACAAGAAACTATTTTGTTTGTACTTGGCTCAACATACATTAAACAACTATTTTATTTTATTACCCACACATTTTGGTGTTAAAAGCAATAATTTGTATTATATTGTAAATTATAAATTTATATTTTCTTTTGGATGTTTGCAAATGCTGTATACTACCCTACCTTAAAACAAATCACTCGAGAACAAAGGACTTAGGGAGTAGTTCTAAGCAAAGTGACATGACCCGACAGGACAGAGTGGAACATTCTGCCGTCCAATGAACCCTCAACCTCCGGGCTGCGGGGCATCTCGTTTTTCTTCCTGTCGTCAGGGCACACAGGTTGCCACGGCGATGAGAAATTAATTGTCACAGTGACAAGTCCCAGCTGCTTTTATTGTAGATTTTTGATTTTTTTTTTTTTTTTTTTTTATCCTGTCACTAATAATTGTGAGTCATTCCTGGTGGTGTGCACAAGAAGATTTCGGACCATTTTTCTTTCAGGATAAACTTAAACAAAAACACATTTAAACAGCTATAAAGTGTTTTCAGGTACTGGTACATGTATCTTGTGTGTCCAACCTTTTGTTTGAACCAAAGTTGACAACCAGTGCACCACACATTACATGTACATGTACACTGTACATGACGAATGCATCTTTGATAAAAAAAAAAATTAAAAATATTGCTCTGTTTCCTCCTCTCATGAAAAAAAAATTTTTAAATAATAAAACAAAACTAAAAGTGGCCTTTTAATAATGACCAGGGCCGATATTCATAAAAACCTGCTAACTTAGCAGCCAACTAGGCCTTAGTAGCCCGCTAAATCCGTAGTTTGCTGCTCGGTGGTTACCAACTAAATTTGCATTCATAAAACCTTGCTAAGAATGTTACCAGCTAGTTGACAGCTAGATATTTTAAGCACGCAGCTGGGACATCAGGCAAGTTGCCAGCTACAAATGTACATACATATAGTGACTTTGATACCGGTACACCTTAGATCAACTCTAATGTTAGCAGTTAACTTAGCAACCAACTAAGCTTAGCATAGTTTTATGAATATAACTTAGCTTCCAACTAGGCTTAGCTGTTAACTAGAGGCCATTTTAGCAGCTAGGCTTAGCAGCCTTTTATAATTTATATCGGCCCTGCACTTTTTGGTCGCCCATCAAAATAAATTAAAATATATATACCGGTAAATAATAAAGAAAAGAGACACATACACACAAAAAGTTGTATAAAGTCCATGAATCTCTCGGAGTTGAAAATAAATGACTCGCGTTGTACTTGATGTCTTTGCACATGGCCGGGCGGCAGCGGATCGTTTTGCCTTTGTAGTTGCGGACAGGGTTTTTGTATCCCTTCTTTCCAAAACTCTCCCAGTAAGTAAGCAAGCAAGCAACAAACCCAGTCCGCCGCTAATATGATCAAAGGTCAGTTTCTGGGAGATGGTAAACTTATGGATTATATTATACCCTCCTCTCTAACTGTGGTATTTCATTTATGTTCTCTCGTATGTTTTTCTTTCTTGTTAAAAAAAAGAGAAAAATTAGGGTTTGGTGCACTATTTGCCAGTGCAATCTACTCAAGTGGAAGAAGGTTTAACTACCAAGACCAGGACTAACTGCTGGTGCCACAGCCCCATAAATTCCGTTTTCTTGTGATTTAGTCGTCGTCCCGTCTGATGGGCGGAGTTGATACAAGCCGGCTGCCATGGGCAGCTTTTCAGAGAATAAAAGGAAACGCTGTGCGTAATGGCATGTAACGACACAGCATTGCAGTTATTATGTGAACCGCAATCATTATGGAAGTGTTTATTATAAACTCTTTAAAGTAAGGATACACCAAATATGTTGGTAATTGTTTGAATTATCAGGAATGGGTGGATTTAGGGGGTTGTACATGTATTTTATAGTAAATATCATTTAACTGACCTGTCTGAAGTTTTACAATTATGGAAGCCGAGAAAAATAGCAAGAAAAAGGGAGTTCGTTTTCAACTGGCATCGGGCAGTTGTTCTTGTTGTTCTTGGGGTTTTTTCGCGACTGCTGTCCGATTGCTGTTATAAAAATCTATTTTGCTGGATGTAAATTATTATTTACTTTCAAATGAGTAAGATACCGGTACATGTTTTTCTTAATAATTCGGTAGTAATTTTTTCTCTCGATATCTGCAATCGATATACCTTTAACTTTATTGGCTTTTTTACAATGTGTAAAAGTTTTTTAATTTCATGTGAAACCAGAATTTGTTTAAAACCAGTGAGTCAGTGTTTTTTTTAAATACTTTTTATCAACCATTTAAAACCACCCACATGACAGGCTCTCCACCAATAGGAATGTGTAAACTGTCTTAGATATTTATGAATGGAAAAGAACACAAATATTTTGTTAAATGAAAACCACTTTCAGTAAAAACGCAACTAAATTTCATTTGGAGAAAACAGTAATAATTTAAGCAAAGCATCATGAGGTTTAACCAGACCTCCCCAATAAATGGAACATTCCACATCATTTGAGACACTTCTGGCCAAAGTTGTAAAACTCTCTGTGGTTTGTGCACAGAAGTGAAAATGAAAAAAAAAAACACCCCAAAACAGTAAAAACGCAACTAAATTACATTTGGAGAAAACAGTAATAATTTTTAAAGCAAAGCATGATGAAGTTTAACCAGCCCTCCCCAATGAATGGAACATTCCACATCATTTGACACTTCTGACCAAAGTTGTAAAACTCTCTGTGGTTTGTGCACAGAAGTGAAAATGAAAAAGAAAACCACCCCAAAACAAAAAACCTTAGGCAATAAATTTTATGGCTGGCTTTTCCAAGGTCGTTTATTACTGCCCTTGCACTGCAATAACTACTGTATATGGGGCATAACTGCTGGTACAGGGTAAAACATAAAATAGGGGTAAGGGGGGGGGGGGGGGGGGAAATGGCCCAAAAAATTAAGCCAGGCCTGTTTGGTCACAATATGGAGGAACACACAAACGTGATTTTATAATGCCAACTTTGAAATGCTCTCACTTTCACAGGGAGAAAAGTGGCTTTGTCCTTTGTGCTTTTTGGAAAAAGATACGCTGGGAATAAAAGGTTAAATGCGGTGCTATTTATACTTATAGAGATCAGACTTGTGATGTTTGTTAATGTTACATGTCATGGTAATGTTGGGGATTGTGGGAGTTTATGACCCTGTCCTTATAAGTGAATGAAATCTACTTTCAATCTTATGGGATCCACCCTCAAATGACGATGACTCAAAGCTGAATATCTGCAAGAATAATTTTGCGGAAAGAGGGCAGGTTTTAAATTTTGATACTCATAATAAAATAAAAAATCAAAAAAATCTTTCTTTCTCCTATTATTAGCTAGTCAATTTCCGAGCTTTGTTAGTGACACACTGGTCTCCTATTCACAGCTTTCCAGAATCGCTTCAATCCAATGCCCGACAAAAGCTGTTTGCAAACAGTATTTGTACCCAGGCTTCAAAAGATTAATCGAAAAGGCCGTACAGTCATTCCACTATTCACTTTTACCAGATTGGTTTTCTTTACACAGTTTTCAATTATCCCAAACTGCTACTTTTTTTTTCCTTTGCGGTTCCCACAGGTGCTGCTAGGAAAATGGCTGGGTAACGCTACCAAGAAGAATTTACTTTTTGGGGGGGGATGGTGGGAAGGGAGAGGTGAGAAGGGAGAGGTGGGAAGGGAGAGGTGGGGGGGGGGGGGGGGGGAGAATGTGCGAAGTCTGTTGGAAACTGGGAATCAAAATTCAAGCCAAGGGGAAATGTCAACTTCGCACCAACCCTGCTGATCGCTCTGGGTTTAAAATAGTAGTAACTTACCGGTATCAAAATGTGACCCACCAGGCCAATACCAAGCGGAAGTCGGCAAATGCCATTTCGAGATATGGCATTGAACACAAAAAAATGTGTTGTCGGTCGAATGTTTTTTTCCTCATAAATCGTTAGTTAAAACTAAAAATTCCCGAAAGTGATAATATCGACCTTCGCCTAATTTTTGTTGTCGTTGCTATTACTCAAATTGAGCAAACTTGTTGCCGCGAACGGCAACAAAATGTCACTTTTTGAAGCGTCGTTACTTTTCATTCCATAGCGGTACTGGTGCATGTGATGTATCATTTTAAAGCTTAAAATGCTAGCAATCCAATGGTATAAAAATCTCTCATAATATGAAAAATTTCGACTTTAGCCTGGTTTTGGGGTGGTGGGTCACAAATAAGTTCAGTTTGCACCAAGCAAGTGTGAAACGACACAGGGTTAAACACCAGGTTCCAAATTACAGTTCAACCCGGGTTTAGAGGAAGTAGTGTGAATAGAGTTAGTTTTTTTTTTTAGGTTTTTTTTTTTTTTTAATATCTTAACATTATTTTGGAGATTTGGTTTTAATCAATTTTTCCCCCGGGGTTGCCAGTTTTTTCTCGACATGTATTCAATCATATATTCAATCATGACAGGGAACCAACCAACCGGTCCCCTCAGGTTCAGCAGAGAATGAGAATGAGCACTAAATAACTGTTGCGGAAGGGGCCGGGGACGTACCATACATGTACGGTTCCTGTCTCGTCTGGTGTAATGAAGCCACAGCTTTTTAGTCCTCTAGGGAGCCAGAAGGAAAATGGGAAAGAGGGGGACTGTCTCTTTATCTGGCCTAGGCTGGAGGTGGATTTAAGAACCTTTGTATCTGCCCAAACTGTAACTTGGAGGCAAATAAATGGAAGACAACAAAACCCAAAACCAAACCTCCAAGCACTTGAACCACTGGAGTCCTTTCAAGGGGTTGGGGACCAACACACAAGACACAATGGGCGCCGGGAAGTAGGAAACACTGCCTGAATAATGAAAAGCTGATGGTTTGCTAGTTTTTGTCATGAATTTTTATTTTAGCTCCATTCACGGCCAGCCGATAAATGGACTGACTCGGGCCACCTCTAAGCCACAGGAGAGAATGCCTTGTAGTTGCCGTCATTAATACTGCCATTGACCCTTCTGACAAAGACGTTTTGGAGAGCCTGCTGAACAGTTTTTTTTACCCCTTCGGTCTACGGGCAAATGTCGGTTTGGAGGTGAAAAAAAAATGTGTTTGTTAATAATTTGAGATGGCTACACATGCACAGCCTGTATGGGTATACTGTCTGGACAACAGTTACGAAC
This sequence comes from Crossaster papposus, assembly GCA_037893245.1. Classification (NCBI taxonomy): domain Eukaryota; kingdom Metazoa; phylum Echinodermata; class Asteroidea; order Velatida; family Solasteridae; genus Crossaster; species Crossaster papposus. The sequence continues at coordinate 79,661 of JBAIAA010000144.1, read as the reverse complement.
TGTAGAAAATCGACAGAATGTTTAGACTTCACACTTGTACCATTATATTCATATACTAAGTACATGTACATGTACATCTTTCCAAAGTTGGACAAACCTGTACTATATATTAGTATTACACTACTGTACTTGTCTGCCTTTTATTAGAGCATGTAAGTTGTCCTCGAGAACATACAAGACTTTATGAGAAACCATAAAATTAAAAGTAAAAAAAATAAGTTTTTTTTTAATATTTTGTTCAAGCGCTGTCATATTTTTTGCGTCTGGAAAGGTGTCAGAGTACCAGCCTCTCAGCTGGTGACCGTGTTAGTTTTGGCACCTGTCCCCTGCTGATATTTGACCGTGCAGCAGTCCTTCATTCACAGCGCAAAAAAAGGATACAGGTATCAACAACACAATCTATGCATTAAAACATGCGACACATGTAGTAGAGAATAAAGTACAGCACTCAGCTAAACTGTTGGCTGGAATTGCAAGTATTTTTCTTACTGCCCGCGACCACAAGACGAATTCCGCATTCCGGTGTGTCGTGCATTCAATTATCCAAGACCTAATTTACAAAAGAATTTAAGTTTAACCGTAGTAGGGAAATTAGATTTTTTCGAAAACTATATGATGAATGAATACGTGTACAACAAAGTCACGCTGAGTTGGCATGACTTAAACCTTAAACCGCCCGAATCCTTCAAAATCCTAAGTCATGTTTTGTTGGAATCTGATAAAGTGAGTACCGGTACTGCAATAGTAAACTGATTATGCTTTACACAGGATTAGGCATATCACCATAATTGAAGTTAAACAGTTTGGGTGTATGACTATGAGTACAGAAATGAGATGCCATGTTGGATTTTGCAAGATGTTCCTTATAAATCACTCAAGGGAGTTAGGGTTAACATTACATGTCCTTAAAGGTAGGATACACCATTTGCAGATATCAACAATATTTACTACGGAATTATTAAGAAATATCTTACTCATTTGAAAGTGAATGTTGATTCTAGGCATCCAGCAAAATGATTGCGCTATATATCCTGTAATTATTCCGAAAAATATAATTTTATATCGATCGCGAAAAAACAAAAATAACATAAGAATAACTGCTCAACGCCGGTTGAAAAAAACGCTGTTTTTCGTGCTTTTCTCGGCATCCATGATTGTGTAACTTTGGACAGCTCAGTTAAACGATATTTACTATAAAATACAACAACCCCAAATCTACTCATTCATGATAATTCAAGCAATTACCAATGGTGTATCCTACCGGTACCTTTAAAGTTTTCTTTTCATAAAACCAAAACAATAGCGGCAGAAATTTATATGAAAGCTTCAGATAAATCACCATGACAACGAGGCAGTGATATCTGCTTAAATGATTATAAATTATGAATGAAGACAAATTTATAATTCTTGCTCATCATAAACCTGTCAAGCAACATTTGACAAAGATTTAAAAATTGGGAGTCAAAATTTGGAAAATAGAGAAACAAATTAATATAAATCAGATAAATGTTTATAAACCGTCCAAATTCAAATTAAAGCCAAATACATTTACCATACAGACCTAACAATATTTAACCCTCCTATGGTTTGATAGCACAATATGTGCAAAATACACAGCTTCAGTGTACATGTACAGTTGTTAGACAACACAAAATGACTCACAGGTTGTGCTGTTTTGGGTTGTCTAGATTCTAGACTACCAAGTGGACTACACTGGACCATGGAGGAATTCCTTCTTATTCCTCCATGACTGGACAGTACACAAAGTTGTATTCGAGTCCCAGCAAGTCCCTACAAGTCCCTGCAAGTCCCTGCAAGTCCCTGCAAGTCCCAGCAAGTCCCAGCAAGTCCCAGCAAATCCCTGCGAGTCCCTGCGAGTCCCTGCGAGTCCCTGCGAGTCCCTGCGAGTCCCTACAAGATCCTGCAAGTCCATCGCAAGTCCATCGCAAGTCCATCGCAAGTCCATCGCAAGTCCATCGCAAGTCCATCGCAAGTCCATCGCAAGTCCATCGCAAGTCCATCGCAAGTCCATCGCAAGTCCATCGCAAGTCCATCGCAAGTCCATCGCAAGTCCTTCAGTCTCAAGTCAAGTCACTAGCTATTCAAATGAACTGTTAACAAAAGCATTCCTTTGTCATTGTTCAACCAGTTTCGACTGGCTTTATGAAAGGACTTGAATACGACACTGAGTAGACTACACTGGACAGTGGGCAGGGATTTCCCCACCGAGATCTCACTATGCACAAAACAGCACATCCTCATCACTACAGTCGGTTTTTTATTTAGTTAACAATTATTCCCATAGAACAGTGAAACACAGTTGTTAGACAGCACAAACTGTAATCTGATTATCCCTCTAATGAGTACTTAGTGCAATGCACAAAATGACACAGCTGTGTATCTTTGTGAGCACTGCTAAACCAACTGAGCCAAATAGTGACTTCTGCGTAGAAGGGTTTGGTTTTAAACAACCTCTTGAGTTACTACATGTACACATAATCCATGCAATGTACCTTTATGTTGTGGTGAAATTACTGTGAATGTATGACACTTCTGGAAGCAATCAAGTGCTGACAGTTCTGGTGAAAACGTAATTGAAATCCTTATCCGACCCGGTTGCTGAATCCCTACAGAGACCAAAAGAAACCCCCCCCCCCCCCCCAATAAAGGAACAGAGATGAATCAAAACACTTTACATGATTAAATTAGTCTGATCTTTTGCCATTTAAATTATCTTATTTAATTTACATCTAGGGGAAGTACTAATGTACTGTGATTCTCTGTACACAAGGGGCTAATTTTATATCACGATAATATGTGTTTAACAAATTTGTTTGCATTATGGCTACACAACCATGATTAGGTATATAAAGACGGCTAGTGTGGTTCCTTGACCTGACAAATTGCTGACATCTATAAATTGCCGTTTCGTCTTAAGTAGGGTCAGGGAACCAGACTACAAAGTACAAGAACAACTTTTTTTCTCTTTTTTTCCAGCATCCATGAACACAAAAATCGTTTGCAACCAAAAAAGTTTTAAAAAGTTTAAAGGGCCAACATTCTAGCCAACCATGCACTCAATTTTATGTAAAAAAAAGGAATTACAGTACATTATACCCTGGCTCCATGGGTGAAATGTATCCGCAAAGCACACAATAACTCACTGTAGACTGGCTATCCCTGGGGCCTAGCCAAGATCACATTCTGGCAACACTACAGTAGGATGGGTTGTACTCCTGTGAGGGCCCCTCTCATCACAAGCTTTACTTACTAACCTTCAAAACATTAGGAGTCTGAGGCCTTTAAAGGGAGGATGTATCACCATTGATAATTGCTTGAATTATCATGAATAAGTAGATTTGTGGGTTGTATTCCGAAAAATATAATTTTATATAATATAATAAAAAATATAATTTTTCATTATAAAATTAGATTTTTCTTGTTTTACCTTCCCCTTACCTGTCCTGAAACAAAGTTTTATATCTAGCGCAATCATTTTGCTGGATGCCTGGAAATGAATCAACATTTACTTTCAAATGAGTAAGATATTTCTTAATAATTGGGTAGTAAATATTTTTGATATGGTGTATCCTACCTTTAAAGGGAGGATACACCATTTGCAGATATCGAAAATATTTACTACCTAATTATTTAGAAATATCTTACTAATTTGAAAGTAAATAATGATTCTAGGAATCCAGCAAAATGATTCTGCTAGATATCCTGTAATTATTCCAGAAAATTCAATTCTATTAAAAAATCTAAAAACACATAAGAATAACTGCCTGATGCCGGTTGAAAACAAACGCTGTTTTTCTTGCTTTTCTCGGCATCCATGATTGTAAAACTTCGAATAGGTTAGTTCAACGATATTTACATGTACTATAAAATACATCTCCATAAATCCACCCATTCATGATAATTTAAGCAATTACCAACTGTGTATCCTACCTTTAAAGGGAGGATACACCATTGGTAATTGCTTGAATTATCATGAATGGGTTAACTGTAAATATTATATATTATAATATTATTTTATAGTAAATTTAACTGTTGGTAATTGCTTGAATAATTGCTTGAATTATCATGAATGGGTTAACTGTAAATATTATATATTATAATATTAATTTATAGTAAATTTAACTGACCTGTTCAAAGTTTTAAAATCATGGATGCCGAGCAAAGCAAGAAAAAACAGTGTTCAGTTTCAACCAGCGTCGGGCAATGGGACTTATGTTGTTTTTTTCTGTTTTTTCGCGCCAGTGATCGTGAGTTAAAAAAAATTTAATTCAATTTTTCGGAATTATAGGATATCTAGCGCAATTATTTTGCTGGATGCCTAAAATCATTATTTACTTTCAAATAATTAAGATATTTCTTAATAATTCGGTAGTAATTTTCTCTCTCGATATCCTACCTTTAAAGGTGTCAATTTCTAGACAGCGCCCCGCCCCTGGTACCAGACTACTACATTGATTCATTGAACCATGGAGGAATAAGTCAATGGTGAAACAAGAGGGGATTTCTATTTTATTTATTTTTACTAAAGGCCAGTTGTTTTGCGCAGATTCGGTGAACCGAACTTATGTCAAAAGCTGCTTCGTATCGCTTTTTAACAGATCCCAGATGGCGACATACTGACACAAGACAGGCAGAAAAAAATAAAAAAATAAAAAATGTTGAAGATTTGAAGCATGAAATGAATATATTTCGTCATTAATTCTTTAAGAATTTTGTTTTGTTTATATAAACAAATAGAACAATTTATTTACTTTTTGCAGAAATTTAGGTTAAAGGTAGTATACACCATTGGTAATTGCTTGAATTATTACTAATGGGTGGATTTGGGGGGTTGTATTTTATAGTAAATAACGTTTAACTGACCTGTCCGAAGTTTTACAATCACGACTGCGATCGCAATTTTTTTCTCCATCAAATTCTATTTTTCAGAATAATTACAGGATATTTAGCGCAATAATTTTGTGGGATGCATAGAATCATTATTTATTTTCAGATATTTCTTAATAATTCGGTAGTAAATATTTTCGATATCTGCAAATGGTGTATCCTACCTTTAAATCTTACAAATAGCTTGCCTGCCTACGCCATATATTTGTCACAGATTTCACACGCAAGAGTGATTCTTTTTGTTTTTGCACGGCACTGAATCACATGCTCTCGCGTATGAAACAAACAGGCCCCAAAATGGATCAGTAAAACTTTATAGTAATTTCATATAAATTCTTCCACGATGGAGGGTTTTTATAACCAAATTTGTTTTATCAGGTTTAAAAGCTAAATATCCTGAAAGTACCGGATACCGGTACAACATTTGATAACTTGTACATGTACCGGTACAATACATGCATTTTAAAGGCTTTTTAAAACTGTGTAATTTCAAAACATCTAGCGTTCTTCTCATTTTTGTTTTCTTTCTCCAAACTAAAAATCCAATTTCCTTTTTGAACCCATTTAACTTAACAGCGAGCAACAACATTCCTATTTGATTTTAAAGCATGGAATCGGATTGAATCTGTCATGTTTAAAATTGGTTACAATTCCCATCAGTCACATCAAAGATTCGGGACAAATATCTGAAATCAAGAAACATGTTCCAAATAAAAACTTGGCACTCTGAATTCCTGAACGAGTCCATGTTATAAGAATGTCAACACCTCACTATTACTCGAATTGTACCTCCTATCAAGTTTAAAACTTTTCCAGATGTTGAAACCATCACCCATTTCTAGCCTTATAGGCCGACTATGCATTGAACTTTGAGTTAAAGGTAGGATACACAATTAGCAGATATATATTGAAAATATTTACTACCGAATTATTAAGAAACTAATTTGAAAGAAAATAATGATTCTAGGAATCCAGCAAAATTATTGCGCTAGATATCCTGTAATTATTACGAAAAATAGAATTTTATAAAGAAAATTAGAGATCGCCAGACGGCGATCGCGAAATAAACAAAGATAACATAAGAATAACTGCTCGACGCCGGTTGAAAACAAACGCCGTTTTTCGTGCTTTTCTCGGCATCCATGATTGTAAAACTTTGGACAGTTCAGTTAAATGATATTTATTATAAAAGACAACCCCTCAAATCTACCCATTTGTGATAATTCAAGCAATTACCAATGGTGTATCTTACCTTTAACTTGAACATATCGAGTTTAATTGTACCATGGAGCTATCAGTTTCTACAAAAGAATATTGTGGTCAAGGATCCCTTTTTGGTTAATGGTAAAACCAGGCTCTATGCTTAGTACATAATTTTAAAAAGTGTCTTTTAAAATGTGTCTTACAAGATCGCGGTAGGATACACCATTGCTAATTGCTTAAATTATCATGAATGGGTAGATTTGGGGGGTTGTATTTTATAGTAAATATCGTTTAACTGACCTGTCCTAAGTTTTACAATCATGGATGCCGAGAAAAGCACGAAAAACAGCGTTTGTTTTCAACCGGCGTCGAGCAGTTATTCTTATGTTATCTCTGTTTTTTCGCGATTGCCGTTCGGAGACCGCAATTTTTTCTTTATAAAATTAATTACATAATAATTACAGGATATCTAGCGCAATCATTTTGCTGGATGCCTAAAAACAATAGTTACTTTCAAATGAGTAAGATGTTTCTTAATAATTTGGTAGTAACTATTTTCGATATCTGCAAAATGGTGTATCCTACCTTTAAACTTGGCTGGTATAATACTAAAGACCTCTTCTTTGCCTCGTAAAAAAATGTGGCAAATGTTGTCGGCAAAACAAACAAAAAAGGAGTAAAATTAGCCTGAAGATATTTTGCATGATTTTCAGCACTGTTGGTCGCTGGTTTAAAGACATGCCCTTTTATATCATAACAAAATTGATCTCAAACTCAGAACACTGGTTTCATAACAAGCCTGAAATAATACCCAGTCTTGATACACTCATAGCCCTGCGGGGGAAGGTCAAATCTGGAATCCGCTTCAATTCTAGAAGTGTTTTCCTTGCCTCTGCTTTGTTTTCTCTTCAAGTTACGGGTAGGAATGTAACAAGAAACTACACTAATCTTGGTTGGGGAAAGCAGGATCCTCTGGTAGATTATTGCCCGAATCCCTTTTCTTCATTTAGATAGTTGCAAAAAGGGATCGTCCAGTAGACACGACGACGCTGCATTTTTGCTGTGTAAAATTTACTTTGAATAACTTCGCCAGCATAGTGAGGTGGATAACAGTTAAAATGAAGCAAACAATTTCGATTTTTCAAAACAATTACAGGATAACTACCGATAGCGCAATCATTTTGCTGGATGCCTACAATCATTATCTACTTCCAAATAAGTAAGAGATATTTCTTAATAATACGGTAGTCAAATTTGTCTTTATTTGCAAAAGGTGTATCCTACTGTTTTTTTTATCAGTATGCTATTTTAAGTACTAAATAGTATTAAGCTATCGGCAAAAAATGTTGACATGTTGTTACTGTGGTAACTTGTAGATTTCAAGTTGGCACGCTGTTTTTATCACAACAATTAATTTGAATACTTGACACCCCGGCTCTCTATTTGTTTAAATTTATTAATAACATTTTCAAGACGTTTTTGTTTTTTAGCAAAGGACAAAATGCTCAAATGCAGCTTTAGAAAAGGATAAAAGGAATACAAATTAAAATATGTGCTTTTTACTAAATTTATATTGCCATTTAAAATAAAAGTTAAAGACAGTAACTAAAATCGTACATTATGATGTGAATATTATGTTTTATTATAAAATAAATTTAGTCAGAATCGAGTTTGCATTTATCCAAATATTTGTAAAAATTAAAAAACATGTTTGTTTGGATACGTTTAAAAATATATATACTGGCATTGATGTCAATAATGATACATTACGCACACATAAGAACACGACATCACAAAATTATTTATTTTACACAAATGACATTTAAATCTGACGCACACATCCATAAACCCCGCTCAAAAACCAATTTGACTCCAGCACACCATGAACAAAACGCCTCGACAATCTGCTCACAAGATTCAGCCATTTTTTCCACGCACTCATTCAAGAACGACCCATGAGCCACCGTGTTCACGGCCACCGACCATACCGTAACAGACGCACACCACACGGTACAAAACTCACCTCCGTGCACGGTGAATACCACGACCCCGACCAAGAACCACCAGCTCGCTAGTCCGGCCATATTTTCACCGGCAAAATCACGGCATACACACACAAATCCAAGAATTGGGAGACTATCAGGCTGTTAGAATAGATCCTCGACGATCGACCCCCTTCTTTCCGTTGGCAGGAAAACTTGGAGATCCTTTAGAAAAAGCTGTTATTTCAGGAACATTTTCTCAAAGCAGCCACCCGATAGACTACATGTGACAAGTGCGAAGCGATACATACGGTGCGCTACCATACCGTGTATACATACAGTTTGTATGCATACGTAATATGTATACAATACGCGTGTGTGTGTACACAAAATGCGGCGTTCCGTTTTGATCACTAGATGTACGCATTGTGCATGCGCGAGAGAAGGGCGGCCGTGCGATAATAAAAAAATGTACACAATGACTCCCCTCCCCTCAGAATGGAAATTATTACTTCAAGTAACCGCCCGGGTTTTTTTCTTTATAACAATTCCTTTTATAAAAATGGGACATCAGAATAAATTGTTTAAAGGACACTGGTTGGCCTTAGTAATTTATTGAATGCCATTAAGCGGTGATCGAGGACAAAATTGCAAATCATTGAATTATTTAATTCCTAACCTGGTTCTAGGTCTGCCCTGGTTCCGCTTCAGAGATCAAAGTCGGAAAACCGCTGGATTAAGTAATTTATCATTTTGTCAAACCATTGTGCGGGTTATTAAGGACCATTTGCTAATCAAAATTTAGGAGTTGTGCATTTTAATATAGGTAAGTAGATCAACGGTACTTTGATATTACAATGCGGTTAAACTTAATTGTTCATAACATGTATTTTAATGAGGCATTTTAGTTAATTTGTTCTGCATTTAGTCCAATCATGGTCCAACAAGTAGGACTAAAAACAGTTATTCATTATATCAATTTCAGCTGAACTGCAAATACAAATCAACGATTGTCTCATTATAAATCATTTAAATAAAAAGCATGCAAAGGTACATCACGATGGTAAAAATTTGTGTCGATGTTCTGCTTTCCTTGTTATGGCTCCATGGTTAAATTGATTGTGCGATAAATCAGTGTTTTACTCTTTTTTTCTCTTTTTTTTCGCTTTAAAAAAAAAAGACCTATAAAATGGAAACATATTTTATTACTCTCCATGCCACCCTGTCCAAGCCTCTTGCGGCGTGCAGTTGAAGCAAACCATTCAACCAATGTAATTGGATGGCTCGTTGTGGCTTTTCAATTTCGCGCTTTGTAATTCGATCGCTTTGTGACTGTGTTCACGCCGAAATGCCGACAAAAAAAACCACCCACTAACTATGAAAAAAAGGGAGAAAAAAAACCTGCATTATAGCGATACGCCTCCCCGGCCCCCTGTCGTTTCTTTCCGGGATGCGTGTATTTACTTGTGCTTTGCCACAAGAAAGGAAAGCCTCGATGATTGAGAAATAAATTGATTAGAGTCGATTTAGCTGGGCGATCGGTTCATTGTCTTTTGTTACCCTTAAGTAAAACCGTATTTGCGGTCCTGTTACTAGAAAAGGCTTGGAATTTGGCTGGCAAATCTTTATTATTGGAATTAATGACAAATCGCCGACATAATCGCTAATGTAATGCAATTTTGTTCATAGGTTTCTTTACAAAGAACAAAAAAAAAAGTACGATCTTTAGTGACGGGAAGGACGGCTAAATGTTTTTGAAAAAAATTCTGGAAAGTGCTCGATATGTTTTTCAGTACCCAACTCAATCAATCTCCCCGGGCGGTTGTTAGCAAACTCGAACTTTTACATGCAAGTTTTCAAAGGTGTTTACCACACAACGCTTTTTCCTTTATTCCAATTGCATTTTGTTGTAATCTCGATACGATCGAGGACCGAGAATCAGTTAACTGGTTTCAGAGAAGATTGCAAGTTGGCCCCGTTTCTGAGTCGTCGTAATAAAAAAACTACCGATCAAAAAAACAAAAAACTAGAAAAATACATTAGGATAATCTTTTTACAACATAAAAGTATGGCTGCACGTACATGTATTTCAAATGTATTATAGATTGACCGAAAAATGCTTAGTATTTTTTTGAAGTCGATACAAAATTATTAGAGGGACTTAAATTGGAGGTGTATTATTTGTGCAGGCCGCATTTTTTGTCTGGAAATGTAACACAAACTAAACTGCTCGTTCCGTTATCGGCCTGCCTTTAAATAAAAAAATTAAATAATTATTGCTATAACAAATCTATAGCGATGTCAGCTCTTATTCCTCCATGGTCAGCTCAAAACTTTGCAAACTACATGCAATGCTAAATGGCTGGTTTAAATGGTTGAATTGAGCTTTGATATACTGAAAAAACTGAAATCTTTGCGTTTAGTTTAACCCCAACTCCCTAGGGTGTGTGCAAAATCTTATTGATTTTGAAGGGTTAGGGTTAATGATTTTTAATTGGGGTAAAATCACAACCGTTTTTGGGGGGCGCCTTGAACGGTAGCGGTAGTGGGGTACAGCGCCCTCAACGGTTGTACCCATTCAGTCAAACTTTAGGAGTATATATTTTGGTAGGAAAAAGAGATTTTGCCTAAACCAATTGAAGAATATCGGATCTAGAAAGATTCGATTTGAAGAAATTACAGAATTAATACGTACAGGATATAGACAATGTGTTTGTTACGTACAAAAACAAACAACGTTATGTGAATAGATACATGTACATATATATTTCTCTTTGCTGAAAACCTTTCGTCAATTCTGAAATATACCTTTACAAATCATTCTTCATAATGAGTGCAGATTTAAACCAGATAATTACACATTAGGGAGTATAGATATTTCTATATAATTTGATGCAATAACATAAAATACATATTTTATTAAAACTTTTTTTTTCAAAAATAAAAGGAAAACATGCAGCTTTTGATCCCCCGGAAAATATTACTAAATGAAATGAGTACAAAGCAATAAAAACTAAAAAGCTTAAAAAGTTGTTTTGTTTGTTTTCCCTGTCATTTTCGGTGTACACTGCTATAAATTATTTATTTCCTAATGTAAGAAAATTATTCTTTCTTCAAGAAATATTTCCATACTCCCTAGAAATTTGTCGTCTAAGGAGAAGTATGTATGACAAGAACGTATTTCTTGAAATCAGTTTTTGTTTTCTACTTTCAAGAATACCATTTATAGCAGTTTTATACCATTTATAGTCTACTCCAAGTGACTTTAAATCTATTTAAGTAATAATATATATATTTTTAAATAAAACAATTCAGAGATAGAATATTTGTGTAAGTCATAACAGTGATCTGACTCATTGGATCAGTTTCAGCTGCAGTTTAACGTGTCAAGGCACCAGACTACAAGAACAACTGGTTTTCCCAGCATCTATAGGGCCTATTCAAAACCAGGGGCCAATTTCATAGAGCTGCTAAGCACACAAATTTGCTTAGCATGACAATTTGTCCAGGACAAAAACAAGGTTACAGACCAAATTTTTACCTGATCTTTATTGTTCTGGATTGATAATCAGCTGTGTTTTTGCTTTAGCATGAAAAACATGTATAATTTTGGCCGGAAACCTGTTTTTAATGAGCAAGACTTTTTGTGCTAAGCAATTTTTTTTGCTTAGCAGCTCTATGAAATTGGGCCCTGGGGCTTTGCCTCCGAATTCCGAATCACGGAGAAGCAAATAGAAATGGAAGCAAATAGAAATGGAAGCAAATAGAAATAGTCTAACTTTTGGGTTTACATTAATCGATTGAATGTTTCTGAAGCACAACAGGTATCAGAATGTGGCAGGATATCCCGCAGTTAGGAATCCAAAGACGAAGCCAGGGATTCGAAAAGGCCATAAGAACAAACTATAAAATATGATTCCCTAACCAATCCATTAAAACAAAATTAATAGCAAAAGCAAATGGTGTACATGTATACTCAGTCCTATAAGTCTGTTTAGTTTACGATATATTCCAAAAATAAAAAATAAGAGATTGAATAATCATGCAAGTAATAACAGAAATTGGACTCCTTGGATCAGAGTTAAAAACAGCTGCGGTTTAACAAAATAAAGATATTGCACTTGTCACTAGACAATCTTGAAAACATCAGTACTAAATAGAGCAGGTTTACCACCAGCGCACTTAGAGGCCATTTTGTTTTATTCAAGACCATGTGATTAAACGCCATGCAGCGACGTAACTAGGGTTGAATTTGTAGAGGGAACCCGAGGTGCGCCAATTTGTTGTTGTTTTGTTGTTGTTTTGTTGTTTTGTTGTTGTTTTGTTGTTGTTTTGTTGTTTTGTTGTTTTGTTGTTGTTTTATTGTAGTTTTGTTGTTTTTCTGTTGTTTTGTTGTTCTGTTGTTTTGTTGTTTTTGATTTGTTGTTTTGTTGTTTTGTTCTTTTGTTCTTTTGTTGTAGTAGTAGGTTTGTTGTAAATTTGCTGTTTTGCTGTTTTGTAGTTTTGTAGTTTTGTATGTCCCCTGCAGTGTTTTTTTTTTGGGGGGGGTTAGCTGATTGTTTTAAATCTTTAAAAAATATTGTTTCTCTCCACCCGACGCACACGTCACCATCTTATTTTCACCGTTTCATTTCTCAATACATGTAGTTTGTTCTTAACCGCTGTTCAAGACATTGATTGCTTAGCATCTCTGATTGTACCCAATGATTAATCACCTATCATTAATCACCAACTTCTGAAGGGCCCACATGACGTTTCTTGGACAACGACTCTGATTTTGGGCTGGGCGGGTCGTGGCGATTCTTTGTGCAGGAAGTTGAGCTTACGACTGACAGCTCTTTCAGAGAGCGCGAACCCTCATAACCTGCGTGCACACAAAAAGAAAACAAGCAATTTAACAGATTACTACGTCAGATAGGTGATGGGATTGTGCCTTTGATGATAAAAGCGTGGAATTTGGCACACAGTCAGAGTATGTCATGAGAAAAATATTTGAGTATGTAGGGCCATTGCAGATTTGTGCAATAAAGGTAATAACGGTAGAAATAAGGTAGAAAAACAAGCAATTTTCAAAATCTCCAAAATGGCTGCCATTGCTTGTTAATTCAGGAACGGGATTGTCAATTAAGGAAAAAGTCAGAAAATTGATGAAATGTATAAAAATACACATCTTTATATAATAACAATGTCTTTCTCTGAGATAAAAAAACCACAAACTTAATTCAGAAAAAAAAATAAAAAAAATCAGAATTTAGAAAAATTACAGGCCTGGTCTTATTCTACCCATATTTGTTCAAAGGACAAATCTGCAATGGCCCTGTAGCCAAATATCTTTCTCATGACAAACTCTGACCGTGTGCCAAATTCCATGCTTGTACCATCAAAGGCCCAATTGCCCCAAATATTTCTCCTACCTAACCCACTATATGTCAATTCGATCGTCTGAATCTTAAAAACAAACAAACACATACTAAATGGTGCAATAGACCCACGACAAAATGAAGTCGTCCTAAAGTTTACATGTGCACTTTCCTATGAAAACCAGGTGGAAATGAGATCCAGCAAGCTTCCATGGAAAAGCGCACACGTAAATAAAGTGCGATGTCATTATGTATTGGATTTATTGCTTGGATTCATGTTGAACAGGGAGTAAAGATTATTACATAAAAAGCGTTCACTTTTTGAAGCAAACAAAAAATGCATAATGACAGACTTGCAAAACATTCCACAATTGTTAGATGTTAGTACACAAATAGATGTGTACACACTAGATATATTTCTTCAATTCTCATTGGAAAGACCAACACAAAAAATGAATTATTCATGCCAGGATTGTAATCAAGTCAATTCACAAGTCAGTTCAGAAGCATCAAGAGGAACAATAACAAAGGAATGCTTTTGTCAAAGTTCATTTAAATAGCTTGTGAGTTCACTTAACCAGTTTGTGCCGGGATTATTTTAACATCACCGAGCCGAGGGGCGGGATTATTTTTAACAAAACTCGATCCGAAGCGGGTTCAGGCCTATAGTGCCGTGAAGCACACCCACGCATTTCCGGCCTTGCGCGCTGCTGACATACATTTCCGAACTTGAACTTGGCGTGTTTATGCGTCATCCGTTTTGAATTTGGGGAAAAATGTGCGTTTATATACGTCATCCGGCGCGAACTGGTCAAGACTGAATGACTTGTGATGACTTGTGATTGACTTGTGACCGACACGATTACAACTCGGATTCATGCTCACAGAAATAATGTAGGGAAGTGTTCACAGGATGACTTGTGTTATGTGTAAAGTGATTTACTGAAAAGATTAAATCCCAACACCAGAATAGTGTGTACATACTCACAGGGAGTATGGTAAATAAAAGAGGTTGGCACTCAAGCAGACCCATATGAAAAAGTAGAAAAAAGATTGGCTCAAAAAGAAAATAACAAACACCCCAACAAACACCCCAACAAACACCCAGCTTTACCTTCCATACGTACTGTGGACATTCCTTTGTCTTCATGTAGTTAAGAAAACATTTGGCTAAATACACATTTTTCTCGCTTTTAGGAAATTATTTGAAACCCAAATTTTGATTCTGGGCCTCTTATGTGTTCCCTTTCATTTTTTCTATATATAACCCTAACCCATTTTAACCTTAAGTTCCACAATCAGTAACCACTTCTCGCATCTTGTGGACGTCTATTGTTTGTAGGTCCACAGTACGTTTGAACACCCCAACAAACACTCCAACAAACACCCCAACAAACACAGTGCTTTACCTTACATACGTACTGTGGACATTCCTTTGTCTTCGTGTAGTTAAAAAAACGTTGACTTAAATACTCATTTTTTTTCACTTCCCCAAAACAATTTACCCTCAAATTTTGATTCTGAGCCTCTCAGCTGTCCCTCCTTTCTTTTCTATATATAACCCTAACCCGTTTTCCCTCTAAAGCTCTTTTTTCAGAGACGGCAAAACGGACTGTGGACCTGACCAAGTCCACAAACCGTAAACTCTACCCGCATCCTGTGGACGTCAATCGTTCGGAGGTCCACAGTGCGTATGTAAGACTAACTCACCCCAACAAACACCCCAACAATCAAACAAACAAACAAAAGTAGAACTTTGGAGGACCAAAGTTTGTCCATGTCTATGACATATTACAAAATGAATTATGGAATTTAGCTCTCTTTTTTGAAGGGGGTGGGGGGGGGGGGGGGGGGGGGAGGGATTGAAAAATATAAGTTAATTGGTCAGAAACTGGAGTAGAATTATATGAAATTCAACTAATTGTGCATGCATACAGAGATTACTGGATGACATTTATGACAGAAATGAGATATTATTAGGCATTTCAAACTCACCTTATATTAATGCTCGTACAATTCGCCAGAGCAACCAACAAAAATTAGAAACGGCATTGTTAATATGCAAAATAAATATGGTTAGCTTAGTACACACAATGCCATAACCAACATGTTTAGGTTATACACAAGATAAATGCAAAACTAAAGCAAGATTTTCACCAAACAATAAGGCACACAAATTAAAAAATTTTGGGGGGCATATTTCTCCTGTAATCTGGAAAAACCTAGTAAGTCAAATTTTGGTGAAAATTGAGTTAGACCCATATTTGGACTTACTAGGTTTTTCCCCTTCAGTTAAAAATGTTAAAGTGCGTAAAACTCTTCCCTGTTGGCAGTTTTTCATCTGGAAGAACCTAGCATGTCATGTAAGTATATACTGATGTAATGATGTACTGTGATGTACTGTGAAAAACCTAGCAATTCAACTTGCTAGGTTTTTCCAGATCAGTACACATGACATACATGACATACTCAATTATCAATTGACATTATCAATTGATTAAGTTACATGTATTTAATTTGGCCCAGTATAATTATTTTTCTGTCGTATTCCTCTATCTCTATCTTTGTATTTTTTGCCTACCACTACCCAAGTTTTTGTCTGTTATTCCCCTGCCCAACCCACCACCATGTACATCCTCCTACCCCTGACCCCAAACCCCTCCCCACCTTCAACCTATCAACCCCCAAACTATCCTCATCCCCTGTTTTGTCCTACTCTTTGTGTTGTTTTACAAAGTAATTTAATACAGTTTGTATATTTTATATCTATATACTTGTTTTACATATAAAGATATATTGTTTGTATGTTTATCCCATTCCTGTAATTGGCGGTTCCTCCGCTGTTGGAAGTGGTTAATAAATAAATAAATACTAGGTAAGGGATGAGATGGGATCCAATCTCGTTTGCTGATTCTGGGGACACAATTTTATGCGCGCATACAGCGTCCATGGTAGCATCGGAACAAAACAGTTTTCCTTCGTTTTCTCAAATTTGCATTCAACAGAGTTACTAGGTTTTTCCAGATTACAGGAGATTTGTACACAAACACAATTTGAACTCGGTAGAAGCTCTCTTTGGTACACTGTACAAAGCTGCAGTATAAATATCACTGACATTATTGCATTAAAGGTAGAGTGTACCATTTACAGTTATCCAAAAAGTAACCTATCAAATTATTGTTACCTTGCCCCATTCAACAACACCAGCTGGGATCGAATATATTCAGACACTATACGGGAAAGTACTGTGTTGACATATAAAGTCATAAAACTGAACAGCATGGGGGTTACACACGAAATACAACCGATTTTGAAAAAAAAGTACAGACGCGCATTCGTGTAAAAACAAAATGGCCGCACGTCGCAAGGTTAAGTAGACCCAGATAAAGAAAAAAGTAGGAGAAAAGTTGGATTAAAACTTTCCCCAAAATTCAGGAGTAGACTTTGTTGATACTCATCCGTGTCCAGATCATTATAAGCCTCATTTGGCATGTTCTGTACTCGTAACACTTCGTCAGCGTCACCACGAAGTAACACTAATGTCATGGCTGAATCGTGACCCCTTTCTAGCGTTTTCACGAAGTAACGCAAAGCCAATAGCTAATACACACGGATAGCGTCACTTCGTAAAAACTCGTAAACGGCGTATCTGATTTGTGAGTTTTCACGAAGTGACGCTATCCGCGTGTATTAGCTATGGGCTTTGCGTTACTTCGTAAAAACGCCAGAAAGGGGTTGTGCGTTTCACGTGACATTAGTGTTACTTCGTGGTGATGGTGACGACTTGTGCTCCATCCTCAACTAAGCTCTTGGAAGTACAGTTGCAGTACTCCTACAAACCCCTTCACCCTGTTTTGTTTAAACATATTGACAGTGAGTACCAATGTTAATATGAACAACATTTAATGAAATTTCAATTTTTGGAGTAGAAATACAACCCTCTTTCTTTTTCTTTCTAAGATCATTATTCAGTAACCTTGTAACTCCGGGATGTTGTAGAACAGGTCTAAGGAGTCCGGATTAGTGAAGGCCCCACGCTGTTGGATGTCCTCGCCTGAGATGATGCGCTTCACTGCAACCTCCACCTTCTTGCCGTTGATAGTATACTTCCAACAACCAACAAAAAATTGAAAAATTGAAGGACATATGTGACCCAGCACGAGTAAATGAGACACTTTGAGGCAAAAATGAAAATTGAGATTTTGATTTCATCCTTTAACCAGTTCGCGCCGGATGACGTATATAAACGAAAAAATTTTCCCAAATTCAAAACGGATGACGAATAAACACGCCAAGTTAAAGTTCGGAAATGTATGTCAGCAGCGCGCAAGGCCGGAAATGCGTGGGTGTGCTACCCAGCACTATCGGCCTGAACACGCTTCGGATCGAGTTTCGTTAAAAATAATCCCGCCCGTCGGCTCGGCGATGTTAAAATAATCCCGGCGCGAACTGGTTAAAGCTAAACAAGCTTTAAATGATAAAATCAAAATCTCAATTTTTATTTTTGCCGGAAAGTGTCTCATTTACTCGTGCTGGGTCACATATGTGACCCCCTCCATCGAAATCAGGAATAAGTCTCAAAAAGACTTTTTGAGATATGCACATGGTGAGAAAGGGAATTTCATAAAGCTTTCTAATGATACCCATCACAAGTGTGTATCTGTTTAGGTTAACGAGTTATGATCTGATGAAGATGACAGTTGTATATTTATTTGCCGAATCCACATTCCGAGAAAAACAGCTTTGAAATAAACAAAATTGACCAAAATCATACGAACAGCGCACACAAATCCTCTTCATTTTCATCTTTATTGATCGTTTTTACATACAAGACATTAATGACAATAATCTGTGATAACTATACTTCCTAAAAATACAATGTTCAGAAAATCGACACACCCATGCGTTCACTTCAACGGCCGATTGCGTAAAATGGCATCAGCGACTTATTCCTGATTACGATGGAGCGGGTCACATATTGGAACAAACGGTTAGGGACCATTCACACTTTGCATAGTAATGTTGGTTCAAACAAAGTATGGGAGCTGGAAAGGTTTTTAACGGGGCCACTGTTATACTAGGTGCATACATTTCACAAGGTAGAATGATAAACAGTCTACAAATATAACACGGTTTGAGGCCGGGTAGTCAATATAAGCTCGCCGATCTTGGAAGTTGACAAACTAGTTCCCGAGGCTTCCCGAGGCTTCCTGAGGCGACCTGAGGCGAAGCAGAGGGAACTACTTTGTCCACTTTTAATACCGAGGGAAGCTATAATATCGACTACCCACCTGAAATAAACTATGTTATATTTGTTTTACTATACCTCGTACATAATTATTTAGTTGCCATTACAATTCACAGTAGCTCGGAGAAACGCCGATTTAATTGTGCTGCCGTCTTTGCATGTGTAGATAGGGGTCAGTCGCATATGCATACCTGTACTACACGCGTACGAAAGTTCCACGATTGCTTCGTAAAGCAGTAACCCGTGCGAGAGTCTACTTTGCTTGCGTGTTTACCCTGTCCTTGATTTCCTTTAACCAGTTAACGTCGGGATTAGTTTGAAATTGACCGGGCCCATGGCGCGGATTGAGTTCAGACTGGCCTCTGTGGGTTAGGCACTACTGTGGGTAGCACACCCTGATATTTCCGGCCTCGCTCGCTGCAAGCAAGTTTGCCGACGGATATTTTCTGGCTTTGCTTGTGACGTGTTTAACTATCATCCGTTTTGAATTCCCTAGAAAATTTGCTTGTATACACGTCTTACGACGCAAACTGATTAAACGTTTTAAAGGGATCGTATACGTTTGGTAATTACTCCAAAAATTAATGGCAATAAAAACTTACTTGGTAAGAAGTACAGCAGCTTTGGATAGTATAATGCATTTTTAGAAACTTTTCACTTCGAAGTACTGCGGTTATGGAAAAAGATATCACTTTTTATCCCAAAAAAATTGAATCTGAGAAGCGTTACTGCAGTGACGTTTCTCAGAGTGTGTATTCCAATGCAGATTATTCTTACCGCGTGGACATAACCGCTCCAGATTTTCGGCAATATCTCAAAATCACTACCACCTTTTGAAATGAAATTTTTACAGGTTTAGTTTTATGGTATATATCTATAACTATATAGGACTTAAACAAACAGTGGGTTCCAATTACCAAACGTATACGATCCCTTTAAAGTTCCCAAATTGTCCCAACTCCAGGAACACTGGCATGCTGCAAACAAAGACACTTACGGGGATATCCTTGGTCTCCAGGATGACCTCGGGGACGTGTCGGGCCGACAGCCCCGACCTGATGGCCACCTTGACCCTCCGCACTAAATCCTGGCTGAAGTCGCCCTGGTCGGCCATCTTGAGGAACAGCACTGCGCGCTCTTCGTTGTTGACGCTGCGCTGGGGGACGCACAGACTGTCTTGAATCTCCTTGAAATCTTCCACTGATGGAGAACAAAAGAAATCAAACTCGGAAATCAGACCTGGGCCAGATTTCGTGGTTCTGCTTGACAAGTTGAGTCCCTGCAAGTCCTTTCACAAGTCCTTTCACAAGTCCAGTCACAAGTCCTTTCATAAAGCCAGTTGCAAGTAACTGGTTGAACAATGACAAAGGAATGCTTTTGTTAACAGTTCATTTGAATAGCTAGTGACTTGACTTGCGACTGAAGGACTTTCTGATGGACTTGCAGGGACTCTAACACAACTCTGCCAATTTCATCGTTCTACGTACTGTTATCGAAGCATCCCTGCTTACTGTAGCAGAAATTCCACGTTTACGGCAAGTGTATGTTATGAGTGAGCTTCACGGATTAGATTTTGGCTTCTGCGCGTGCGTACATCCTGTGATTCTGTGCTTACAGAATCTGCAAGCACTGTAAGCGCAAAATGGTGATCGTAAGCGCGGAATGCTAGGGTTAGCAGAGGCTTATGAAATTGGGGAGTTTTGTATGTTAAATAAATGGTAAAATATTTTGAAAATTCCCAATCTTCACAAACTGCTCTATCTGCTAAACCACAGAATTCCTCGCTTACAGTCAACAAAACTCTTCACAAAACTCTTAGCAAAACTCTTCACTACCTTACTAAATATGCTTACTGTAAGCACATATTTTTCGCTAATGGTAAACAGAGGCAATGGCTTAAAGAAAAAGTGACAAACGAACGTGAATGTTCATACCTAATTTGTAGATGTCTGCACTTCCAAATCTTACACCATTGGGATTCAATGTACCATCACTGTTGATTGAAAAAAACACGATTATATAAAAGACTATAAATCAATTATTAATAGTTACTGAATTCCCCTTAATGTACCCTTAAGAACTCACTTTCATCCGGGTAGAATAACAAGTTCGTGCCGGGATTACTTTGACATTGACCGGGCTCAGGCACAGGATTGTTTTTCACGAACCTTGATTCGAGAGGGGTTCAGGTCGGCATCTGTGAGTAGCACATCCTCGCTCGCTGCGAGCCAGTCGCTGACAGATATTTCCGGTCTTGTTTGTGACGTGTTTATCCGTAATTTATTTTGAATTCCGGATACACTTTGTTTGTGCATGTATACATGTCCCTCGACACGAAATTGTTAAGGACATTTCAATGTCTCCCTAATGCCAGCAGCAGAATTTTACCATCGCAAATATGCTAAATCGATTGCTCATCCGAAACTTAAATCAAACAAAAATTGCGTAAAAGGTGAAATATGGGTAATGGTTAGTAAAGCTAGAAAATGGTTGTGTACAAGTCGATAGGAATGCCTATAGAAATATTGATTTCATCGCTTCTTTCATAATAACAATATAATAAAACAAAAACACCGATACTTAGGGAGGCAATCCCATAGGGATGTACACAAACTTAAAACAGTCCTAACTTGTTTACCCTAACCCTTTTATCTAAGATCTACGAGAGTTATGCTATTTAGACCCCAATATGTCGTTCTAGAGCAAAAATAACTCCAAAATGTTATTTTTAAGGTAGCTAGACACTTAGGG
Source organism: Crossaster papposus (assembly GCA_037893245.1). Lineage (NCBI taxonomy): Eukaryota > Metazoa > Echinodermata > Asteroidea > Velatida > Solasteridae > Crossaster > Crossaster papposus. The sequence continues at coordinate 58,209 of JBAIAA010000144.1, read as the reverse complement.
AAACACTGAAATGTCTGCCTAAGTGTCACTGTCTCCATATTAGAGAGGTTTTGCATACGAACGGATATGCGTACGCGTACGTTTAGCTATCCGTATGCGTTTTATACTTACTTGTAGCAAGCGAGATATTCGTGCCTTGTACACGGTTAGCGGATAGTGAGAAACTGTGACGTCATAAGTCCGCGAAAAATTGATGACGTATCCTTTAAGCTAATCGTATCCGTTCGCAGACGAAACCTCTCTATTATCTAAAAACTTACGCTAATTTGTCTTCCTAAGTGGTCATTTAGTGAAAAAATATATATTGGAAGAATGATGATGTAAAAGTATAGTATAAATTTTCTTGTGAGAGGTTCTTGATCCAAGAAGATTTCAGTTCTTACCTTCGTCCCTGCATTACGATACCACCAGTCTGTGGATTGAGCATGCAAAAATCACCGTGGGCCCAAACACCTGAATAAAAAAAATTAAAAAAACTTCTTTTGTATAATCTCTTTAACCAGTTCCGAGCCGACGCGCGAGATTATTTTTTTAAAACTCGATCTGAAGCAGGTTCAGGCCAATAGTACCGGGAAGCACACCCATGCATTTCCGGCCTTGCTCGCTGCTGACAGACATTTCCGGCCTTGCTCATGCATGGCGTGTTTATGCATCATCCATTTTGAATCTGGAGAAAACTTTGCGTTTATATTCGTTATCCGGCGCGAACTGGTTAAAATTAAGAAAAAAATTATTTTGTTTAATTACCAAATTAATGATCTTGGTAGTCTTAAAAGTAGGTTACACCATTGGTAATTGCTTGAATTATCAAAAATGGGTGGATTTGGAGAAGGGGATTGTATTTTAGAATTAATATCGTTTAACTGACCTGTCCAAAGTTTTGCAATCATGGATGCCGAGAAAAAATGCAAACAAAACCAGCGTTCGTTATCAACCGGCGTCAGGCAGTTGTTCTTGCTTTTCTTGTATTTTTCGCAATTGCCGTCCGGGCAATCGTGAATTAAAATTTGAAAAAAATTAAAACAATTGCAGGATATCTAGCGCAATAATTTTGCTGGATGCCTACATTAATTATTTACTTTCAAATGAGTGAGATATTTCTTAATAATTCGGTAGTAAATATTTTTCGATATCTGTAAATGGTTGATCCTACCTTTAAGCGATTAACTTCAGATTAACTATTACCAGCTTGTCAATTAATATTTTAGGATGTTTGAAGTTTGAACTTTGAAGGGGTCTTATTCTAAACACTAACCTGGATATTTGCAGAAGTAGGCTTTTCTGTACTTGACCCCATCTGGGTCATTCCAGAAGTGCGTAGGCATGCTGGGAAACGGCTGGAGACAGACGAGCTCGCCGCTCTCATTGTAAACGGCCTTGCCTTTTTTTGTTCGGAAACAAAAAAAATCCTTTATTTCATCAAAAAGAAAGGAAACTGACTGAAGTTTTTGACACGCGAAACTGGTTCTTGCAAAACCTTGATAGATAGGTGGTGTGTGATCCTGTTTCGAGTGCGACGTTCTCGAATCGCGTTCCCGCTGTTCGAGTGCGAGAACAGGAGCCAATTTCATAGAGCTGCTAAGCACACAAATTTGCTTAGCATGAAAATTTGTCCTTGGCAAAAACAAGGTTACAGACCAAATTTTCACGTGATCTTTATTGCTTTTGATTGATAATCAGCTGGTTGTTTGCTTAGCATGAAAAACACGTAGAATTTTGGCTGATAACCTGTTTTTAATGAGCATGACTTTTTTTGTGCTAAGCAAATTTGTGTGCTTAGCAGCTCTATGAAATTGGCCCCTGACCACTTGAACCTAGCCATTTAGTGTTAACAGAGGCTTCACCAATGGGGAAAGGCTTTTGACAAACTTGTGGATAACCCAAGCATCTAGCTTTCACGCAAACTTAACGCAATGGCGTAAACCCACCTGGAACATGCTACGTAAGCTGTGCAACGTTTTATGCTGCGCAATATCTCAGTTATGTCAATGTCAAAGTTTCATTGTACCTACATCCGTGACTAAATTGGCGGTATAACTTGTACCATGATTTTAGGTAGCCATTGCAAGTTGTGGCACAGCGATTGAAAATGACCTATTTTCTTAGCAAACGGTGGTCATCGTAGAGTTTGTTATTGGTCATCTTATTGATACAAGACACTATTACAGCTTTCTGTTTTAAAGTAAATAATTTGCTATTTTACTTGTGACAGAATTTGTAGAGGCACAATTTAAAACACGACTCGACGACTTTTGAATTTAAATCGATATCCTAAAATCTTGAAGCTAAAACATCATCTGGTTATTTAGTTGTTAAACACCTTTTTAAGATTTCAAGCACTTTTGCAGATTTTTTATTTTTTTTTAATGCAGAAATGACAAATTGTCTCTCAACCTTTCAACATTTACTAATTTAGGACTTTTGGAATGAAATATGAATATTTTGGTCAACTTTCGAGGAGTTTCTTGTACCTTCGTGGCTCCAGCACTCCATCGCCATACCCAGGTTACGGGTTTGGAGTTCCCCTCTGTAAACTGGCACCGTGGGATTCTGGCCGGCGAAACAAGAAATCAGATCTGTGCCACCTGGACAAAAAAATATATATTAACATTACTAACAATTCATAAATACTTGAGCCAGTTTAGCCATTCCTATTAGTCGAGAGCCCGACACGTGGGTATATTTTTAACCAGTTCGCGCCAGGATTATTTTAACATCACCGAGCCAAGACGCGGGATTATATTTAACAAAACTTGATCCGAGGCAGCTTCAGGCTGATGGTATCCGGAAGCACACCCACGCATTTCCGGCCTTGCTCGCTGCTGACAGACATTTCCGGCCTTGCTCGTGACCTGTTTATGCATCACCCGTTTTGAATCTGGAGAAAACTTTGCGTGTATATAAGTCCTCCCGCGCGAACTGGTTAAAACATGAGGCACAAATAGCTGGAAGGCTGACCTTATCGTTTTTTGGGTTTTTTTGCGATTTTGGTTTTAGCTCTGGGTGGTCTTCCATACCTGTGATTGATCCAAGCAAGACGTCAGCCTTGATCTTTGAGTAAACGTAGTCATAGGAGCTTGGTGTCAGCGGAGAGCCCGTAGAAAGGATGGTGTGTAGGGAGCTCAGTTGGTGTGTACTGCCTGGAGACAAGAAACAACAAACAAACACACACAGTCGTGAACCACATAACGACCGAGGATCGATATTGTGTTTTCCTTTGTTCCTTTACTATACCCTAACCCCATTACTTAGCGCTTGCCCCAACACGGGACAAGCAAACCTTCCTTCGAGGATCCTTTGTCCCCTTTGTTCTCTTTTGTGTTTCTATTATTATCTATTAACTATTATTTCTTTCGGCAATGAAACCGAGGATTCCTCAAAAAGCGACCAAGGCATAAGCCTGAGAAAACCTGCAGGATGAACGAATGGCCAGAAACACCGGGGCGAACCCCTGCTCTTAGCGATAAGCGTGACTGGGTTCTTTTACGTGCGTGTCCAGGTTCAATATATACACAATACACACACACGGGACCAACGGCTTTACGTCCCATCCGAAGGACGAAGCAATAGTGGTTTAATTGCCTTGCTTAACCAGTTCGCGCCGGGATTATTTTAACATCGCCGAGCCGACGGGCGGGATTATTTTTAACGAAACTCGATCCGAAGCGTGTTCAGGCCTATAGTGCTGGGTAGCACACCCACGCATTTCCGGCCTTGCGCGCTGCTGACATATATTTCCGAACTTGAACTTGGCGTATATATTCGTCATCCGTTTTGAATTTGGGGAAATTTTTGCGTTTATATTCGTCATCCGGCGCGAACTGGTTAAGGACACACGTGTCGACGGCCGGGATTCGAACTCACGCTCTGTGGAACAGAAAACACACGCTCTTAACCACTCGGCCACGACACTCCTCGATCGTAATATGATACAAGAACACAAAGCTTTACCTTACATACGCACTGTGGACATTCCTTTGTCTTCGTGTAGTTAACAAACTTTGACTAAATACTCATTTTTCTCGATTCCCCAAAACAAATTTACCCTCAAATTTGGATTATGGGCCTCTCAGCTGTCCCTTCTATCTTTTCTATATATAACCCTAACCCGTTTTTCCTCTAGCGCTCTTTTTCGGAAACTGAAAAACGGATTGTGGACGTGTGCAAGTCCACAAACCGTAACCTCTTCCCGCATCGTGTGGACCTATATTGTTCGGAGGTCCACAGTGCGTATGCAAGACTAACTCACACACACTCGTGGTGTTTAAATATAAGAAAACCCAGACAGGGTCTGTTTGTATCACCCAGATGCGGTGATCCGGAGTGTTGATATAGCAGATCTGGATAACGTTTTATCGGATCCAGCTTGCGCGAGGTGGGTTTGCAAGATCCAAGATGGCCGAGAGAAAAACTGAATTGTGAAGATTTGAAGCACTAGTGTAGTGCCCATTCAAAATGTGCCTGTTCAGAACAGACAGTTGGCTTGCCCTCCTGTATTCTCGCAAACGTGGCGGTATAGAGTGTGTTGGAAATAGCAGCAACAGGGCTTGAATTGAACAACGGCGAGCGTCGTTGTGGCCTTCTTACTGGCCGAGTTGCCCCACAAAAAATCTCTGTCTTTAAGGTCAGTTTTGCTTTGCCTTGTCGAGCAGATGATATTCATTTCATGTGTTTGTATTCTAATTTTGTTTGCTGGTTTAGAGTACCAATGTAAAAATATCAATAAAGCTGTAATTCCGTGGGTAATCCAATCCAATCAAATCCAATCCAATCTGCATTTGTAAAATGCCAATCAATCTAGTTGCCTATTTCGAGGCGCTGCCAGGAACACCGGGGCAAACCCCATCTCTTAGCGATGAGTACGTGTTACTGGGTTCTTTTACATGTATTACACAACACACGGGACCTACAGCTTTACGTCCCATCCGAAGGACGAAGCAATAGTGGTTCAATTGCCTTGCTTAAAGACACACGTGTCGACACCGGGACTCGAACTCACGCTCTGCGGAACAGAAAACCGGGTTCTTAACCGCCCGGCCACGACACTCCAATAACATTTCTTCTCCTCTTACCAGGATGGACTTCTTTCTCATTCAACACGGAGAGCCACTTGGCGCCAGTCCCGAGAATACTGATTCTAAAAAAAAAAAATTAAAAATATGCACCAAAATGAAAACTATTTTTCCAAGTGCCCTCAATCCTGCATAAATAATGCATTTTGCAAAGAGGATTTTGCAGGACTTGGAATGATGGGGTTAAATTAGACATAAAGACAATGACCACTCAACATTTATGAAAAATAGGTTAGGTTTGTTCACAATGCAGTGCCACTATACCCTGCAAATCTCAATTCGATGATGTTTCAAAGTAATATTTAGGAAAAGCCAACTCACTCCAACTGGTCGACCAAATCCCAGAGCACGTCGGGTGAGGGTACCAGTGGGGAGCCGTCGTACAACACCACCCCACTACCCACGGCTAGGGCAGACACCAACCAATTCCACATCATCCAGCCCGTCTGGACAAACAAATTAGGTATGTAATAATAATAATAATAATAATGTGCGGTGCTTATGTGACCTGTCACGGTCACCACAAAATGAGAGTAAAGTCGCACAATGTGATTTGGAGATATGGCCATCCAAAGTCAAAATATGAAGGGGTGGTCAATTTTTTAATTTTGCGTAATTTGGAAAGCCCAAGTGGCCTAATTAACACGGTAATTAAATATGCAAATCATGTCCTCGTAAGTATCCCACGTTTTCGAAATTTTGATAATTTGTTGTTTATACAATAGTTTGTATGTGTGGAAAATTTCAAGAAGAAATAATGATTAGAACATAGCCGTTGCTATGCTCAACCGAACCTTACTTGTCCAGTTTTGTAATCTTTTGCGTGTTTTGTTTAAGATGTTTAAAGTAAGTTTTCTCACAAACACACGTTTTGTGAAACCCATGACTTTATAGAGCGCTGTAAAAAGTATTTATCGCGTAACCCCCAAGTGTTATATACCATTGGAAAGCTCTCTTTCTCAAGAATTTGAAAATACCAATATCTCAATTTTCAATATTTCCAACTTTACTCTCATTTTGTGGTGACAGGTCACATATAGCGCTTTATCACCGAAGTCTCAAAGCGCTTAACATTATTACCCCGGTGTTGGGCCCATGAAACATTACAAAAACCCTCTCAGCTCTCTGGGGAGTATACAGCTCGATGCTGCCATTTCAGCGCAAAGCAGCTAAATCAACCACAATAACCATCTCTGCCCTCACAGGTACCCATTTACTCCTGGGTGGGGAGAAGCAATGAGTGACAAAGTGCCTTGCCCAAGGGCACACGCACCATAGTCCAAGGCAGGACTGGAACCCACAACCTGTAACTTTACCTACAGATTACAAATTCAATGCTCCAGACCACGAGGCCACGGCACTCCACATACAATGACAGGCTCCACGGCGATCACAATTTGCCGGTGAAATAGTTCATTTCACTTACGCCACTTAAATTGACTGAGCATGTTTCGCAATAATTAGTTGCGCACGTCGCAGGCTCACGCACTATTAAACTTTTGTGAAACTGTCGTGACCGAAATGTTGCGCAGCAAAAAATGTTGCGCAACTTACAAAATAAATTGTGCCGCAAGGGGTCTTGATGGGAAATACGGTACCCTCTGGAGACGTGAACACAATGGGGACAATGGGAGTGAAAAGGTCTCCAAAGGGTAATTTCTATAGATGAATAGGTATCCACAAAGAATTTCACAAAATACATTTTTTTGATTTTACTTACATTACTCAAAAACTAGGGTTAGGATGTGGGTTAGGGTTAGTGTTTGGGTTAGGGTATAATATAGGGTATTATGGGTCGAAATTTCAATCCAGGAAAATAATTGTGGTTAAAATGGGAGCATTTTGAAAAACGTGCTCGACTTTCTAACCATTTTGTACACGAGAACAAAGCCATGTCTCCACAGTGATTACAAACATGCAAATTTGTGCACCATTGCGTCAAGTTTCGTGAAATCGGCTGCTGTTCTTGGTAAATTACAGTGACTACCTACCGACCTCACTTTTTTTTCACAGACAAAGCTACGTTTTCAACTTTTCATAAAAGCTTAACTTTACACTGCAATGGTTTCAGTCTTCCGAGTGCATCAGAGGTAATAAATATTTGAACAAAACAAACATGCATCAACTTACTGTGGTGTAGTAAATAATATTGTCCTTTCTTGTCATGTCGCCATGGAGAACGTGTTCTTTTAGATGCTGGATCATAGTTCCCTTGGGAGACCCAAAAAACATAAAATTTGTCTCAGATTATTCTGCCTCATCTCTGGTTTCCTTAAATGAAAACAAATTACTAAAAACATTTTTTTTTGTTACCCCTGCTGAGTGCACCATGCACTTCGGAGCACCAGTTGTTCCGGATGAATACATAATGTAGAGAGGGTGGTTAAAGGGCAGCTGTTCAAAGTCCAGTGGGGGTACGCTACTGTCGGCTAGTTGGCCTGATGCCAGAAACTCTGATAGGAATACACTGCGGATTGAGAACGGCAGGAATAAGAACTGTGCCATAAATACGAATCTTGCTACGTAAAGGCAGGATACACCATTAGTAATTGCTTGAATTATCATGAATGGGTGGATTTGGGGGGTTGTATTTTATAGTAAATATCAATAAACTGACCTGCCCGAAGTTTTACAATCATGGATGCCAAGAAAAGCATGAAAAACAGCGTTTGTTTTCAACTGGCGTCGGGCAGTTATTCTTATGTTATCTTTGTTTTTTCACGATCGCCGTCCGGCGATCGCGAATTTTTCTTTAGAAAATTAAGTTTTTCGGAATAATTACAGGATATCTAGCGCAATCATTTTGCTGGATGCCTAGAATAATTATTTACTTTCAAATTAGTAAGATATTTCTTAATAATTCGGTAGTCAATATTTTCGCTATCTGCAAAATGGTGTATCCTACCTTTAAAGAGTCAAGATTATAAAATAGGCCGTTTTGCTTTGTTTTTTGGGACCACCCTGTTTGACTACCTGTTGGGAATGTTGGAGATGTCAATTTCCGTTTCTTTCTTGACGTACGGGACGACCACCACCCTCTCCAGCTCTGGCAATCCCATGACCACTTGCTGCAGTTTCTTGTCGTGCGGGTGCGTCTTGCCGTTGTAGACGACAGCTTCTACAGAGAAGATCAGCTTGGGTTGAATCTGCTTAAAGCGGTCTAGCACACCCTGAAAAGGATAAGACAAAGCAGGCAAAAACACAAGTCCGATTTTGCTGCACACACTCCCGAATTATTAAGAAATAACTTACTCATCTGAAAGTAAATAAGGATTCTATGTATCTAGCAAAATGATTGCGCTAGATATCCTGTAATTATTCTGAAAAATATAATTTTATAAAGAAAAATCGCAGAAAAACACAAATAACATAAGAATAACTGCTCGACGCCGGTTGAAAACAAAGGCTGTTTTACGTGCTTTTATTGGCATTCATGATTGTAAAACTATGGACAGGTCAGTTAAACGATATTTACTATAAAATACAACCCCCGAATCTACCTATTCCTGATAATTCAAGCAATTACAAATGGTGTATCCTACCTTTAACCAGTTATCGCCGGGATTATTTTAACATCACCGAGCCGAGGCGCGGGATTATTTTTAACAAAACTTGATCCGAGACGGGTTCAGGCCGATGGTACCAGGAAGCACACCCACGCATTTCCGGCCTTGCTCGCTGCTGACAGACATTTCCGGCCTTGCTCTTGACTTGTTTTGGCATCATCCGTTTTGAATCTGGGGAAAACTTTGCATGTATATACGTTCTCCGGTGCGAACTGGTTAAAGGCAGTAAACACCATTTTTTTGGCTATATTTCAAAAAAATGGATTAATGAGCGATTCATATTTATAGTGAATATCGTGATGCTGACTTGTTTTTAAATGTTTTGTGTTCACAAATGCTGGAATAAACCAAGAACATTAATGTTATTTTTGTAGTCTGGTTCCTTGACTTACTTCAGACAAAACAGAGCAATTTACAGGCGCCAGGAAATTATCAGGTTAGGAAACCAGACTAGTTGGCTTTCGCCCATTTACAGATGTGCAACAGTATTAAAATGTGGAGGGGCAGTGTTTGAAAAAAGTCAGGTATTTCCAATGATTGTCGGCCGGCAATCGTTAGAAATTGATACAAAATTTCATTTACTAATACTGAATTATGTAAAAAAATCAATTACACACTGTTTTTGCAAAAACATAATTTTTTTATCTAGATACACAAAATGAGTAGCTGTTACCATGACGCCAAAGTCAGGTGATGTCGAGCTCCAAATAGCTCCGATGCTAGCAGCAGCGAGCATCGCTTCTATGGCAACGGCACAATTAGGGATGTAACCTGCAATCAAAAATAGGAAAATTACACACACAAAAGTTCAAGTACGGTAATGTCCATGCACGCATCAGTTTTACGAGCAGGCAATGGAAAATAGTAGGATTAGTAGTGGGTTTGCCTGGGATCGATGTTCGTGAAAAACAATCCCGCGTCTGGGTCCAGTCAATGTCAAAATAATCCTGGCGCAAACTGGTTAAAGGTAGGATACACCATTGGTAATTGCTTGAAGTATCATGAATTGGTGGATTTGGGGGGTTGTATTCTATAGTAAATATCGTTTAACTAACCTGTTCGAAGTTTTACAATCATGAATGTCGAGAAAAGCACAAAAAACAGCATTTGTTTTCAGCCGGCGTCAAGCAGTTATTTTTGTGTTATTTGTGTTTTTTCCTGAACGCCGTCCGGCGATAACGAATTTCACTTTATAAAATTATATTTTTCAGAATAATTGAAGGATATCTAGCGCAATCATTTTGCTGGATGCCTAGAATCATTATTGACTTTCAGATGAGTAAGATATTTCTTAATAATTCGGTAGTAAATTTTTTCGATATCTGCAAATGGTGTATCCTACATGTACCTTTAAACATATCCACGTGTCGGGCTCTAGACCAAAAGGAATGGCTAAACTGTCTCAAGTATTTATGATTTTTAGTTAAAACTTAAATGACATGTACCTACGACTCTGTCACCAGCTCTGATGCCTAAACGTTTCATTGCTGCAGCTAAGGTGGTCACTTTGTCTCTTAGCTGTTTGTAGGTAATGCATTTCACTCCCTTCTTACCCTCAGCTAAAAAACAAAAAAGTAAAAACAAACAAACCAATTTAAATACAATTTTATATTAAAATAAAATACTTCTTAGGATAACATCTGCTACAAAATGGCTTTCAAGTAGACCTAGACCCCAAATGATTTTTTTAATGATTTTTTGATTAAAAATATAAGGACTTTGAAAGAAAAAAAACACGATAAAAGTAAGACTTTGGTGGCAAAACCTAAACTTATACTTTTTGTACTATTGTTGATTTACATTTTGTTTTGTTTAACCAACTCTATAGGGTGTGCAAATTGTATTGAATTTGAAGGCTTTGAGATTGTTAGGGTGTTTAAACAAGCAAATGTCACATCCTTATTGTTCACAAAATTCATGAGCTCTAATGGATTGCTTGGCAATCTTCTAAAACTTCAAAAATGATTTGTTTAAAAAAACATTCAAATCTTTCTCTACGGTACATTCAATGCGTACGATTGTTCATTACAAGCTTTATCTAACACAGAACAAATTCTGATAGGCATTAATATGTACACATATTATTAATCTATTTTAGGCATTGTGTGTTTGCACACATCCCTGTTCAAGCTGAAATGTGCACAGCTGGGCAGGATTTCAGATTTCAAATTCAAAGTGCGGGGACACACATGTATCAGGGACACACACACTAGCAAATCCATTGTGTAGTTACAAACCTTTTTTAAAATTTTTGTCAAATGACTTTTGCAAAAATTCAAACAGACTTCTCTTAATTCCAATTGTCGGTTCTTCTTTGATCGTTATTCGTATTTCTTTAAATTCTGAATTTTGCGTTCACTGTGCGTCACATTGATCGCATCTTAATTTTGTTAAACAAAAATTCCCTATAAAAAATATATAGTACAAAAACCCTGTGGTCTATCCATAACAGTATTTAATGTTGCAAACTAAATATCATTCGGTAAATCCAGTAACTCAAAAAGAGAATTGTTCCCTTATACATGTAGTGAACATGAGCCAATTACATGGAGCTATAAGCACAACAAAATCTTGCTCAGTAAAACAGGTTACCAGCCAAAACCCCATGAACTTTTTTTAAACTGGTGGGAATTTTCCCCTTCTCGTTTTTCCCCCCAAAAGGTGTTTTTTTTGCGGGGGGTTCGCCTATCTCATAAATCAGAATTAGTATCAATGTTTTGGATTCCTGTAAATATCCTTGTACGTCTGTAAATATTATGTTTGTAACTTTCTGTAAATGTTGTTGGGCACACCCTGGGTACAAAAATGAAATAAATAAACTATGTAAAAAAACAGCTGAATACCAGTCACAAACAATAATATGTACATCAACTGAAAATTTGGTTTACTTGTAACCCTGTTTTTGCCAAGGACGAATTTTCATGCTAAGCAATTTTGTTTTTTACTTAGCAGCTCCATAAAATTGGCACCAGGGCCCGTAGTAACAACACAATCATAGAATGTGATCATCTGTTCGGTGCGCAAAGGGCGCTTGCAAAATAACAAAAAGGCACCCAGTTTTGGCCTGAAATATTGACTACAGTTTGAGGTAAACCATCTTATACCCGCTTCGTAGAGAGCCACTCTCTCATCTTTGTACCGTAGTAGATTCTCTGCAAAGTTGAGTCTACTGCCTGTGAACCATTCTGGAATGTCCGAGATACACTTATCTCTGTCCACCACCTGAATGGAATATAATATTGGAATGACATATGAACACAATGTAACTTTGATACATGTGACCCGCTCTGCAAAAATGAGTCTGATGTCGCAAAATACATGTTTACGTAAACTGTTTATTGTCTCGGAGGTGATTTTTCTTTCAACAAATAATATTTTTGTTTTAAGGCATTTTGGTTTCTCCGACACCTATATTTTCAGATCTGATCGATTGAAAAGATCGTTTTGATCCCTAAATTAAATTTAATACAGGTTTTGTCATTCTCCTTCCATAGCATCTGATGAAGCACTACAATTGTGAATCTTCATTTCTTTTCAAAGACATTTTGAATATAACTGAGAAAAAGTAAATTTCCCAAAATTGTAAAAGACCAATTATGCATTACACTACGGATGTGTGCCATATATCAAATAAAAGCTTATTTCCTGCTTTTTCTGACTAACTGTAAAATTGAGAAAAACATTTTTTACACATCAGACTCATTTTTGCAGAGTGGGTCACATGTAGTTTGTAGTTGATTAAATATAGTTGAACACGTAGTTGATTAAATATTCTGGAACCGTTCCCGACACCCCTATTAGACTTCAGCATTTCATGATGTTAATTTTAATGTAAATTTTAATGTAAATTTTAATGTAAATTTTAATGTTAATTTTAATGTTAATTTTAATGTTAATTTTAATGTTAATTTTAATTTTAATGTTAATGTTAATGTTAATTTTAATTTTAGATTTTTGATTTTCTTTTTGTTTTCTGGTCTTTTTAATTTTTTTTTAAATTTCTGTTTTAAATACTATTTAGGTAAAATGCAGGGCCCTCTTTGGAAAGCAGTGTTTTAACCCTGGTTAAATAAAACAACAAATAAATAAATAAAAATTCGAGAAACACGTTTACTAAGAAACACTATTTAAATGTCACTTGTACCTTATCGTAACTTTTGGAATGGACAATGTCGACGAACTTCCAACACGCTTCCCAGAAATCTGCATAATTCTCAGTAGACCATCTCCACAGCTCATCATAGGTTTCTGCAAACGACAAACACCATGAAGACAGGTTACAAACAAACTAATCTTTTTACAAAATAAAACCTAAACGAAATACCCAATATTCCTTCTTTTTTTTATTTGAACATTTATTTTTAAGGTAGGATACACCAAAGATAATTGCTTGAATTATTAGGAATAGATTTAGGGGGTTGTATTTTATAGTAAATATCGCTTAACTGACCTGTTCGAAGTTTTACAATCACGGATGCCAAACAAAAAACGAAAAAAAAACGGCATTCGTTTTCAGTTGTTGTTCTCAATGTTTTTGGGTTTTTTTGCAATCGCCGATCGGCCTTCAGGATTTTTGTAAAAAAAAATTTTCGGGACAATTACAGGATATTATCTAGCGCAATCTTTTTCTGGATGCCTGGAATCATTATTTACTTTCAAATAAGTAAGATATTTCTTAATAATTTGGTAGTACATTTTTTCGATATCTGCAAGCAAATGGTATATCCTATCTAAAATGAATGACCCCTGATTTCTTTTTAAAATTTAAAAACATTTTTAGTCAAACCTTCTTCTAATTTTGTTCTTTCTGTTACTTTATGTTTATATATATGACTGTTAGAAAATGCCCGTAGAGATACATTTGAATAATAAATCTTGCTGGTATTGGTAACACTGAAACTTGCATACCAGCACTGTCAATCAGAACAATGCTAATATGGCCGGAAATGTTTCCTTAGTTGTATTTGGAAAACTATAGGAATCTTGTAAATATTTAGAAACGCATGATTACCAATCATTTAGATGTGGAGGAAAAAAACCTGCATAAAAATTAAAATAAACAATGAATAGTGAAATAAATTTGCAAGCAATATATAAAAAAAAATGTCCAGGGACCAAATCCAACAAAACTCCAATGAAAAAGATATCCATTTCCAGATCTGTACTGGGCTTTCGCAAGCTCTTTATATTGTTAAAACAAATTTGTATTGACAAAATTTGCAAACGAATAAACAACAATAACGCCCTTTGTTTTCTTTAATGGTTGGAATAAATTATGTCTCTCACACGTTTTACTAAATGGAAGCAAAACTGTTTTGAGTTCGATCAATAATTACTTGCACATCTGTTCCTGAGTATATACAAGCTAAGGGTTGTTCAGTATTGGAATAATTATTTGGATGCTTTTTAATATGCTAGCAGTAGAGGGCTAACATTTCCGGAAATAAAAGGTGCTTGATTTATTTTTGCACCTAGCCCTATAATAAATAATAATTGTTTTAGAAAAGTAACACAATCAATGTTGCAGCCCCCCCCCCCCCCCCTCTCACACCCCTTTCCCCAGCACCATCACCACCAAGAAAACAACTAAGCCAACATTTTTGTTTTCTACAAAAGTTAGCAAAATAATAAAAGTTTGCAAAAAAGGTCTTAAATGTGCACAACCGACTTGAGCTTGTCTATGTGTTGGTACACCATAAGGCAAACTTGTGGGTGTGACACTCCGTCCGTTGCTGTGATTGGCTTAGCATGCTCTATGGTTCAGTGACTGCCACAATACAAAACAGTCACCCCATACTAGAAATATAGTGGTACAAGAGTGGCGTGATTTTCCACTCTCTAAACTTAAGAAATCCCTTTGGGTTCAAATAGAAAATGGCGCTGTTTAAATCTTAATTCGTAGTTGAAACCACAAATTACGGAATAACAGCGCACGCCAAAAGAAACAAAATTTAAAGATCTGTTTTATTATCGTGTTGAACTAAAACTTGAGCAAATAAGTGTTCAACTTACCGAGTTTTAAATTGTAATTTCGATTCACTTCTTGACGAAATGCATCCATATTTGTCCGTTTCTTGCGATCAGGAGTCCACATGACCTTCATTTTGGTATCATTATCATGTTTGTCCATTGTAGTAACTTTGGTTTCTGAATTTTAAGCAAAAAAAAGAATATCGCACTTTCGAAGACTTGGACTTGGAGGAATATAAAGTCCGCACGACGATCGATCGGGCGATCGCGATATCGCGTGTTGACGTGACAACTTCAATCTAGCGCGCAACAGCGGCTACCACACGAGTGCAGGTACTATACTAACAATTCCGTAGAAACTATACATGTTACGCGGAGTCCACTGGGTATCACACTAGGACAAATACTGCAGCCTATGGATTCTAGAAATTGTATTGCGTTGCTACCGGAAAAGTCAACAGAGGGCGCAGGTTGTGTTTTCGTCATTTCTATTTTTGATTCGGGTGAATTTTGTCTACAGTCTTGGGATATTTATATGGAACGGAAAATGTTATTTCACCACCGATTTTGACAGAGTTTCCTTTAGGATTTCGGATGTGAAGACACCAAGATTCGGTAGATATCAAAGTGGTCCATAAAAGGGCAATTTGTAAGCACTTTATTTGCTATTCCAATTTATTAGACATGCAAAAACAGCCTACTGTAGGCCATGTAGGCGTACGTATGCAATGTCAATGGACAATGAATGAATGATGTGGTCACAAAAATTGCCAGATCATTGTTAACTTGTTTGTTTCAGCTTTGGGAGTGTAGTATAAAACAAAAACCTATACATAATGTAGGCGTAGTGTCCTGTGTCTATTTGTATATATGCATGCCATGGCATAAGTGGCAATATTTCTCATTTCCAAATTAATTAAATTGGGCCTAATAATTAATATTTTTACTTTTGTTTTGGATTTCACTGACTGAAGGGCCCGAAAATATGAAAAAAAAGAATAGGTTTTAGCCCCATTGTCACGTTTTTTTGTTCAAACAAAAGGTTTTTACGTCTTTGAGCCTCGCACTCACAGTGTTTGTTTGTTCTAGAGGGGGGTTTGCAATTTTACGTATATTTAAATAGTGGATGTTGAACAATAAGGTCTATTGCTGATCGCGATAGCGCAAAGCATGATGGGTAGAAAAGGGAGCAGTTTTGCACTAAACCAAGCTTTTCGGCCCGGTATGCCTTCTCAGCAAGCTCTTTGTTATTTTCATTATTTACTACAACACCTCTGGCCCTCAAATACGATGAGAGTTGGTCTTCTTTTTAGATTTAAAAAATTTGTGACGACATATTTTCGAGTGGTTCGCCGTGCGCGCGATGCTCCCTTTCTTGCGTAGCGCGGGGCGCCACCTGTTGAAATCAACCGATCGACAATAGACCTTATAGAGGACAATAATAGGGTCCACGATTGACAAACGGCCACGATTGCGATTCGTGTACAAATATTGGAGGTCTAACACGCTTTTATCAGTGTGACTTTGTATTCATGAGATGGGAAGACGATTGGAAAAAAACCAGATCTCCTGGATCTCCCGGATCAGACAGTTGGACCTTCCCGGATCCTTTAAAAAAAACCAGTTTCACCTTCAATGAAATAAAAGAAATAGCATTTCAAAGTAGCCTTATAGGGGGGATTAGAGTTAGCCCAGTATTCTTTGAATGGATTAGGGTTAGCATTAGGGTTAGGGAAGGTTCGAAGAGGTCTGGAGGATCCGACTTTTACCCACACCCAGATGGGAATTGGATCAGATGCATGGCACTATAAAAACTTGCTTTTCATTTTATTGTGAAATTAAGTCATTTAATTTTGCTCTTGCATGCAGGCAACTCACCAAATCCGTGTCCCGACTGGATGTCCACCATCCGTCCATATAATGTACAGTAGTCATAGCTACCCATATCAGTTGGGCAGTAACCAACCACCGACCCAGCCTGCACAGTACAGCTCCTACACTCCGCAACAAACGCCGCAGTACCCCTCGCAACCATCGCCCCAGTACCCTCAGCCCCCTAGGCCTCCTCAGCCCCAGTACCCTCAGCCCCCTAGGCCCCCTCAGCCGCAGTACCCCCAGCCCCCTCGTCCCCAGTACCCCCAGCCCCCTCATCAGCCCCCTCGGCCCCAGCCCGTGCAGCAGCCGCCACCCACCAGCTCGCCTGTCTGCCACATGCCTCTGCTGCAGAGGCCGTCGCCAGAGCAGCCCACTGGTAGTACTACTAGCCAGGACACACGGTTTGTGCTGCTGTGGAGCATGGACACCGAGGAACTGACCGCTGTCTTAGAAGACAAAGAGAAATTCAACGAGATGGTCGTCAATATGGAGGAGGTATGCTGTGCGCATTATGTGTATAGTTTAGTGTAGACAAAAATTGCATTCACTGTGCAGTCCTCTAAACACAAGATGTCCACACACTGCAGGGGCTCCAATTTCATAGAGCTGCTAAGCACAAAGATTTGCTTAGCACCAAAAAGTCTTGCTCATTAACCCTAACCCTACCTAATGCTACTTTTTACTACAAGTACTAAAAAGTAGTATGCAGTACTCTCACTGACTTGTGTGCAATGCCTGTAGTAATTTTTAGTATTTGGTACTTCACCCCTTATTGCACTCGTAGTACTTTTTAGCATTGGGTCCCTCTGCTTACTGAGTGTGCATGGCCCATGTATGCTGTGTAAGGTGTTCTAAACTCTACAGCAAAAATTGTTACTTGGGACACAAAGGGTCAAGGCTGGACTACTGCATTTTTTGCCAGGTAAGTATTACTGACCTGTATTGCCACTATTAGTATTTTGTAGTTGGCAGTATCTGTACTCTGTCAGTACACACCCAAACATCAGTCACGGAGAGACCCAATGCTACACAATACTAAGGCCATGCCGGGTACCCGGGTACCCGTAACCCGACCGCTGATTGCGGGTACCGGGCTCCAATTTATCGATTTTATTACCCGAAACTGCCTTTGTAAATGTTGACACATTATTTCAGAAAGGCAAGCGTCTTTTATGTTCATTGCGTGCCGATAAATTGTTAGAAAACATCTGAGTAAAACGTCTTTACCGACAATTTCCCGATGTCTAGATAGCAGCCTAACGGATGATTGTGCTTTCTTTGTAGTCATTGTGATAACAAAAATGCCTTTGAAGTCTATTTACCGACAATTCTGACAGCTGCTATAACTTGCGGCTGACATTGTATCAGTGTTTTGTTACAGTTGTCCTTTGAGTAAGTTTTTCCGAGGTTTACTTTTTGGAAAATGTGCTGAATTAATTCACGATCCCAGGGACCCGTACCTGGAATGTGGTTTTGAAACCTGATACCGCAGGAGAGGTATTTGGTTCTATTGTATCAACTCTGCGGCCAGCCGGGCAGATCTGCGGTCGGCTTTTTTGCTACATTTCGTGTCGGCTCACTCAAAGGATTTAGTTCATTGAACCTTATTTATTTTGGAAAAAACATTTATTACAAGCTGAGAGTAAACTCCACGCAATACGGGATCGCTGTTGACAATCTGGCTCTGAAAACCGCGCACTTAACTTATTTTGTTTTTGTTTTTTCACTGGACCGCCAGACTACTTAGAAAAGGGTTTTGACTAGACCGCTGCTGTTTTGAGTGACTATAATTTGTTTGCGTCGAACCCCGAGTTGCAAAGTAGGCCCGTGCATTTGTTTAGTTGCGGAATGCAGGGGAAGTAAGCACGCCATGCCAGCGCGGCAGTCGCGCTGCAGCTTGTTAGTGGAGTGAGCGGGGATGTACATGCACGTACCGACGCGGTGTATACTTCCGGGTTTTTGTTATGATTCTAATAATAGTCACGGGTACCCGGGTACCCGACCGTGACGGGAATAGGGTACCCGGGTCCCGTACTACCCGTAAACGCACACCCTTACACAATATTAAGTAGTATTCTGTAGTACGCAGTTCTTTAGCCCAAAGTAAGGCCTAGGGGGTTAGGGTTAAAAACGGGGGCCAATTTCATAGAGCTACTAAGCACAAAAATTTGCTTAGCATGACAATTTGTCCTTGGCAAAAACAAGGTTACAGACCAAATTTTTACCTGATCTTTATTGTTCTGGATTGATAATCGGCTGTTTTTGTTGCTTAATAGCATGAAAAACACGTATAATTTTGGCTGGTAACCTGTTTTTTAATGAGCAAGACTTTTTGTGCTAAGAAAATTCTTTTGCTTAGCAGCTTTATGAAATTGGCCCCATTGTTTTGAAAATGGTGTGTGAAAATACATTTGAGACAGTTCGGTGAGGTATGACTTGAACTTAAAGGTAGTATACACCATTTGCAGATATCGAAAAAATTTACTACCGAATTATTAAGAAATACATGTATCTTACTAATTTAAAAGTAAATAATGATTGTAGGCATCCAGCAAAATAAGGGCCCTAGATATCCTGTAATTGTTCCAAAAAATTGAATTGTATAAACCAAAATTCATTCTCGCCGTCCGGCGAGCGCGAAAAAACAAAGATAACATAAGAATAACTGCTCGACGCCGGTGGAAAACAAACGCTGTTTTTCATGCTTTTCTCGGCATCCATGAATGTAAAAATTCGGACAGGTCAGTTAAACGATATTTACTATAAAATACAACCCCCCAAATCTACCCATTCATGATAATTCAACAAATTACCAATGGTGTATACTACCTTTAAGAATGACAATGTGCAATTGTGCATATTTGTGCCGTCAAACCGGAGAAGGGTGGATTCACGATTTGTTTATTGGTTTGCAGGTGAAACAGAAAAAGCTGGAAAAGGAGATGTCAATGGCGGAGAACCGTAGCCTGGCCGAATTCAACCTCTCGAGGGAGCCTCGTCTGAACGAAGGTCGGGCACAGTTCATCACGCGGCTCCACGAGGCCCACAGACTCAGAGACTCTTATACTATTGGAAAAGCCAAGCTCGGTAAGGACACGCTGGGACTAGACCGAGTTACTGGTCTCTAGTTATCGCTTTTTTAACATTTGGACATCATCTGGCGCTACTAGAGGCCGAGTCAGACTAATAACTAATTTTTGAAAAGTCTTAAATGTGGTTCAAAATATCGCCGAAATCTACCAAAACACTTAACAAAATACCTTTAAATCGTCTAATTGGCCTCCCATATGTGTCAAAGCTGGGTTTACGAACTTCTAAGGTACTCGCGATCAATTCTTGACCTGCAAATCAAGGAAATTCACTGACAGTATTCGAGCGAACAAAATCATGGCGAACAACAAGTGTGCAGTACTCGAAAACTGTTATTAGTCTAGCTCGGCCTCTAGTAGCGCCAGATGATGTCCAAATGTTAAAAAAGCGATAACTAGAGGCCAGTAACTCGGTCTACGCTGGGACAATAAATAATTTTCATCAGAAATATTTGCATTACAGACCATGTGGCCTGGCGCGAACTGGTTTAACATCACCGAGCCGGCGCGCAGGATTATTTTTAACGAAATTCGATCCAAAGCAGGTTCAGGTCGATAGTCCCGGAAAGCACCCCCACGCATTTCCAGGCCTTGCTCGCTGCTGACAGACATTTTGCACCCTAAATTTATAGAAGGCTAGGACCCGGATTTATTGAAACAGCTGAAAGGTCGTCAAAGAGGAATTAAATGTACACAAGTTACAATCTATGTACCTCCCCATTAGTAGTGTCTAAACTGCAGTTGGTACCTATAGGCACTGTACACAAAGTAACCCTCATCAATAAGCAGGGTTGTAGTAGAGTCCCTGCAAGTCCATTCACAAGTCCTTTCGTGAAGCCAGTCACAAGTCCCTTCATAAAGGCATTCACAAGTATCTGGATGAACAATGACAAAGGAATGCTTTTGTCAAAGCTCATTTGAATAGCTTGTGATTTGAATTGGAACTGAAGGACTTGTGATGGACTTGCAGGGACTTGCAGGGACTTGCAGGGACTTGCAGGGACTTGTGTGGACTCGACTACATCCCTGTCAATAAGAAAGGAGAGCTTCGGTCGACCACAGAAAAGAGACATTTAAAGGCATTGCCAGAGACGCCTAACACTCAGACGAAGACGGTATGGTCTGTGCACAAAATTAGGTCGAGCTTACTTTTAGCTGTACGCACGAACCTGTGTGCGCATGCAGTGTGTCTCGTCTACGGGGCTCTTGAAAGCGGTGAAAGTGTGTGTTCGCGTGCGGAGCCCGTAACACTTTGTACTCAACTTTGCCCGTGGTCTTTTTTGTTGTTGACCAGATTCAATGAGAGAGCAGAGTTCCTTGGACACGGCACTCGCCTTGATGCAAGCCAACACTGCGAACGCAGAAGAGGAATCCGAGGTAAGATGGGTGGACTGAAGAGTGAGTTTGACTCAAAGTGGGCTGGAAATGAGACATTGGATATGAGAATTGGGACTGAAAACTAGACATGGCACATAATCAGTGACACGTGATTTACGTCCATTCTTTTCGACTCTGCAACTGTTTTGATTTTCCCATTGTGACTTCCGTAGGAAGTTTCAGATGACTTTCTTAGCGGAGTTGGAGGGATCTAGAAGTCCTGGATCAAAGCAGTTTAGTTTCATTGAGTTTAGATTTTTCCCTTTGTGACTTCCGTAGGAAGTTTCAGATGACTTTCTTAGCGGAGTTGGAGGGATCTAGAAGTCCTAGGATCAAAGCAGTTCAGTTTCAATAAGTTCTGATTTTCCCATTGTGACTTCCGTAGGAAGTTGCAGAAGACTTCCTTTATTAGCAGATTTTGAAAAATCTGGAAGTCTTTGGATCAAAGCATTTCAGTTTTGTTGAGTCCGTGTTCTAGTTTTTCCATTGTGACTTCTATAGGGAGTTGCAGATGACTTCCTTAGCGGATTTGGAAGGAGCCGGAAGTCTTTGGATCAAATTTCAGTTTTGTTAAAGGTAGAATACACCATTTGCAGATATCGAAAATATTTACTACCGAATTATTGAGAAATATCTTACTCATTTGAAAGTAAGTAATGATTCTAGGCATCCAGCAAAATGATTGCGCTAGATATATCCTGTAATTATTCTGGAAAATATAATTTTCTAATTTTTACCGGACGACAATCGCGAAAAAAACAACATAGCATAAGAATAACTGCTCGACGCTGGTTGAAAACAAACGCTGTTTTTCGTGCTTTTCTTGGCATCAATGACTGTAAAACTTTGGACAGCTCAGTAAAACGGTATTTACTATATAAAAATACAACCCCCCAAATCTACCCATTTATGATAATTCAAGCAATTACCAATGGTGTATCCTACCTTTAAGTCAGTATCACATGTTCTTATTTTTTCATTGTGACTTCCGTAGGAAGTTGCTTATTATCTTCCTACGTTGTGTAATTGGAAGGATCCGGAAGTAGGAACAAAGCATTTCAGTTTTCATTGACAAATGTTTTGATTTTCCCATTGTGACTTCCGTGGGAAGTTGTGCATTATCTTCCTACGTTGTGGAATTGGAAGGATCCGGAAGTAGGAACAAAGCATTTCATTTTTCATTGACAAATGTTTTGATTTTCCCATTGTGACTTCCGTGGGAAGTTGTGCATTATCTTCCTACGTTGTGGAATTGGAAGGATCCGGAAGTAGGAACAAACCATTTCAGTTTTCATTGACAAATGTTTTGATTTTCCCATTGTGACTTCCGTGGGAAGTTGTGCATTATCTTCCTACGTTGTGGAATTGGAAGGATCCGGAAGTAGGAACAAACCATTTCAGTTTTCATTGACAAATTTTTTGATTTTCCCATTGTGACTTCTGTAGGAAGTTGCGCATTATCTTCCTACGTTGTCGAATTGGAAGGATCCGGAAGTAGGAACAAACCATTTCAGTTTTCATTGACAAATGCTCTGATTTTTCCCATTGTGACTTCCGTAGGAAGTTGCGGACGACTTCCTAAAGGGCGACCTGATAGTGGAAGACTTCCTGGACAAGTTCATGTCCAAGAGGCAGACGGCACATCTCCGGCACATCAAGGCGGAAAAGATGCAGGAATTGCTGAACGGCAGACAGCGCGCAAGCTCCACTGCCTCGTCATCCCAGCAAGGTAACCTCGGAAGTTAAAGGGAAATTCCAGGCTCAGTAATATTTTACCTAGTCTAAAAGAATATATGGTAACATACTGACTCCGCAGAGAATTTGTTTTGATTTGTTATCGAGAACGACACACGCGCTTATTATATTCACGATTTCTTGCCATTCAGGAGTACAAGGGCGCGGCCATATTGTTCAAATTTCCCGCCTCGCCCGGGACATTATGACGTAGTGTCTGCACCTCAATGCACATCGCTTTATTGCCTGTTGTTCGCACTGGTATCCCACCTTGACGCGGCCAACTACATTATGCAGACGTATGTTGTACGGCGCCCGACTATTGCGAGTACATGTATTGCATTTCTGTGCAGAATATCGACTAGACGCGCCACAAACTATCGCTTATTTTTGTAATTTCTGAGAAGAATAGAAAATCTGTGAGCTAGTAATTATGGCATCAGTTCCTCCACATTATGCATACACTATCTGTACACAAAAGGGTTCAATTGCATTGCGTTTGCGTGCAGGGCCGCTATCGTTTGGGCTTCACGTACTGATGGTGCAGACACTACGTCACAATATCTCGGATGTACCGATAAACCAGAACAAAATGGCGGCTCGCATGACGGTAAGCGCAGTGCGAGAAAATCTCCGTTTTATATGTTTACCGAAACCGATAAAAATAAAATAAAAATCAAGTCACAATGGCAATTGACACTCTTTAACATTATGCAATTATAAACTATGGATGGAGTTTCCCTTTAATCACATGACAATCACATGTCGATACCAAGTCAAATCTCATAAGAGTACCAAAGTCAATAAGTCATCTTTTATCTGTTGCCAAGGCAATTGGTTCTACACAATAGATACTCAACCATTTTTCCTGTGCTTTTGAAGTGGACGTTTCAGTCGACTAGTCAATGTATGGCGCCGTTACTATGACAACCGACGTCACACTTCGGTACTCTATAAGCCAGTTCGGTATTCCAACTGCGTATGGGACAGATTTGACAATTGTGTTTCGTTCGAGAAAAGCATTTCGTCGTATGCGTGCAAAAGCATAGCGGGTACCAGCAAATTTGAAGATATCATCGTGTTCAAATGACATCTGACATAAAAAAAAAAATATGATTTATATAACACCACAGTGCGTGTGCACATGCATATTATTTTTTTATTTTCTTGTCAAATATTTCGAATATTTGAACGCAAAAAGCTATGCAAATTTTCAATTGATTGAATATGGAAATATTTGGTATATTTGGGACAGCCTTATAACAATTTCTAGTTTATGAAAACAGTTTATGAAATAGTTTGTATCAATTTCTATGTACATGTGTTGTATTACAGGTGTGGTCGCCCAGAATTCTTCCATGCCCCCATACGCCAACTCTGCCCATGCCCCGAATTCCCACTACCAGCCCAATTTGCACGGTAACCCGCCTTACGGTTACCAGCCACAGAGACCAGCTCCCGGAGCGCCGTTCACAGGCCCGCGCTATGGACCGGGGGCGCCGACATCAATGCCGACCCTCGGATCGTACCCACAATAGATGCCTGTCTTCGCATATGTGTGTGTTGTGTTCAGAATTTTTTTTGGGGGGGGGTCAATGTCTTAGTAGAAAGCTCATAACTAATGCAATGCTAGAGAATTATCAGTTCAATTTGAAAATCAATTTTCATGTAATTTTCATGTAATTTAGCATGTATAGTGTCTCCAATATTGTCGCTGATAAAATCATGCATGCTGATTATGTGCACAAACTAACAAAATATTCCCAAACTTTCTGCTATGAATAATGTTCATCGCGGGAATTGTGACCTGTTCCAACGAAACCCGGACAAAGTCGCACAATGTGTTTTGTCACAATGTACTCCTGAAGTCATTTCGGGATGGATTTTACTATTTTGAGGTTTTAGGTTTTCCTAAGTCACTCACTATTAATCTACAATCTCTTCAAATTTGAACAAAATCCGTCTACCAGAAGTGTGTTTTGTTGTCAATTTTGTGAAACATTTGTGTATAGAAATAATACGCTTTTCTGAACTTCAAAGCTGTTTATCTCATAATTAGGTTGTCAGGGTTTTATCACTAAATCCAGACCCCAGGGAAGATAGGGTGGGGGTACATGATATGTAAATGATACATCATTTTAAAGCTGAGAATTTGAAAAAAGTAAAATCTAAAAAAACTAAAAAGTCGACTTTGTCTGGGTTTCGTTGGAACAGGTCACAATTGTAAAAAAAAAAAGTAGAAAGCAAAAACCATGCTGCAAAAGATTGGTTCATTCTTCTCATAGAATTCCAGCGGAGTACCAGGCAGTAGGAATGTGAATGCATGACGATTCGGCTGGTAAACAGATTTAGCCCTAGTGTTAGCTTAGCAAATGTTGTAAATGCTTATCAGCCATTGACTGCTAATTATAACCTACAGGACAGTGGGTGAATTACATAATGTGAATATTTTTCAAAGTTCTGCCACGCAATCCCATTTATTTAATTCCTTGTACAGAAATGTAATGGATATATAATAAGTCTACAAGAAGTTTTCAATTTAGGAGCTCATTTTTTCAACGAAGTGATTAAACAATAGATTTAAGCCACTTTCTTGCAAGAATATGCACTTAAAGATAGAACTAAATTAGAAAAAAAGAATGCTTATATCCATTTTTGATTGAAGTATTTGTAGAATTAAAGATTTAAAGTATGATATTTCGCAGGTTAGGGTGTAAATACATGTAACGTAAATTCTTTTACTAAAAGATTTGCAGTTTTGCCTACAAATCCTAATAGGTTCCACAAATTCTAAGGGGGTTAAAACAATCAGTGTGCATTCATTTCTAAACTAGCCTTTCTTTTTGGAAGGTGCCAAATGAATTCTTCTTTCTTGTACTCTCGGCGATAGGAACTCTTTGTATTAATCCACTTACTAATTCATTTTTGCTTAGCAGAAAGTATTAGAAATTTACAATGGCGAGTTTCGACATTCAAAGGCACGAGTAGACCATTTGCAACTTTGCAAAAAATTTCAGCCAAATTGTTGTCAAAAAGCTCACTCGATTTAAAGATATAATAACACTTTAACTCTTTGTGAAATTATTCCTTTGGGAGAGAACAAAAAAGATTTCCAAAGATGTGTCACGTGACACATTTTTTGTAATTTCCGTTAGTTTGTACTTGGACGCACATTTGAGTGTGGTTGCAATTATCTCGTTGGTCAGTGTGTGACATCGCACGGCTGTAATCTTGGGCGTAATTTTGTTCGTATCCCTCGACAACTTTCGAATTGAAATTGAGATCCTAGACAATTTTCTTCGAAAAATACAGCATTCACAAAGCTAAAACTAAAGATAAATGTGGGCCACATCTTATTTTAAAGTGACAATTTTTTTTCTATTGCTACAAAAATAACAATTTAGAGATTTTTGTTCTGTATCAAAATTGAGAATAACACAGGAATGCAATTTTAAGAATTCTTCAACTACATGAACAAGTACTTTTAATTTATCCCATTTTATGTAACAAATCATGTAACAAATGATAATAAACGAAAGTCCTCAAAAGATCTCTAAATATTTTAAGGATTTTGTTTGCTACTGATTTTGGACTGTAAGCAGTAAGCACAGGAAAATTACTCTTAACCAGTTCGCGCCGGATGACGAATATAAACGCAAAAATTTCCCCAAATTCAAAACGGATGACGAATATATACGCCAAGTTCAAGTTCGGAAATGTATGTCAGCAGCGCGCAAGGCCGGAAATGCGTGGGTGTGCTACCCAGCACTATAGGCCTGAACACGCTTCGGATCGAGTTTCGTTAAAAATAATCCCGCCCGTCGGCTCGGCGATGTTAAAATAATCCCGGCGCGAACTGGTTAACCCTTAATTAAATCAATGACCTAACAGAGATCTTCATGCACGCACAACTGTTAGCACATCCAAGCCATAGTGCTTAAAGGTAGGATACACCATTTGCATATATCGACAAATGTTACTACCGAATTATTAAGAAATATCAATTTCAAATGATTCTAGGCATCCAGCAAAATTGCGCTAGATATCCTGTAATTGTTCCCCAAAAAAGAATTATAAACAGAATTTGAGAACAAAAAACTGCCCGATACCAGTTGAAAACGAACTTTGTTTTTCTCGTCATGCATGATTGTAAAACTTGGGACAGGTCAGATAAACGATATTTACTATAAAATACAACCCCCAAATCCACCCATTCCTGATAATTTAAGCAATTACCAATGGTGTATCCTACATTTACATCCACCCATTCCTGATAATTCAAGCAATTACCAATGGTGCATCCTACCTTTAGATCCACCCATTCCTGATAATTCAAGCAATTACCAATGGTGTATCCTACCTTTAACCAGTTCGCGCCGGGATTATTTTAAACGAAACTCGATCCGAAGCAGGTTTAGGCCGCCAGTACCAGGAAGCACACCCACGCATTTCAGGCCTTGCTCGCTGCCGACAGACATTTCCGGCCTTGCTCTTGACGAGTTTATGCGTCATCCGTTTTGAACCTGTGAAAAACTTTGCGTTTATATTCGTAATCCGGTGCAAACTGGTTAAGCAGCAGAATGATCTTCTGTTACAGTAAGCATAACTTATATTCAGTTTTCAATTTTGTTTTACCGAATTCATGTGTAGACCTAGTGTACATAATTGTACAACAGATTGTAAAGCTTTATTCAGAATTGAAGTGCATGCATCATGTATATTGTGAAGCATAATTTCAATGTTGCGTGTCATAAAATTATAAAACGATATCACTGTAAATAAAATGATTATTCCTTGCAAAATTTTACCGTTTGTTTCACTTTTTTTATTTTTTTTTATTAACTAATTTGGACAGCACATAGAAATAACATGATTAAAAAGGGAGTTAAAGGGAGCGTATACGTTTGGTAATTGGAACCCACTGTTTGTTTCAATCCTATATAGTTATAGATATATACCATAAAACTAACCTGTAATTTCAAAAGGTGGTAGCGATTATGTCCACGCAGGAAGAATAATCTGCATTGAAAAAACACAATCTGAAAAATGTCACTGCAGTAATGTTTCTCAGATTCAAATTTTTGGGGATATAAAGTGATATCTTTTTCTATAACCGCAGTACTTCGAAGTAAAAAGTTTCTTAACCAGTTCGCGCCGGATGACGTATATAAACGCAAAAATTTTCCCAGATTCAAAACGGATGACGCATAAACACGCCAAGTTCAAGTTCGGAAATGTATGTCAGCAGCGGGCAAGGCCGGAAATGCGTGGGTGTGCTTCCCGGCACTATCAGCCTGAACACGCTTCGGATTGAGTTTCGTTAAAAATAATCCCGCCCGTGGGCTCGGCGATGTTAAAATAATCCCGGCGCGAACTGGTTAAAATGCATTATACTATCCAAAGCTGTACTTCTTACCAAGTAAGTTTTTATTGCCATTAATTTTTGGAATTACCAAACGTATACGATCCCCTTAATTCAAAAATATCGGAGTTCGTTCAACCATTCCTATTAGTCCAGAACTTGACATGTGGATATGTTTAAATGGTTTTGAAAAAATGGCTCGGACAGTTTTAAATGCTTTTTTGGTGTCGCATTAAATTTGGACTCCTATGAAGTCTGGTCCATAACCCTTTCATTGGTTGAAACCTCACACAGCATGCGCAATACAACCAATGAGTCTGTATATTAATAGTCCTATATTCTCTGCAACACGCATCACGTCACATCGAACAGCAGATGGAACACGCACGTCAATATTCATACAATTTCAATACACATACCATTAAAATATCTGGAGGTGGTATTTTCACAAAGAACAAGGTAAAATTATTAAACAAAAACATTGGAAATTTGTAAATTTTTGACTTTTCAACCAAAAGGTATTTATAAATGGGAATAAAAATATGGTTGGCCGGTATTAAACAAGTGTTCAAAACCAGCTCATGGGCCCAAACATTGTGGATGTCCTCGACCTCGTCTTCAGCTCTGGCAATTAATACGTCTAGGTCCATGAGCCAGTTTTAACCAGTTCGCGCCGGATGACGTATATAAACGCAAAGTTTTCCCCAAATTCAAAACGGATGACGCATAAACACGCCAAGTTCAAGTTCGGAAATGTCTGTCAGCAGCGAGCAAGGCCGGAAATGCGTGGGTGTGCTTCCCGGCACTATCCTGCCTCTTGGCTCGGTGATGTTAAAATAATTGTTGCCCCAAACTACTTATCTTATTGCCTTTTCGCCATGCAAACCTACAAAAACTCAATATATATGTTGATTTGAAAATCAAATAAGTTAAGAGAGCCTAATATTTCGATCTTAACAATAACAAGATCTTCTTCAGAGACTGAATGGCTTAAAAATCTTATACATGAATTCCAGTGTTTACTTCTGTACTAAGCTTATTCTGTACTAAGCTTATTCTGTACTGTGTTATACATGTATAAGAAGCCATCTAACAATGCCATGGCACTTGTAAATAAACAACCTGAGAAATAGATTCTAAGCATTGCCCGTTTATAGCTGCAGCCGATTTTGAAATTCTCACACTTTTTTTCTTCCCCAAACTATTAAAAACAGATTTTTATCAGATATAAATTTTAAAATGTACAATAATTTACATATTTTCCGTCTGTTCAAATTTGTTTTAAAATCCACGTTGACAATGCTAACGCCCCGCAGCATAAACCAGCGGTCATCCATAGTGGCGGTTTTAACTGTTCTTGCTCCTTACGCCATTCCTCCGATCGTCTCTTGCGTAGCTCTTGCTCCCGTTGTTCCCTCTGCCGAGCTTCCCCGTAATGCGCTCGGTAGAACTCGTCAAAGTCGAACATGCGCTCGCCGTGGGTGTTGTAGTAGACGCTGAAGCGTCGTGTTTGTACTTTCTCCTGTTGCGCCACTGTCTCTTTGCTCTCGCTGTGCAAGTCCCGCTCGGAGAAGATCCCCCGATCGTAGCGTCGCCGAAGCTTCACGTTTCCCAGCACGCTGTAGGCCTCGCTGATGGCAGCAAACCTCTCCTGCGCGGTCTTGCTACCCTGATTCACATCCGGGTGGTAGACTTTACACAGCTTGTAGTACACCACTTGGATCTGGGATTGGGTGGCTTTGGGCGAGACCTCGAGGATCTCGTAGAGATTGGGCCGGGGCTCGGCCTTTTTGTGCTTGTGATGTTTGTAGCCTCTCACTTGGTGCCAGCAGCATAGCGGGGGGATCTTGGACAGAAGTTGAAGGTTAGTTCTTGACCAAGTGACTCTCATGATTGGTGGCCCTTCTGAAAACTATGTTAAAACAAAGAAAACAAATGAACATATGGTTTCTGTTTGTCTCTGTTATCAAGCTACCAACACGACCAAAGTCAACGAAGAAAGAATGTAGTATCCTGACGCTATTTCTATTTTGTTGAGGGTATTTTCTAACAAAGTTGGAAATGTTCGTCTTTTCAACAACTTTTTGCACCGATTGACCTTTACTGAAATGATATATAGAGATTCTTTCCAAGTGTTTCAACAATGGGTCAATGAATTTGACCCTTGCCAATATAGAAATGGTACGGTACCCCGACTAGTTATATTATTTTTTACTTTTGAGGGCACCGACTTAATAACGTTTACTAAATTGAAAGAAATATCGACTTAGTTACTTAAAATTTAATTATAATAATATTTCCATTAATATTTATATAATTTATAAAAAAAAGGCAATGTTAAGTTTAAAATGTCATTTTATAGTAATAAAATATTACACATGATGATGTATTAACAAGACCCGTGACCCCTTTAATATGGAGTAACTTTACATTTGCACGACACAATCGCCAAGCAGCTGTTATGTTAGTGTCATTGACAACTGTGTCGTTTTCTTGTCAGCTAGCTGGCCTTCTTATATAATGGGACAATACTTGTCCGGTTTTTGGACCAGCTAATTATCGACACTCATGGCACTCCACGTCCCTAGCTGGCCGGGGTCTTTAATTTCCACACAAGATGACATCTAGTTAAATATCTGAGGAGTCTCTATTTTCTGGTAAATTTTGAGAAATTAAAGAAAACTTGCAATCAAAAAGGGGAACATAGCTTCAACAATTTCAAACCACGATCACACAGTAGCAGCTTGTTGACCTTTGACATTAATTTGTTCACGAAACATTTTGGATACGTCGATTTTAGTATGGGGGTAGTATGTATTTTGTTTTTCCAGTGTACTCTGTTTTAATTGTTTTTCAGATTGACACAGCGGTTTAAAATAGTCAAAAATGTTAATATTACATATGAATTTTGTAAATTGATAGTTTTCTAATTTATTTTGTGTTTGATATCTTTTATTATACACAAAATGTACCCCTCTGACACTTATGACTTCAACCATACCGCGGGAAAGGAACTCCCCGGTTTAGCGCTTCTTTCTTTTGTTCGCAAGGTTTGTAATAATATTTCCCCATTTGAGAACTCATTATTCTGCCCAAAAGATTAATTAAATGTAAATAAAGATAATTTGTCACGCATTTGTTTTTGTTGAGTAACTGCAGCATGCAGTGCCACTATAGTGCAGTATAAAACGTCGATATGGCTTTGCCATGCTTGCTACTGCCATGACTGCTAGAGACAGACTTCTTACTATCGCTGTGGCTATTCTTACGTGACCGTAAAACCCTACGTACTTTTTCTATTCTTACGTGATTTAACTGGTTCCCGACACAGACAAGGGGAACTCAATACGCGCGGAACGTATGAAGACCACCCAGGAAATTTGTTTTGGCAATAGTCGATGTTAAATTGTGGTATTTTTAGTCCAAAATGCACTTTTTTGACCATATGCAATTAATTATTCAAACGATTCCGTGATTGAATTTAGATTTTTGTGCAAACATAGTGAAAAGTTCACATTACATTTCATTCGTATTCAAATTTTGACATTTTTCATAAAAAACTAGCTGTGACTTCG
Source organism: Crossaster papposus (assembly GCA_037893245.1). Taxonomy (NCBI): domain Eukaryota; kingdom Metazoa; phylum Echinodermata; class Asteroidea; order Velatida; family Solasteridae; genus Crossaster; species Crossaster papposus. Next base: position 26,589 of record JBAIAA010000144.1, on the reverse strand, counting down.
TCGAGGACAAAAAAGCGAACTATAAAACTAACAACGGCAATAGCTAAGTTTGTAGTAAGTGTTCAGTAGGTGTTCAGTAGGTAATATAAAATAGGAATAGGTTATTATATTGTATATGCGTAATTGCAATGTGTAATAAGTTAATTCCATTTTTTTTATTGGTTATAATCTTATCTAGATAATCTTATAATAGAAAAGGTATAAAAGTTGTGTATACGAAAAACTAAGGACTGTATACAATTAACTTGGGACTGCGCATGTGCTACCGGAACTCGCGTAAGAATAGAAAAAGTACGTAGGATTACGGTCATGTAAGAATAGCCACGGTGATAGAGTATATGTCTATGATCATGATGCATGATGACTACGAGGACTATGACTATGAGTTCCACGAGTACGAATATGAGTACGAGTACTTTGCCATGAGTATAGATACGAGTACTTTGCCATGAGTATGAGTACTTTGCCATGAATGAGTACGAGTATGAGTACTTTGCCATGAGTACAAATATGAGTATGAGTACTTTGCCATGAGTACGGGTGTGAGTACTTATCCAAAGTATGAGTGAGTATTTTTCCATTAGTATGAGTACGAGTTTCAGTACTTTGTCATGTGTATAAGTACGAGTACTTTGCCATGAGTATGACATCACAATACTTTATTACGATAGAGAACGAGTAGTACTTTGCCATGAGTATGACTAGTTCACTTGTGTCCCTGAGCAAGACACTTAACTATAAGGGGTAAAATGGGTACCTGTGAGGGCAGAGATGGTTATTGTGATTGATTTAGCCGAGTAGCGCATATATTGCAGCACAGGCTGTATACTCCCCAGGGAGCTGAGATGGTTTAAGGATTGAAAATGGCCCAGTGACCAGGGGTAATAATGTTGGAAGCGCTTTGAGATGCCCTTCGGGTGTGAAAAGCGCTATATAAATCCAAGATATTATTATTATTATATTACTTTGCCACGAGCATAAGTTTAAGTACTTTGTCACAGTGTTGTAGTCGAGTCACCTAGGCCGAGTCCGAGTCCCGAGTCACTTGGTCCGAGTCCGAGTCACGAGTCACTTGGTTCGAGTCCGAGTCCGAGTCACGAGTCACGAGTCACTTGTTTAAATAATTAAATAGTTAAAATATTTCAACCAGTTCACTTAGATGACTGGATCACTATTGATCGCAAATTATGTCGTAAAATAAGAATTGGAAATGACAAAATAAAACACATTTTATTTAAACAAAGTTCTGTGCCTGCAGTTAACATTTTATGTTAGGTTTTACCAATACTCCTTGCCCCTTCTCCAGAATATCTTTTAATTATTTTTTTTCTTCAAAATAACAAATTATATACTGATTTAGTTATTTCAGAAAGGCAGGTAGCCAACAAGTTTTATATTTTAGAGAAACAAATAAAAAAAATTATGTAAATCTGTCTGTCATGTTTAATAATGGAAATAGGTTTAATGAAGTTACCGTGCACTTGCGTGCAGCCATGAGTGATAATGGTGGTACATGATGTCAGACAGTTGACATCTTATTTTTAACAACACACAGCCATCTCAGTGCAATATAGAGGTACCAGACATGCCAGACTATGGTCAGCTTTGGTTGCGTCTATGGCTGGATCAGCGCGTAAGCCGCCTATGTTTTAACATTAAAAAGAGGTAGCGATATAGCCGCAGCCAGCTAAAGCCGCCATTCGGATTCCGGAGACGAATTCCTATTTCCCTGGTAATATGCATCAAGCAGTGGCTATGGTGTTAAAGTTGACAGAATACCAGCGTTAATATTGGTGTCGTGCACAATAATGCTTTACAGAGATATATATCCCAGTGTTATTATGCGTATTGAACATACAAATGTACATGTACGTGCGCTGTACACTACATGGCAGTAATCACGAACACTATTACTTGCAACATCAGTGTAACTGCTTATTTCGTGTGCTAAACGTTAATATTCATCCATGTGCATGACGATCGGATCATTGGAATTGTTTTTAATATTTACAAAAAAATAAAAAAGGTATTGTTGGTGAAAATACGTGACTCGAGTCACGAGTCCTCGAGGTCAAGTCCGAGTCATGGTAGTCGAGTCCGAGTCCGAGTCTTTTGCCGACGTGACTCGAGTCAAGTCCGAGTCACCAAAATTGTGACTCGAGACGGACTCGAGTCCGAGTCCTGGACTCGAGTCATACAACTCTGCTTTGTCATAACTAAGTATAGATATGAGTGCAGTACGACAATCAATTTCGTTTGTCGTCTATCAAATGATAATCTTTGTGCTTTCACATCGATTAGCATATTTATACTATGACTCATGTTTTTTCTCTTTTTTTTGTTGCTTTTGGCAGATTATAAACAATGGCGTTGGCACTGGACCCTGCTGCAGTAGCGCAACGGCCACAGACACAAGGGGAGGAACAAACAGGGGTTCCCCTGGCTACGTTCAAGGTAATAATAATAATATAATAATAATAAACTGTTCTTGTACTATCTTCAAGCAAACTTGAATCATCGATCCTGATTGGTTGATCCGTGGCAACAACCAGTGTGATATGACAGTTGACACTAGACCCAATAATTGGGGCGTTTTCACTCCTTTTTCGAATTTTTGATTTTGTCTGTCTTTCTAACGCCCCAACGGCTTCTCAGCCTATTGCCCGTAACAAAATAAGTTGTGACCACAAAAGTTGCCCAAAACCGGCCAAATGCTTGACAGTACAGTGCAGCGACGCAGGCCTGCACCCTTGCACCATAAAACAGTCGTTGGTGGTCGCTCGAAAAGCCATTGTCGTGTCCCCCGTCTTCGCATAGTGTGCTCTTTATGTGAGTCGGGTGCTGTCGGGACGTCTATGTAGTTTATATGACCGAACGTTGTTGGCAACATTGTTTTGAAAAGCTGGTCGAAATTGCTCGTATTTGCAACCACAAATAATCGTGAGTACCAATGAAGCCATAACAGTTCTTCTTTAACATGTATAGAAGCCAGTGTGCGCTTTCCAAGATATTTTGTCAAGTATTTGGCCTGTTTTGGGCAACTTTTGTGGTCACAACTTAATTTTTTACGGGCAATAGGCCGAGAAGCCGTTGGGGCGTTAGAACGACAGACAAAATCCAAAATTCAAAAAAAGGAGTGAAAACGCCCCAATTATTGGGTCTAAGTTGACACCATGACGAAATGTTCGTTTGATTTTTCCTTTCGTTAGTTGGTGTTATGCGGTGACGGCGGTACCGGAAAAACAACCTTTGTAAAGCGCCACTTATCCGGAGAGTTTGAGAAGAAATATGTTGGTAAGCGTGACAGGTTTAGGTCTTCTGTCTAGCATTCCTTGAGCAAAGAAAGGACAAATTGCTACCCGTGAGTTAAGCCTGCAAGTTTGCAGTTATCAAATTATCCATATAACCGTATGTTTTGCGGTTAACGGTTAACCGTATAAACCAACGTTTACAAAAAAAAAAATTTACAAAAATGCACGGGCCTGCATTGCATATCTAACTAGCGCTGCTTCATCAAAGAATTTATTTAGTGTGTGCGCGTAATACGTGTTGATAATCGCAGTTCTGCGATTGCTAATTGTCTGCATCAAATTTTGTAGGCCGACTGGCTTTATAAGAAATGTCTATACAAAATGTAATCAATTGTACTATTTGTGACCTGCTCTTACCAAACCCGGACAAAGTTGACAATTAGCGGGGTTTCTCTTATTAAAAAAATAAAAAATAATACAAAAATACAAATAAATTAAAAAAAATTAACCGAACAGGAAAAATGTAACCGTGTAACCGTTTAACCGTTTAACCAATGCAGGCTTATCGTGAGTACCTGTCCTGCTCACACCCGGACGAGTGAAATACATAATAGGGGGGGGGGGGGGTGGCGAAAGGGGTATTTGTTTACACAGTTGTAGTTGTTGAAATGAAAGTTTCATGAAATTAATTTCAGTGCTTATCAACACCCACATTTCGTTATCCCATCTCGTAGCCACCCTTGGAGTCGAAGTGCACCCTTTGAGGTTCATGACGAATCGAGGTCTCATTCAGTTCAACGTCTGGGACACGGCGGGCCAAGAGAAGTTTGGTGGTTTACGCGACGGCTACTACATTCAAGGTATTAACCAGTTCGCGCCGGATGACGTATATAAACCCGAAGTCTTCCCCAGATTTAAAATGGGTGACGCATAAACACGCCACGAGCAAGGCCGGAAATGTCTGTCAGCAGCGAGCAAGGCTGGAAATGCGTGGGTGTGCTTCCCGGTACCATTGGCCTGAACCTGCCACCGGATTGAGTTTATTTTAAAAAAAAAACCCGTGCGTCGGCTCGGTGATGTTAAAATAATCACGGCGCGAACTTGTTAACAATGAAAGCTTGCATGTAGTGAGGGGGTGTTGGTTGGGGGGGGGGGGGGGGAGGTGGGTGTCACGAATCATTGAGTAAGTACCATGCAAATACAAACTCTCTCAGTAATGTTAATTTATCATTACTAGAGTGGAACCAGTTTGCTAGAGCAAAATTTGGCCTTTCCCTGTAAAAAGCACTAGTTTTGAGTAAAGTTGCTTTTAGGTAGAAGGGTCATACAGTCAACAATTGGGATAAACAACTGAGATTAAAGGTAGGATACACCATTTGCAGATATCGAACAAAATTACTACCGAATTATTGAAAAATATATTTAGTTTACTCATCTGAAAGTAAATAATGATTCTAGGCATCTAGCAAAATGATTGCGCTAGATTTCCTGTAATTATTCTGAAAAATATAATTTTATAAAGAAAAATTCATGATCGCCGTCCGGCGATCGGGAAAAACACAAATAACATCAGAATAGCTGCTCGATGCCGGTTGAAAACAAACGCTGTTTTTCGTGCTTTTCTCCACATCCATGATTGTAAAACTTTGGACAGGTCAATTAAACGATATTTACTATAAATTACAACCCCCCAAATCTACCTATACATGATAATTCAAGCAATTACCAATGGTGTATCCTACCTTTAACTTGCAGCAGTTAATTTGCAGGAGTTTTAATCTTATTCGAGATCACCTATAGACCGACTGTCACTAAAAGAACCTTAGTTTAATAGTGGATCATGGGCTTGGTAACTTGTTTTCCCCCATACATATGAAACATGGATTTTATGAAAGACAACATGCTAATTCAGTCATGATAATACATGATCAAAAAAAGTTGGAGATACAGAAAACATCCAATAATTCTGTAAAATCTTTGTAATAACTTGGAAGAAATATTAAGGGACGACGTATTTTTCTCCCGATTGTCCTTCAGGCCTGTGCGCCATCATCATGTTTGACGTCACGTCCAGGGTCACGTACAAGAATGTGCCAAACTGGCATCGGGATGTGACCCGAGTCTGTGAGAACATACCCATCGTGCTCTGTGGGAACAAGGTTGACATCAAGGACAGGAAAGTAAAAGCCAAGTCCATTACCTTCCATCGGAAAAAGAACTTGCAGGTGAGCTTGGTGTCAGGTCAGGGGTCATTGTGGGTCAGGTTGTCATTGTGGGTCAGGGGTCATAGACAAGTCGGGTCATTGACGGGTCGGGGTCATTGACGGGTTGGGGTCATTGACGGGTATGGGGTCATTGACAAGTCAGGGATCATTGACACGTCGGGGGTTCATTGACGGATCGGGGGGTCATTGACGGATCGGGGGGTCATTGACGGATCGGGGGGTCATTGACGGATCGGGGGGTCATTGATGGGTCTGGGGTCATTGACAGGTCTGGGGTCATTGAGGCATGTGGTCACTTGGTTTTTGAGGTGAGAGTCGAGTACTTACAAAAATTATGGCGTCTCTAAGTCTCTAATTCATTATGTTTTATTGTGGCTGTAGTATTACGACATCTCTGCCAAGAGTAACTACAACTTTGAGAAGCCCTTCCTGTGGCTGGCTCGTAAGCTGTTGGGAGACGCTAACCTGGGTTTTGTGGAGATGCCTGCCTTGCAACCCCCTGAGGTTCAGATTGATGAGGCTACTCTGATCCAATACAATCAAGATCTTAGGGTAAGTCTTGACATTCATTCATTCATTCATTCATGCGTATGTCAACTACAACAGTCAAAATTGGCAATTGGTGAGGTATGTCACCAATCGGGGGTCATCAATCTCAGAGAGTGGGCACGGTGGTCCTGTCACTGTGCAAGCGGTTAATACATGTTCATGGGTCGAAACTTGGCCACAAGGGCAAACGTCGAAGTCATGTTGGCTGCAAAGCGACCAGCTCCAGAACGCAGCCTGTTCAGTCAAAAACAAGCTTCTGAAGTATCTCCCGCTTGGCAGTAGTCCAACCCTCAACATTGATCTGAATAATGTTGAGTGGTTCCTTGCTGGAATCCATTGATTCTTGTCTTGATAGAAACAGTTCTTGACTACGAGGACTGCTCGATGCAGTGTCAGTAATCACAGTTGAGTTATAGTTCAGTAGCAAAATGAGTTACTTAATTGCTGTAGTTTGACGCTTTTGCTGCAGATTTAGCCAGCTCTAAAGAAATCCATCTAAAGAACTACCTAGGGTGGATGACGAGGATGTAGAACAGCTCCCACCCTGTCTTGACATTCAATTTGTTTAAACTCTTGCTCTCTTAACCCTAATTCTCTGGGGTATATTGGCTGGGAACCCTGCTAAACGCAACAACATGCGCCACTTCTCATATCGACAAGCCTGCCCTGGTCACGTCACTGATTATGAAAGGTCCGAGCGATGCCCATTTTTCTGGCCCACCCAGCCTTGGAAAAATACTTCAACAGCTCTTTTCCCACTAGACAAATCTCATGGTTGACGGGGATTAAAAACATGCAGCGTTTCACACAAGGGAATTTTCAACCCTGCGTCAACCCCCCGTCAACCCAGAAATTGATTTCAACCCGGGTTGAACTCGACCCTGCTCCAAACCAGGGTTGAAATTCTCGCCCTAGATTCAAAAAAGTAGTAACTGATCAAAATATAAAGCTCAGTTTGCACGAAGCGAGTTTGAAACGACACAGGATTGATAAACACGGGGTTGAAAAATCAAAACCTCAACCCGGGGCGACAGCGGGTTCGCCCAGGGTTGAATAAGCCTATGACGTAATGACACCATGCTTTGTTTTCATGTGCGCTTTCCTATGTGCGAGTCTCTCCCTACTTCGTCTGGCTCCCCGACTTCAATCCCATAATAAAGCTCATAATGAAAATGGCTAATGCAATACATGTACCGTAATTTCCTGCGGTAAAGCCGCACGGCGGTTAAGGCGCAGGTCCCTAAAATCACCCAAACAAATTTCAAACGTCAACAGATAAAGCGCACTGCCGAATAAGGCGCATGCTTGAACGCACCCAAAAGAACACCAGACGCCACCCGGTGTAGGTACATCGCCACAAAGGGGTCATTTTGTTGCCTTAGAACGATCCCACTATTCCAAGCAAGAATTTGCTGAGTACTTGAGTTTATCTGGCACGCAAACAATGTATGAAAACTTCAAACCAGTAGTCACAATATCGCACGAGGTTTGCCGATACATATCATGTATCACTGCAGTATAAACTGCATGCACATGTACATCACATGCAGCGATCGCGTGCATGGTATCCCTAATTGCGACACCCCCTAGTCTTTTTTCCAGTCGTTGTGAATGCTCCGCGCTGTGTAGTTCGGATGGTGAATTGCATGAAGCCGGAACGTAGACGAAAAAACGTTTAGAAAAAGGCCACATAATACGGGCCAGCTTTTTATTGCTGTTGTACGCGTCATGCAGCGCACGCTGTAGTCTTGTTTGCAAGACGATCTTAATCGCGGTATATGCAGCGCGCGTAGGCTAGGCCGCCGATGCGGTAATTCGCGCGTGGTCTACGGCGTACGTTAGAGGGCGCCCCGCATCGCGAAAAACGTCTTGCAAACAAGACTACGCACGCTGCCGAGTGCTAAATCACATACATGTACGGTCGTAGGGAGGGGGATCAACACATCGCGGCATTGTTAATGAAACACGGTCACAATGTCCGGAGAGTTGGGATAATTGGTTGACCGCATTATTGAGTAAGATTGCGGCGTTCAAAGAATTCTTCACACAAAGACCATCACTTTGAACTCAAGCGACATCATATACGGCGCACCGAAAGATAAGGCGCGGCGATGTTTTTGTGGTCTAGAAAGTCAGATAAGCCGCGTCTTTACCGCAGGAAATTACGGTACATGTACTGCAGGGGACACGCTGGGCATCCAAAATGGCTGAACATGATAAGGTCAAAGTTCATGTCATAAATGTACCGTCAAGTGAAGCAGGAATTAACCGTCTTTCTTCATTTCTTTCTTTCTTTCGTTCTTAATATCATTTACAGGAAGCGCAAAGAACGGCCCTACCAGATGACGATGAAGAATTGTAAAAAAAAAAATTAAAAAAATATTGTAAACAGCGTTTTTTTAAATGGTTACAACTCAGTCGAAGACGTAAAAACAAACATTTACTGATAGACTTAATATACAACACTGGTAGTTTAACGGCAACTGTCTGCATACACGTAATGTTGCGGCACAGAAGCTGTTTTCTACTGATATGACGGTTGTAGTTTTTTAAGGACGGACTCAAGACCATCAAAGCTGCACTTAAAGTTGTATAAATTTCAAAGAATCCACGATTGATTTGTTCAGACAGTGACAGATCACTAACAACCTCTATTAAATAACAACTGTGATGTCCGGAAATTGGTCACCAAATCGGCCAAGTGTTTCCTTAAGTGGTGCACTTTTTAACCAGTTTGCGCCAGGGCTATTTTGACATTGACCGGGCCCAGGTGCGGGATTGTTTTTCACGAAACTTGATCCTAGACGGGTTCAGGCCGGCATCTTTGGTAGAATACCCTGATTGTTTTCTGGCCTTGCTCGCTGCGAACTAGTCACTGACGAATATTTCTGGGTTTGCTCGTGACGTGTTCATCCGTCATTCGTTTGGAACTCCGGAAAAACTTTGTGTTTATACACGTCATCCGGTAAAGAACTGGGGCCAATTTCATAGAGCTGCTAAGCACAAAAATTTGCTTAGCACAACAAAGTCTTTCTCATTAAAAGCAGATTACCAACCAAAATTCTCCGTGTTTTTCACGCTAAGCAAAAAAAACAGCTAATTATCAATCAAAAACAACAAAGATCACATGAAAATTTGGTCTGTAACCTTGTTTTTGCCAAGGACAAATTGTCATGCTAAGCAAATTTGTGTGCTTAGCAGCTCTATGAAGTTGGCCCCTGGTTAAGAAATCTCAAGTTGGCATTACACTGTATGATCTTTGCATAGAAGCAAAGTCTATTCGCAAAGTTGGTGAAAATGGTTAGGCAACACATTCAATGGCATGCTTGCAAATCCTATGTATTTGGAAAAAAAAAAAACAAGAGCAAATTCTTTATTAAACGCCAGTCTTTGGTCGTTTATCTTATTTATTAACGGTGTACAGAAATTACATACATTAGATAAGGTTTAAAAAACTTTTTTATTCAAGAAATATTTGATGCAACTCGTAAATTTTCACTCCAAACAATTATTATTATTATTATTGGGTTGGAGAATGTTGGTATTACAATCATTTATTTTAGAATTATCGATTTGGTTTTCTTAATCGCCAAGATTTTCTGAGAATTATTGTGTGTAAAATTAAACAATTTGGGTAGATACTAAATATTATTGTTTTTTTACTGTATAGATTCTAAATAGTTCTTTTATTTTACTGTATATTAATTGTGATAACAAATTTTGTTGTTACCCACCCATGTTACCTATAAAAAATCATAAGGGAATTTTACTTATTTAAGTCGCCGAACGGTTGTTTGTTCAGCAAAAACAAATGTTTCAGCAATTCAAAATAAGAGGTTTTGACGTTCACAAAAAAAACATAACACCATTTTACAACATAGTTATATCATGTAGAAATAAGTCTTATTTCTCCATGGTTATATTGTAACGTAGATTCACCTGGGGTCGACTACACACACAAGAAGGACTCCTGACGCAAGTATTCCTCTATTTCCGGTGATTCTCTGCCGTTTATTGTGATCTCTTGCCAACCAAACATGGACTTCAAGCTCACACAATCACGCGGTACCAGAACTGGTCAGAACCAGTTCGGCGCTTGCGCAATCCAAGGCGGGTTTCCGGGGCGATCCCACCACCGTGGAATCGCTCCAGCGCCCTCTACCGCCCAACCGGCACGGGCGTTACACAGCCCCCCACGAAGACCTTGTTTGCCCCCAAACAAGACCATGGGCGCTGCTGCCGCACCCCGGCCAACCGCCCTGGAAAACGCATAACGCCAACATTACACAACAATTTACATTCCAACAATTTACATTCCAACCATTTACATTACAACCATTTACATTACAACCATTTACATTACAACAATTTTACATTACAACAATTTTTGGGGTAAGCCCCTGGCCCCAGGACACACCCCTGGCCCACCGCGGCTACGCACGGTGGCACACCACGGCTACGCACGGTGGCACACCACGGCTACGCACGGTGGCACACCACGGCTACGCACGGTGGCACCACGGCTACGCACGGTGGCAAACCACGGCTACGCACGGCGGCAAACCACGGCTACGCACGGCGGCAAACCACGGCTACGCACGGCAGCAAACCACGGCTACGCACGGTGGCACCACGGCTACGCACGGTGGCAAACCACGGCTACGCACGGCGGCAAACCACGGCTACGCACGGCGGCACACCACGGCTACGCACGGTGGCACACCACGGCTACGCACGGTGGCACCCGAACTAATGTTAAGACTTGACTGCAAATGTAACTGCGACTGGCTCCTCTGACTGCGACTGGTGCCTTCGACTGCGGCTGGCTCTTGCGACTGCGACTGTGGTTCCTGCGACTGCGACTGCGGCTGGCTCCCGCGACAGCGACTGGCTCCTGCGACTGCGACTGGCTCCTGTATCTGGTGCCTGCGACTGCGACTGGCTCTTGCGACTGCGACTGCGACTGCGCTTGGCTCCTGCGACTGCGACTGGCTCCTCCGACTGCGACTGGCTCCCGTGGCCGCGACCGTGACTGCCTCTTGCGACTGCGACTGATTCTTGAGACTGGCTTAGAGAGCGTGGGCGTCCCGGCGAGGCCCCGCCCCCGCTGCGCCGACGGGCACGGCTCGGGCTCGCTCCGAGTGTTGCGAGCCGTCTGCCGCGCCGCCGTCTACAGCATGGGCCGGGCCCCTCCGACTCCTCTTGTGGCGGTCCCTTGTGACTGTCCCTGCGGCTCCGACTGGCTTAGAGAGCGTGGGCAACGTTGACGGATCCGCTCCATTGCACTGTGTGCGGAGCAGTTCTGCCCCCGCTGCGTCGACGAACACAACCCGCGGACGCTCCGAGTGAAACGACCCGCCGGCTGCGCCGTCGTCCACGGCCCTGGGCGGCCCTCCCGCCGTGGGGCGAGTTGGCTGCCGTGCTATCGTGTTTTTCTCAAAACATGAACACTCCACCTGGTCTTTTCCCGTCCTTCTGTATGCCGACCGCTGCCACCAATGTAACGTAGATTCGCCTGGGGTCGACTACACACACAAGAAGGACTCCTGACGCAAGTATTCCTCTATTTCCGGTGATTCTCTGCCGTTTATTGTGATCTCTTGCCAACCAAACATGGACTTCAAGCTCACACAATCACGCGGTACCAGAACTGGTCAGAACCAGTTCGGCGCTTGCGCAATCCAAGGCGGGTTTCCGGGGCGATCCCACCACCGTGGAATCGCTCCAGCGCCCTCTACCGCCCAACCGGCACGGGCGTTACAATATAGTTAACTTGTTATTTAACTCGGTCAAAATGTGAATTTTCTCAAACCTAGATCTGTGACTATTCATCGTATTTGATTCACCGTGTTTACAACACAATTACTTTATTTGAATTTAAAGTACATGCATCGTGTACATGTATATTGTAAAGTAGAATTTTATTGTTTCACTTTACACAATTTTAACAGTTAAAACTGTCAATAAAATTAATATTTTTTCCAAATTCAGTTGTTTGTTTCACTTGTGGTTCCTTCAGATTTTTTTAAAGTTTACTAATTGAGACAGCACCTGTGCAAACAAGAAATTGGTTTTTTTTAAGGCAATTTCTCTAATGCGATTTGTGAATATTTGTACATCATTTGCATTCACCACCCAGCATTTTTCAAATTTGCAAACATATTTTTATAAATTAAAGTAACAATTTTAACAAATTATGCAATAAAACAGAGACTATTGGCTTGTATAATGACGACTATCTCCTAAATATAATTTTACAAGACAACACTTATTACATTAAATGCACAGTATTAAACTAGTATTATCTAAATTCTAAGCCCGGCGTAGTACAATAAAATGGCACAGCAATAATACGACATGCAAATGCCAACACATTACATGGCTAGTTGTACCATGGAGGAATAAACTAGAGTTTATTCCTCCATGGTTGTACTGAATACAGGGCCCAATTTCACGGCGCTGCTTAACAGTTAGCGGAAAAGTTGTGCTTACTTTAGCAGAAAAATTTGCTAACCTTAAGCGCTATTTCACGGCTTTTTTGTGCTAAAGTATGCCCGCGCATGGAGATTCTATTGTTACGTCACTGATTTAAGCAAATTTTTCCGCTAGGTTAAGCGTGCCTTTTGCTGTGCTTACTGCTTACGGTCTCCATGAAATATAAGAAGGCTCGGTTAGCAGAAAATCGTGTGCTTAGCAGCGCCGTGAAATTGGGCCCGCTTATTAAGGCACGCTTAACCTAGCGGAAAAATTTGCTTAAATCAGTGACGTAACAATAGAATCTCCATGCGCGCGCATACGTTAGCACAAAAAAAGCCGTGAAATAGCGCTTAAGGTTAGCAGCGCTTAACTGTTAAGCAGCGCCGTGAAATTGGGCCCTGGTCGACTTGTACGCGAGACAACTCGTACGCGGCCCAACTCGTGTTAGACAGGGGGCACAACGAAAACTAGAAAAGTGCGAGCGCGAAGCCCTTACGGCGTGGTCACGGTGTCCGGGGCCCGCTTAAGGGCCTCGAAAAAATTTGGATTCTATATGCTTTGTGGTGCAATCTGAGGCGATTCCTGGCCTCTTTCCTCTGATTTTTTTAGCAAACGTTTTCAAGATTAGGCCTATATGGAGATAAAAAGGGGAATTATGCAGATTATAAATATATTATAAATAAATTAAAGTTTATATATGAATGTGGGCCACACCCAAAACTGGAACATGCGAGAATATATATAAATATTTATAGCAAAACTGTCGCTAACAACCAACCAACTAACATTCTTACACAAGGTAGTTCACAACATAAACATTCATCCAGATATACTGCAATAAAATGGTAATTGGCGGGAGGGGACATTACTGCCAATTCAATAGCCACATGTCCAGGCGCGGGATTATTTATCGAACCTCGATGCCACTGCCAGGTAGTCCGAGTATCCGAGGTTAACGGAGCAGGTGATACCAACTTTTTCCAAACCCCATCTTCGTCCCCATTTTGGATTCGTAGCCTATCTGTTTGGGTTTGGAAAACGGCGTAGGACTGGATAATTTATGTGGCTTGGAAGATGAACAACATTAAATGCTTCGAGTAGTAAAACTCCCGAGATGATCTATGGAGCATTATATTTTTTTTTCCGAGGCTAAGCTGAGGGAAAATTGAATGCTCCATGGATCATCGAGGAAGGCTAGTTTTACTACACCACGAGATAAAGCATTCAATGTTTGTTTTATCACATCACACCCTATTTATTTCAACTAATACAATTAAAATTTATAATAATAATATTTAAAATGTATATTGCGCCCCTTACATACAAAATGATAAAAGGCGCAGAACACATGATAAAAAGCACAGAATGGAAGTGCATTTATTTCCTTCTCGGTTATCTGTGTACATTAGAGCACATTTCGTTCTTGAATATCTTTGTATAATTAATGTTACGGTTACTTTTGTACGAAGGGAAAATAAAGCCCAATAAACTGACGCGAAAGTAATTGTGGATGAATTTATAGACCTAAATGTGTATGGAATTTTGTGTATATAGGCAGCTTTTCATGACTCTGGTAGTGTGTCAGACGGAGTTCATTGGATCAAGTTAACGATATGCGGTACTCTGATGGATAATCTACCAGCCTCCTTGTCCAAAGGTTGTGGGTTCGAATCCTCCGTATGTTTTTTTTCTTTACTTTTTTTTTCTTTTCCTTTTCTACTTTGTGGTTTGGGTGGATTTTGTACGAACGGAAAATAAATCCCAAAAACTGACGCGAAAGTAATTATTGTGGATGAATTTATAGACCTAAATGTGTATGGAATTTTGTGTATATACGGCAGCTTTTAATGACTTTGGTAGTGTGTAGATATCAGACGGAGTTCATTGAATTAAGTTAACGATATGCTGTACTCTGAGGGATAGTGTACCAGTCTCCTAGTCCAAAGGTTGTGGGTTCGAACCCTCTGTATTTTTTTCTTTACTTTTTTCTTTCTTTTCCATTTCTACTTTGTGGTTTTTGTGGATTTTGTACGAGGGAAAAATACGGCCCAATAAACTGACGCGGAAGTAAATGTGGATGAATTTATGGACCTAAATGTGTATGGAGTTTTGTGTTCGGTTGTATATTGTTGCATACGGTGTGCATTACTGAAAATCAGTCGTAAATAGTTTTACAATTGGCAGCTTTTCATGAATATGGTAGTGTGTAGATATCAGACGGAGTTCATTGGATTAAGTTAACGATATGCGGTACTCTGATGGTTAATGTACCAGCCTCCTTGTCCAAAGGTTGTGGGTTCGAATCCTCCGTATGTTTTTTTTCTTTACTTTTTTTTTCTTTTCCATTTCTACTTTGTGGTTTTGGTGGATTTTGTACGAAGTGAAAATAAAGCCCAATAAACTGACGCGAAAGTAATTGTGGATGAATTTATAGACCTAAATGTGTATGGAATTTTGTGTATATAGGCAGCTTTTCATGACTCTGGTAGTGTGTAGATATCAGACGAGTATGGTTTTTTTTCTTTACTTTTTTTTTCTTTTCCTTTTCTACTTTGTGGTTTGGGTGGATTTTGTACGAATGGAAAATAAATCCCAATAAACTGACGCGAAAGTAATTATTGTGGATGAATTTATAGACCTAAATGTGTATGGAATTTTGTGTATATACGGCAGCGGGTAGTGTGTAGATATCAGACGGAGTTCATTGAATTAAGTTAGCGATATGCTGTACTCTGAGGGATAGTGTACCAGTCTCCTAGTCCGTAGGTTGTGGGTTCAAACCCTCTGTATTTTTTTCTTTTCCATTTCTACTTTGTGGTTTTGGTGGATTTTGTATACGAGGGAAAAATACGGCCCAATAAACTGACGCGGAAGTAAATGTGGATGAATTTATGGACCTAAATGTGTATGGAGTTTTGTGTTCGGTTGTTGAATCTTGTTGCATACGTTGTGCATCGCTGTAACTCGGTTGTAAATAGTTTTACAATTGGCAGCTTTTAATGAATCTGGTAGTGTGTAGATATCAGACGGAGTTCATTGGATTAAGTTAACGATATGCGGTACTCTGATGGATAATGTACCAGCCTCCTTGTCCAAAGGTTGTGGGTTCGAATCCTCCGTATGTTTTTTTTCTTTCCTTTTTTTTTTTTTTTCCTTTTCTACTTTTTGGTTTGGGTGGATTTTGTACGAAGGGAAAATAAATCCCAATAAACTGACGCGAAAGTAATTATTGTGGATGAATTTATAGACCTAAATGTGTATGGAATTTTGTGTATATACGGCAGCTTTTAATGACTTTGGTAGTGTGTAGATATCAGACGGAGTTCATTGAATTAAGTTAACGATATGCTGTACTCTGAGGGATAGTGTACCAGTCTCCTAGTCCAAAGGTTGTGGGTTCGAACCCTCTGTATTTTTTTCTTTACTTTTTTCTTTCTTTTCCATTTCTACTTTGTGGTTTTGGTGGATTTTGTACGAGGGAAAAATACGGCCCAATAAACTGACGCGGAAGTAAATGTGGATGAATTTATGGACCTAAATGTGTATGGAGTTTTGTGTTCGGTTGTATATTGTTGCATACAATGTGCATTACTGAAAATCAGTCGTAAATAGTTTTACAATTGGCAGCTTTTCATGAATCTGGTAGTGTGTAGTTTTTTTTCTTTACTTTTTTTTTCTTTTCCATTTCTACTTTGTGGTTTTGCTGGATTTTGTACGAAGGGAAAATAAAGCCCAATAAACTGACGCGAAAGTAATTGTGGATGAATTTATAGACCTAAATGTGTATGGAATTTTGTGTATATAGGCAGCTTTTCATGACTCTGGTAGTGTGTAGATATCAGACGGAGTTCATTGGATTAAGTTAACGATATGCGGTACTCTGATGGATAATGTACCAGCCTCCTTGTCCAAAGGTTGTGGGTTCGAACCCTCTGTATGTTTTTTTTCTTTCCTTTTTTTTTATTATCTTTTGTTTATATTTTTTTTTGTATTTTTTGTTATTTTTTTTTTCTACTTTGTGGTTTTGTTGGATGTTGTACGAAGGGAAAATACGGCCCAATAAACTGATGCGGAAGTAAATGTGGATGAATTTATGTATCTAAATTTGTATAGAATGTTGTGTAAAATTGTTCTTGTTGCATATAGGGTGTGCATAATTATAAAATGGTTGTACTGTACAATAAATTCGGCAGCTCTTAATGAATCTGGTAGTGTATAGATATCAGACGGAGTTCATTGGATTAAGTTAACGATATGCTGTACTCTGAGGGATAGTGTACCAGTCTCCTAGTCCAAAGGTTGTGGGTTCGAACCCTCTGTATTTTTTGTTGATATTTTTTGTTGATATTTTTTTGGGTATTTTTTGTTATTTTCTTTTTTCTACTTTGTGTTTTTGTTGAATGTTGTACGAAGGGAAAATAAAGCCCAATAAACTGACACGAAAGTAAATGTGGACTAATTTATGGAGCTAAATGTGTATGGAATTGTTTGTATATACGGCAGCTTTTCATGACTCTGGTAGTGTATAGATATCAGACGGAGTTCATTGGATTAAGTTAACGATATGCCGTACTCTGATGGATAATGTACCATCCTCCTTGTCCAAAGGTTGTGGGTTCGAACCCTCATTTTCTTTGGGATATTTTTTTGGGTATTTTTTGTTATTTTCTTTTTTCTACTTTGTGTTTTTGTTGGATGTGGCGAAGGGAAAATAAAGCCCAATAAACTGACGCGAAAGTAAAATGTGGATGAATTTATGGGCCAAAATGTGTATAGAGTTTTGTGTATGGTAATATTAGAAGCTTTATACTTTGTGAAGCAATTTTTGCATCGCCCAAACTGGTAGTGTGTAGATATCAGACGGAGTTCATTGGATGCGGTACTCTGATGGATAATGTACCAGCCTAGTCCTTGCCCAAATTGGCACACATTGCGTTCCACTCATGCGAACAACGCTAACGTTGGCCAACGTACATGTACGTTGGCAACGTTCGCGTAAGTAGGGTTCTTGCGTTTTAGACCGTCAATAACCGTCGTACGCAAGCCTAGCCAATCAGCACCTGCGAGTGTTCATGAGGTCAGCGGTGCTTGCGTTCCATCCAATGAACTGTCGGCACTGTACCTTAGCTTGTTGTTATTCGTAATAAGGCCTGGCATACGATATACATTATTATTCTAATTATTAGTATATACACGCCCTCCTCTCGCTGGCAACTGACTTGTGTACAATGGCGCTTACAATGACGCCCGGCCCGCTTCTATTGTTAAAAGGTTCAATGGGATACGTACATGTACCATACCAAAACGCGGATGCCTTAACTGGTGTATTATATTTCCACCCCAGAGGGTATATTAACTCTCACATCAGAACCCATAAACGTGCACCGTGACCCACCCCCAAACATAACGTAAAATGGGGCAACTTTGTCATGCTGGGTAACTTTGGCCACTACATGCAAAAAACAATCTTTTGTTGATGATTTTACTTGTATTTTTGGACATGGTTTTTATTATTTATGTAAATGATCAAAAAAGGAGTTGAAAAATAACATCAAACTGGATTTTATGTGATATTTTAGAAATGTTTTTCCCCAAACGATCTGACCAAAGTTACCCTAACCCTAAATTTCCTTTAATGAGTATAAAACGTACAATACGCTTCCGGAAACTTCTTTAACTCATTGTGTGTAACAAGGGCAATCGTCAATTTTAGCTTTTCAGAAAATTCTGGGGTGTTTGAGGAATCAAATCGATTTTAATTTTTTTAATTTTTTTGTGCAAACGTATTTACGGTCAAAAAATGTTTGTTGGCTCAAACCCAACTCTACTGTAAAACATAACACGGAAAATATAACATTATTGTTTAATATGCAAAAATATATTGTAAATTGTCTGAAACCAAGGTTTCCCATTTTACGGTACAATGTCCACCACACTGACACTGCGTGAGCAACGAGCAGTCGTTCGTGTTCCCCGCAATTGAAATGGTTTGATCCTGACAACCTGCATGTTGAAAATACCATTGAAATTCCCGCCACGTACGTATCCCATTGTACCTAGCCTTGTAACAATAGAAGCAGGGATCAGTCCTTGCAAACGCCATTGTCCATGTACATATCTGGCGTGTCGGTCACGCGACCAGCGGGGGTAGGGTGTGTCTACTAATGATTATAATAATCATGTAGATCGTACGCCAGACCTTATTATGAATAACAATAAGCTACGGTACAGTCCCAATAGTTCATTGGATGGAACGCAAGCACCGTTGACCTCACGAACACTCGCATGTGCTGATTGGCTGATCTTGCGTACAACGGTAATTTACGGTCTAAAACGCACGAACTCTAGTGGAACCATGGAGGATTCTTTCCTCCATGGTGGAACGCACTCCTGGACTTACTGGCCTATTTTTTGTGTTTTTAGGCCTTTTTATTGCTCCATAGTCCAATAAAGAATGTCTTTTATGTTCCAGGTTTTATCTTATTTCTTTTTTTTGAAAAATTTAACTGTGGTTCTTTTTAAATTAAATGCGTGGTAGCTGCATGCCGCATATATAATCTGATATCCCTAGAAATATATTTCATCCAAAGGGAAACGGTACGCTTGCCAGATACTTTTTTGTTACATGTAACTTAAAAATAAATCAAATGAAAACATTAGTCTAAAAATATCTATTATTAAAAGAAGTTATGCCAAACGATGATTACGAAATTAAAACCAAGATGTATAATAAACAATAGTACAATAAGGTGTTTCACGGTAATATGCGCCATCTTGTTCACGGGGCAAAATGAACACGCGTTGCATGCTGCATGCTAGACGTAGACGCGCGCATATTTTAGAATAAATGCATGATAAACTTGGAAGCGCTAAAGTTTTCAATCGACGATGCGTATACACACAGCAACGCGTGGTGCGAAATACGGTACCCTGAACACAATGTGTACAATGGAAACAAAACGTCTCCGGAGGGTAAATTTCTATAGATGAATAGGTCTCCGCTGGGAATTTCACGAATTAGATTTTTGGATTTTACTTAAATTACTCAAAAACTAGGATTAGGATGTGGGTTAGGGTTAGTGTTTGGGTTAGGGTATAATATAGGGTTTATTGGGTCGAAATTTCAACCCAAGAAAAAAAATATGGTTAAAATGGGAGCCTTTTGAAAAACGTGCTCGACTTTCTAACCATTTTGTACACGAGAACAAAGCCATGTCTCCACAGTGATACAAAAATGCGAATGGATTGGGCCGTTTTTAGTGCCTGATTCCGTGGATTTTCCCCTAGGACAATCTGCGCAGGTCTACTGCGCAGGTCTACTGCGCAGGTCTACTGCGCAGGTCTACTGCGCAGGTCTACTGCGCAGGTCTACTGCGCAGGTCTACTGCGCAGGTCTACTGCGCAGGTCTACTGCGCAGGTCTACTGCGCAGGTCTACTGCGCAGGTCTATTTTTAACTCGACAACAAAACATCGTATCAACATGGGGTTTTCAGTTTTTAAAACGTATATATACAGATGCCCTCTTTGAAACTACATGAACACTCATTTTTTTGACCGGGGCCGACATCCGACTGATTTCGCTTTATCGTGTCACAATATAAGCAGTTGCGGTCGGATTCTGCGGTCGGGCCATAGAACTGGGTTTTAGCACATCTGATTGGCTATCTGTTACGTCATGGTATAGTAAATTTTACTCTCAATTTATTGACCCTAGGATTCTCAACTTATTGACCCTATAGGACTCTGGGTTTTATTGATCCTAAGACTCAACTTATTGACCCTAACCCTAACCCTAACCCTAACCCAACCCAACAATTTTTGACCCTATAGGCTATAGACTCTGTTTTTGTTTACTCTAGTACACGTCATGCAATGCGACACATGGATGAATGGATGACGTACAGTAGATGTTAAACAACCAATCAGATGCGCTAAAAAACAGTTCTTTGGCGATGTCGTTTGGGAGTTCGCGGCCAGGGGCCCGCCGGTATTTTAACAGGACCATACCATACCTCCGGGCATGGAGCTGTAATGCTCAATAGCGAATATAACTTGCCTTTGCGTCACAGACCATTTACAATGAGTGCACTGACAATTATAAAAACAAATTGTTGTTTCGTGATGCCACGCCGCGTCCGACACAATTACCAGTCACGGCTATTGGTGTCATAGGTCGCCTTCCCACGGTATGCCTAAGTTATGTGTATTATAAAATATTGTATTTTTCATGTCGATTCTGTCTCATTATTTGTTAAATTTAGGATCCACTTAGAAAAATGTGTAAGCTAGATATCTATACAAGAAGCGTTACTCCTGCAACAAATGCGAGTTCTCGTTCTATTTGGGTATCGCTGGGGGTTTAAGTCTGAGATTGTGTGTGTTTGCTGTTTAAGTTAATGGGAGCTCACGCTGACTGTCCGCCGTTGTACTACTCTGATCATAGCAGGCACACGTGAAAATCACGTGGAAAACATGTCATTGACTAACGTGGCAAACACGTCATAAAATTTCGTGAATTCTACGTAAATTTTGCTCATGGATTTTATGTGGATATCACGTCATTTGCTCGTCTTTCTAGAGGACATTGGCAAAACAATATATATATACTGTTTTAACATTCTAATTTTGTACATATTAACTGCATGGACAGATTACGTAAATGAAATAATACCAAGAACTACACATTACACATCCATACAATAATAACCTATTCCTATTAGATATTACCTATTGAATACGTACTTAGCCGTTGCCGTTAGTTAGTTTTATACTGCGCGTTTTTGTCCATGACGAAGTCACAGCTAGTTTTTATGAATAATGTCAACATTTGAAAACGAATGAAATGTAATGTTTTAACTATGTTTAAAAAAGCTGCGAAACAGATTTACGATAGGTCTCCTTTGAGTTTTCGCACACGTTGGTGGTAGACACCGGTGCCGAATTTACAGCCGAGTTTTAAAAATGGATGGTCGACAAAAAAGTGTTCGGATACAAGTAGGCCAACCCGGAGTTCACAGATCTCAGGATATCGTCGAAAGATTTAATCGAACTCTATAGCCGAAAGGTTGTTTGGTCATTAGTACGCGCAAGAAATGTTAAATCCCGACGCCTGAAACAAAGAATGGGTCAAACGGTTGCCGGGGGTTATCGAAGCTTTAAACGGTGAAACGACCCGGCTTATCGGTACGAGCCACTGACGGCTCTACACCTTGACGAATTCATCGCCCATTCCGCCGTGCTAACGCTTGAAGTGAGCGCGCACGATAGGTGCAACATGGCGGACCCACGACGTCACTTCTGTGAGCCAATGTATCTTCTAACAAAGATACACCATTTGCAGATATCGAAAATATTTACTATCAAATTTTTAAGAAATATCTTACTCATTTGAAAGTAAATAATGATTCTATGCATCCAGCCAAATAATTGCGCTAGATATCCTGTAATTATTCCGAAAAATAGAATTTTATAAAGAAAATTTCGTGTATGCAACAAACTGAATGCAGGAAACATGCCGCGGTAGAAAAGTTTGCAGAAACACGCTACGCTTGTATATCGCTCAAGGATGAGCGTTACTACCTCGATATAAATATGAAACAGAAATACAAGCACAGAAAAGGGTGACCACACGATCTGAGAATTAACCTGCAGGAAATGAAATGATATTGACGTCAATATTAGCGACTTTGAGGAAAGTCGTGAATTTTGTCGCGAATATTGACGCGAATATCGACGTCAAATTTGACGTCAATATTCGCGACTTTTGAGGAAAGTCGTGAATATTGACGTCAATTTTGACGTCAATATTCGCGACTTTGAGGAAAGTCGTGAAATTTGTCGTGAATATTGACGTCAATATTCACGATCTGCGTAGTCCCTTCAGGGCCACCATAGGAGGCTGATGTAGTAGACCTTTCAGTCTTTTTCTTTGTTCCAATAAGCCACCCAGGCGGCCCTCATACATTCCTTTCGTTACGCAACGCCAGGTGCGTTTCTCTGACTCCACTCACGCACATATGCCATATATGGTGCGGAGAGACCCCTTCCTTTGTGGTGGTTATTGTGCTTGCGGAATGTTGTGGTTTCTTTTGAAGTTTTTAGGGGTGTGTTTGGTAGCAATAGTCTAGAGAGTGTATAGGTATGGGGGACTAAGGGGGACTCGCTCGGTCCCATATCTTGCTGGGTATACTCACGCACGTGTATTTAAAAGTTGACTGCATACTCCCTCGCTCACTTATATCTATTCGACTCCTGGATGAGGCAGCAGTTTTAACCAGCCGGCACCAGAGTGTATGTATAATAATCGTCACTTATCGCTCTTATCTTTTACTAAAGAGGACAATTCAGCACTTGCATGTACATTACTCTCTTATGACTCTTGTTGCTATGCTGTGCTGTTTGGCAGTAGTGCACAGCTAATAGGCACACCGCCATTGCAAGCACATTATTAATTCGATAGACAGCAGATCGTTGGCACAGGTATTGCCCTCTTATTATTGACTTACAAAAAAAGCAAAGTAGCCAAATTTCCATTTAGTCTTTATCATTTCAATTCATTAATAGCGAAGAACGCGCTACTAAATTATAAATATTAGTATTTTGCATTGTCATACTCCTCGCGATTGCAAGCATTGTGCGCTATCTCCTCCCGAGATGAGCTATTTAGTCAGGGGTGTTAGGGATATTTTGGTTCAGATTCTTTACGGTTGTAAAACTTCGAACAGGCTCGCTCAAGCATAAAATACAACCCCCCAAATCCACCCATTCGCGATAATTTAAGCAATTACCAATGGTGTATCCTACCTTTAACTTTACAAGTATTCAATTGTTTGTTTAGTTTCTACTCCTTTACCATGTAAATTATTTTATACATTTCTGGCATTTGGTTATTTGCAGCAAATCTTCCACCGTCCAACAACAATGTACCATCGTCCAACTACCATCTGCATAATTCTGCATAATTATATGTAATTTAATCCAAGAATGGCTTGAATTTTAACTAATTAGAACCCATCAAGGAAGTGTTGTAATTATACAAGGGACAATCTACGGCAAGTCTGTAGCTGTAATTGGCTGTAGTAACCAAATGCTGCAATGTGTCACTCATAAAATTAGAACTTGTCATGTATATCATCTATGCCACCTTTGCTTAATCATCCAGGGTCGTGTAGTCCGTGTACATGACCTTTTTTTTAAACATTTTCAAACAGTTGGTGTTATGCGGTGATGGGGGTACCGGAAAGACTACCTTTGTAAAGCGCCACTTATCCGGAGAGTTTGAGAAGAAATATGTTGGTAAGTGGTTTTTTTGGGGGGTGGTGCACCAACGTACAAGTGTGTAATGTAACATATTTTGCTCTAGTAACATTCAATAGAAGGATTAATGTCAACCAATTTTGAAGTTGCTTTTTTACAAATTCTTCTACATGTACAATTTATTGTATTTTTGGAAAGAATAGTACATATGTAGTAATCTTCAGCGGTTGTGTGCAAAGTCTATGGAGACTATTAGTATTTCCTAACAACAATTTTGTTCAACATTATTTATTGCACCGATTGACCTTCAATGAGATGATAACAAACATTAATAAATATTTCTCAGTCCCCAAGATTCAAATGTCTTTTAACATTTATGCAATGAACCGACACCTTCGTGGCGATATGCAGTTTTCCTGAAATGGCAAATAGTCGTTTTTAAATATTCTGTTTGAGTGGTTCTGAACCGCTGCTCATTTTGGCCCACCCCTACATGTATCTTGTAGCCACCCTTGGAATCGAAGTGCACCCCTTGACGTTCTTTACGAATCGAGGGTCTCATCCAGTTCAACGTCTGGGACACGGCAGGCCAAGAGAAGTTTGGTGGTTTACACGACGACTACTACATTCAAGGTATTTACATGTACATGTACAATGAAAGCTTGCGTGCTGGAGCAAAAGGGGGAGGTTGGAGGGGGGGGGGGGGGGGGGGGGGGGGGGGGGGCGCGTCGGGCGTCACGAATCATTGTGTAAATACCATGCAGATACAAACTTTCTCAGTAATGTTAATTCATCATGACTAGAGTGGAACCAGTTTGCTAGAGCAACATTTAGCCTTTCCCTGTAAAAAGCACTAGTTTTGAGTAAAGTTGCTTTTAGGTAGAAGGGTCATATAGTCAACGATTTCAATGGAGAAGTGTGGTTAACCCATAGAGCTATATTAAATTTCTAGAGCGCTAACCCTTCATTCTTAAGCGCAGAGATACTTTGAATCTATTCTGCACGCAGACATTTTGAATTCATGTGCGTGTTGTAGAACATAATACAAATACATGTACATGTAGGGGGGGGGGGGGGGGGGGTGGGGGGGATGGCGGGGATGGCGGGGATGGCGGGGATGGCGGGGGGATGGCGGGGATGGCGTCGGGCGTCACGCGTCACGAATCATTGTGTAAATACCATGCAGATACAACTCTCTCAGTAATGTATGCATTTTAGAAGTGTACTCTAAATGCAACGCGCTTGCAAGTAGAACTTTAGGCGCGTCATGTCAGTTTAAAAAAGTCACGGCAAAAATCAACTGCAGCGCGCGGATACGCACGCGCATTTGCAATATTCGGCGCTCATTTGCTGACCTTGCGTTTTGGTTTGGGGCGTATCGGCTTTGGTAACGCACTGTATATAATACAAACGCAGATATGCAAATAACCGTACAAAAGCCGTACAAAATGTTGAGGTTTCCATCAAAATGTTGAGGTTTCCAGCTCGCATCACTTTGTACATCGAGCCAGCTCTCTAGTAATTTAATATAGCTCTATGGGTTAACCCCGTACGGAGCAATATGGGTAACCATGGTTTCACAAACTGCCTCTGATTGTTGAACATTTTGTCAGTGCTTATAGTCCAGTCCAGTCTAGGTTAAAGGTAGTATAACACCATTGGTCAATGCTTGAATTATCATGAATGAGTAGATTTGGGGGGTTGTATTTATAGTAAATGTCGTTTAACTGAGCTGTCCGAAGTTTTAGAATCATGGATGCCGAGAAAAGCACGAAAAAACAGCGGGTTTTTTCAACCGGCGTCGAGCAGTTATTCTTATGTTATCTTTGTTTTTTTCGCTATCGCCGTCCGGCGATCGCGAATTTTTCATTATAAAATTATATTTTTCGGAATAATTACAGGATATCTAGCGCAATCATTTTGCTGGATGCCCAGAATCAACATTTACTTTCAGATGAGTAGGATATTTCTTAATAATTCGGTAGTAAATATTTTCGATATCTGCAAATGGTGTATACTACCTTTAAAGAATATCACAATTCTGTTCGCAAGTGATGGGATGAACATGGCAAATTACAAAATAATGTGGAATGATTTTTTTTTGCGTTTTTCGATTGAACTCGTTTGTGTGGTGCATCACCCCCCCCCCCCCCCCCCCGCCCCCCCCTCCGTTGTCCTTCAGGCCAGTGCGCCATCATCATGTTTGACGTCACGTCCAGGGTCACGTACGATAATGTGCCAAACTGGCATCGGGATGTGACCAGGTTATGCCAGAATATACCCATCGTGCTGTGTGGGAACAAGGTTGACATCAAGGACAGGAAATTAAAAGCCCAGTCCATTACCTTTCATCGGGAAAAGAACTTGCAGGTGAGCTTGCATGGTGTTAGGTCAGGGTTCATTGACGGGTCGGGGGTCATTGACGGGTCGGTAATCATTGACGGGTCGGTAATCATTGACGGGTCAGAAGTCATTGACGGGTCTGGGGGGTCATTGACGGGTGGGGTCATTGACGCATGTGTTCACTTGGTTTTTTCAGGTGAGAGTCAAGTACTTTGATAAATTCTAGCATCTCTATTAAAGTCTTCAATTCATTATGTTTTATTGTGGCTGTAGTATTACGACATCTCTGCCAAGAGTAACTACAACTTTGAGAAGCCCTTCCTGTGGCTGGCTCGGAAGCTGACGGGAGACGCTAACCTGAGTCTTATGGAGATGCCTGCCTTGGAACCCCCCGAGGTTCAGATTGATGAGGCTACTCTGATCCAATACAATCAAGATCTTAAGGTAAGTCTTGACATTCAATTTGTTTAAACTCTTGCTCTCTACC